>OX371260.1:23940268-24607994 GCA_947311025.1 Lypha dubia | reverse complement strand
AGAATCATGCATTTGCTCCTCGGTACTGTCGTAGGTGTTCTTTTGTTCAAATTTCAAAAGATAAAAAAAAATTATTATAAATTATTATTGGAATAATCGGCTAGTAAAGCAGTGCAAGATAAACTGTATTTCTATTCAAATGTTTTTTTAACCAGAAAATCTAAAAATCACTATATTTTTAAAATTGTGCGCTTAAACTTCCAAAACAGATCTTTTGATTTCGATATTTTTTGACATTTAACACTTTGCTGCCACACTTTTATTGTTTAAGCAAAACAGGGATTTATTGCAGTTGAGTTTAACGGCCTGCTTTTTGACCGACTAATCGTAAACCATTTTAGCTAAAATATCATATATGGGGTATTCATTTTGTAATCATAAAGTCATATGTCATAAAATAATAGCACACCAAAATCTGACAAGTGTGAACACCCGTCATAATTTGATGTGCAATGTCATAATTGTGCCAGCTGATAATAACAAAAACATTTAACACCACTCCATTATTTAGTCGGATGATTGCGCATACATTTGCATTTTGGCTTAAATGTAAATATTTTTTTAATCAGTCCGAATTTAAATTTCTTGTAAATCTTCTAAAATGTCCATTATCAATTAAAATTTGCAAATTCTTTATCTATACGAACTAGCTGAAATAAATATCTGTAAATAAAAGCAGCTGTTGCCGGTAACATGAGCTGAAGTATTTTTTTGAACGGCGGCAAGTTGAAAGGAGTTCACAATCTGCCAGGCAGATCACTTACACAAACACATATTTTGTAAATATTATCGTTAGCTTGACTGAAGAGTTTCAGCTGCTCGACTAAGGTTTCTACTGATATCTTATGACAAACAATAAACATACCTTAAAAATTCTTATTATTTTATGACTTTTTAGCTTGAAGCACAACAACAATTTGTTTAACCATTGTAAAATAATAAGACATTATGACAATATGACTAATATGACTACAATGTGAACACCCCAATAGTTTTTATATAATATTAAAGAAATCTGTGAAATGTATTGTGTGACGATTTTTCATAAAAATCTTGGCGATTTTGAAAGTTTTCTCTTATCAGTTAAATTTTATTGTAAGAAAAATGGTTCAAACAGATGGTGAAAAATTTCACAAGAATCGTTTAAAAATAAACATAATTCAACATTAATATATATTTACTTTTACTTCTTACCTTGTTTCTTTAAAAATCTCTTAAGATCCCTACTATTTTTTTTTACAAATAAAAAGAAGAAAAACTTGGAATAAAACTTGCATCTCTCTTCTAAAAATTTAGTACTCTTTGAGATACGATCAGCAGCGTTGTCAACTAGGTGCGTTTCGCACCTTTTTTGGTGCTTTTCTAAATGTGTTGTGCGAAAAATATCTGTGTTGGTGCGTGGTGCGCTTTTTATTTAATTTTGGTGCGTTTTTTTAATTTTGGGTGGTTCCAAAGCATATTAAACATAATTTTTTGTTACAGTATGAGAAAAAAGAATTTTGTACAAAAAATACAACTGTTTCAATACCATTTCATTCAATTGTGTACAATTTTTACATTCAATTTTACAGACCATAATAAGAGCAACCATTAATGATGTTTAAGAGGTACCAAAACACATTCACAAAACCCGTTTCTTGTTGTTATAGATAATTTGTAACATTTCATTATAAGAAATTGGTTGTCCCTTTTAGATTTTCAGAGTTTTTGTCGTAAAAGTTGCTGTCAAGTCTGTTAAAGAGCTTAGCAAAAACAAAGTATTCTTGAGACCTGCGATCATTGATCTTTTTTTATAAAATGCGCAACAGTTTATATAAAGTGTTGTAACACTAAAATTAATAAAATTTATATTTACTAAAATAAATACTTAAAGTTAGTGTCAATAATGGAGTCTAAAAAGGAGATCATAAGCGAAATACAAAAAGATTTGGGAATCACAACGTGTGTTTAAGCAATGGATTCGGCCTTGACCAAATAATAACACAAGAGCAAGATTTTTTAATTGCAAGTGCGACATCACGCCTAAATATCCAACCTTGTTCGGCATTGTGGAACGCGGAACACATTGCAGCTTTAAACCCATTTAGATACAAACGACATCAAGAACCAACATTGTGCATAATGTTTTATCCCATTGCAAATATGATATCATGCCATTAGCAGTACAATTTGAATCCGATGTCGAAATATTATCTAGTATTGAAAAAGGGTGCAGAGTGATTCACTTCATGCAATGGCACAATTTTCAGCCTTATTGTGTTTGACGCCAGATTTTTCTTTAATCTAATTTTTCTTTAACACAATACGAGTAAGGCTGATTGTATCAGCATTAGAATTTTGGACTAAAGTTAAATGTTGTAAAGATGCAAAATTAATTCAATAAAAATTTTCAATAAAAAAAAAATTCT
Source organism: Lypha dubia (assembly GCA_947311025.1). Classification (NCBI taxonomy): domain Eukaryota; kingdom Metazoa; phylum Arthropoda; class Insecta; order Diptera; family Tachinidae; genus Lypha; species Lypha dubia. Next base: position 24,605,586 of record OX371260.1, on the reverse strand, counting down.
GAACTTGGTGCGTTTTTTGTTGAATGGCGCGTTTTTTTTCTTCATTTTGGTGCGTTTTGAAATTTCAAAGTTGACAACGCTGACGATCAGGCTTCTTTTAAAAGAGGCAAATGGGACAGTTTTGCTCCGTATACTATGAGCGAAAAAAAAACATGTTTAAAATTGCGCCTTAAAATATGCAAGTTCTTTTAATAAAACCTAAAAAAAGTACAAAAATCTTTCAATGGAATCTGAGGAAAGAGCAAATAAACGATCGGAACAGATACTTTGTTCAACATATTGTTTTGTATTACCTTTTCTTTTAATCCAGTTAAATCTTGAAAATCAATGTCTAATGGTGTCTTTATATCTGTGCGATAGATTTTATTATTGCCGGAACGTTTGCCATGGGCTAAAGCAAAAATATATTAAAACAAAATGGATTAATAATATTGAGGCAATAAAAAATGTTTAAATAATTTCAAATACTTACCACCCCAACATGAGTGTCCATATTCCAGACAGGAACCTGTTTGGTTTTTTTTTTTTGTTATTAAAGAAAGGAAGGAGAATTGTTAACAATAAGAAGAAATATGATTTATAAAACGAAACACAAACAACATCATGTTGCAACAATTCAATTTAATAATTTTTAAAATGTTAAAAACTTACTTTCTTCAAATTAAACACAAAAACTTTTGAACATTTTAAAATCTCTCATACCATAAAGGATTTAAAAATTTACTTTCTTCAAATTAAACTAAAGCAAATGAACACATAAATAACAATTTAGTTAAGTTATGAAGCGCTTGTGACCCCGCACCAACACCAACTCACGCCCCATGAATAAATAAAAACTGGCAACCTGTTGTTTTCTATTAAATTTCATATCATAACTTTTTTCACAATAAGAACTTTAAATACGACTAAATAACTTTTGTTTAACAACAAAAAAAAAGAATGGTTTAGATTCACAAAATTTCACAATTGAACAAAAAGTCGACCAAAAAATATGGGTATGGAAAAAAAACTTTTTGTAGGAAAACTTAATTAAAGAAAATAAATCTAAAATGGCATATTTTACATCAACAACATCACAACTGAAGATATGCAATTTTTGTGTTAATAGTTCAAAATTTGTGGAAAAAATTATTCACACTTGCAAAAGAAATTTAGTGCCCATAAGGGCATGAATCGGAAATATTTACTAAGTGAATAAAATGTGTGAAATTTCTTAAAGGAAACAAAGTATAAAATAATTGTATTTTTATATTTCTTTTTGCACCTACTCCCCATGGCAAATATCAAACCCACAAATAATAGCCGAATTCAGTGTTTCATGCAAATTGTCTTGCGAAAGTGCAAAATACAAAATATCGTAGCTTTTTTTATTAAATCTAACGTGGGTTTTTAATCACAATGGATCCAATTGGGTCTCCACGTGTATGTGTGCTTCACACTAGCCTTGCTAACTGAACGTGTGTTTGGTTGCGGGATTTTATCAAAAAGGTACGATATTTTGCATTTGCATTTTCGCAAAACCATTTGCACTAAACACTGAATACCGCCAATAAATATATTTTTTATTAAAGTAAAGTTTGTTTTCCGGAATTACGTTTGAATATTTTCACCATTTAGATAAAATATTTGTACGTTAGAAAATATGAACTTAGGATTAACTAGAATGACACTAAATAAATATTTGCTAAAAATGTTGCATACTTTGGGGCTGTGTCGATGAAGAATATAATTTTATCTAAACACCCAGCAGTTCTGAGTTTGCTTTTAAAACATATTTTCGAAAACTTTTAAACCGTTTATCTTAAGCGGCTTAGACACTTATAGAAAAATACAACCATTTAACTAAATATTTGTTTAAATATAGTTTAATAATCATAAAGCTTATTTTTAAATTGTAGAATAACAAATTTATTTATACAATTTATGACTGAAAATAGGATACGAGAATTGTATTTGTATAAAGTCCAAGAATGTGGGTAAATTTTAAAATTGATTGAAATAGTAATCAAAATGAAATAAAAAAAAAAACCGAAAAATAAAACAAAAAAAATTAGCAAAATCGCAGGCGAACACCGCTTGAAAAGGTTAATGCTTTTATTTAACACCAGGGGCACTGCAACACTGTTCTAAAAATTAACAAATGGCGCAATAGCAGAGTTCTACAAGAATTAAGCTTTCTTCTACATTTTCATCATCTATATTCTCTACTCTATCCCTTTTTCCCTAGGTCTGTCACAATGCATTGCATAAGTCAGGGTCATCTCCTCTCTATGTGTATTTTTGTTATAAAACTGTAAATATGTATGCTGAAACACCACACCCTTCCTTCTAGTGAAATTTATATTTTATATGACTCCCTCCCACTTACTACAGGGCACACTAGTGTTGTAAAAGCTTCAACATTTATGACATTGTTTAGATGCAACAACAACATACAAAAGAAAAAAAAAATGAATATGTGATATGTACTGCTGCTGTTTAGTACTGCGTTCTATTCTCATGGTTTATTAACATTTATTATTATATAAAATTAATAACAACATTATGAGTGTATGAGTTAATGTAACCTGCTACCGCTATCAGTTGCATGTTGTAACAATAACAATACGAATACAAATTACTTGCTATTAAAAAAATTATGGAAAAAATGAGTGAATAATATAGAGAAGAAAAAAACATAAAAATAAAATGGGAAATAAACTAAAGAAAGGTAAAACATTTTTTTAGAATTTATCTTTTTATTGTGAGAGACAAGGAAAGTGTATGTATATGAATATTTCTAAATAGTTTTGCATTATATTTTATTTATAAATATGTAAATACTTTCAGCAGATTTGTTGCTAAACATTTTTCGGAAAAATATACATAATAATGGATTTTTAAAAAAGTAGGTAATATCCTCTACTATATACATTCTTGGCCTTCTCTACATTCTATAGAATTGACCTTTAAAATTAATTATAGTCTTTGCAAATTGTTTCTAGAGAGGTATCAGCTTTTAAGGTTTCCCAATGAGATGCTTAAGCTCTCCATAATCAATTTCAGTAAAACTTCAATAGCAAAATATTAATTTGGAAAGAAGTACGTTATCCGTGAGGTCACACATTCGTACCGAAAAGGTACCAAATCAGCAATTATACCATCAGAGTTTATAATTTACAGTCTTCAGATTCCATTTATTTTTTATTTCGATTTTTATTACAGTGACATGATAGTATTATATATATACCCATAGGCGTTTGTTTAAATTATATTCATTAGCAAAGCTCACATTACGCTTTCTTAATTAACAGGCAAAGCTTATTTTACTGGCACTCCTAAAAGTATGCATGTTTTTTATCGTTTACTATAACTGAAGTCATAGAAAAATTCATTGTCAATTCCATTTTAAATTTTAAAATTGGTTTGATTATAAAAAATAAGGAAATTCGGTTTTCGTTTATTAGGATTTTATTAGAAACTTTCTAAAATTGCTAAAATTATCTTCTGGAAAAGTTCAATAATTTGCATTAAACAGATAATTTTTAAAATCAATTTATTAATACCAACCAACCAATAATAATATTTTGATCTATTTTTAGCTTAACAAAAACCAACCCTAGCTTGTACGGTCAATAGCACATACATGTTGTAACTATTTCTTCTCAAACAAATATTAATGTACACTAATAGAAATCTTAATAATGATAAACTTTTGTGTCCAAAAGAAATCCTGAATAAATATACAAGATAGCAGGTGAGACGTCCTTGGGTAATAATGCTACAATTACACAATCAACGACAAAAAAATGGCTAAACAATTATTACCTTTACTTGAATAAATCATGGAAATAGAAGTTACTTTTTTTCTAGAGTATGTACTAATAGTCCCAGAAGTACAAGCTTTTCTTTATTTTATAACCTAGAAAGTACACTGTAAGTCATCGCACAAAATATACATATATATTTTCAAAATAAACCAAAAAGGCCAAAGTACCAAAAGTACCAAATTGTCCGTATTTTACCCCTTAAAAAGGACTCTATATTTTAATCTGGCTCACATGCTATACTAAACTTCATCCAAATTCATTTAGAGAATTTCTCAAGAGAACAAGTACCTAAAGTAAAAAAGCACCAAAAATAAAAGTACCAAAAATAGCCATTTTTTCTCATTTCAGCCCCCAGAAAGTATGTTAATTTATAAAAAAAGTACCAAAAAGTACCAATTTATCCTTTTTCTACCCTTTAAAAACCGTTCCTTTTTTTTTAAAACCAGCACTCAGGGGATGACCCCTACGTATGCAAAGCATTGAGCCGGAACTAGGAAAATAGGTTTTGGGAAGGAGGATAAAGGGAGTAGTCTTTGTGGACTTTCGAATTGAACCCTAACACACTGAAAGTGGCAGGAAAGACCTCTGTGAGGAGTTTATTCCACATACGAACAGTACGGATAAAGTACGAATTTTCTCTGTAATCCGTAGTGCGGTTCACTGGCATATCGACCACAAAGGAATGTGCTCTTGATGAACGTAAAAAGTGACGGGTTTCGGGAACAAGTTCCCTGATTTCATTACAACACATTCCGTTGTAGTAGCGATAGAACAATGAAATACACCCAACATTGCGTCGATGCTCCAGTGACTCAATAGAGTTGGCTACCCTACTGTCACCAATAAGCTTCTTCGCCCTATCCTGTACGCGGCCGAGTAACTTCAAAATATATTTTGAAGCACCGGCCCATACATGAGAGTTGTATTCCATTTTCAGTCGGATAAAAGTGGTATAAATATTAAGGAGATCAGATGGAGTGAAGTATGTCCTTTACTGTCTTAAAAAGCCGAGGCAGTTGAATGCTTCTTTTGAGATATGGAAAATGTGATCATTCCATCGAACATCACAATGAATTACCATGCCAAGAACATCAAGAGCTTCTGATTCCTCAATATCTATACCATCCATATCTACAGATGGAGCAGCATGTTCGGTCATAGGTCTGTGTGTGAGCATAGCACATTGGGTCTTTCGTGCATTAAAATTGACCCTATTAGCATGACCCCAATTTGAAATTGTCAGGAGATCGCGATTTAGCGTATCATTCATATTTTGCCGCATTGCCTGGATCTCCGACGGGTTTGGCCTGTTACTGAATGAATACGAATGAACTAAGCTGCTGTCATCTGCAAAAGAGTAGATAGGGTTGGAAGTTTGACGTAGAAGGTCATTAAGAAAAATAAGAAAAAGGGTTACATGGAATCCGTCTAACAAATTGCATGCAAATCCATTCAAAGTAACAAACATACTTACAAACATTCACATTTATAATATTACTAGGATTTTTGCTTTAACACTATTTTCCGCTAACCAGCTGTACAAATAAACGTGCGTGTGTGTGTGTGATTTATGTATCATTCACGAAGTTCATTTATTTGCAAAAGAAAAAAGCTTTTGTCTACACATTCTAATGCATAGTTATGTAAATATGCATGAGTGTGTACTCGTACATGTTTCATTGTGTGGGTGTGCACAGAGTTTATGAGCAAAAAAATAAGTCACAGGTGAATTGTCATTTGTGTGTTAAAAACAACAAGTTGAGGATCATAATTTTTAGATTTTCTTAAAGAAATCTACAGAAAAGGGTTGGCAGTATGCATATATATGTATATGCATATATGTATGTATAAATTATGTATATTGTATTATTTTTGAGTATAGATTATTCAAACAAATTTTTGACAAAAATTTATTTGTTAAGGCCAACGGCCAAGAATTTTTTTTTTGCATTAAAAAAGTTTATTTTGTTATTTTTTAAAACAACGTCACAAGGTAAAACAACCTTTTAATGTGTGTGTTTTTATTTCTTTAAAGACATGCGGCCAAATTTAATATGCTACTTTATCTTTCAATTTCAACCAAATGATGAATGTTCTGTTTGTATATTATCCTGGTCTTAAAGCGCACGAATAACATGTTATGGATTAACTTGTTGAATCTTGGCGATATAAGTGTGTGTGGCATAGTCCTTAACGATGCTAATTGACTTGAGGTTAATAAACACATTTGGCCAGTTAAGAGATAAAAAAAAAGAACTCACTCATACTATTCGGAAAAGATTTCCTAGATAACATATTTAAGTACATATTACTTTTAATATTATTGCCACACACACACACACACGCAAACAAATACTCTTTAATGGAGTGGTGGCCATAAAAGTTACACTTCGCCAGTGATCAAAATCAAATAATTTTATTGCTTTTTACACCAGTAAAATCTGCAAAACGGTTTTCTTTTTCATGAAAGGTTTAAATTTAAATTTTATTGAATTTAATTAACAACTTATGAATTAGCGGAATAATAAAAATTGTTTAAAATTATTTTTAATTGAGACATTAATAGCACTTAATTAAAGTAATTGACAAAAATTAAAGAATATTGGCAGTCTGGAGCAATTAAAATTGCAAATTAAACAGAATATAATTACTAAGAAAAAAACCAAACGAGGCATTAGAGGACCATTTTATGGCCGTGATTGTTCAAATAAAAATATTCAAAGTCATGTTGAATTGATTATTTATTTATTTCAAAATTATTTATGAACTTTGGCAAACGATCACTTCGCTTCCATATATAACACTTAAGAGGGTGTTTTCTTTTCTACACACAAAATGGCACCTTATTTAAGTCAGGGTTCACACGTGAAAGTTTTCTTTCATGAAAGTGATTAGTTTGTTGGTGAGAAGGGAGAGAAGAATGGTGTCGGGTATCATTCTTCTCTCCCCTCTCACCAACAAACTACCACTTTCATGAAAGAAAACTTTCACGTGTAAACGCAGACTAAAGGTACATATATAAAATGACTTGCCAACCCTGTAATAATGCAGCTTGTTATTTCACTAGAACTGAGCACAACTTATGAAAAAGTGGAACGCCCTGTTTTCAACAGCTGACAGCTAAGTTTTACAGCGCACTATCAACACTGTCGATTTTTACGGGGAAAAAAGTGCAATGCCTTCCACCATTAGTGAGGGCGATTTTTTTAAAATCAAACACCAGCCTTTTAGAGTGCAAAACATTTTTAAGAAACGAACACCAAAATACATTTTCTGCATGGAGATATACCATTTTTTTGTAGAAAAGAAAATACCACAAATTAAATCTCTCAAGTGCATCATGATAAGGGATTGTTTGTTGTGATCGAAAAAATAATCATTTGAAAAATGTTAATCATAATTTATTTTTCCTAACCATATATATGATTGCAGAGATCATATTATGTTAACAAATCTTTTTCTCTGTCTTGATTTATCTATATTAATTTCCCTTTTCTCTTTCAAATATTAAAAAAAAATTTAATTTTCCGGTTCACGGTTTTACATTTTCAAAACGATAAGGAACATAAAAACAAACAACGTAACAAACAATCAAACATGCAAGCTTGCAAATACAGATTAATTTTTATATTTATATAAATGCCGAGTAAATAATACAGCACAAGAAAAAATTCTTCACTTGATCATACTACAAAAAACCTTATTTTAGCACAAAAAAAAATTTAAAAAAAAACAATGATCTATATGAGCTATTTAGAGGGCGTTGGCACGATCACATTGCCTTGCTGTATTCAGAAGAGTTGTTCAATTTTATCGTAACTACAACTTTGCTAAATATTGTCAGTGAAAAACTAGAAATACCTGCAAGTAATTAAAAAAAAAAAAAAAGATATAACAAAAAAATTTTTGTTAAAATTAATAAAAAATTGCTCCAAAAATCAATTTATTTTTTACTGTATCACCAAGTATGAATTAGCTGTTGGCCAAAAACTGTTGACACCTTTGTATGAGGGTCCACGGACTTTTACAATTTTCGGATGGCCAAACTGGGTATAGGGTTTTGCTACGCTTTGTAAATATAAGGTTTTCCAATAGGGATGATATGATTTTGAAGTGAAGTTTCGGCCATTTGTAACATGTCATGATCTGTCATTTGTTTTTCATTCTATTCAGTAGTGTTAACAATTTCATCATGGAGAGATACACGCAAGAACAACGTTTAAAAATTATTCAGTTTTATTATCAAAATAATCGTTCTCCAATTGCATCTTTTCGTGCGCTTTTGCCATTTTATGGTCGTAATAATCGTCCAAGTGAGCTCGCTATTTGTCGAATTGTTGAAAATTTTGAGCTTACATTTTCTTTACATAATGTTCAAGTGCCAATGAGGCAAAGAACCGCTCGAAGTAATGCAAATATTGCTGCCGTTCAGGCCAGTGATGCTGAAGACCGCAACTTGTCGATTCCGAGACGTTTTCAACAATTGGGACTGTCTCAAGCCACAACCTGGTGGATTTTGAGAAAGGATTTGGGTTTGCATCCGTATAAAATTGTTTTCACTCAAGAGCTGAAGCCATTGGACTACCCTAAACGTCGAGAGAATGCTGATTTTGCCACACAGCAAATGCAACAATTGAATTATTGCGAGAAAAGTTTGGAGATTCGATTATTTTAAGAAATTGTGATATTGAATGGCCTTCAAGAAGTTGTGATTTAACTCCATTAGACTATTTCTTGTGGGGTTACTTGAAGTCATTGGTCTTTCGGAATAAACCAGACTCTCTTAAAGCTTCACAAGTCAATATTGAACGAAAATTGGGTTCATCGAATTAGTTCCTGCAGAAGAAGTCGTGGAGGCCATTTGAATGACATTTTATTTAGAACTTAATTGTATCGATTGTACTTCACATTAAATAAAAAACTTTTGAATTTCCTTAACAATAAGTATGTTTTATTTTTAAAGAAATCATATCACTCTTATTGGAAAACCTTTTATTTGTCCAATTGATGATGTTCCAAGCTAATGTACACAACATCGCCCTCCTTCGTCGGTTGGCAGAAACATCGGCGAAGTAAAACAATTAATAAAATGCCTGCCAATACAACTTAACAAAGTTAATGCGTCTACCTAACACCGGAGACGCCTCAACACCGCTATAAAAATTAACATAACGCGCAAAGCAGAGTTGTAAAAGAGTTAAGCATTCTACATTTTCAACATCTATCTTCTCTACTCTATCTCTCTCTCTGAGTTCCGGCACAATGCACTGCATACGTAGGGGTCATCCCCTGAGTGCTGGTCCTAATTAAAAAAAAAAAAAAAAAAAAAAAAAACTACTTTTGCTTAGGATTATTGTAATTTAAATAAAATTACTTATACTACAAAAAAGGTTATTTTTACACAGTTTTTAATAAATCCGACCTCGTATTTAAAAAAAATATTGGATTTAAACGAAATAAAATTTATGTTTGTCTTCTGGCCTCGCTTTTTTCGGCAAATTCTTGATAAGTGTGAACACAGCTTTAGAGGCGAACCTACTACTGACATATCCGTGCGTTTTTTCAAAAGTCTTCATTTGTCCCATTGTGTAATCAAAGTAAAATTTCTAATTTAGTTTCAAAATGGAGCAATTTCAAAAAGTAGTTCTAATATGAAAGAAAATACTCTCCAGATTCATTCCATAGAAATCGAATGAAATCTCCAAAATACCCAGTTTAGTTTTATGTGAAAGCAATTTACTGCTAAGTAAAATATTTGATAAAATTACTGCTCACACAGAAAGAAAAAGTTATGAAAACGGCCCCTAATTCGAAAAAAAAAACTCTCTCCCTCTTTATCTCATTGATATTTAATTTGTTTTTGTGGCTCAATCTCTTTATTTAATTGCTGTCGTAAATTAATCCCAGAAACTGACAATCAACAACTTGTATAACAATCGAGTTAAATGCATAACAACAAAGATAACAACAATCAAAAAATGAACCGAAATAAAAATGAAATTATTAAGCCGCCCTGCAAGAGATATTTTTTTTTTTTCATTTGTATCCAGTGCGATGAGAACCAGACAACATGACGTTGACTACAACTTTAGGCAAAGAGAAGAGAAAAAGAATACAAATTTGCGGAATTTCCAATTTTTAGGCAACCGTAACGTAAAACAATTTTTTATTCGCTTCTCTTATCAACGATGTACGATTGATTGTAAAAGTGGGCATTTAAATTTGTGGTGTGCCTTCAAACAGGAAGTCATCATGCATTCACTGCGCCCGCCCCCTCCTACTTGAACACATTTTCAAGTGTTTATTTTATGGGTTGTTTTTTTCTTCGAATTTCTATGATTAGTTACGAATATCATTTGCGTTGGAGGGAGTTCAAAGCGAGCCGCTTTATTTGAATTTAACTAAACTGTAATTGGCCATAGATTATGTTCTTTTTGGTTTGTTTTGTTTTGTGGGACGACAAATCCATATGAAGTAGGAAACAGTTTATTTGGATGGAAATGAATGTTACGATTAATTGTGAGGTAATTCGAGGGAAATACCGATTTAAAATTTTTTCATATATATTTTATTAGTCTCTTATTAAATTTAAATACAATGCACATTTGTTACAGCATCAATTGCCCAATTCACAAGCCTAGTTGTATCGCTTATTGTTGTATATGAAAAGACAATTTCAAACAAAATTTCTCTCTTGAGAGAAGCGATACAACTAGGCTTGTGAATTGGGCAAATGTTTCCGCGTGCAAAATCTGACTCTGGCGGTTTAAATTGCTTTATCGAATATTATTAAAATATCCTTGGTGTTCTAATAGTTTCAGACTTCTGGCTATTTTCAAATACAAAATACATAATAATTAACCGAAAACAACGTTTGTTCTATTCAGTCGTGTAGTTGAAATCTAAAATGATGTTTAGATATTAAATTTTTCCTTTGTTGCTTGAAATATTCTCTGATTATTAAATTTACAAACTTTAGCCAGTAAAATATCTACAAATATTTCCAATTAATTTTGCAGTGGTTTATCGTATAATTTTATCCGAGTTACAAAAATTTCGCTCAGAAACTTCGCGCTACTGGACCTTCGAGCTGGACATTTCTGAACACATGCTAGTAGGTCATGCTTTTCGTACAATCTTTAAAATTTTCCATAAAAATTGTGATAGCTGAGAGCGCGATATCTCGTAATCCAATCTATTGAGGGTTATAAGCCATGATTAAACATGATTAGTAACATTATCGAGAATATCACCAATAGGCGTCTGATAGACGCAGTTAACCTGCAAACAAATTAGATCCTGTAAATCCTGTGTAGAGCAGATCAATGGATTGATCATGGAGCAAACTGCACAATAGCGATCGCCTTTATATTATATTTTCATCGACATTGAAAAATCATTCGACACTATTCAACAGCCAAACAATCTGGAACGTACTTCGTTAAAAGAGTGTTCCTAAAACGATAATATCACTTATCAAACCGCTCAAACAACGCACATCGGTTATAAAAAGCTACATGGTCCCGGAGGCATAATTGCTTGACTCAAAGTATGGATTTACGCTGACGACGTAAATATCTTTGTTATTAAGTCAACATACCGACATAAAATCAAACTGAATGACTTTACAGTCGAAACGATCAATTGTGGGCTTATGTTCAATATATATTTTTTTTAATTAGGACCAGCAGTCAAGGGATGACCCCTACGTATGCAGTGCATTGTGCCGGAACTCAGGGAGAGGGATAGAGTAGAGAACAACTCTGCTTTTAAGGCAGTGTTGAGGCGCCTCCGATGTTAAGTAGACACATTAACTTTGTTAAGCTGTATTAGCAGGCATTTTATTGATTGTTTTATTTCGCCGATGTTTCTGCTAACCGACAAAGGAGGGCGATTTTGTATACACCACTTAAATAGTCCGACAACAATTAATACAATGTCTCACTAATGTACATTAGATAAATTACTGATGTTGATTGACTTGCTCTGGCCAGGGTTTGTCATTGTTTTCTTAGTAGTCAACTCGCTAACCACTAAAGCCATGAGAGTAAAAGCAAGAAAAATGAAACCGTTTAAGCTAAGAATATAATGAAGACGGTGATGGATCTAGACTAGATTTTAAAACCACATCAATTAGCCTAAACAAGGCTATGGAAAATTGAACAAACGAGTATTTTTAAAACGATCTAGGCCTCGAATATTACACTTAAAACAAAATTAACTAACAATTGGGAAATATTACTTAAGTTTCTTGATCCTCTCCTCCTTGATGTTAGGAAATACCACAGGACATTTTTTCTTAATAATAAAAAAAATATTTACTAAAACTAGTTCCGTAATTATCCAAAAATTAATACAAAATTTCGTTATGAACCCTCATCTGCTGTGGCTAGGAAAAATTTTTCCATGTAATTGAATAGTGGGTTATTTCCTTGCTATAAGGTTTTTGATGTTGCTAAGCGCTTTCCAATTCCGTGCAAACGTGGAATGAACTTAAAGACCGTTGCACAGAACAGACCAACGGAACGAACGGAACGAAATCGTTGAGGCTCAATGCTCCTTCTAAGATCAAGAGGATCAATAAAATAGATTGATTTTCTTTTTATAGAATTTTCGGCGTTGAAAAAATTTCAATTAAATGCATTGATTGGATCTTTCATTGGATACGTTTTGAGGTATTCAAGAAAATCGACTTTTGATTATGTTATTCGATTACGGTTCACTTCAAGATAATAATTTTCCACTCTTTTATACGATTAAGTGTATTAATCTGGTCAAAATCTATCAAATATTTTCCGATGCATCGATCTTAAATTTGTTAAGAAAACGGCTTTCTGGAGCTTCGCAGGAAATATTTATTGAAATTATCAGAGAAATGTCCTTTTAAAATGTTGAACAGTTTAATTTATAACAATAATAATAAGTAATATGAATGTATGTGTTATTAATATTTTTTTTGTGACAAAAAATTGCTTTTCGCAAAAAGTTTTATGCTTTTTTAAATTTAATGCTTTCAACACAGTAATAAAACTTTTTTAAAATTAAGCAACATAAGTCACTTTATTTCCTTAAAACTAATAATTCTTATTTAACATTTTGTTAAAATTAAATTGATGCAACAATTTCAAAATCGATTTTAATTATAATTTACCTTTGACTACAGTAAATAAAAGGAAAAGGATCCATAAGGAAATGTAAAATGTTTTCAGTGCCATTTTCTTTGATTTTTCTAATTAAACCACTTTTTTAATATATATATTTTTTTTTATAATATTTTTTTGAAAACTTTCAATTAAAGCAATTAAACAGCTCTGAAGATAATCAACAAGTTAGTTCGCAGTCAATATAGATGATGATTAAAACACGTTCTGAATATTTATTTAACTTTTATTTCCTTCCGATTTCCGTTAGAGTTTGAAGCAGAAATTAAACTGTCGACTAAAACATGGTTTACATGGGGCTTTTATATAACCCAAGAAAAAAAAACATATTAAACCAACAGAAGACAGAAGCCACCATGTTAAAAGACTAAAAATCACATACTTCATCACATTTACACATACGTGGCTCTCACGCTCACACATTTTGTAAACTTTTAGTATATCTACTAACACACATAAACGCACACATTAAGAAACCATTATAAAATATAAAAAAACTAAATGCAAAGAAAATAAAAAAGTAGATAAATGTACGAGTATTAAAAAAAATAACCATCATGAGTTGTATTTTTACAAGCCAAGATAACATACGAGATACGGGAAATGATAAGAACGATACACAGAGGCGTTAAAATACGCATACAAAAGTAAAAGACAGCAAATTATTACAGTTTTTTTTTTTTGCTTTTTAATTTTGAATTTATTTTGCGGGATGCATCTGCGGCTTTTTTCTAAGGTTTGGAAACGCTCACACGTCAGAAAGGAGTAACAGGTTGTTGTAAAACACAAGAGATCTACACACACACACACACAGCTGCACATGACCACTTCTAAGCACATGAACACACATCAACGCATACTTCGGGAAAAACTGTTAACGGAAAAATAAATTCAAATATGCGCATGGTGTAGTGTATGAAAGCTTTTATTTTTAAAGCTTTATAAAAGAAACACTAACACTATTATAGTACAAGTATTTGTTTGAATTTGTGAAAGCATACTTTTACGATGGCCACCTTAACGTTAGTGTAGGTGTTTATTATAAATTTGTGTGCGGTTTTGCATGTCATATGCGTGTGACTGTTTCTACTGATGCATTTCATTCATTATTTTAATCATCAAATCCTAAAATACATATGTACGCTATTTTTATTACATATTTCCTTTTTTATTTTGTTTCTATTTCGCTTTTATTTTCTATGGAATTGTCTAATAGCTTAGCGTTTACACGCATGCAGCTGCCTTTTCGCACATGAGCGCGAATTTTTTACACCTTTGTTCAAGGTAATAGGGAAGACAATATCTGCATATATTTTTTGAAATATTTAATTTCACGTGAAAAAAGTTATTATGTATTTTGGAAGCCTTTTTAGGCGAAATGTTTTTAATGAAAAATAAGAATATTTAATCACTGTTCTAAAAGAAATATCCAATGGTTATCGATAAAAGTTTAAGAAATACAAATTAATCGAAAGAATTTGTTTTTAAATCATTCGTTATTGGCTTTAAATTTCTTACCAATAAAAGGAGTTATTACAAAGTTTGATTCTCTAATTATTGAACTGATTGATATATTTGATTTCTTTTGTTGGAAGGCTGACTTTATCGAAATTATTTTCAGTTGTGTTTTAAGAAAATCAGTGCTGAATTTTTATTCAGTATAGTCGAATGCAATTCTTTTTTGATTTTTAAGATTTTTAATACGTAAACAAACGAGATAGAAAACTTTTAAATATAAAAAGTCTAGTAATGATTTCGCCAAAGCGCCAACGAAACTAAACACCAACTTATTTGGAAAACTTTATGTTGAAAATAAATTTAAATCAATAGCAACGATTCTAAGTGAAATAAATGTCTTTCGATGCAAGAAAAAATACTAGTGTGTACCAGCGGTCGACCCAATCGACCATGTTCTAGTCATAGAAAGAAAAATCATAGAAAATCTTTTATAAAACAGTCATACAACAACCAAAACTACAATTATTTATTTAATACACATTTGCACGAATTCACAAAAATTAAAATTAAAAAAAAAAACGGTTAAATGCATTTGCATGATTGTTTGACGAGCGCTATCATTTTGCGACTCGTTTTATAAACGTCCACATGATTGTTGGAGTGGATTTATATTTTTCTCTGCAGAAAGATGCATTTGCGAGCCATTTTTACGATTTTAGGATAAGTATGTAAATCGTCGTTTACGCATTTTGGCGGGCATCGGAGGGCTGTTAATAGTTAACAATCGTTTTTCACTCTTCGAAGAAATACTCTTGCAAGTTACTTCAACCACTGTTGGACGGGTGTTTTGTTAAAGGGTCTTAAACGATCCGTAGGCGACTAATTATGGTGCATCGTAGACAATTCGTATGGAAAAGTCGCCATTAGGACACAGTTTGTCCCGTTGTATTTAACTTCTGCGATCGGAATGCGTCATCATGGACGATCAGTTTAATCGCGCTCTCCGATCGCGGAAGAGTATTTTACGATTAAAAATGCTAGCTGGGTTTTACTTATATCAGTGGTGGGCACACACATACTCTCTCATATGTGTTGGTGTGAGAAGCAGCAAAAAACGAACGACGGTCGATAATAATACACTCAAAAAATTTGTCTGTTGCCAAAGGTAAAATACATTTCTTGCCTTTTAGTATTTTTATTTGATTTGAAGTTTTTTTCAATAATACTTTTTATATTAATATAATAATAACGAAAACAATATTCATTTTCAATTCAAAACATCTGACGTTAAATTAAAAAAAAAATACCATCATCAAATGGGCGACATTGCTTCGCCAAAGCCAAAGCAACCGCATACGATACCTTTTTCAAAGACAATGAAACGCTAGTTCCATCAACACTATTATGATGAATATTGGTTTCAATAAAATTGTTATGATGGTGAATATTAATTTCATCAACTATAAATATTAAGAAAAATTTTGCTTTTAATTGAAATAGTTTTAGTGTTCGATCACCCCTGCTAAGGTTATCGTAACCTCCATGACAACAGTAGTAATCTCTTTTTAAAAAAACAATCTTTTTTGACTTATAACGCGATAACAAATCAAGCATTGTGCATCGCCATCCATGTTTTCTATAAAAAAAATCATTTTACCATTCTTCATTAAACATTTTTCTTTGAGTGTAATTAAAAAAATGAGCAGCAAGGCCTCACTCTAACAAGTGATGATCAGCAACTGGTTTGATTTACTTTGACGAAATGATAACCAAGCAACATCCGAACCAAGGCGTATCCAACAGGTGAGCTTACTAGCACAGCTGACTGAGCTCGCTTTATAGCAAATTTTCATACAAACTGATATAGTTTGAAGAGAGTACATAAATAATGGCACTCATACGTAAGAAAATGCTTTGAATTTGTTTGTGTATTTTAATCTAAAGCGAGTACTTTACACTAACAAAATACATGTTGTTTTTTTGGATTATTGTAGTTGTTGTCGAACTTCGGATACCTGTTAGTTTTACCATGATCCGAACGTTAATTATCATAAGCTACACGAAGAACCTTATAGTATACGTGTGTCAACGTCGCGCAAACAGAATTTTCTTGCTATACACGAGTGTATAGCATTTCAAAAATGCCCTCCACTGACTTATATGCATGAGTAATACGTGTGAATGTAGTAGTAGCAACTTTAAACGGTTATAGCTGAGCGGTTATATACTGAACCCACAAAAACCCACAAAACCACGTTCAATTCTGTGAAAAAATGTCTTTAATTTGTTACAACTCTTGTAAAAATCGGTTGTCTAATAGGTGCATGAAGGGCAGCACAAAAAACCAATTGTCTATTAATTATATAGATTATCGATAATTTTTCTATTTTTAATTACAGTCATCGATCACAAATAACAAATAATAAAATTTTCTAGTTTGAAACTTTTAAACTTTACATTCCATTTTTATGTTAATTACGATTTGTTATACAAGAAAATAAAATCCTCTGTTTTAACATTAGACATCCAGCAATCCTAATCTTTTAATGCAGAGTGTAGATATTTAGTTTCTATTTCAGAGGAATTCATGAATTTGATGACAAGGTGTTGAATCATTGTTTTATGATTCTTTGCAGCAACAGCTGTTGTTTATTCTACATCGAATTGTCGAGTAGAAACGACAACATTAATGTGCACAAAGTTCAAAAGATATCACGCAAATCAGCCTGCCGATTTTTTATCAAATGAAAATACATTCTAATTACTATTCACACAATTCAATACGTCACAACAAACAATTTTCGTCACATTTTGAAATTTTATTTATTACCAATAATATTCGGACGTAAATGTGACATATTGAAAATAATAAGATAAAAATATTTTATTTTCGTTACGCAAAATCAGTTTTATTGCTCCGGTTAAAAGTCGAAAACCATTCCAATAAAAATTTTTATTAAGAATAGTCATAACAATGGAATTTGAGTTTTTTTTTTAAATCAAAATTATAAACAAGAGTTGCATTCAATGCAAGAAGATTAATTTTTAATAATATGTAGTTTTATGTTTAACAAAAACTATCGAACACCGAATTAATTTCGTTTTGAAAATTATTACAACTTTCCCAGTTAAATGTTTCCCAATCTATTGAATAGCGAAATCAGTAATCGCATGAAATATATTTTGTTCTTAAATGAAAAAAAAAACCATAAAATTATTTAATTTAATTAATTTCGTTCCATATTTGAATTTAAAAGTTGTTCTCATTTTTAGAAATTTATAAACACTTATTAAAAACATATAAAATGATGAGTATGTATGTACATACATATAAATAAATAAAGCCCACGAGAGCTTAAAATCATTAATTCCTTTATTATCCTTTTACTCAGTTATACATGAGCATAATACATGCATACATACACATACAAAATACACACACAGTCTTATTTAAAGTTAATTAAGATACTCGTATTGACAGACACGTGATGACCTTTTACACGCTACTAAAATGATGGTCTAGTTATGGCAACAAATTGAGCTAAAAAAAAATAGTAATGCGACAAAATGACAATCACTCAATAAATATTTATTTACATCATGAATGTATGAGTGAAGAGTTTTTGTAGGAGGATAATTGAGAAAAATAGTTGTAAAATTGTAGAATGGAAAAAAACAAAAAATATTTATATAGTGGGAAATTTCCTTATTACACAGAATATAATTGAGGTTCAAGAAACCAAAAACACGCAAAGAAATTATCTTCATAAAATGAGAAATACTTAAAATAATGCATTCATTCATCAATTTAACATTGACCCAAAACCGCGTTAATAAAAAAAAAGTTTCAAAAAGAGAACATTTTATAACACAGTATATTTGCAGAAAAAGTGTTTTTTAAAAAAAAAAGTACCTTTTAAGAATATGCACCTCTTAAGATACGAGTATATTACCTGTTAAGAAAAACTACCCCTTAAAAAGAAAAAAGTACATTTGAGTCAAAAAAACCTTAGAAGGCAAAGTATGCTTAAAAGCAGCAACTTTTAAGAAAAGGACCTTTTAAGAAAATGTCATTTTAAGATAAATTTAATTTTAAGCAAAATTACATTTTAAGAAAAAGTACCTTCTAAGAAAAAATACCTTTTAACAAAAGGTACCTTTTAAGAAGTGACTTTTAAGTAAAAGTACTTTTTAAGAAAAATAACTCTTAAGAAAATGTACATTTTAAGAAAAATGCCTTTTAAAAAAATGTACTTTTATGTTAAATTTCTTTTTAAGCAAAATTATATATTAAGTAAAAGTTACCCTTTAAGAAAAAGTACCTTTTAAGAAGTGTCTTTTAAGAAAAAGAACCTTTTAAGAAAAATTGCCTCTTAAGAGGAAGTACCTCTTAGAAAAAGTATATTTTAATAAAACGTTTATTTTAGGAAAAAGTAAAAATTAAGAAAAAGTACATTTTAATTAAAAGACCCTTAGAAGAAAAATCATGCTTAAGGAACTGAACCTTTTAAGAAATAGTAGCTTTTAAGGAAAAATTTTACTTTTAAGAAGAACCCTTTAAGACAAATTACGTTTTAAGAAAAAGTAAAATTTAAGAAAAAGTACCTTTTAAGAAAAAGTACCCTTTAAGAAAAAGTACCCTTTAAGAAAGAATAAACGTAATATTAAGAAATCGTATAATTTTATATGTTATACCGTCATATTCAAAAAGAGAATTTTACAACACGGAAATGGATAACAATATTTTGTGTGATCAACTCCACTGTGCCGCAGTACAACGAATTTTCGATGTATTTTCTATTTATCTTTATATAGATAAATATTTCACAACATTTGCTACAACTTGAGTGTCATAATGAAAATAAATATTTCTTAAGATTCTTAAGTTTAAAAAAATTTAAGGTCACATTTTTCTTGTATTTCTTCTTTAACAGATCTGTCTGTGTGTACTCGTATGTCTATTTTTAAAATGCAAATGTAACAAAATGGTAAATAGAATGTAATTATATGGATTTAAAAAATGTATTTAGCAGTGTATCTGTGTGTGTGTATCTATGTGACATGCACGAATGCCGTAGATATCTTTAATGCAATTTGCAAATTGTTTTACCGGAGTTGTTTTTTTTTTTCCAGTTCAACTTCATCTTAGTGCACATGCAAAAATATGAAAAGAAAAACAACAACAACAACAAAATAATAATCACAAAAATAAAGGTAAATTTAAACAAATGACACAAAAGTATTATAACATTAATTTTCCATAAACAATAAATGATGGTATGATGAGGTTTCTCTTATTTAACACTTTTCAAATAAATAAGAAAGAAAAAAATTATGAATATATAAATGATGGTCTTTACCAACAACAACGTACTGCAAGAAACTTTGTATGAAAATACATAGAACAAAAATTTTATAAAAAAAAACGACTTGAGAATAAATCTTGAGGATTTACACATAAACAAATTTCAATTTAATAAATGGACCACTTAAATACTGATACTATTTTTTATTGTAATTGCAAACAGTTGGATGTTTTGTATGTATTTATGTGCATTTGTACGAGTATGCAGATTAGTTTATTATTTATATTTAAGTTATAAAGAAAATAAACCAAAATAAAATTAATCACAAATTCATTTGTTCAATTTATCTTAAAATATTTCATGATCATGGATGAACAGACAGACGGACAACGTGTGAGAATTAAAAGTAGTTTTTTTTTATTAATTTTTTTTCTCGTTCGTTGGCTTAATATAGAAAAGGCGTACGGCAGTTTATTTTATTTTCTGGTAGTTAATTTTTCCTCAAAGAACTAAACAAGAAGCTACTGGTGAAAATAATTCATTTTTTTCGAAATTTTAATTTTAAAATATTTTCCCAAAAATAAATTAATTTATAAAATTTTTGGTTTTTTTCTCTGTGCATCACGTACTGCAAAAATATGTGTAGTACTAAATTAAATTATATGAGGAGCCGCAGAACAAAAGGTGCTTTTTCGCTCATTTCAAATTTTTGGGAAATCGCGATTTATTTTTTTCGCCCCTTTAAAAAACTGCAAGAACCTGGAATTGCTAAGTTTTTTACTTATCTACAGATACATCTAACTCTCATAAGTCACCCAATTAAATGTATGTTAAGGATGTTTGATATAATTCCATTTTTATGTCGGAAAAAACACCTTTTGCAAAAAAGAAAACAAAAAAGCACCTTTTGTTTAGGAAAAAAAAAGTAAAAAAACACGTTTTGTTAATAGAAGGAAAAAGCACATTGTGTAATGCGAATACACATATATGACGATAAAATTTTGACTGAATGTGGTTAAACCTGATCTAATATATTAAAAAATGTTAAGTTAAGTATATTATTTTTGTCGTTTTATTAAATAAAATTGCAAGTTAAACATTTCTTTCTTGGCCTTAAATTAAATACATATGAAATTTGTTAAATAGTTAAACTCTTGTTCCAACATCTTCTTCTAGGCAAGAACATCCAACATTTTCGTCTATTGAATCCTCCATATCTTTATCCTAGTTGTACAAAATGTCCTTGTACCAAAATAATGACTGGTTTTCACTCCAGTCTTCACCAAACTGTTTTATTGAAAGACTTTGCACGACTTTTCTTTTGTCAGCGCTAATATAACGGCCTGTTTTAGTTTCATTCAGAAAAAATGAAAAGGGTGTTTTTTCTCATTTCAGCAAATTTAAATTAGTATTCCGTTCGTTTTCAGATTCAAATTTAAAGGACTCGAAAGTTTTAATCAAGCATTTTACTATCCCGTTATTCATAAAATTCTTATAAAATAATATCCGTTTTATTCCTAGAATATTTTCAATCTTTTTATAAATTAATTCAAGATCTTTTATACTAAGAAGGTTCCAGTCGGTTCCCAGCATTAAAACTCGTCCGTGATTGTAGAAAATTTGAGAACAATCTTCTACAGTCGTTAAAACAGCATGTCTTTTTAGGTCTTTTTCAACACGTCCAAATACTCTATCAGCTGGTAAAAAGCTATGTCCTCTTACTGGGAACGTTAAAGCGATATGTTGTACATGAGAGGGTGATTTTGTTTAGAGCCAAAACAAAATAGTTCGAACAATATGAGAGTTCTTGTTTTGACCGCCACATCCGTCGCAAAAAAATCTTATAAAATTAATATTTTTCAAACTGAGAGCATTTAAGTAATGAAGCAAAAGCACCTTTTGTTAAAAAATAAACAAAAAAAGCACCTTTTGTTAAAAAATAAACAAAACAGCACCTTTTGTTAAGCTTCAATTTTTTAGAACCCATTTACTTTGTAAAAAAAATAATAATGCTAACTTGTTTGTTTCTACAAGATTTCAACCTAAATATTATAGAACCAATTTTTCGAGAAATGCGAAAAAGCACCTTTTGTTCTGCGGCTCCTCATATATAGTACAATCTTCATATATTTATTATGCGAGATTATTCTTTCTGATGGAATTTATGTCCACATTATACAACCGATTTGTATAGATTTTATACCAAATTAAACTTATTTATTCAAAGATGCTCATAATCTATGATTTGTTAAAATCCTTTCAGTGTTTTGCGAGCTACAAGTTAAGTAAATTTTTAAAGTTTAGTTTTGAAATTTCCTATTTAAAAACAATTAGATAAGTATTTAGTATATACAACATCCTTGAAAAATAGGGGTGGTCTTGGCTGAAGTGATTAGCGCGTTGACTAGTGATGGTCCTAATTTAAAAAAAAAAAAAAAATTTAGTTCCAGTATTTTACAAAAACCTTTGAGGAGATCGACCTTCTACCAAAATTTAAAAATTACCAAAGAGAAGAAAGTTTAGCTCCCCCTTCTCTCTCTAAAATTGGTTTTAAAACAGGCTGACAGCCATACCTAAACAAGAGCGGCAAGCGTTTTTTAGCTGTCAAAAGTTCTCATGCCCATACAATTTGTATGGAGCATCCCGAAATAACGCGGCGGCAAAATTTTACAATTGGAAAATCCGATTTTGACAGCGCGTTTAATAGTGAAGTTAGCTGCAAAAGACAAGCACTCATGATACAATGACTATAAGGTAGTCTTACAAGCCCAGCTGACAATTCTTGTAAATTACTTGTTTTTTATTTCAAGTGTTATATTTTGATTTGTATTTATTTTTTCGTATTTGAATGAATAATTTTTATTTATATTTTTGTCACAGGTTGAAACATACACACAACCACATTTATACTTTTGACTTCTGAGGAATTTTTGTGTTGTGTTTGTTGTAGAGATGCATGTATTATTAGGTTATGAGTATACTATTATAATCAGGGTTGTTATATATTTTGTAATAACCCTGTTTTTATGACAAAGCGCTGACGCTCTTGTTTAGGTATGGTATTTCAGCGTTAACGCTAGGCGGTAGAAAACGTTCCGCTTTCCGCTCTTGTTTAGGTATGGCTGTGACTTCCAAAGCGTCTGAACAAAGCAGCACATTTCATGACGGCGCAGTACAATGATTATACAATGTATACCATTTCAAAACGTCGCCGCCAAGTATTTTTAACGCAGTAAGAAAGCAAACAAGGCATCGGTTTTATAGTTGATTTATTGTTTCGCAACTTTGCATATGTATGTGATTTAAATACAGTATCAATACTGTATAAACACTTTTTATACGAACGTTACAAAATTCCCGTCTACCACGATTTTTATTGGAGCCTTTTTATTATTTTCCCCTTGGCACACTCTCATGAGCAGCAAAATCGCAAATATGCAATTGCATGTTTTTTTTCTGTACGATGAATGTACACTCAAATACAATTTTTGTACGATTGAAAACTTTTTAGGAATTTTGGAATACATTTTTAAGTGCATATTTTTGCATATTTTGCATATTTCCTATTACACAGAATATTTAGGGGATATTTTTTTTTTAATTTTTGTGGCTATTTACTTATTTTGCCTGCACATTTTAACTTGTTAAATTTTAACATCCATATTTTACAAGAAGAAGCCAAGCAAATCAAATTTGTCAAACAAAAAGGTTTTAATTATTTTAGTTATTTCTCTAAATTTATATTTTTTTCTACAAACAATGTGTGTTTGGTGTAGCGCACGATAACCTCTACAATTGTTGAAGAAAGGGAAAAATTTTAGCTTTTTTATGTTACAAAATGTGGACTTTTCTGCGTAAATGCTCAAGTTTTGAATTGTTGCTTTTTTTTATTCCTATATCCACTTTTTACAAGAAAGACCAAAAAAACTTAACAGTTTTGTGATGAAAAAAAAAACATTGTGAACTTTTTTTCTATATATAGAATATGTTGATTTTAAACTTACAATTAAAAAATTCATTTTTGCAATTTATTTATATTTTATATTCTTCATATTTTCGCATATATTATTTTTTGAAGAATAAAATGTGCACTACACCGCTTATGGGCATTTCCACAGAAAAGTCTACTTTTTGTCACGTAACGTCACCAAGCCATTAAGTTTGTTTCTCGAAGAAAATTTTGTATATTATCTTCTTTTTTTGTATTTTAGCATACACTAGTATTACGTCAACATTTAGTAAGGGGATGTGCACATATTACGTAACGCTGTTTTCAGAGATTTTATACCCCCCACCCCCCCACCCCTCAGTAACGCTTTTTAATAATTTTGTTCTGAAAAATTTTCAATCCGTAACAAATCTTTAACCCCCCTGGAGCGTTACGTAATATGTGCGCAGCCCCTAAGAGTAGGGAAAATTCGAGCAGCATGGCTCTAAAATACAAGTTTAGTTGCGTGGTGACGTACGTGACAAAAAGTTGACTTTTCTGTGGAAATGCCCAAATGTAGAAAAATTCATTTTTTTAGTTTTTTGGGTGCTTAACCCGGTTGTTTTGAAAAGGATCAAAAGTAGTGTTTAGTAATCGGCAATTTTTTTCAAATTTGCAATTTTAATATGGAAATATATGTTTCTATAAAAAAAATATAAATAAATTTTCCACTTACCTTCCTGATTCGACCGTATTAAAGGATCTAAAAGCAAATAAGACAACTAAATATTTATTGGTTTTTCTTTTTCGAGTACAACTTAGTTTTAATTAATTAAAGTTTTAAAGGAGACTAAAGACATATAAATTAACAAGTGCATACGTACATATTTATTCTAATTATACAGATATAAGTATTTGTTTATTATAGAAGTTATTATTTCAGGCACTTTATGGGATATTATGGCATTAGGATGATAAACAATTTTTACAAGGTTATTCTATAAAACTAGCAAAAGTATTTGAGAGGAGTCTAAGAATATGAATTTAAAGATTATAATTATACATACATATTCTAAAAATTGAGTAAATTTTTTTGTAAGAAATACCTTGTGTCTTGTTTCAATCAAGTTACATTTATTTCCCGGATAGTGCTAATAGCACAGCTGATTTCACAAATATTATCTGCTCCTGTCAAATTTGTACAAAATTGTTGTTGTGAGAAAAACAGCATGGAAGCAAATTAAAAAAAAGAACTCATATAATTTTTTAACAGGAGCAGCAATAGAACACCATGTTGTTTTTGTAATGTTGTATTTTTTGTAAATTAACACTACCTTAAAAGTAAATGTGTCTTGGTTTTTTTAAAATAAAAATATAAAATAAACTAATTTTTTTTTGCCTAACCGACTATTAAATGTGTACAGTTTCCCAAAAAAATTACCAACTATTATTATTTTAATTATATTTATATGGGCTAAAGTTCTAAATTTAATGATCAGAGACAAGGCAAATTGATAACAATGATACACAATTCAATTCGCTTTGAAAAACATTTATATCTGATAGCGAAAAAATTTAACTAACAATCAAGGCGAATTGACTTACCATGTGGTATTACTCAAGGCGAATTTTGCCTTGGTATTACTAACACAGCTAGTGTATTTATAAAATGGAAAAATATATAATTTTTACCAGAAAATCTCTTAAGAAATTCAAGATGACAGCTTTACATATTGTACATCTTTGCTTACAAGATTTATGGCCAATTAACCACATAGTATTTTAATATATATATTTAATTAGTTTTCATAAACAAAAATTGAAATTGTAACTTAATAAAACTTGCGTTTTAAAGTAGTGTTTAGATGGCACCACTGAGAAATCGTAAAATCTTCCCACAAATTTCCCCAAACTACCAAAAAAAAACAGCTTATAAGTATAAAAATATGAATATAAATACAGAAAAAAATTACAAAACACATATCGAGTGTTTGCCGCAATAGAGTCATAACTAAAAACATATGCTTTTTAGAATTATTAATGCAGAATTAATGGTCACATAATTCTTCAAATACTTTAAATACATACTAAAATTTTGAGTGAAAAATAATATATTCTTTCACCATGAAGTTGTTGGCGAATACAAAACTTTTATTCTCGTTTTCTGAAAAAAAAATACTATTTTCAGTTATGATCAGGGCTGGCATTAGTAAAATAAAATTTCTAGCAGAAATCATCATCAAATTCTACCAAAATTTGCCTATTTCTGTTTTTTTATATAAAATTTTTAGTCACAATTTCACAAAATATATACATATAAAATTAAACTACTGACCAACTATCAAATGTTTCACATACTAAAAAAATCTACCAATTTTTTGGTGATCAGACCAAAGTGGCAGCCCTGGTTATGACCCTATTGCAGCATAGGCTCGAAATGTTTATTTACCAGAAATAAGAGTGAATAAATATTGCTAATATATTTTAAGAATATAAGCACCTTTCAAAGTGATAAAAACGTTGATATGAACAATAAAAATCCCAAAATTAAATATATTAACCCTTATTCTACTTGTCGGCGTCAATGTCGTCATCAATTTTAAGTCAACATCACTTTTACTCAACTTCAACACCGCATCAACACTAGTTTTATATTCATTTTGTAACCATGTTGTGATGGCGTTGACTGTTTAGCGATAATTTAATACTTGAAACAGCTTATTTTTTTTTTTTACAATTTTTATTAAAATTATTGCTATAAAATGTGTTTCATTTCCGTGTCAAATTCTAATTTTAATCATGAAGAAAAAAAGTTTAACAATGCAAAGAAGACTACTCAGGTTGAAATCGAACCTGTTTAAAATGCCAGATGATAAGTAAGTGGTAAATTCAAAGTCTTATAATTGCAAGTTACACACTTGGTGATTTCTTTAAAGATCCGTAAGTTGTTTTTGGCTGAACAAAGAATCATTTAAGTATGTACTGGAGATTATTGTGATGTTTCTATAATAAAAAAAATTGGTTTGATTAGAAAATTTGTATGAAACAACTTTTGTACCGAACACTATCAAACTAGCAACAACTTTACGATTTTTATTGCAAGAGTCGTACAAGCTAAGTGTGGGTAACGGTTTCAATTTGGGATTATCACAGCCTGTTGTGTCAAAAACTTTGTCCGAAACTCTAGGTGTTTTCGAAATGAAAGTTTGGCCGCAATAGATCAAGTTTCAAATGACGAAGATAAAAAAGTCCCCGTCCAGATTTGCAATTTTATTGGCTGCAATTCTTTAAAATTCTGCTTTGAAATTGCATAAGTGTCCACATTATAAAAATCTAATTTTGCAATTTTTGTATTTACACCACCACAGAAAAATTTATTTTCAATATTTTTAACTTAAGAAACTGTAATGCATCACATATTAATTTAATTTTCGTTTTATTTTGTTTTTCATATAATTGAAGAAATACAATAAAACGTCAAATACACATAGAACCCAGTGCGAATTGCAAGGCAAAAGAGAATTGCCGAGCACATGAAACTCTGTACCCCTCCCCAAGCTTCTTACCTCTCTCACCTAAAAAACCAAGAATTGCAACTAATAAAATTGCAAGTCTGGACAGGGACTAACCGAAGCCAAATTAAGTTTTATTGAAAAAAACTGATTTCCCGGGTGTAATTAGGTGCGTGCACGGATCCCATATAAAAATTGTAGGGCCAGATAGGTAATTTATGTTTTTTCATTTTAAATTTTTAAAAAAGTAAAAATATAACAAAACAAATTTTCGTCAATACCAAAATCACCGACGATAAAATCATTGTCAATATAATGTAACATCGCCGTCACATTTTGTTTTATAGAATACAAAAAATATGTTGACACAAGGAGATACAAAACGATGTTGTGTTACATTGACTCTGCCAAATAGAATAAGGGTGATTATTTTGTGTTTAAAAATACTTTTAATATAAATGGGATTTGAAATGAAACCTGAAAACTTTCCAATACATCAAAATATGTTTTTACTGCTACCGTTGTTAAAGTTCAATTTCAAACTGATGTATAAAAATTAATTAAATTAAAAATTGGAGATTCAGTATGAAATAAAACCGAAAATCCTACAAGGGTGAGTGATACTCTTCTCCAAGGCGAATACATACAAGCCCCTTTTTCGACGCTGGTATTTTCTAACTCCCTCAGATGTCAAAATACATTTTTCAGTACATATTTTTGACATCCTGGGGAGAAATTTTTTAAGGTATATTAGATATATTAGAGCGAGACCACCTTGTATGAATTCGCCTTACTCTTTTCATGTAATAACCATGGTGGAATAAAGGCCGTGTCAGATACAACTTCGTCGCTTTGCGTAACGTTTCTAACTTTAATGAAAAAGCGTAAAGCAGAAGCTGTATGACACAATAAAAACTTTGACGACACTCACTTTACCTATAAAAAGTGTTGGTAGTTTTTACATTTCATTGTCAAAGCGCACAAAAAGTTGAGAGTTGCCTAACTTTTGGCTTCGCGTTGCGTTAAAAGTGCTTTATGTGACATGTTTCATATAAGTACCTACATTTTATCTTAGATGTCAAAGCGAATCTACAACGCAACGCGAAGCAAAAGTTTTATCTGACATGGCCTTAATCAGGTGTGTGCAAGAAGAAATATGGTTTTTTGTAGGGTTGTGTTTTGACCGTTAAAAAAATGGAAAACTTCGCTTTTCTTGTCAAAAGTTGTTTACATTTTTGACCGCCATCATGAATATTTTTGTTTACGTTATGCTTTTTGTTTTTGCATAACCACTATGTATGTTATGTATACAGCTTTTTTTTGACAACATTGGCTTATTTTTACACAAACAAAATGCATGTCGTTTTTTGTTGATGCGTTGATAAGCGCACCTTATTAATCCCACCATGGTAATAACAAATAAAAAGAAACTTTTGTGTAGCGATCTTAATAATACAACATATGACTCGATTTATTTGCAACAACAAGATCTTCATAAAATTTATTTCAATCGACCCGATACATACGAGTATCTACATACATACATACTCGTACATATAGATTTAATGAAATTTATTACAAAATACTTTTAATACGAATGAAAATACGAATATAGAATTAATAAAAAATCGTCTTGAATTTCTTTCATATCCATCATTCTGGCCATTTTTCCATAAATTACATATTTTTAAGTCTAACACCTCGTGTAGTGACGTTTTATGTGATTATCTTATTATTAGTTTTTATGCGATCAACGCAACACTATGCAGTCTATTTCTCAATATCAAAAAAAGTCTTTCTTTCTTTCCTACAAACTGCACACTTGCAACAAATACGAATTTTTAGAATTCGGTTATTGTTTTAAATGTAAGTATGTGATTGTACGAAAGTTTGAATTCTTTCGAGATCGTGAAACAGGCAGTAAGTGTAAATATATATATATATATATTTTTTATTAAATACTTAAATATAAAGAAATAGAAAAACACAATTCTGCTTAATAACATTTAGAGATTTTGGAAAAATTTAAGGATTAACTTTTCGTTGTTCGTTCGTGATGGTCTGCAAATGAAAATGAGTAAAGTCAGATTTTATTAAATACAATATTTAATAATACAGAAAATACAAACGTAAAATTATTACCTGCAATAAAGATAGTTTTGATTGCACTTCTGATTCACTTGAATTCCGATGTATGGACGATAAATTGTTGATGGGCTTACGATTTATGCTGCGTTCAGAACTTCGGGATCTGCGCATATTTGAGGATTTGTTTCCAAATAATATCGACTAGAACGGTGAAATATTAATTGCTAAATAAAATTTAAAAAAAAACAGGTAAAATTATTTGAAAACCCCCCCTCACCTTAAAAGCCTGCCGAAATTTATTACTCATAAGATTGTACAGCAGTGGATTAATGCATGTAGACAAATAATATAAAACACCAGAAATATACGTCGATACGGTGTAAATAATCTCATGATGAACAAATTGATTATTTTTGGGAGTATTTAGTAGATTCAATACATCACTATTATTGGAAATTGTGTTGGCACCTGAAGCTGCAGCATCTGCAAAAATTGTTTCGGTTGTTGCAGAAACGGCATTGTCGTCGCCATCACTTCCATCACTCGCCATTGCAACACTGGTGAAATAAACTGCTATAAGACGCTGGGCATGAAATGGTGCCCAACACAAAAAGAAACAGATGACTACTGCCACTAATTAAACAAAAATTCCAGCAAATATTATTAGAGAAATTGCAACACAGAACAGCAACAAAAACACAAACAACAACACAACAACGTATTTGTTTGGTATTAGTTTATTTTTAGGCAAACACACAAATATAAATAAACACACATGTACATATACATACATACATACATACAATTAAAATTTTGATACATTTATTATTGCATACTTAAAATACCAATTATAGAGTGTGAGTAAGTCTGGATGATTTTGGCAATGAATTTATTTATTATTATTTTTTTTTTTTTAATTTGTTTGTTGATTGACATTTGAATTGATAATTGTCATGATTTTATTTTGTGTAAGACTTAACAAGACTTCATACATATGTATAATGTACTGCACATACATACATACATAACTACATAAATTGCACAAGATATTTTTAAAAATTTTCATTTTTTCACACAGCCAATAAAAAAATATTTTTTTTAGGACCAGCAATCAGGACATGACCCTGACTTATGTATGAAATGCACTGTGTCAGAACTAAGGAGAAAGGAACAGTGTAGAGCAGATAGATGGTGAAAATGTAGAAGGCTTAACTCTTTTACAACTCTGCTTTTGCGCGTTATGTTAATTTTTATAGGAGTGTTGAGGCGCCTCTGGTGTTAAGTAGACGCATTAACTTTCTAATGCTGTATTAGCAAGCATTTTATTAATTGTTTTAATTCGCCAAAGCTTCTACTAACGGACGAAGGAGGACGCAGTTAAGTACATTGGAACAGTATCAAACACTGTCGGACCATGTTTTTTTTAGTGACCACTGCTATGCTTTTTAAAACGGCACTAAATTTGTCATTGATTTTATCATAACTTAAAAGCTCCAAGCTCCAAGTTCCTATTTTATTATAAAATAAATCTGTGGCAAAAAGGAAAAAGTGCTTAAGTCGAGATAAGCTCATTTTGAGTTAATATCACCAACGTATTTTCCATATTCGAAAGTATCTGTGGGCAAAGTTTTATTCATATTGAACGATTTTTAACGAAGTTCTGGCATAATTACTTGCTGCTTTTCTTTTTCTAACTAATTTTCTAATATGAAATAACGGCTTAATTTGACTTATAAAATATTGATTTTCAAATGGACTAACTTCCTTATGGTGGGCAGAATCATGTGTTAAACAATCAAAAGAAACGAAAAACGAATGATCAACTTTTGGTACAACGCGATTACATTTTTATAAAACCACTTAAAAATTTAAAACTGTTTTTCTAGATAACTATAAAATATGACTTAAGCACTTTTTCCTTATTGTCACAGAAATATGTACAACAAAGTTGACTAATTGTATTAAGGTTGTAAGAATTATAAATAGATTCATATCGAATAAAAATTATTTGCTGTATTGTTTGTATAAGTTTTTTAAAACTATTTTGCTTTACTTTAGTAATGCTCGGTCATTGCTCGAGACTTTAGGTCTGAACAAAAATGAGTTTGAAAACATTTCAAGCATGGTAGTAAAAATCTACTGATGAGTTAGTATTTTGCTCGTCATATAATTATTTTTTAGTTGCAACAGACAATAATTGTGACTAAAATCCAATTCATTGCATATTATTCAATTGTGTTCGCCACATTTGGGATTTAGTAGCTAATCCATTTAAGAATTCCCCCAAACATATTTTTTATTACAATTGTGGTATTGTGTTATTGAGAATGGATTGTTTTTTAAGTTCAAAGAATATTAATAATCGTTAGCTGAAATATAGTTTATGCAAGTGATATTTTATTAGCATTTTTCCAAGCAATCTTTTTTCTCCGTGTAAGATATTTGGATGAAAGTTTAACGCATTATAAAAACCGATATGAGAATTATGACTATATTGCAGCAAAGGATCGATATGTATTTGTGTTTCTATATTCAACTTATTACACAGTTCAATTGATTCTTGTAGAGGAGGACACCAAAAAATATACGTGTGTATGGGTTGTGAAAGATCATATTGGAAAATAACTTTAGAGGCGGTTAAAGTTTCCCAGCTCTGGCATGTTCTTGCAGAGCATATCGGTATATAAAACTATGTTTTCTTTACACACAGAAAAAAATAAAAATTGATCTCAATTAAAAAATTTGTGATATCAATTAAAAATTTAATTAAATTTGCACCAGTAAACAAATTAATAATATCAATTAAATTTTTATACATTTATTAACTAAAATTATTTATTACAATTAAAAATTTAATTAAATGAATTAAATATTTAATCAAATTTTTTATATTTTTAATTAAAGGGTTAATTGAAAAAAATATATATATTTTCTTTGCATCTGAGGTGTAGGGTATGTTCAGCAACTTTGTAGAACATTTTATGGCAAATATTTTTGTAAAACACATTAACGATCTAACGATCCCGCATAACGGAATTTTGTGGACTTATTCTAAGAAATCGTAACAAACATCCCCGAAATATGGGAGGGGCGGTGATAAAATGTTCTAGAAAAATGTTGGCCATAAAATTTTACTGCATGTGTGTGTCAGAACACACCAAAACCCAAAACTTATCACAAATACCAAAAGCCAATCATTTCACTCATTCATTAAACCATTGTAGGCTACAATAAATAAATGTTTTCTTTTCGTTTCCTGTCGGAACCCCGTAATTTTGGAAAAAGTTTCAAATTGTTGTACAGTGTTATTAAAAAGTTAACAGAAAATATTTACATCATTTTAAGATACGAGCATTAGGGCAAAAAATAATAACAAAGTAATAAATTTATTACAATTCGCTTAAATATGTGTGTATGTATGCGTGTGTGTGACATTACACGCAGCATGGAAGCAAGTCTGGCAAACTTTTTTTTTTCCAAGAAAAAACAAAATATTGAGTTGGCTTGTATTTCATTTTTACACTTTGTACTCGTAAATATTTCGCGAAACAAAACCACAAAAATGTCCTAATCAGACTGATTTAACGCTTGTTTGTTTTTTGTCGATAATTAAACAACATGTCGAAAGGGTTTTTTGTGCATGATATGAAAATAAATATTAATGATGATTGTGCAAGTAATAATTACAACAAGCATGATGATGATAATGATTATTATGTACAATTTTGGATGATACAAAAAATGGGTTCGTCTGTCCTCGACGTCGTCGTCATGCCATTGATAAGCGTAATAATAAGAGCAAAACTTGTATGTCTTGCCACCGAATAAACAAACATATGTTGAACATTTATTACGTTATCGAATATATAAAAAAAAATGATTAACTATTGCTATTTATATATATGTATGTACATATTTACTAACTTAAGCAACATGAAAGTTATACTCGTTTATAGAAGAAAGAACAGATCAATTAGTGTTATAGTTTACAGTAGAGTTTGATTAAAATTAATTTACTAAAAATTAACCACGAGTTGTTATCAAATGTTTAATCTCTTGAAACGCAGACTAAATATTATTTTGAAATGGTTACGACAATTGCATTTTTATTTAAGTTTCGCTATTAATCGGCCTTATTATGTGTGTCGTTGTCGTTGGCGTAGTCGAAATTCAACGACTCCAATATAAAACATATGGCGAAAGCTGAAACATTTTACAGATTTCATCACGACAACCACACTGGTACTACGGCGGATAATCAACTTGAATGTACACATACGTGTAAATAATTTATAGTTTCTGCGATAGCTTTAACCATGGTTTACGTTTAATCATTAAATTATTTGATACATAAAAATTGCAGAATAAATATAACAACGTATAATTCTCGCATTTTATTTCCAGCCATGAATTGCATAAATAATATTTATGTAAATTCACATATGAAAGATCAGCCTGAACGATTAAGTGATGGTGATTATGAATGAAAAAGTAATGGTGTTCTGTTCAGCATTGCCGATTTAGTAAGTTAAATACAATATTTGGTATTTTTTTTTTTACTAATTTATTATAAAAAAAAAAGAAATGCTTCCAACAGATACACTATTTCTAAAATATATTCATAATTTTTCTTTAGCTTATTTTCGATTAAAAAAATATTTAGTGTTGGGTAGAAAAACTTTGTTAAAATATTTAGAGATAAAGTTAGCAAACAATTTAAATAAACTAGAATCGCACACAGTACCCGAAATTCGACCATATTATTCGTAACCGGGTTTCTTTGTAACCGGTTTTGTAAACGGGTTTTTAGGTAAAAAGTATATTTTGTATATCTGGAGAAAATACATTTTAAATCATACATATGTATGTATATGTTTCAATCAATATTGGAATACGATCACATTCATAACGGATTTAAAATTGTGCGGCAAGCAACTGTGTGGCCTATTTATATATCGTCACCTAAACTCCAAAAGTGCATACAATTTTATTCGTATACTTTCAGAAATAACGATTTTATTAACAGAATCAATTAGCTGTTCAATAAGTTGACTTCGTTAATTTATAAATTAATTTATATAAAATTTCCAAAATATTATCAACACACTTTGAATATACATACATATTCATGTACGAGTATGTATCTAATAGTTGATTCAAGTTGTCATATTAAGGTTGTTACTACTGCATATATTTATTTTTCTCCCTTTAAATATGTATTATATATTAAACAATCTTGGCTTAAACGAACCCATCCGAAGTTTGATATCTAAAAATTAAACTGTACCGTTTCAATAAAAATGTCTATAAGAATTATAAAAATTAGTCATTAAAAATTAAAATTGAACGAGTTGACAGATTAGCCGCACACTGAACTGATGGTTAAGGCCCGCTTAAATTTATTTCTAGTTTAACTTAAGCTAACTTTAACTGAGAAGTGAAAAACATTTATATTAAATTTAAAATTTAACTAAAATATATTATTGGTAAAACAGTAAAACCTTACTACCGTAGTCAAGTGAACCCAAGACATTTAAAATAATTTAGTTTTTAACTAATCGATGAATTTTTGGCATTATATTATAAAAATGTTGTTTTGCTATCACATGTTTTTTAGCACATTTTTTTGGGCATATTTTTAGCATTATTTTCCTAAAGGTTTACCATTTTTTCTTATCACTTTTTGGCAACACTGGTTTTATTGTACGCCTTCATCTCTTCACTTACAGTTACTGTACTTAAGAAATAATAAAAAATTACATGTATCATTTTGTTTCCCACAGCAAATGAAATTGCCATTCGTTAAGTACATATTCCACTGTAAGCAATTTTCATTATAAATCTATTTTATGGAAAATTTTATTAATATCCAAAATAAAAACATTATAAAATACAAACACGTGTTTACGTTTAATTTACAATCTAGTGATTCACTGATTCATGTTTTATTATAAATTTACATCACATTTAATGATTTATGGTACAGGAACATAAAATTTAATACGAAATAAATCAAAGCTGATTTTATTAGTAAATTTACTTTCTATTCAAAATATGTATTAAGAAATTAACGCCGCAAGGCATTGCATTTAAAAACAATAAATTTTTGTTTAATAAATGGTGGTGCCTCAGCCGCCGGGGGGAAATAGGAAAGAATGTAAAATCGCCATAAAAATTTAAAGAATATTCTAAAAAAATATGCCAAAAATATGCTCAATAAATATGTATAACATGATGGTTGGAGGACTTATTATAAACTGTATTAGATTTAAGATTTCTATTAAAGGTTTAATAAATAATTGGAACGTTTGCCAGATTAATTTAACGCACCATTCTCGTTCCATATATTCGCATTCGATAATAGAAAATAGGGCACAATTCTGCTTAATTATATCTCTACCTGTTTTACCTTCCCTCTCAAAAAATTTCGGATTACTTTTTCGATGATGCGTATTTTGAATAATAAATTAGTTTAAAAACAAAATGGGCAAAGCTGATTCTAAACGAATGTTTGAGTTTAAGATACTCGTATTGGGCTTTTAAAGCTTATAGAAACACATGTGATCAAATGAAAATTCTTTAAATAGCAATTTATAAATTTGAAATGAATATGAAAACACATATACAATAGATCGCAAAAATAATAATCATTCCGATCGGAATGCTTTCAATTCCGAAATTGTATTTCGATATTTTTTTATTTATTGTCTTCCGATGTCGCTTATTTTGTATTTCGATTTAATAAATGATGAAGATATTTATACTAGGCATTTGCCTAAGCTATTTTTACTAGCAAAGCTCACATTAATGCTTTTTTATTAACATTCGAAGCTCATTTTACTGATGCTCCGAAAAGTATGCATGTTTTTTTTTTATTGTTTGCTAAGAATGAATTTCGGAATTTAAAACAGTTTCGAACGGAATTGAGTTCTGTGAAATGGCTAAACAATACACACAAACATTTAAATGTAATTCAATGGTATTTGGACAAAAGAACTTAAGTCAAGTTAAGAACAGTTTTCAGATTATTTCCAAATTCACACGATAAATAATTGCAAAATCCTGGCCGCTTTATTCATAAACGAATATTAAGGCTAATGTTGGTTTAATGTACGAATTCTGGATGAGCTATCTAATTTAACTTTAATAATCATTTATGAATAAGGCTATGCATTTTTGGAATATTCAACTTATCTCGATTTTTATTAATTTTCAACTAATCAAGAACGAATTTAAAATTTTGTCACAAAATCCATTTATTGAAAAATTCTAATATATTCATTTTATTGGCTCAAATACCTTCTCATTCATCAATAGATATCAAAAGATATTCAACGATGATTTTTGAAAAGTTCACAACTACTTGCGCTTTATATAAAAACTCTGAAAGAATATACGGCGCCCTATGCTCCAGTGGGAGTTAAAGGAACATATATATATATTAACATACAACGCATGAATAAATTTATTTTTTGTAGTACCTTTCAGACAATGCTTCAAATAATAAATTATTGAATAAATATTTATTAGCTTATTATGTTTTTATTCTGGTAATTCTAAAATATTCATTAATAATTTTTTGCAGTCAGGCGAGTTTGGGAAGTATTCAAATATAATTATTCAAGGTCTATTGATAAGTTAAAGCATTTGAAACAACGAAATTAAAACATATCGAATATTTTAAACTCAACAGTATTTTTCCTCTTTTGAACAATATCCGAAAATTGCACTTAAGTCGTTTTGCCAAAAATTCCACACAAATTTCAGCTATCGCTGCTACTTACCCAACATTTTTAAAACACGTTTAGTGGAAAACTGATTAGCACGACCACGTATAGCAGCGGCCTGTGTACCACCCGAATACCGATAGAGAATCGTATCACTCTGAGTACTTTTCATACCCAGACGACCACGTCGAACATTCGAATTTTGAACAGCTTTCAAACCGGAAGTTATTTCGCTACGAAAACGATTGATATCCTTTTTGTTGAAACTATTGTGATCACTACTAATGCCACTGTGACCGTTAACAACATTCGATCGATGTAATTGTAAACCGATCAAAAGATACAAAACGAATATTATGGACATGGGTGCAAAGAAAAATATACATGTGGACAATTGAAAGGAATGATTTATTATAACACGAACTACCGAACATGCTACGAAGCCTTCATCATTTGAAATCAAACCGAATTGTAGAGCCTGCGGTATGGCGGTGAGTATGGAAAATAACCATATGAGTACGATAATACGAATGGCACGACTTAGTTTAGAAATACCTTGACCCAAAAACGGATGACAGATGGCCATATAACGTTCAACGGTAAATGCTGTAATTGTCAATACTGTAGCATTGGCTGAAGTTTCCGCTAGCATGCCACGACCCACACAAAAATATTCACCAAATACATAAGGATATTTGGACCAGGTTAAATAGATTTCTTGCGGTACACCCGAGATTAGAAGTAAAAAATCCGAAATGGCCAAACTGAATAGATAATAGTTAGTGGCCGTATGCATAGAACGATTCTTTTTAATCACAATGCAGGTACAAAAGTTGCCAATAACACCCGTTATAAAGATCAAGGCATAAATTATGGTCACCGGTATGACGATCTTTAAAGAATCTCTTTTGGGCCCAAAGTCTATTATCGTGGTAGTCTGATCGTAATCGTAAACAGTTTCATATTCCAAAGTAGATACATACGATGAATTTTCAAAGACTGTTGTTGTATTGTTAATTATTTTAGCCATTATTGTATTGTTATTGTTGCTGGAAAGCTTACGATAATTTATTTATTTATTTGTTTAATGAAATTTCAAAAATTTCCCTTTCAATTGTTCTTTTTTTGTGATTAAAATTTTCTCACTGTAACTTTTAAGTTACTTTAAATAAATGTAAAATTTTTTGCAATCGCTTTTATTTGAAAATTAAAACAAAAAACAACAACTGTTGTAACAATGTAATTTTTGTCTCGGCCACTTGTAGTCTTATCTAAAATATAATTAAACGTTTTAACTTCGCGTGTGCTTAACAAAACTATTAAGGGGTTGGTTGGCTATCTTTTGCTTCGTTCGATCTGTCTGATTTTTATTTAAAAATTTCTTGATTTTCGATATAAATCTAAGCTGGATAAACAAATTAATTTTTTTTTTTTTGCAGTAAAATTCTTAATATATGAAGTAATTTTATTAACTATTTATGGTTTATTTATGTCTTATTAATCATATTTAATAAAAAACCAATATAAACAGAAATAAAAGGGCAAGCAAATATTAATTTCTGACAGTATGGGAGTTAATTAAACAATGCCAGCTTGATCTTTCATCTATCAAAATAAAAATAGTATTGAACATCAAGATCGCTCATTTATTTATAAAATTAAAATTTTACTAATCGCACATGTTTTCACATTTTTTGCAAATATATGAGCAAAATCTCATAAAAAATTTATATATTCACAAAATTCCACATATTCTCTGGTTGTATTGCAAGTATACGTTGCAGACCAAAATAAGCAAAATATGCTATAGAAAGTATAATATACCAAAAAAATATGCACTAACAAAATTCTAAAATGAGTTTAAAATTGCGAAAATGATTCATTATTCTCAGCTTAAAATTGTTAATGAAAATATTTCTAAATTTTGAAAATTTGTTGACCACAAAAAAATAAATATTTTTGTTTTTGTGTTTTTCTTTTACTAAAGTGGATATGAAATTTTAAAATATGTGCAAAATATGTCGTTGCAAATATGCAAAAATATGCACTAACGAAACTTGGATAAAATAAATTAAGTGTAAGCCTTTTTTGGAAAAACTCATTTATTTGTTTCAATTTAGTAAAAGTGAATATTTGCATTTGAAAAATATCAAAATATGAATGGAAAACAACCAAACTAAAAATATATCGCGCATATATGCGGTGTAGGCGGAAATATGCAAAACTATATTGTAAAATTTAAAATATTAAAAAAATGTGCAAATTGATGCCAAAATTCTTAAAAAGTTCTGCAATTTAAAAAATATTTTATTTGGGTCTATAGTCAAAAATATGTTATTGCATATTTGTGGTTATCCCGCTAATGAGTATTTGCAATCGCCAGCAGACGACACTCAAGGATATCAGAAAAGTAACCTTGAATTTTGAATTTAGCCCAGGGCCACGCGTTCCTACTAATTGCTACCACTGATACACAACTTTATTGCGAATGTGCAATGCAAAGCCACGATGGTAATTTAAAAAGTGATAGGAATTTATAACCAGTACACATATTCCGTAACTTTAGTGAGAAGGTTCTCGTGGCGAAATATTTTGAAACAAATTATTTCATCGTTACACGAAAATTGTGGAAAACTACCAAAAACTTTAATGTCGTTACGTTATAAATGTAAGAAATTTTACAGACAATGACAGTGCTATCCAAATGTGTCTTTGACGATGACCAAAATTGACTAAAGATGAATAATTTAAGCGGCGGCGTCAAATATACAACCGTTGGGTATACAAAATAATGTATAGTGCAGGCTTAAATATTTGCAATACAGCATTTTTCTAAAACTATAAATTTGAAATAATATAATCTTTTAACAATAAAAAAATTAATTCATCCCATTTTATTTTGATTTTGATTTTGAACATTATTAAGATGTTATCTCACCGCGTTTTTATTTTTGAGGATATTTAATATCTAAAAGTGGGAACTTTTATCGCCCAAGTTTTTCAGACACAGTGTATTTGCGAGTAATTTTCTTAGATTACAGTTATTATTCACAAAAAATTTTCCTGCCACAGTTTAGTGGAGAAAATCAGCTGTTTGTTTTAATATCCGACATTTTTGTGTGTCATTTTACACGTTTCAATTGAATAGTTTCTCATTGCGGCAGTTACAGATCATGGGCACAGGTAAATGAAAATTCTATGAGTCAGCGCCCTGAAATATCTCAGTATCTCATAAGACTAAATGAATTAATGCCAAACATACGAAATGAACTAAAAATGGAATAATTTCCAAAATGTTGGCAGTTTTAGGTAAAAAAAAATCTCAATCATTTTAAATGAAAAATTGTATATATATTTCATTAATAATGTAAAATACTAAATAAAGTGTTGTATTATTTTTGAATTTGATCAAAACTTTTGTGGATGAACTTTTTTCACGTCTATGAAAATATTTATAACATTTTTTTTTAAATAATTTTCAATTGCTAGAGTCATTTTGGTATTTGCAAAATATGGAAAAAGCTGTTACCCTAATGTACATACATACATATGTAATAACAACATTTGAAATGTCATCCACTTAATGTTGCAGCAACTTTAAACATACACTGCATTTGACTATGATGACAAATTAAATAATTAATAAATAGTATTTTTCTGTTTAAAGTTATTTTTAAAGCAATCCGACTTTAGCGCCTTACTATTATCAAGGGTAATTTTATTAAGGCAAGTTATCTGTGCACAAGACGTTTTATTGATGCTTGCAAAATCAGAATGTGATTTTCAAAAATAGACAAAATTAATCAATTAATAAAAATATGATCGCACCGAATTAATTAGTATTTTGATCCATATACAACACAAATATCGTTCGTATAACTTTGTTAATTTTTTTTTTACACGAAGAGGAGAAAGAACTTTTTAGAATAGACCCAACCACTTAATAGTGCAATTTAACT
The DNA here is from genome assembly GCA_947311025.1 of Lypha dubia. Taxonomy (NCBI): domain Eukaryota; kingdom Metazoa; phylum Arthropoda; class Insecta; order Diptera; family Tachinidae; genus Lypha; species Lypha dubia. The sequence continues at coordinate 24,564,638 of OX371260.1, read as the reverse complement.
TGTTGAAGGGGCAAACATTTTTAAAATTTCACAATTTAAATTTCACAGATCGTTTGGATGATTTGAAATTTTCTATTAATTTATAGTTGCTTCCCTCTGATTTAAAGAAACATATTTTTCTTACACAATCAAATGTTTTTTTTTTTAGATTTTTTCAAATGTTTAATTTAATTTTTAATCGTTTTTTGTTTCAATTCCAAGTTGTTTTCTATTTAAATGTAATTAGTGAAAATATCGTAAACACATACACACATACACACACACACATACAAAAATCATACTATTATTTTTATTTTATTGTTTTCTTTCCTTTTTTTATTCATTTTTTATTATTTTAACAATTTTTGTTTTTTTTTCTGTGTTTTCTTTGCACTAGTTTTCAGTTTTCATTAAAGAAAAAATAAACGAAAATCGGCCACAATGAAATAAAAACCGTTAAAATTGTGGTTTTAAAAATATTCTTTAAATACTAGAAACAGAATTAATATTTTGTGATTAAAAGTTTGGATAAAAGTTTTAACCGTAAAGTTTTAATTTGAGGTCTTTTCAGCTAAACCGCTAAACTTTATCTGGTCTTTAGAATTTTTTCGCTTCATGCATTTGGTGCTTTTCAAAATATGTTTTCCCCCAAATAAAAACAAAAAGAAAAAAAAAAAAAAAACACAAAAAGTAATTGTGGATTTGCTAAAAAATGTTATTTGCTTTATGGATTTATTTTATGGCAGACACGAAAAAAGTAAAAGTTACAAACAATCAATGCGCATTTCGTTTTCTGCTTTTCGTCACTTAAAAAATTGTTTTCTAAATAAATATTTTACGGTTTTGTATCGTTTTGTTTTGTTTTGTTTTTTTTTTTTGGGAAACTAATTTAATGCATTTTGAAATACATGTTGACAAAAACTATGGAACAACAATAGACTCTCTAGCAATACCAACAACTCAGTGAAGAATAGAAATAGTTTTCACATTTTCCATAAGCGTTTATTTTATAAAAGCACCTAAAAGCTTTTCGTTTGAAAGTTTTTTTTATTATGCTCAAAGCTTTAACCAAAAGTTATGTAAGTAAATATTTTATGGTTAAATTAAACTTTTTATATTAATTTTTTGTCAAATTATAGCAAACGTTAGAATTAAAATTTTAAATGGAAAGGGGGCATGAGCTTTTATGAAATTATATTAAGTAGAGTGAATTCGAAAACGTCGATTCCTAAGAAAATAAGCAAAGTGTCGCCTTCTAACTTGTATATTTTTACTAAAATCTACCAACGATGCTGTGTTGACATCTTGCAAAAACCAACAACCAAAGTTTATTTTTATAAAGGCATGAAAACTACTGCTTGGAAGTGATAGCGCCACCGCATTGGCGCAAAGTAATTCGGTGTTTAAAAACTCAGTCATATTTTATAAAAGGCTTTTAGAACGTTTTTCTCAGCTTCACTTGCAATAAAATAAAAAAAAAATTGTAATCTTCTTATTGTGTAACTAATTGTCCAGGTTAAGACAAAAATCCAAAAACTAGACAGCTAACATCTATGGCGTAGACACTAGTAAGAGAGGACTGTTTTGAAAAATGGTAAATTGCAGTCGACAGGGTAAAGATCTACTGATGAGTTGGTATTTAGCAATCAACGAAATGCATATAGATTTGCTAACTAAAATAACTACATTTTTTTTTAAACATAAATTCTTGAGTATTTCCTCGAATACATGTCATCGTGGGTCACAAGTTGACAACTCGTAACTCGAAAAAAATCTAATCGGGGTTTTGATGCCAAAAGACTGGACAAATCCTTCTGCTTGTTAGTATGTTTCATTTATATATTTTTAAAAATAATAATAATTATCTCCTACTAATTTTGGTTTTTTTATTTCCTTCCAACACGGCTCAGTAACGGAGTAATAACGTTTTTTTTTTTTTTTGTCTCCTGAAAAGTACAAAAAACATGTTAAGAGTTGTGAACCTGTGATCGACGTCATATTTTAAAACTTTTATAATAATTTGTGTTTTAGTTCTATAAAAATTTCTAAAGTTAAATACTAAACAAAAATGAGTCTTATACTTTTCAGTTCAGTTGTTGACTGTTCTCTTCTTCCTCTTCGATCTGCGATAGATCTTTGTCACACCAACATAACTCCTTTACGTGCTTGAATAGTTCCGAAAAATAATCATCAGGTATCTCGGTGATATCAAGGCAATTGCTTATATTTAAACGCCTCAGTCGATGCAAACCATTGGCAATACATACCATGCCATCACGATCAATCAATCGACAACTGGTAATGGTTAGATCCTCTAAAGCAGGACAATTTTTCACTAATTCTTCTATGCCCGCGGAGGTGATTTTGTGGGAATAACCTAAAACTAGCTTACGTAGTTCGTTAAATTGTAATCCGTCACTAAGAGCACGATTAGAGAGATTACTACAGCTTCTTAATTCGAGTGATAGTAAGCCCTTGAGTTTGCTAATAGGGGCGGGGTCTATGCCAAAACCCAAAAGACCTTCATCGGTAATACGTATACAGCCGTTAAGTATTAAGTGCTGCAATTTTGGCATAGAACGGATTATACATTGCAGAGTGTAATCGGTAACAGAATCATAACAATTTTCCAAATTTAAATGTGTTAACTGAGGTAAACGTTGAATTAGCAGATTCACGGATTTCATATGTATACCCACCATATTATTGAGTACTAGAGTCTTGAGAGTATTATTTATGTCTGATGTCAAACCTTCTATCAGACCGCTAAGTGAAATTTTCCCACAATGTGCCACATTTAAAGTTTTCAAATTGTGATGCAGCAGCTTCAAATCCCTAATACTTTCATCTGTTAGAGCACTACAAAACATTAGTTCCATATGCTCCAAAGTCCTCGGCCATTTACTTATAATTAGTTTTAGTAATGCATCATCCATATTCAAGACACCACTTAAGTCGCAATGTTGCAAGGGAGTTTCTTCGGGCAAATAGTCAAAAATCACATTCAACCACTCACTACAGTAAAGGCCATATATCTTTAAGTATTTTAACTGTTTAAAAAATGAAAATACTTTTGCCCATTTTGATAGCATTGAAGGAAACGAACATACATGAATTTCTAAATGTTTTAAAGAATTACTGTAGAGCTGCAGCACGTCTCTTAGCACTGACTCATGATCACTATTCAATTCGATAGATAGTTTTTCCATCTTGTAAGATGAATATCTCAGATTCAGAATAATAATTCCTTTTACATGTGTCGGAATATTAGGGCAACTCACTTCTACTGCTTTTAGATATTTAAATTTGTTTACACTTAAATCAAATATGTCATCACTTGGAACGGGGTCTATGTGGGATAATATTAATTCCTGTAGTTCTGGAAAGAAATCAGTTCCAATGATTTGCAATTTTGTTCTATTCAGAATCAAATTATATATGCCTTCTCTCAAGAAATGCAAAATAGAAAGCAATTCAGGATATATTTCTAGACGCCGCAATTCTAAACTATCATAAGGCAATGTTTGAAGTAATTTGTTTCCACCATCACTCAGGGTTAACTTGTAGATATCGAAAATATTATCACGTTGAATCACTAGTTTGGATTTGCTCCAAAATTCCGGTAATTGCCTTAAGTAAAGCAAACGTTTACAAACCAAACGAATTTGTTGTAAATCATTATATGGCAAATATTTTAAAATATTTATTAACAACTCGTTTGGTAAATCGTTCAATCCAGCTTTTGCATTTTGTCCTTCTTCGGCTTCCTGCGTTCCCAAAGCTTCTGTCAAGTCCAATATTTGGCTCATATTATATTTGTTTAGCTGAAACTAAAAAGTGTTGTTTTTTTTTAATACTTAATTCATTCTCTTCTTCTTTAAGAAAACTATTGTGCCACAAAGTAGTTTTTCTTTTAAACAATTTTTCATTTATTTAATTTTTTTATCATAATATTTACTTTAAATTCCATTGTTATTTTAGGTGAAAGAGTGTCGTCGTCTTTGCTTTGGTTATTTTCTTATTTCATTTTATGATCGTGGATGGTAGTTTGCCTTGGTACCATGATCATTCAAATGTAAAAAATTAATATTGACATGTTTAGTTGTATCCAATCTTAATACATATCCACCCTACAGCATGCTCTTATCAACACAGATAAATTCTTCTAACTTCTCTATATACTCGTAAAAAGTATTAAAAATTTGCCAAGTAGGCGTGGCACCTACCACATAACAAGTCTGATATATCATGGGATTGCCAAGGTTTTTGTATTAGATCTATATGAAGTTAATTTGTAACATTAATATTATATACCTGATATGCACAGACCCTACAGTTTTAAAAGTAGAAATTGACTCCAAAAAATAAAAAAGATTTTATGAAAGTGCTATGATTTTGTGTTGGCGTACAATTAGAATTTCGTGGTCAGTGAATGTTAAATTTTAAGAAAAAAAAGTGTTTTTTAGAAAGATAAAATGAGCAGCAGAAGTCAACTAAAAAGTTGCATAAAAAAGAAAAAGAACAATTAACTGAAAATTTTATAAATATTGAAAAAAACAAAATAGATAAATAAACAAAAATCCAAAATATTTAAATTTCTATAGTATTTTCATTAAGGAAATATCATTAGTGATTTTACTGGTACATTACGACTAGCGAAATAGTTGGGTTTTGCTGAATAGTGATTTCACCGGTCTGATCGTGTCAATTGACTATCGTCAATATCATCCCCATGTTAAAACCGTCACTCGAGTGCATTGCTAGTAGTTAGTCTGGTAGTTAGTGGTAAAGACTGGTAGTTAGCGAAATAGCTATTCATTCGCTAGCTACGCCGACTGCAGGGGAGTTATTGCAGGGACAAAAATAAATATGTGTGCGAAAATAGACACACATACAAGAATTTGTGTTGCAAAATTAAAATAAAAATATACTAAATGCTACATAGTATGTGCGCGGTAAGGGATGACGATTTTAAGAAAAACAAAAATTTATAATATTTTTCCTTGCATGAGACTTTCCTGCAATTAAAATTAGACAACATTTTAGAAGGACCATAAATTTTCTTTCGTAAACATTCTTTTTATACATACATATATATAAAAATCCTTTGTCACTACTACAACAACAAAAACAAGACATTTGCTTATCAAGAAATTGCCAACAATGGTGTTTTCTAGGGATTTGGGTAATACTTTTGCCATTGCTCAGTCATAATGTAATGCTTGTAATACAACGAAATTATGTATATCCTTATCTGCTTAATTTTATTAAACGTACATACAGTAAATTAAATATCGAAGAAAAGGCACAACTGCAAGAACTGAGAGAAAATCCCACAGTTTTGGGTGAAAAAACTTCAACATTCTACAAATGGTAGAACATTCTCATGAATTTATAGATAGATATACATACATATATAGTACTCATTACCTACCCCAACAGTTTTTACAGAAAATATCTGTGGCAATAAGGAAAAAATGCTTAAGTCATATTTTATAGTTATCTAGAAAAGCAGTTTTAAATGTTTTTAAAGTGGTTTTATAAAAATGTAATCGCGTTGTACTAAAAGTGGATCATTCCTTTTTCGATTCTTTTGATTTTTTAACACATGGTTCTGTCCACTATAACATATTCAATTTGAAATTTAATATGTTATAAGATAAAATAAGATGTTAATCCATACGGGATAATTATTTAGAAAAAGAAAAGCAGAAAGTAATAGTGCCAGAACTTCGTTAAAAATCGTTCAACATAAATAAAACTTTGCACAGAGATACCTTTGAATATGGGAATACGATAATAAGCTTATCTCGACTTAAGCACTTTTTCCTTTTTGCCACAGATATATATGTATGTAAGTAAAGGTACGGTCACAATTGGCAAACATTGTCCCTTCGATTCAGACACCTACATATACGTATTAGGTTAAACAGATTCATTTATAATTTACAGAAAAAGTTATAGATTGCAATATTTCTGTTTAACTTAATGAATACGTGTATAAATCAAAAAGTTTTTTATTAGTATTTAATGGTTACGCCGAAGCCAGGCTATAAAGGAAATCTTCACAAATTGAAGCAGGTTTCAAAAATATCTCAGAGATAAAACGTACGTATTTTAGAATTTCTCTTTTAAAATATCTAGAAAATCGGCAACGCTAACTAAACTTTTACTAAATTATTTATTTCATTCATTTCATTCATTTTTTAAGGTCCCATTCGTTGTCCGCTAATTCATCCAGCCTATTTACAATATTATTTAATGTAAACAACATTGTTCATGTTTAATTGACTTTGTTATATTTGAAAGTAGACTTAAAAAAATACTTTTAAATTGTATTTTTTTTTTTACTAAAAATTTTTCTTTTGCCATTCGTAGCGACAATTTTTAGTGGGTATTTTAGTTGAAAAATTTTACACAGAGTATTTCATACTTTGTTGCATAATAGTTTTCTTAAATGTTTTAGTTGTATTTTAACATGGACATGTTCACTTACCTGATGGTGGATTGAAACTTCTTTTATATTGCTTTCACTTTATCAATAGTTCTTTGTTTTGTTCTTTTGTGGTGGAACACATAACACAGGTTTTTCGGTACGTAACGGAAACGTTCTAATGTTTAAATAAATTTAAATCCCTTTTATTTATTTATTTTGTATCGATTTATAAAAGCAAAGTTAGATACAAAAAAAAATAGTAAAAATTGTTAATTGTTGATTTTCTTGGGAACACGTTGTCGCAGTTTCCCAAGAAAATCAACAATATCAACAATCAATACCAGTCACTTCTAGAAACTGAACTAAACTCTGCTATGCATTTATTCCGCTTTATATATGTATGTATGTATGTACGTATTTCTATTCTGTACTTGTAGAACTAACCAGGGCTTAAAATAACTAATATATGTATTTACTAAAAATTCCCCTCATATTTCATAATTTTATGTGAAAACTAGAAAAATATTTACCTGATAACAATTACATTTACAGTTTTCTAAAAAAAATGTTATAAGTACCTGCAAACTAAATAAAATATGAAGTAGGTAGTTTACAGCCCAGAAATATCTGCATAGTAAAATTTTTTACTAACACACACAATGAAAACAAATTCTCTGTAAGATATTGTTCAGCAAAAATTTCTTGTCAATGAAAACTAACCATCCACAACACAAAAATGTGAAAAAACACATATACAAAATTATTTTTTCAAAAAAAAATGCCGCTATAAAAAATTCCAAACAAATATATATACATAGATGCCATTACAACCAAATACAACTTCCAGTTTTAATGGCAAACATGGCGATCTTTACTCCCAAAATGGAAACGGATCAGTCGGTAGTATAGTAAATAAAAATAAAAAACAAATTTTAATCCCTGGAATTAATAGATACTACTTGAGTGAAGGTAGATGTTTTTCAAAGCGAATTGCGACAAGGATACCTGTTACCCCCTAACCAGACCAGCAATTTCATGTGTCTTAATACAAGCAATAACGTCGGCAGCATTAAGACGTCAAATTGCCAGTGTTAAAATATGTATCTGTGGTAGGGAAATCGTAGATATCTTAAAACACAAATATGAAAATTTTACTGAAGATTATTTGTATTGTAAATTTTAATTACGGGCTTAATTGTAAAAAAAATTTCAGCATTATCAATAGTATGTGTGTTTATTTTAAAAATGTTTCAATTTTTTGTGGTTTTCATTTATTTATACATTTGTGTTTTAAGTTTTTTATTCTATTTGCCCCCAAAAAAAAAAAAAAAATTCATAGAAATCACAATTGAATTTGACAGCATGTGTTAAAACATTATTGCTTAAGCTACGTTCACATTTATCAAATATTTGTCGAAAAAAACGTAACCAAGAAAAAAACTAATAAGTTATTCCTTTAATTCCAATATTTTTTTAATTTTGGGTTCGAATTTTTTAAAAACTGTATAAAAATACTCTTTTGGAGAAGAATTAATTTTATTTTGGAATATAAAAATCGTGTTAAATGACACTATCCCTAAGCAAAACTATTGGTTACGTTTTTTTGGGCAAATATTTGATAAATGTGAACGTAGCTTTAGCAATGTGTTTTAACATCTGTTGCTGAATATGTATTCAAACACATATTCGTGCGGTCTACACGTTAATATTTAGTGTTGGCAACAGAATTTGAAGGTTGCCACGGCAATAATTGCCTAACTTATTGCTTGTGTGCTCGGCCTGTTACGAATTTGTCTTGATTTTCAGGGTACAATAATTAACAGGTAGCATCGATAGTACAACAAAGAACTGTTTAATACTTGCCGACTAGAGTTGTAAAAGTATTGATATACAAGTACCGACCAATACCAATACCAATCAATGCCGTACGTATTTTTCTGTACTCGATCCGGGTTGCCAGATGTGTTGATTTCTCGCAAAACCTGGCGATTTTAAAACTTGTTTGGTGACATGGCGATTTTTCGGCTATTCATAAAATATTAGGCGATTTTGTTGGCTATTTTTGATGAATTTGTTTTAAAAATCGTTCAAATCAATACAAAAAAATAGTATTATTATTTTTCTAGTATTTTATGTATGAAATTTGAGATATTCACATGCTTGCCAACAAATTAATGGCTCGTGTAGAGCAGACCAGCAATTTCATGTGTCTTAATACAAACAATAACGTCGCACATAAGGTCCGGCTAGATTGGACAAATGGCCAAAACTAAAATTTAAGAAATGTAAAACAGACAGACAACAAAATTCTGCATCGTATAGTGAATTTATAAGGCTTTTGCTTGAGATTTGTCGTTTTGCGACACTGTGAAATCAGGAAAGTTGAGTAAATTGCATACGCTTTTACTGACTTTTTACGGTTTTGGGACGTTTACAGAATATTTTTTTGTGGCTAAACGAATAAAGATTTTACATTGATTTTTTTTCTCTGTGAAAGGCTATATTAACAGCTGCTTATATTAATTTTTAGAAAAGTTTTATTTTAAATGTTTATGATAAACAAATTTGTTTGAAAATTTGAAATTTTTTTTTTTTGGGAAGTTTTTAAAATTTCACCTTTTTTCTGTTGTTGATCATCTTGCATAGGTACATATGAGTAAAAAATCGTTTTGTCAGTCATAAAATGTTTTAGTTTTTAATGATGGAGCAAAATAAATGTACCTGTTTTCAAGGGTTCAGTGTAACATAGATATTATTAATATGCTTTTGCTCAGTTCTGACCCACTGATTGCCAGCATAAGACCAACTGCAAAAAAAGTCATTGCCCTTTTCCAAAGAAACAATTTCTCTGATGCTTCCACCCGTACTTGACTCTGTGAAACAGACGAAGAAGAATCATGACACTCATCATCATCTTAGTGCAAAATAGAAGTTATTTTAAATAAACTAATTGTTATTATATGAAATTAAATTTATTGTTACTATTACAAATAAGTTATTATTATGAATTAAGTAATTATTTTCAGATAAATTAAATACTATAAAGTAATAATGTATTTTTGTTAATATTTTTGGGTGGTGGGGATTGGATAGATTCAAAATACCCCTATCTGCGTCGGCAGAATTAAGACGTCAAATTGGTAGTGTTCAAGCTTGTAGCTGTAGGTAGGGAATTCGTAGTAGTGCTGGCAAAGTATTGAGTAGTGGGTATCGAGTATCGAGTATTTGCCTTTTTTTTTTTTGGATACTCAATACTCAAAAGTAGTTACTCGATACTTTCAGAGCTGTATTTTTAAGCAAGTTGAGTGGCTAAAATAGTGTATAAAAATACATCATTGTACAGAAAGACAACAATGTGTAAGCTACAAAATTAAACCAACCGCCGAAATAAAGCTGTCAACAAAATAGAACAACCACATGTGATAAATTACATTTTAAATGTACGTAAAAATGTATATTAGTTAAATATATATATATATATATATATATATTATTTTAATTTTTATATACATACACAATGTATTACACATGCAGGCACATATGTATGTTCATGCATATCTAAATATTTTCAATTCTTTAATCAAATCAAAACATTAATTTTCCAATGAACCCTTATATGCATAACTAAATTTTTTTTGATAACAATTAAATTATTTCTTAGGTTGTTAACGTTGAATTAAAAGATAGCTTTACATTTATTTTTGATTTAATAATAAAGAGATACTAAACCAATAATAATTGTAGATCTATTTTTAATTTTTGAAGAAACTACTTCAATTTGCAGATAAAAACTATGCGTTACAAATTCAAAAAATCCGTTAAAAGTATCGAGTAGTATTGAGTACCCAAATGAAAAGTATTGAATATTATTGAGTAATGAAAAGTAGTAGAATTGCCAGCACTAATTCGTAGATATCTTAGAACACAAATATGAAACTTTTCCTGAAGAAGGTTGTATATTATTTGTATTGTAAAATTTAATTACGGTATTAATAAAAAAAATTCACTATTATCAATATGTAGTATGAATGTTTATTTTAAAATTTTTCACTTTTTTTGTAGTTTGCATTTATTTATACGTTTGTGTTTTTATTATTTTTTTTTTTTTTCTATTTGCCCAAAAAATAATTTTCACATAAATAATAATTGAATTTAACAGCTTGTGTTAAAATATTATTGCTCAGCAATGAGTTTTAACATTTGTTGCTGAAACACGAATACACGAATATGTGCGTTCGGTCTACACGTTGTATTGGTAACAGAATTAGAAGGTTGCCACGGCAATAATTGACCAATTTATTGCCCATGTGGTCGGGATGTTAACAACATTTTGGTCAAGGCAAATTCATAACAGGTAATCTCGACAGCCCAGGTGATTATTTTAGCCCTATTTCGCCCCTTGTATATGTGCACAACTTACTTTTTCAAATACATTTTAGACAAAGTAAGTGGAGATTTTTCAAAATGAATTGAGACGAGTCTACCTGTACTGAATTAGCCTTGATATTGGTATATAGTCAAATATACATACATCATGGCGACTTGTTTTCCATTTTTAGGCGAAATTTAGCGATTCGGCACAAACACGTTTTATTGGATTTAAAAAAAAATTTATAAATTAAAAAACAATATATTTTATTATCACAAACTAACAAAAAATAAATTTCAATATTTGTACAGACTAAAGTTCGTAAATGTTTCTAATCAGAGAAATATTATGTAGACATTGTTAACATATTTCAAGCAACAAAGGAAAAATTTAATATTTATACATCCCTTTTGTAGATTTTTCAACAGCACCGGCTGAATAGAAACAAACGTTGTTTTTCGGTAAAAGCCACTAAACCTCGTCAGTATTCATGTGCAAAATGCTTTTTCACTACTTGTTAGGTAGATTCGTTGAACGTCATTACATACTCTATTGATACACAATTACAAATACAAATAGAATACGCGACTTATTTCTACTGGATGCTAGCTGGGGAATTTTTTTTTTTTTTTTTTTTTTTTTTATTATTTGTTATTATATGTATATTAAACATTACAGTGCTGCTAGCGAATTATATCCTACAATGCCCCATCTTCTGATTTTTTGTTCTACTTAAAACAAACTTTTTTGGTTTGATTTTTAAACTTGAGTATATTTTTGATTAATGTTCTTTTTTTGAACATATAATTAAAACAGGCCCTTGCTTTTTTGTATATGTACATATATTAATTGTAATTTTACTACGAACTGTTTATTATTAATATTTGTTAATATTTGCATGCACTCGAAAAAGAAAAATAAAAAGGAAAACATTTTGTATGACATTATCATAAACATAGCCTGTAGAATTGTTTTATTATAGTACACTTTTGTATGAAAAAAATAAAAAATATTTTAAACAATATGACTGATATGACTACAGTGTGAACACCCCAGATATGTAAATAAATATTGAAAATATGTACATATCATATCAAAAACTGAAATCGACTGCAAACTCAATTTAACTTAAATCATTCCCACATTTCCATTTGGATATTTTGCCCAATATTTTCTTGCCATGTATAATTTTCTTAACAAAACCCATTAAAATTTCATAGAAAATCAAAATAACGATAGAAAACTATTTCAATTTCTTAATCAGGCTCAATCACTTGAAAAGTGAAAAGTTGATTGTTAATTTTCATGCACGAACCAAAGAAAACGAATGCAAAATAGAAAAAAAGGAAGAAAAAAATAATTTTCATAATTGTGGGGGAGGTCCTTTCATTAAAGCGCTATAATTTACTGCTTTGAAAAGAAAAATGAAAATATAATAGGAAGTGCATTTTATTGCACACTTTTCACGACATGGGCAAAAGGTTTTCTTTTTAAATGAATTGCAGGAAAATTAAAGAGTTATAAAAATGCTGTTAACGACATTAAAGGTGATGATGTTGGTAAACCATAACAATAGAGTTAATAAATAAATTTCAATGTTAATTTTAAGTAAGAATATAAAGATGAATAACGACGTGAAAAATATAGAAGATAATTAAATTCATATTTATTTAAACATGTTTAGTTCAATATTTTTGAATTGATTAAAATTTTTGAATTACAGTCTTCAAATTCCGTTTATTTTGTATTATGATTTTACAGTGTTTAAGTAAAGTATTTTATACCCATAGGTATAAATTGTTTTAACTAGCAAAGCTCATTTTAAGCTTTTTATTTGCATGCAAAGCTTATTAAAAAGTATGCAAATTTTTCATTGTTTACTACAAATGAAGTTGGTAGAAAAATTCGTTGTCAATTCAATTTTGAATTTTAAAAAAAGGTTTGATTACAAAGAACATTTTCGTTTTTAGATTTCTAAAAACTCAACTTTTGGAATTAAAAGCACGTTCGATCGGAACTGATTTCTATGTGACATGACTGATTAATTTGAAAAGAAATCAAGGTTAGAGCCCAAAAATTAATGTTTTTACTTGAAAATATTCAAAACGAGTTTAAAGTTTTGAATTCACAAACAAACTTAATGATAAAATAAAATGTTATTTTTGTCTCAAAAGTTTACTACATAAATAAAATATTTTGATGAAATTTTTACACATCAGAGATTTTTCACCCTGCCCCCCCTTTGTAACGCTTTTTACTAATTTTGCAGTGCAAAATTTCCAATCTTTAACCCTCCCCCCTGGGGCGTTACGTAATATGTGCACAGCCCCTAAGTAGGTAAACTTTTGGAATATTATGTAACAAATGTGAACTAATCATGTTTCTGATAAACTTCAATCAAAATAAATTTATTGATGAGGAGTCATTCCACGTGAAAAATCAACAAATAGGTGTGTCGCATGCAGTTCTGGCAACCTGAAATTTTACCAATTTCATTCTCTTTGAAAACTGCTCTAACTTTTAAGGCAAAAAAGATATTCGAAGGACTCTTTAATGATTTCAAATTAATCTATAAGGAAATGGCAACAACATCCATATCTACATGCAAACATGCATAGGTACATACATAAGTATGTATCAACAAATGTATATATGTACATATATGTAGTATAATATAAACTGCACATGTATGTGTGTTTGAACTTTAATTGTCTGTTTTGTTAAACTTTCAACAACAACCCATTCCATCCCTACGACAACTTGAACAACTACAACAAAATCTATAGATTATGGTGACAAAAGAAATAGTTTTTATAAAAACGTTACAACAAATAATAGCTTAAGTAACATTCTGTTAAAATAACACCAACAACAACACGTTAACTTTTTACAACACATTCTGTTTAATGATACAACAACAACAACAACAACAAGGACATTGCTGTACATAAAACACCAAGAGGTGCCAACGGTTAAAGAACTTTAGTTCGATTGCGTGCATTATTATGTAAGCACATGTATACATCTGAGTATATTTACATACTTACATACTGCTACATATGATATGCATGCATGCATGTACCTTTGTATTTATATGCGAATTGGTATTGGTATGCGGGCAGGGTTTCATAATTCCTTACAGGTAAATGGAACAATTCAATACGCTTGGGAAGAGTTTCCTTAACGTAAAAAAACTTTTTGAGACAATAAATGAAGGAAAAATCCAAAGTATTGATGAGGCGTAAAAAGAGAAGGAAATAAAAGTCGACTGAATTGAATAAATTGAAAATTGTTCAAATTAGAACGAATTGCAAAGACTCGTAGGATTGAAGACCATTAGCGCCCCGTCGCCCATCGTGCAATACAACCTCCCTAATCCGGACACTTCTCTAATTCGGACTATCCAGTAATACGGACATTTAAATTTATCGAACACTTTATGGAATCAATAAGATTGTCTTAAATTATATCTGTGGCAATAAATAATAATAGCTTAAGTCGAAATTTCATGTTTTGAGATATTAAGGGTTTTGTCTAAAATAAATTGTGTTTGGTTTTTATATAAAATTTTTAGCCAAAGAAAAAGATGCACATTCATTTAGAACAAAACTGTTAATTTTATAAAAAAAATGAGTTTTATAAGTTATTATTCGTTGTTTTTTAATTAAGATGTTATGAAAAAATCCATTGGTAGAAAAAAAAAACACTAAAGTGATCTTAAGATATTGTATTGAAAGGCGAAATAATTTTTATTGGCAGTAAGTCGAGACAAGTGCTTTAGTTTAAATTGAAAAATGTGAAAAACTGAAAATCTCTCGTTTTATAAAAGCTTAGTTAAATGTAAGGTCTTTTTTTATTTGAAGAATAATTTAAATGGACTGTTAGTTACTCAACTTAAATGTATACAAGTTTTAAAGCTCAAACATTTTAATATTTATGTAGCTACCTTAAAAAAAATTAAGTTGAGATAAGATATTATGGCTTATATATTATTTTCCAAAAAGAATTAACTTAAAATATAAACGCGTATAGTTTTATTAAAAATTAAATTTTATACTTGAAATTTAGCTGAGTGATAGATCTTGAAGAGAAGATTTAGAATATGTAATAAAATGAAAAAGCACTTATGTCAACTTAAGCCATTATTATTTAATGCCACAGATATATTTGAAAGTATTTAAAAAAGCTACAAATAAAATTTATCAATTAACCACAACAAGACTTAAATAATTTTGAAATTCGCAAACAAATTTTTGGAAGCGAATAAATTCTTATTTTTTAAAATTAATATTTCTTTGGTCACTTTTAGTATTTTTCTTTATGTTTTTTGTAAATTAATTAAATACAAATGAGTTCCTATGTGTACTTATATTTCTGTTCGGTAATAAAAACAAATTATATGTGTGAACATATATTATCATCTTAAAGACCTAATAGCTATCTGCAAAAATTTCAAAATTGAGTTTTTTATGGATTATTATTCCGCATATGTGTGCAAAATTTTGAACATCTAATACTAGAAATGACCTAGTTATTACCAAATCAAAATATGTAATTTTCGTTTCAATATTGCAAATAGTTCCAATTTTATAACGTTTTTTCCCTCTCCTGTAAACTTTTGAAAACTGCAGATAGGTTATTTCGTCTTTAAGGTGACGATATGTATTGCGTTAAAAAATTTATTTTAACTGTAGTCCGGACGATCTACTAATCCGGACAATAGCTGAAGCAATATCTGTCCGGATTATGGAGGTTGTACTGTATATAAAGTCCCTAAAGCTGGAGGTCCATACCACGAGTTTTAAGCGTTGCGCGTTTGACGCGTTTCACGTTTCATACGCGTATTTAAATTCAAGTTACATTCAACGCTTTTTAAGCGCTAATTATTTCGTTTTGATCATGTGTGGTGTAAGTATTTTCATAAAAAAAATTATTATTAGTACAAAAAATAGAAGAAATTAATCCACGAAAAAAAATATATTTATCGATAACATTCAAAGTATAATATAATTTGTCATGCTTGGCTATCCAAAACAGCTGTCATTTTATCATGGCGCGAGAGACGCGTACAAAAGTAGAAAGGAAACCTACTTTACGCGTCATACGCGTATAAGCGTTCTACGCGTTGTGATGTGTAACTTGCCACATACAATTACACTGATTCTACTTTTTTGACAGCCGCGTACGACGCGTAAACGCGTGAAACGCGTGGTATGGACCTCCAGCTTAACTCATTCACCTCTATCGTGAATATAAAGTGGAATTTTTGTTCCCGTGAAATTTCTATTCCCCTCTACGCGCCAGCAGTGGCGCCCACATGTCAGAAATCATATTTAAACATTAATTTCATACAATTTTCTTTCCAATAAAGCCCGTTTCATTGATATTAAAAATATATTTCCTTGTTTTATTATTATTTAAACTTGTGTCGCTCTATAAAAAGCACCCTTTATCTTCAAAACTACTATTTGTATGTGAAAGGAAGTCAATCAGTGTCTCTGCCCAAGGCATTCATCTTAACCCTGAGAGTGTCGCGGTAAAGCGAGCTCTCATCAACACAGATAGAAGAACCAGCAGGATTAGGATTGCTACAATGACGGACCCCCACGTGGGTAAATAGAAAACGGTCATTTTAATAGGACGGTTGTTTCTGAAGGGTCAGAGATGGAAAATGCGTAAAGTAAACAATTTTTTTTTTACCATAAAGATACCAATATTGTTTTTTTTCAGTCATTTTTTTTATTCAAAATTTTAAAAGCAACAAGAAAACAAATGGAAACATCAGTAAGAAATATGTCGCTCTAAAACCACGGCACCAACCAAGCCCCCAAAATAAACCATAAAAAGTACAATTGTAGCATGGGGTATAAAACTATAGAAAAACATTTTTTAGTCTTTAATTGTCTACGTATAATTTTCGTAGATCGAACGATCCTAAAATTCTACGAAGTTATTCAGTACCGCTTAAAATAAAAACACGTCCGATTCCCATTGTCATAATAATGTTCTCTTTTACCTTTTAGTATCCTTAAGCTTTTTATTGAACATTTTTATTGCCAAACACCCAACTGTACTTAATTAACAGTTAATGAAAAATATGTAGTTAAACAATAAATATGTAAATATAAATGTAGATGGCATGAATTTTTCTGTTAGCCAGACTTCAGGACTAATATTTAGCTCGATTATAAGGCATACCAACAACAACAAAAATTAATTTTGTGTGGCTGACAGCCAGGTTGGGGGTAACTGAACGAATGGGTTTGCTCTGCATAAAATGTTCATTTGAATATTGACCACATTTGTAAGGATTATTTAACCAAACGCTTTTAGTTGTAACTTTGAGTTGAACGCGTCAAGTCTAAAAACGAACATAATCACGATTGAATAATTTAACATATTTAGTAAATTATATTAAAAGACAAAATAAACAAGATATTAAAATTTAAAAAAAAAATTAATAAAAAGTGAGTTAAAATTTTAAAGTAAACACAAAAGGATAAAAAAATATTTTGAAATTGTTTGTATGCTTCGACATAATTTAAAAAAATAATATGTACTGTAAAATGGTATTTGAAATATGTATTAAAGAAGAAAAAAAATCGCATTTAATTGACCCACTTGTAACACCCCACACCCCAACTAAAAGCACAAAGCAAAGTTCGTGTTTCATTTTTTTTCTTACATCGTGTTTCTTTAGTATTTATTTCTCACTTAAGTTTAATTTAAAAGAAAAAATTAACTATTCATTTCATCCATAATTTTGTAACGCCTGAAAGTTTTTCGATGTAAAATTCGTATTTTCAAAATTATGTAAAATTTAACTAAAGGGGGAAAAAATATTCTGTGTGCTATTTGCGACATCTAGCGCAGTCTTTTAAGTTCAAAAGAAGTTTGTGGATGAATCTTGAAAATAATTTGAAAATAATTTTATTTATGAAATTTCCCGATACCGATATCTCTTAAGCCACTTAACCGATTTTTGTTAAATTTACAGTGTTTGATACAGGTTTGCAAACCCAAAAATGTAAATGAATAATAAAAATCGAAATGCAAGGTTTTTTGGAGTTACGAATATAAATCGTTTTTTTCGAAAATTTTCTGTCGAACGTATTAATCGATTTTTTTCGTAATCGACGTTATTTTATTTATATTTTGTTTTTTGATTATATGCATTTGATCGGTCCTGTAGTTTCAGATCCCGAAAAATTCCGGGATCCCGAAAAATCACGAAATCCCGGGATTGGAATTTTTTTTGGGATTTACAAAAACCAGTCCCGATTGCCATCCCTAATACACACATAGAAAGTTATACATCCATACGGACATTATTGTAAAAATAGTCAAAACGTCGGTATCGAATCGAGAATCGTGATGAAGTCACTTACTTCCTATTTGTGGATTGGAAACGGAATTTTAATTCAATTACTAATTACTGAACCAAGTAATATTACTGTACTATTACATTAAATCAACGAATTGGTACATTGAATCTTTGACAGATGCATTTTAATTAGAACATACAAAATAAGATAATTTCAGCAAATTCATTAAGGTCGTGTTTCCACAATACAGACAAGTGAATCGTGTACAAATTTTGTATATAATTCAAATCAATTGTTTGTATTATAGAAACCGCACATAAACTTTCTAAAGCAGGTGATCGAAAACCCGTGAAATATTCCAAAAAAAAATTAAATAAATATTTCATTGTTTCAACGAATTATTCGTTAGTTTTGACCATAGTTTTGACTACGTTAAATCATTGAACTGGGTAATTAATTTTCCTAAAGAATAACTACAATGAATAGTTTTAGTTAAACGTTTTACATTGAACTTCAATGAAAAATATTCATTGAAATAACGTATCCATAAATTAAGTAATGTATTTTTTAATCAAGATCAATTAATGTCATTAATTGAAAGTATGTCAAATGATTTTTTTCAATGTATTAAAAAAATAAACCTTATGAGTATTTTTTTTTTTATAATTCTGAATTTTTGTTTGAGAGATTTACAACAAGTAGTATTCGAGTTTAAAAACTTTTCAAACATCACGTTTGAAATTATATTAAAAATTTGGCTAACATCTAACACACAATATTTAGATATTTTGTTTTTTATATGTATAATCAATTTTTGAGAATACCAAATAAATTTTATAATTTTTTTTTAATTATTTTATTTATAAATTGAAAAAATGTCAGCTAGATTCTGATTTCTAGAGCAGTTTCGAAATTCCATTAATAAAAAGTCGATCCCTTCTAGAAATATCAAAATCAAAACCACCTCTCACACATACATACATATGAATGTAAAATGATATACAAAAATTATAATAATTAGGCAGCTTACCTTTTTGCTTTGTGAAGAGCATAAATAAGTCGACTGCGACCGAGAAATTCAAACTTGTTTAATTTTATTTAATAAATACACGACATAGTTGGGTTTTTCTTTCCAACTGTAGCTTCGTTTCCCAACTGCAATTGTTAGGCAAAAAAAAAAAACAAAAGGAAATAAAAATAATTTGTAGTTCTATTTATGCCAACTATTATTTGCATAATATAAAGTTCGTTTTCAACCATACAGCGATACGAATAACAAAAATTTTAACACAAAAAGTTTTTCTGTAAAAGGATATTATAAACATGCTTGTTGTGTGTGGCATGCAAACAGGCAAAAACAAAAAACGCTATTGGAGCAATTTTAAGAGAAACAAAAAACTAAAAAAAACACGTTAATACAACATATTTGTTTAGCAAAAGCAAAAGGATTTGCGAGGAGAAATAAAAGAAAGAAAAAAAACAAGAAACTAGTCCGGAAATGGCTTTTGTATCGATTGACCATCTTAATTTAGAGAATTTATAGCATTTTATTTGGGTCTTGAATTTGGTGGCGTTATTTAAATCTTTTACGTCGCAAATTGAAAAAAAATCCTAATTGCTTAAATAAAATGGAAGCCGCCTTTACTTCCTTTGAAGAAAAAGCAAATATTTCCCATAAAAACGCCCACCACTTTAAATGTAATAATATGACAAATTTCAAAAATTATAATTAACGAATTGCACGTAATGGACAAAAATGCACGTAAGGAGGACGAAAAAATTTACTACACACATAAATTTCCTGTCGCAATACGATTTTATGATGAAGTACAAGGCACGTATGATGCCCACTTAAAACAATTTTCACCTTCATCTGTTTCCACTTAATTTTATTTATTATTTTTATAAAAAACTGGCTTCCCACGATAGTGGATAATGACACTCCTATACAAATTAAATGTACTGCTTTTGAACTATATAGTTCTTTTTGACCAATTCTAATGAAACTTAACACAAGACATTAAATTAGTAGTATTAGTAAATAAATTTGAATTTCCTTCCGATAATTCCTGCGAACTGGACTGCCTTAGCGCCCCTTTTCAGCCTATTGACACTCCAATAGTTTAAGATTTTGTGTTTTTTTCAATATGTCGCCAGAAAAATTAGTTTTTAGCATCTGCATTGCACTATATCTTCTTTGGAAGCCGCTCCATTTTTTTTAAAGTGCACTTTTCTCCTAAAACTATATTTTTTTATAAACTATTTTCCCACGTACTACCTTTTCCAAGAAGTACTTTTTTTTACAAAGTACTTACTTAAAAAATACCTTCAAAGTATTTTTTCAAGTAATTTTTCATACTTTTTCGGATCAGAAGTATTAGTTTTTACAAAATTTAAATCTGAAAATAAGTACCTGGTAAATTTTCTAAAAAGTTCTTATATTTCAAAACAAATTTTTGTTAAAAAGTACCAACAACACAAACTATTTGTTAAATACATTTTTCAACAAAGTTCACTTTTTAAAAAGTTACCTATAACAGAAGTGTGTATTTGGTTTCACAAAGCAACTTTTCCAAAACAAGTTTGCCAGTGAGTACCTGTCAATATAACTAACATTTTCCCGTAGTACATTTTCCAAAAAGTTCTTATGTTACGAAAGTATTTTTTAAGTACTTTTTCAACAAAGTGCCTCTTTCAATAAGTATATTTTAACAGAAATATTTTTTTTATAAAGTACCTTTTGCAAAACGTATTTTGAAATGTAGTAACTTTTTCAAAAAAATTTATTTTTAAAAAGTACATATTTATTTTTTTAAATAACATTTCTTTTCAATTTTCCTTTTACAAAAAGTATTTGCGGCAAAAAGTACCTTTTAAAAAACATAAATGTTCTGCAAAGCACTTTTTTCACAAATTACTTTTGAAAGAAAAAAGTACCTACTTTTAACTAATAACGGGTGTCCGCCGGGAAGGTATACTACTTTGTTTTGCTGCCATTTTAGTAAACATTAGTCATATTTGGCAATCGTGAAGTAGACACGTGGCAAATTTATTATGGAAAAATATTCGATAAACCAACGTGTTTTAAAGGATGTTAAAGCTCGCCCATGACAACCCCGATTTTCATCAAAACATCATAATGAGTGACGCGGCACATTTTCTTTTGAATGGATATGTGAATAAACAGAATAGTCGGTTCTGGGCAATGGAAAACCTGAAAATTATTCATCAGTCACCTTTGCATCCATTAAAAGTGACAGTCTGGTGTGCAATTTGGTCAGAAGGAATCATTCGACCTTAATTCTTTGAAAATGAAAACGGCGTAACGGTAACTGTGAATGGGGAGCGATATCGTGATGTGATTGAAAACTTTTTAACGCCACAACTGCATGCTTTGGGCTTGATTAACATGTGGTATCAACAAGACGGTGCGACATCGCATACAGCCAGGATTACTGCGAGTAGTATACCTTCCCGGCGGACACCATGTACTTTGTTTAATATTGAATTGAACCTTTTTATAAAAGTACCTCTATGCATAAAGTACCAAATTTACAAATTAATTCTGAAACAATTATTTTACAAACTTCTGTCCTTCGTCATGTCTGATTGGATCTGGGGGTTACGCTGTATTTCGATTCGAATAGAAAACTGTTCGAACTTGCATATTATTTACATGACAGTTCGAAAGACTTGTCTTTCGCTTCGAATTACAGAGTAGCACCCCCAGCTTTCTTTTCAAGAACTTTTATGGCAATTTATCTATTAGGAAATTTCAATATACAACAATTGATATCTATTAAATACACAAAATAAAAGTTGCAACTTTACTAAAGTGTTTACCAAAATATAGCAAAGAGTTAATAAATATTAGCACGCTTTTAAAAATGTTATTGCTCTCAATAAAAAAACTTAAAAAAAAATATTTGATTTCGCATTAATCAACTAAAGCACAAGATGTGTTAACATAAAAATATATTAACATTCATTAAGGCCAATGCCAAAATTTGACAAAATTTCTAAGAACAGAAAAAGAAATTACCAACAAGGAAATTAAGACATTTCAACCCCAGTAAATCACGTGATATTTAAATTAGAAGTAAGCCAGACCTGTAGAGTTTTCTTTATATATGTTCTGTAATCTACCTCTAGCCAACCAGCATGTTTGAATGTATGTATGTATGTGCATATGTACACACAAAGGATCTCATGATATTTTGAAATTTAAAACTAATTAAAGGTTATCAAGGTCAAGAATTTGACCAAGTACTCGCTTCGGCTTCTTTAATTGACGGGCAATAATAAACAACGTAAATAATTTTAAGAACGCCATCAACAAAAGTTGTCGTGACTCACAATTTATGCTGACCCATAGTAAATATTTGAATTTTTTTTTTAGCTTTTGCTCAGATAATCGTACGATAAACAAGGACTATTGCTAAATTGATTAACAAATACATACACACAAATGTACATAAAACAAAAATCTATTAATTTTAAAACAGAAGGTGGAATTATTATTATTTTTTGTTATTCACAGGTCGGCCAGGACAGTCAGTCAATAAAATAAAATAAAAAAAAAATTTAATAAAAAAAAAAAAATAAATAAAATATGAAAAGAACATTGAACTAAACAACCTGTAGTTTGAATAGATGATTTGCATGTAAAATTAAACACGATAGAAATTTTTAAGTACCAATTGTTACTCTATTGTTGCTAAATTTTTTTTTTTTTTTTGTTTTATGTGTCCTTTGAATTATTAACCCACAACAGCAACAATTCTTTCTTTACAATTTCAATATAACAGAATTGCAAAATGAAAGTTTTTAATCACAGATTAAAATCCGGACATACAATCAGGTTGCAATTGGAGTTGTTGTTGTTGTTATGCATAGTCGTATATGGTGGAATACTCGCACACACACACACACACACCTACATATACATATGTATGAATGAGTGGTGGCAGGAAAACAAGGCAGAATGCTACACTTGTGCAAGTAATGCAGAGATTTGAAGTAGACATGAATAAAAATAAGTAAGAGTGCTACATATTATATACCCTTCACCAAGCTATATATGTACACTAGGGCTATAACCAAATTGCGCTCATAGTATCACGAGGTGGGCAATGATGTTTTATTAATGAAAAACATTCACCCCTATCGTGAATAAGAAGTGAAATTTTTTCACTTTTATATATGTCCGTGCATATTTTTGAACAAAAAGTTCTATGATTTTTTATTTTCTTAATCTTCTGCCCTTTTTTACATTCACAAAGAACTGATAGCGGGAATAATTTTTCACGGGAGATTCACGATAACTTTTTTTCCGTTGTCCCCTTTTACATATTGGCACTGAAGGGCAGACATTTTTGTAATTCTCTTTTGAACTTGTATGTAGCTTTTACATATTGGAAATTAATAGACAGACAGAAATTGTTCGTTTCCCCTTTTCGTTGTTTTTCGCTGTTGTTGTGTATGAACATAATGGGTGCGTTCAGCAGACACAGTTTGATACACAACTGTTGCTCAACAATCTGCTGAACGCTTTGATTACTGAGCGATGAGCGAACATGTTGAGTTAGCGCTCACGGTTTTGGTAGCAAAGAAAAAGTACGATACAATTCATCACATTACGAAATTTCAGTTCATTTTGGCTTTTGAATCAAATTTCATACAATATTTTTTAAATTTTGATTAATTTAAATGCACAAATCAATATCGTGAAATATTTTTACAAAATAAAATTCAATAATTTTTATTGAAGTCAAATTTTTTGATATTTTTGACAAAAAAGTGAGCAGACCGTTCAGAAAAATTAATCAAATCAAAAGATGCTACATCTAAACTGCTTAGTAGCAGGATTTTCTGCTGAACGCGCCGAATTTTTCGCACCACATGCAGTAATACTAAAATGTCAGGGGTTAAAAAAAAAGTGATATGAAGTAACAACATAAAAAATGCGAAGAGTGAAAGAGAAAAACGAAAAATGTCCAGTACAGAGGGTCGTGTACTATACACTCTGCATCTTGACCCCTTCTTCAACAAACTTCGCGTGTCTGCCTTTAAATTGCCAATATGTAAAGAGGACCTTCGAGTGGAATTAAAATTTCACTTCTTATTCACGATAGGCGTGATTATCTTCGATTATTTTGCATAAAAAACTTCACGCATCAAATTCATTTCCTAATGCAACACAAAATTTTTTTTAAGCAAGTTATTTTATTCCATATCATAAAATTCGTTCATAGAGCATTAAATCTTCCAATTTTTATCTTTTGAGTAGGAATTTTGTTCTATTGGTCTAATTGGATCTCTATATTTAAATAAATTCATACGCCACCTCATTGCATACAAATACAAATTTGAAACTTCATCCCTGACGGTGCGTGAACTTTTTTGAAGCCAACGAAAAACTAAAAGCGTATTTTTTCATGGCTTTTAATTGCCTATTCGACTATAATAGTATGCCAATTTTTATATCTTCGAAAAATGTTAGAATGCCTAATATACTCTCGTACATGTATACAAGTGATGCTACGAATACTCGCATTCGATTATTCGACTATTCGCCAATTTTAAGAAATTCGTATTCGCCAAATTCATTGGAATATTTTTGGAGTAATTTACACATACATACTTTCCAAAGAACAAAATATATAAAGTTTAAAAGAGTATATAATATGTACAAAAATATATTAATTTTTAATAATTTTTATTTAAAGAAAACCCCTTTGACGCAAGATACACTGAAATAATTTTCTTCAGAAATCCTATGAAGTTCAACATTAATCTCATGAAAAATTTCATTAAAATTCAACCAACGTCACGCTTCGTTGGATTAAAGAAACTAGTTTCGTTAAAATTATTTTAATGAAAACTTCGTCAAATATACGAAATATGTTCATTGAAGCAATGAACTGATTTCATTGATGCAACGACAGAGTTTCATTGATTCAAGAATGCAGTTCCATCAATAGAATGAATATTATACTCGTATTATAATAACCTTCTTTAAAGACACAAATAAATATTTATATTGCTACTTTCATTTAAAATTTAAAGTCTTGAATGTAAATTCATATCATGTTAAGTTAGTAATCAATTCTCAGTAGAAGAATGTTGGACTTCAAAAATGGAAGAACTAAAATTTAATATGTGAAAGTCCACCGAGACAGGTGGCTGCGCCATATGCCCAAGTAGCATTGAATTACTAATTAAAAGCGAAAACAGAGAAAAAAAAACGAAATCTAAAAGTTTGTAAGTAAAATAATTGAAAAATGTTCAGTAGAGGTCTTTAAATTCGGAATCTCAATGTCATAATAATTTATTGTTACTGACGCAAATTTTCCAATTAAATTTGAAATATTATCTTGCTCCAAAATTTAAAAATAATATTCGTATTCGCGAATACTAAAAATTGATATTGGTAACATCACTAATACATATAAAATTTTCATGTAAGCATGTATTATGAAAACGCATATAAAATAATGAGCTGCAAAGTTCAGTCGGGAGGTGTTTGCGATGACAGGAAAAATTATACTAATTGATTTCATATTTAAAAAAAAAAAGTTTCCGTTCGTGGTGACTTCCATCTCTGAACGAAAAATCTGTTGCAAAAAGTGCTTAAGTCGAGATAAGCTCATTTTGAGTTAATTCTCAATATTCAAAAATATCTCTGGGCAAATTTTTATTCAGATTTAACTATTTCTAACGAAGTTCTGGCACAATTACTTGCTGCTTTTATTTTTCTAACTAATTTTCTAATATGGAATAACGGCTTAATTTGACTTATAAAATATCACATTTCAAATTGAATAACTTTTTTATGGTGGGCAGAAAAAATCAAAAGAATCCAAAAAACGAATGATCAACTTTTAGTACAACGCGATTACATTTTTATAAAACCACTTACAACATTTAAAACTGCTTTTCTTGATAACTATAAAATATGACTTAAGCACTTTTTCGTTATTGCCACAGAAATAAACACAACACATTAATTAAAAAGCCTCAGTAGCACTCGTGTAGTGTTTTGAATTCTAATACCGATAATTCCAGATTCAATACTGGGGCACTGTCATGTAATAATAAATTTATTTCCTGAATGTGTATTTTTGATAAAAAAAAAATATTGGAACCGAAATTTTATTTTTGATGATTTTCAATACCAAGCCTCTTACGTCAAATCCTTATACATCAGTCCAAGAGCCAAATCTCCAACTCTGCTGATGGCTTTGGAAAACCGATTTCAAGTATAGACAGACTGACAGATGGACATGGATCATTCAATTTCCCTATCAATAGGGATCTAGAATATATAACTTTATGTGTTTCGTATGAATATTGTGGAAATTACACACGAAATGGCAAACCTATAAATACCTTTATCTTGTTTTGGTAAAGGGTTTAACAAAAAGTACTTGAATAATATATTTACAAAGTTTAATTTAAGAAAGCTCTCTTGGAGTAATTTTGATTGTACGAGTATGTGAGAAGGTCGATCGTTATGATTATAAGAAAACATTTAAATTTATATGTTGAAACAAATTTTCATCGATAATGGCGTGTAATTCACCAAACCACACACATTTCTATGAAGAAATAACGTATTCAGCTAAATTTAAATATAATCGAATTTAATTCCCTTCAGAATTATCAAGTGTGACACTCTGACCATAGTGCTGGATAAAAAACAAACAAATTCAATTTGTTTGTAAATGTTGCATGTTAACAAGAACGTGGGATGTATAAGTATTTTATTGTGAAAAACTCATTAACAAGTTCCTTCGCCCATTAATTTATTTCTAAAAGTAAAACTCTTAAAGACATTTACTGACAGCGCAAGTAAAGACAATGTCCAAAAAGCTGTGGATTTGTCATAAAGTTTAGGTTAGGTTAGGAAGATTAGGGTGAAGCACACAATCACTCGGAGAACCAAAAAAAAAAAAAAAAAAACAAAACGAAACGAAAACGTCTTTTAAAGCATAATAAAATAAACGTCCTTGTAAGAATATATGGAAGGAGATTATTAGAAATGTTACCTGTATGATTTAAGTTCCGTCATATAACCACTCACGTCAATTAACTCATCGGTGAATTATGGCATTTGATTTTTTGTATGTATTTGTAAAAATATTGTTTGTTTTAATGATCGCGCTTGGTAATATAATAATTTCATAAAAAAATAATGAAATAATTTCTTTTAAATACTGAAAACAATTTTTAAATCAGTAAAATATTTTGGATAAAATTCGAATACAATTTGGTCAAAACTATCAAACATTTTTATTCTTTTTGGTGAAATTAATGCATTGAGTTTGGCGAAAGTTTCATTAAAATAATTAATTTTAACGAGAGTTGTTTTATTTAATCAGCGCAATGTTAATGTTGATTTAATTTCAATGAAACTTATCATTGGATTAATGACGAAATTTTTAAGAGTTTCTTAAAATTTTAAATAAATTTTAGCCCAATTGCTTATAAAAATGATGGAAACCCGGTTTATCTTGCAGATAGTTTTCACAGAAAAAAACTTAATTAAAATAATTTCAATAAAAAAAATTCATTGATCTAGATTAATTAATTGTTTGTAAAAATACATAGATTCATTGTAGCTGTGTATGTAAATGTCGGCCCAATCAATATATTCATTGAAGTTCAAAATATAAAAAAGGGTCATTGAAAGCATTCGCTGCTGTTATTCTTTAATGAAATTAATTAACCAGTTTATTGATTTAACGTACCAGTGTACATTAGGTCAAAATTAATGAAAAATTCGTTGCAAATATTTACTTTTATCTTGAATTCTAGGTAAACTGATTGGAATTTCACTTTTATATAAATTTTTCGAAAACAACACGATTCGAAACCGATTTAAATAACAAATTTAAGGAAACTTTTTTTAGTGAATAAAAACACTACATTCGAACAACGATACATTTCAAAAGGATCAATATATACAATAACTAACGCCACCTTCTGAGTTTAAGGGCTGATATTAAGTATCAGTTCATGTCAAAACTGTGCAATTGTTGAAAAATTAACTGGTTGAAATGTCGACTTGTTGAGAACGATGATCTTCTTGGATTGATTGGCACACACCAGCAACATTATCGTCCGTACGTGTAGTGCAGTTTTGTCCACTAAGAAACCGGTCTTAAAAACATCGGCATCAGAATACTCAAGCCGACAACAGAACGTTGAAATCAAAAATTGTTGATAGTGAAATGAGCTAGTCCATATGCTGTATTTTGTTGGTTGCTAAGGCCAACTCATCAGTAGATCTTTAACCATGTTAGAAAACTTTTGCATAAATTCTTGAGAATATATCGAATAAATTGTTACATATTTTTATAAGTATATTTTAATTAGTTCTCAAATTTGGGCCCGGTCACAATCGGTGTCGTAGTTTTCAATTCCATTCCCAAATATGTATCTTTATAAAATATAAATGGTATCAATACAAAACCCTTGTAATAATAAATAATTTATGAAATGGGTACTTTTAAATTACTTTTTATTTGAGTATACTAAAAAACAAACAGTTCAATTAATTACCTACAAAATTAAATAGAGAAGTTTCTGTTTCAAGGGGAAAACAAAGTAAGATAATAATAATAATTTAACACAATTATAAGAAAATGCTATAAAAGCATTTGTTTTATACAAATGATTCTTATCTTTTACTGTGTCACATGTATTGCATGTGTACATACATACATACAGAAATGTGTATGTATATGTATTTGTATGTGTATGTAATATAATATTTAAATCGATTAACAAACAACTAACGGCAGCTTTCAAAAAGTTTCAAAAAGGGGGCTGGTTCTTTTTTATACACAATTAAAATAAAATAAATAAAGTTGAATAGTATAAATACAATACCAACACACGTACGAGTATGTAATACGTTTACAAGAAAAAAAAAAGCAAAAAAAACTATTAAAAAAAATAAGTATTTAATATTAAAGACCTTCAATGCGCAGGCCTTTTTCACACTCCCTATAAATTGCATTTTTAAAGATCAGACCAAAATTCGACAAGTTGCAATATAAAATCTGATTCTGCATGATTCAGCATGAATCTTAAGAGAAAGTTATATCCTTTATACAGTTTTAGGCGACCAGAGAAAGCATGTGACTATGCTTCAAATCGTATCCAAATACAGGGTTTCCGCCGGGAAGGTATACTACTTTGCCGCCATTTTGGTAAACATTACTGTTGACAGTCGTGAAGTAGACACGTGGCAAATTTATTATGGAAAAATATTCGATAAACCAACGTGTTTTTTTGTTAAAACATTTTATCAAAATCAATCATCGATTACTGTGACGATGAGAAACTTACTTGAAATTTTTGGGAGAAACAACGTACCAACAAAACGCACTATTTACCGTGTAGTGAATGATTTCGAAGAAAGAGGGTCTGTAGGTGATAGGCCCAAGCATGGACCACAACGTACTGCAAGATTGGCTGAAAATATTACTGCTGCTCAAGAAAGTGTTCAAAACAATCCGTCAACCTCAATTCGACGCCGTGCTCAGGAGCTTGGTCTTCAAAGAACAACTTTGGCCACAATTTTGCACAAGGATTTGCATTTGTTTCCATTTAAGATTCAGTTGACACAAGAGCTTCCTCCACAAGACCATTTAAGCCGCCGTACATATGCCAATAGGATGTTACAGCTCGCCTAGGACAACCCCGATTTTCATGAAAAAATCATAATGAGTGACGCGGCACATTTTCATTTGAATGGATATGTGAATAAAACGAATAGTCGGTTCTGGGCAATGGAAAACCTGAAAATTATTCATCAGTCACCTTTGCATCCATTAAAAGTGACAGTCTAGTGTGCAATTTGGTCAGAAGGAATCATTGGACCTTACTTCTTTGAAAATGAAAACTGTGAATGGGGAGCGATATCGTGATATGATTGAAAACTTTTTAACGCCACAACCGCAGGCTTTGGGCTTGATTAACATGTGGTATCAACAAGACGGTGCCACATCGCATACAGCCAGGATTACAATGGAATAACTACTGCGAGACCTCTTTCCACAACAAGTTATCTGAAGAAATGGTGATGTTGATTGGCCTCCGCGGTCGCCTGATTTGACTGCTCCGGACTTCTTTTTGTGGGGATATCTGAAAAGCAACGCTTATGCAAACAAACCAGAAACGCTTGAGCAACTCAAACAAAATATTCGTGATGAAATTAATGAAATACCGCGTGAAATGTGTGAGAATGTAATGAAAAATGTGCTCAAAAGGGCTCGCATTTGTGAGACTAACAGATGCGGACATTTATCTGATATTGTATTCCATACATAATTGCCCACATTAAATAAAACATTTATCAATATAAGATCCATTCTCTTTCATTTAATCAAAAAATATAAACAAACACCCGGCGGACACCATGTACAATTTAATTTAATCACTATTTGTATTAAAGTCAATTAAAAAGATAACAAAACTACAATTTTTTAATTCCATTTGAAGGTACATAATTTGCTGTAAAAACAAATATAAAGAACAACCACTCCATACATATCCTACATGTGTGTTTTAGACAACTATCACATTTGCCACGGTACGATTACACTTTAATTTTAATATCGGTACATAAATAGTGATTAATAAATAATAGTGAAAATAAAAGAGTTTATGGTTTTATCGAAAGCAAATACGTACATACATACATACATGCATACATACATACATACAAACATTATCACTGTAATGTTTAC
The DNA here is from genome assembly GCA_947311025.1 of Lypha dubia. NCBI lineage: Eukaryota > Metazoa > Arthropoda > Insecta > Diptera > Tachinidae > Lypha > Lypha dubia. Next base: position 24,533,768 of record OX371260.1, on the reverse strand, counting down.
TTTATAACTTTTATACCCTACACCAAAAATGGTAGGGCGGTGGGGGCATTTATATATCCGTATGTAATTTTCACAATATTCATATGAGATTCATAAAGTATATTCTGGATCCTAATAGATAGAAAAGTTGAATAAGCCATGTCCGTCCGTTCGTCTGTCCATCTATTTATACTTCAAATCGGTTTTCCGAAGTCATCAGAAGAGTTGGAGACTTTGGTATTGGACTGATGTGTAATGATTTGTCTTAAAACGATTCGTATTGAAAATCATTAAAAATAAAATATCGGTTCCGAAATTTGATCAATATACAGCATTCATTGCGATAATAAATTTATTATTACATGACAGTGCCCCAGTATTGAATCTGGAATCATGGCGATTAAGCTGGAGGTCCACACCACGTGTTTCACGCGTTTACGCGGCTGTCAAAAAAGTAGAATCAGTGTAATTGTATGTGGCAAGTTACACAGCACAACGCGTACGACGCTTAAACGCATACGACGCGTAAAGTAGGTTTACTTTCTACTTTTGTACGCGTCTCTCGCGCCAAGATAAAATGACAGCTGTGTTGGATAGCCAAGCATGACAAATTATATTATACTTTCAATGTTATCGATAAATATATTTGATTCGTGGATTAATTTCTTCTATTTTTTGTACTAATAATAATTTTTTTTATGAAAATACTTACACCACACATGATCAAAGCGAAACAATTAGCGCGTAAAAAGCGTTGCATGTAACTTGAATTTAAATGAAACGCGTCAAACGCGCAACGCGCAAAATACTGAACGAGTGCTGCTGAGGCTTGTTAATATACTGGGTATATTTACTTATTAATAGCACCTTAATTTTCCCCCTTTTTGTTCAGATATGGAAGTGGCCAGAGATGGAAAATGAAAAAATTGGTTTTGAAAAATGAAAAATATCAAATAGTATTTGAGATAATTTTTTTCGGCCAGCCCAAACACCGGACGCTCATTTGCGGTTTATTAATTTTTACTCGACCAACATAATCTTCTAATATAGAAAAATCTTGTGTCACGATGTTTGTTATAGAGCTCATACGAAACGGCTCGACCGATTTTAATGAAATTGGTTATGCATATTTGGTAGGTATGAGATTAGGTTTTAAAATACATTTTAAGCCGCTAGGGGCACGAGGAGGGGTGGGAGGCAGGGGACAATTCCTGTATTTACTAAACTATTAACCCAATTCGTATTTCAAACAGAACAAAATTATTTTTGTTTGTTGAATGACAGATGGCGCTATTTCCGCCTCATTTACGAGAAGCGTCCCATAATATTGACAGAAAGATGGCGCTACGTCCGCCTTAGTCACGAGAAGCGTCATCGTTCGTATTTCAAATAGAACAAAATTATTTATGTTGTTGAAGGACAGATGGTGCTACGTCCGCCTATCAAAATTGGAAAAATGGGTGGATGAGTGAGGAGAATGGTTCCCAAATATAAGAAAATAGCTTCAGGGCGAAGCCGAACAATCATCTACTATATGTATATAAAAAATTCATATTTGTACATATAGGTTGGCGAAGGGTATGTATGAGTCGGCATAGCCGAATATAGCACTGTAACTTCTTAAACTAGAATTTAACATTGTAAAATTTTCTTTATTTAGAAAATTACATTTACTTAAGAAAGTTTTTTAACTTGGCACATCAATAGTTTATTAAAAACATTGAAAGTGATAAATAGAATTTCTATTACGTGGTTAAGTCAAGTAAGTCCTTGCAAAATTATATAAGGTCAGCAATATACAGTGGGGCGTTTTGCAGTATAAATGGTAATAAATGTGGAATTTCTAAGCTGCAGAATGGATTTAGCTGAAACTTAAAACAGCTTCAGAGTAGAAGCTAGACTTTATAAAGCATGTATCGGTGGCCTTATTGTTCAAACAGTGGGCTAAGGTTGATTACTGTTTTTTTTTTTTTTTTTTTTTCGAAATAGATTTTAGGATGTAGAACAACACAGATATATGATGTGAAAATTATCTGTAACTTGAATAAGATCGATCGTGGGCAACAGTTAAATATTTATTACAAAATTTTAAAGAATTGGAAATAAACTCAAAAAAAACTTCTACTGTTAAATTTGTTTTTTGCAGGTTAAGTTTTTGTAGCGGTTAGGGATCGGATAAGATTTCGTATCTCTCACACAGAGACTAGAAAATATTTTACTTTAAGGAGAATATAAAATTTTTAGCTTGACTTTATTTTAGTTTTTTCTCTACAAATTTAATATTTTTTTCTAGGCAATGCATTGTGTCAGAACATCACTATGGAGAATGAAAATAGAGAGGGCTTAAATCTTTTAAAAGTTTTTAGTTTACCGTACGATTTTACTTCGATTCAAGATAAAATTCAAAGTTTCTAGAATTATCTTTTCCTGTGCCAGCTCTAGACTAAAATAAGAGCTTTGATATTTAGCAAGAACTTTTCATTCTATAGGAACATCGATTAACAACTTAGGAAACTTAAAATATTGAAATTTTTTTGTAAAGTCGTGGCTCTTTTTCCGAAAATTAAAGAAAACTTGTATTTTTATAATTCTCTAATAAAAATGGATTATTCCAGTACTCTATCATTTATGAACTGACTTTCAAAACTCTTTTTTGGTTTGGGAAAATCTTGGACAAATAGTTCCCCTAAAATATTAATTCATTAATGGACCGATTTTCTAAATTCTTTTTTTTTTTTTTTTTTTTTTTTTTTTTTGTTTGGAAGCCGGTATTAATTTTTGGGAAAATCTCCCCTAATAAAAGAAAGTACGTACTTTAATATTTCGTATGAGTAAAATATAAAGTAGAAATGAGTTAGATCGGCTTTAAAGCTTTTGCATAGTTTTGTCGATTTTGCAATCAGTTGGATTGGCTTTTGACATTAAAGTTGGTTTATTTTGTTGCCAGAATTAAATAAATATAATTTTGATAATTTATTTTAATTAAATTATATTTCTCCTCCCATTTGAAATATCTGCAATCATTTTAAAATTTTCTCAATTGTATGTACATAGATCGTTAAGTATGAATTTGAAACAATTAAATATCTGCTTTGTATATAAATACGAGTATATATGTACATATATATGTATTTACCTTTATATGAACATATACATACATACATATAAAACATAAACAAATTTATTATTAATTTAATGATTGAAGTCCATTATGAACTGTAAATTTATGTTAATGGACGAATCGTAATCATGTAATAGATGAGTTTAATGTCCTCGTAATTAGTTAAAAAAAAACAAATTTCTGTATAAACAAACCGGCAGTAGAACAAGTTAACAAATTGAATTTTGATAAATTCTTCACAAAAAAGAAAAATTGATTAAATACATAGAATACAAAATTCATAATCCAAATAAAACGCAGTGTAACTAAAACGTGTGCTATGGGTCAATGCTACTAAACCGACAAATTTTAAATACTTACATACATATGTTAACTATCAATTGATTATTTGGTATTTATGTTTTTCCCCTTGAAAATAAAATAATATGTTTCTATTTATTACAGTTCATACGCCGGGTCATTGAAAGATTGGTAATAAGACTTGTCCAAAATAACGAAAAATAACACAAAAAAAAAAAATAAATAATGGCCCAGAGTGGAAATTGGTCTAGCGGCAGCGGCAGTGGTTCATCAACAGGCCAAAGCAGAGGATTATCAACGGCCCCACCACAGGAAGAACGTCTTTTGGTGAGTTCTTTCATTAAATCACTCAGTGAATGCATTTAAATTTAATGAAATAAAAAAAAATTAATGGAAAGTAATTTTTTGGGTCTTGTCTCATGCTTTTATTTATCACTTTTGATTTTTTATTTCTTGTTTTTTTTTTTTTTGTAGGTGGCTGTACGTGTTCGACCTTCATTTGAAAATAGTGAACGTTGCGTTGAAGTGATTTCCGCAAAATCTCTATTATTTGATGATGGTGGCAGAGGTAAAGCACGAAAATATTCATACGATAATGTTTTCAAGGAGTCTGACACACAGGTAAGACCCCAATTATGTCCACACACACACCCCCATATATACATATGTACATGTATATACGTATGTATGTACGTACATATATCACTCATATACAAAAAAAAAAAATAATTTTCCAAAATGAGTATACAGATTAAAGTTCGATAAGTTCTACTCACAAAAACTTTTAAAGAACAATAAAAAATGATTATCAAATTGTAATCGATATACTCGTAGTCCTTCTCGCCTTTTGGTGATAAACAATTGGGTGTTCGCTAATAAATTCCAAGCACGGTGTGTCTGTCGTCCTGCTTGTTTTCCAATGACAAAGATCTAAAGAGTCCAAGTGCCTTTTAGCGAGATGTTCTTGAAATTAAAAAAAAAAATATGGGACACCGTTGAGTCAGACCCGGAACTGCCCGCTAAGGGCAACCTTTATATAATATTTGAGGCATCTGACGATGTCTTTTAAATTCAAAAGACAGAGCCGAAATCAATTCACGAGAAAATTTTTTTCGAAATTTTTCGACACCAGTATCTCTTAAGCCACTTAAATGATTTTGATCAAATTTACAGCATTCGCGCAGTTTTTCCAGCCCAAAAACTTAAATGAATTTTGAAAGCCAATTTATGGAGCACTTTTGGAATTATGAATATCAAGATCTTTGATTCGATTCCGGCCAGAGATCCTGGGTGTTTTCTGCAGACAAGCTAATCGCTTTGTGGATTGTGTTTGGTAAAAAAAAAAAAATAAAAAAGCTGTGTTTTTAATAAAAATTTTGGTCTTGTAAAACCAGCACATACGAGTTGATTAGAATTTGGATTTGATCGCTTCATTTATAAAAAAAAAAAATTCTCAAAATCTATTGAACCGAATCGGTTCATAAAGGGCTGTGCACATGTTACGTAACGTTCCAAAGGTGTGGAAAGGGTTACAGATTTGTTACGGGTTAGAAATTATGCACTGGAAAATGTGTAATAAGCGTTATTCCGGGGGGGTATGAAATCTCTGAAAACAGAGTTACGTAATAGGTGAATGGCCCCTAATCTCAAGGACATCAGATTGGTCAACTCAACGTTACGTAATAAGTGAACAGCTTTTAAAATAAAACCCCCTTTTTTTTATCAGATTTACACTCTAAACCGATGAAATACAATGCCGCAATTAAAATTTAATTCGAAAATACTTTTCTTTAGGAAACTGTTTACAAAACTACCACAGCGCCTTTGGTAAAAGATGTAATTAAGGGTTATAATGCTGCGGTCTTTGCCTACGGAGCAACAGGTTCTGGTAAAACTCACACAATGTTGGGACCTTCACGAAAAAAAGGATTATCGGCAGAAATCGATGCCACAGGCTGTGATTGTGGTCTAATGGTACGTGCTATAGAAGAAATATTTCAACACATCGAAATGGCTGAAGATCCGAGTTCTTGTAAGGTACGATCAATTAATAGTTCAAATTTCCAAAAAAAAAAAATATGCAAAGTATTTGTGATTTTAAGGTTTCCATATCATACTTGGAAATATACAATGAATTAATACGAGATCTTTTAAGTCCGGGTGGACCCTTAGAATTGAGAGAGGACAATCGTGGACAGCGTATAACTGTAGCAGGCCTTTCGGAAATTACTACTTCCAGTCGTCAGGAAGTAGTTTCTTTGCTAATGAAAGGAAACAAGGCGCGTACTATGGAGCCAACGGCTGCAAATCAAACCTCATCTCGTAGCCATGCTCTGCTCAGTATTGCTGTCCAGACAAAGACCTCTTTGGGCACCAAACAGGGCAGATTGTTTTTAACCGATTTAGCTGGTTCGGAAAGAGCTAAAAAGACCAAGAATCGTGGCAAACGTTTGCAAGAGGGAGCTCATATTAACCGATCATTGTTGGCTTTAGGCAATTGTATAAACGCTTTGTCGGGTGGGGCACGTTATGTCAACTATCGTGACTCAAAGCTAACACGCTTGCTAAAGGAGGCTTTAAGTGGCAAATGTAAGACTGTTATGATTGCTCATGTTGCTCCAGAAAGTAAACATAGAGATGAAACTAAAAACACTCTTGTCTATGCCGATCGGGCCAATAGTATAACGACACGTTTACAAAACTCTGTGTATGTAGATGAGATGCATAACTTTCCTACCAAACATTATCAGCATTTAGTGTCAGAGCTGAGAGATGAAGTATCACGTTTACGCAATAAAATGTTGACTGATCGTCCTAGAAGTGGAGCAGCGGCCGCTGCTGTAGCAGCAACAGCAGCAGCAACGACCGAGCAGACTGCCAATATTGCAGAGAATGATGAAACACGTAAATCGGAATTAAGATATTTAAGGGAACAAATAGTTTTAACTTTTAAACAGCAAATGAAATTGCGACGTAAACTTCTGGAAGCTGAAAGTCATTTGTTAGGGTTGGAACTGGATTCCGAGCGTCAGCATATGATTATATCACACTGGCAGGGTCGTATGGGTAAATTATATGATACGTCCCCAGAGGATGGTGCGTGAAATTTTCAATTGAAGTCACGGAAAAACAAAAGTTTTATTTTATTTTAATTATTTTTTAGACATTGATTCGGAGGGCACAATTGCTTTAAAGAATGCCTGGGGCGAATTGGCTGCCATCGAAAAAGAAACAAGAAGATATAAAGAAATTCGTGAAAGAACAGAACAAGAATTGGAACAGTGTCGTCAAAAGGGTGTCCAACTGGAAGATGTAAGTAAATTTTAAAGTTTGAAAATATTTCTTCAAATTTTATTATCAGCAAACTATGAATCGTTAGGAGTTACCCGAACGTATAAGCAGCGATGAGGAACGTGAACTTTTGGCTTTATTGTGTCGAGTACACGAACTGGAGGCCGATAAAGTCTCTTTGCAAGCAGAGCGATTAGCCAGGCAAGCAGAATTACGTAGAAGAGATTTACAGTTATTAAGAGCCGAAAGACAACGAAGATTGTGCGAAGGTAAGAATGGCACTTGTAACGCAAAATATGTTAAGGGAAAGCTTCTTTAAAATTCACATTTCAAATCTTTAGATATAATTAGCTCTCAACGGCGTCTAATTGAGGAGGGTAATGTTGAGTTACCTGACGAACTGCGCGAACTGTATGGACTTTATCAGCAGGAAATACACGCTGGCACTGTAGCAGCAACTGCATCCTATGAGCGCAAGTTACCACCCATTTATACAGCTGGGTAATAATTTCTTCTTTTGGTTTTTGTTTTTTTTTTTTCAAAGAAACTTATTAAAGTAAAATTCATTTTTCTTAGTTCTGATTCCCCCTGTTCAAGTTCAGGCTCTGAATGGTCTCCATCTTCTCCTTTGCCACAATTAGAAAATGGACCATCCGTAGCCGATTTATTAATAACAGATAATCCAGATCGTCATATGGGTCCGGCAGTACACTCACGTCTACCCAAGTTACCAGCAGCCACTAACACCGCTGCACCGCCCCCATCCAGAAGAGTCTTGAGAATGCACAAATAAAGATTTTATAAAAAAGGCGACTTTAAGGGCGGAGCGTTTGCGAACTTGCTGTAGCTCAGGGAACATTTGAAAATATTAAATTAAAGCTTGTTGATTTGAAAAGAATGTATTAAATAGAAATATATTAAATAAATTGTTTAAAAACATGTAAATTTTTAAAGGAACTGCAACGCACAATAAAAATAAATAAGTTCTAAATTAATTGATTAAATGCTTAATTTTTTATTTATTGATCCATTCCTCAGACAGCCGCTTAAATTTCTAGGGACCAAACTGAAGGCATTCATTTTTAAAATCGATTTTAAAATGCTGGAGTTTCATGGCAATCAATATTTCGATCAAAAATATTGCTCCTCCGAATTAAATGAAAATTATGGGAGCCAACCGCAAGGAAACCCCCTCCAACAAATAAAAATAAAATTATTAAAAATTACAAATTATAAGGTCGAATATAAAAAAAAAACAACACTAAAAATAAACTGGAAATTGCATACATAAATGTAGGATTTATGCAAAAATCAATATGTAGACGGGACAAGAAGCGCCTCTGAGTTTCCAAATAAAAAAAAATGTGGTACCGAACTACAAGGAAACCCCTTTAAAAACCAAACAAAAAAATTTAAAATTCGTTCCATAAATTTATTATTTATGCGAAAGTGGGAAGGTTTGCGTCAAAACCGCTTGGCACTCAATGTGTTAAAACAACTTGCACAACCTTGTCACCCGATTTTTGTGCAACAACAACAAAAAACAAAAGAATTGTAAAAATCGGCTCATAAATGACAAAAAGAGTTATGGCTGGCTGTTCAAACATTTAAAAAAGTCGGTTAAAAATAGAAAATTTTTTATTTTTATATTTTATTCAGGCTAACTCTGTTCCTAATCAGCAGCACCATTATTTTTAAAATAACTTTGAAACGTGTGAAAGCTTGTTTCGTATATTTTATAATTTTACAAAAAATGTGTTAAGTTCTTTTTTTTTTATTTTATATTACAGTCGAATTCGGATAAGTGCGCACCGTTTAAATGAAAAAATCGCTTAATTGAAATTAAAAATTCTTATATATTTTTTTTACCAATTTCGAAGCACTAATATACGCTTAAAAGAAAAGGCACTTAAAAGAAAAACAGCTTAATTGAATATATTAATTTTTTTGGTGACGAAATACTCTTTAGCGACGGCTCATTTCAATTGAAAAATAATTAGCTATTTATTATTTTCAAATATATCTAGTTGCAAGCTTATAATTCAAATTATAAAATGAATCTGAAAGGAAAAACAAATCACAAATGTTTTACTTCTAATGCTATATTTTCGTTTTACAGAGTAATTTCAAAGTGAGTTCACTTAACTGAAACGTTTTTCACTTGTCGGAACTTCTTTTTATGGAAAATATCGCATAAGCTTCACAAAGTGCTTGTAATTTTACATTTTCGATTATGCGCATTCAACTGTATTACGAATTAATTCAATAAAACTGAACTTCAGCCTGATAATATTAATTATTTTATTTTTTTATCGCAAATTTCCTGGTCACTAAAGTACGTTTTAATTAACTTATTTTAAGCGAAATTTTAATTCAATATTTAAGTCTCCTTTAAAACAAAAATAATAAAATAATAAAAATATTTGTAAAAATTCACTTACCGCATTTACTTTTGACGGATTATGCAATAGATGTGTTTGAAATTTTGAATTAAAATGGAATCTTGAATGAAACTTGCTTAATTATAGAAATCTTGAGTTTTGAAAAGTTCTTCTTGTTTCTGTTTGAATTGATTGTTTACAAATAGTATTTATGTATCTTGATTGAAAGAAACTTATAAAATTAAATGCCTGTGAATACAAAATGAGATTTTCAATAATTTAGTATTATCATAATTTTTATTGTTTAAATTATTTGCGGCTTCATCATTATAAATATTATATAAATTTTATTAACTAATTTCGTATTAGGTTTATTTTTGTTGTTGATGCATAAATTATAAGATATGATTAATTATCGTATAAGCAAGAAAATAAAATAGAATGAAAGATTTTACTTTCAAAAGTTAATTTATTTGTTATGGGTTGGCTAATCTATGTATATATATGCTGCATTTCATTGGTAGCTAAATACCAACTCGTCTGCAGATATTTAGCCACCATGTTTGTTCACCAAGTTTCCAAACTCATCTACTCATACATAAACTCTCATGTAAGAAATGAGAATTACTAAAGTACAAACACAATAGTTTAAAAACTTTTCCAAACAACAGAACAAATAAGTTTTATTCGATATGAATCTGTTAATAGTTTTCTTCTAAACCTTCATACAATTGGTCTACCTTTGGTTGACCATGGAAGTATTTATAAGGCAAAACAGAAAATAAACCTGACCTCTCTTTTACAAAATATAACATTTTATTCGAGCAAGTACTCGAATCAAAAATATTATTATTTAACTAATAAAAAGAATTCTATATTAAAGACTTAATGTCTTATTCATAATAATAGTTTTTAACGCATTTCCTTTTAGAAAATAATTTTTAGAAAACTATTGCAGAGCAAATATATTTAATATGAATAATATTTTTAATTTAATTTTTGAAGATATGATCACAAAAAGCAAATATTTGGAAGAAGATGGCATTAGCTTTGTTTTCGGAAAATATTAGTTTTATAATATTAAATAAAATAAGTATGAATAATATTATACGGCAATGTTCTGAAAAACTCATATCGCTTGAAGTTAGCATTTTCCATTTGAAAACGCCATAGAGTTGTTCTGACAAACGAAAGCGCTAGAAATTTGGCGTTTTCAAACCGCCAGTGTATACTGAAGCGGACTAGAATATTTTACATAATCTGCACTTTGAAGAGAATATTAAATGATCCACAGATGAAATTTAATATGTTTTCTTTCATTTAATAGAAACACGATACAAAATTTTACAATTTTAATAAAAAAAATGCAATTTTAAAATTTCTTTTGAGTTTGTTACTTGTCTGCCTCAGTGCTTTTCCCTTAGTGTTTTTCTTTAGATTGTAGCTTTTTTAAAGCCAATATAGAAAGTAATAATGCTTTCGACATCTTAATTTGAAATTTATTTTGTTTACTTTTTATTTTATTTAAGAAAAACAAATATGTTTTTCTTGTTCGAACACAATTTCGAAAAAAAGCAAATCGTAGCATTTTCAGAACATTACAAAATACGTTTGCGTTTTTAAAACAGTATGCGATTTGAAAACGGTGCGTTTTTCAGAACATTGCCGATAGTATCATACAGACATTTTTTAAAGCCCATCGAATATAGAATATGCCCGATTATTTCAAAACTTTCTCGTTTAGTTAAATATTTGCTTTGTCCGATCGTGTCTTTGTTATTTCCTTCTTATTCTGTAACTATTTGTCAAGACAATATTAAAAATAGTTCACTTACGTTTAAAAATTTACAACTTTTAATAGCATATTGTTATTTTCTTTAGACATAGAGGATAATAACAAACAGGCTGTCAGCAAAAGCCTATTGAGGTGCAGAACGTAATAAGTGCACTTTTTTCATAATCTTGACAAATATGTAGTTACAGAATAAGAGATATTATTTTAATTCTTTGTGGAAAATTTAACGTCTATTTTGCAACACACATAAAGAAGATACTTATTACTTTTTTTTCCTTTTGTGCCTAAATCGGGATTATCATTTCGTTGCAAGTTCAAAAATGTTTCCCGTTTTTTTTTTTTTTTTTTTTTTGTTAAACATAAAGTTTGCAATATATTTTATAATAAAAGCCATACGTTTCTTAAATATAACAAATATTTAAAGCATGAAAAAAATTATTATTAACTAAGAAAATTAGTAAAAAAATTAGTATTCTAATAAATTTAAGAAAAGAAAAATAAACTTGAATAAAATAAAATGCATATTATTATCTAAGTATGTGTTGATGTTGAAAACTTTAACCTGATTCACACAACTGAAATTATAATTCAGCCGAGACAAAAACAGAGAAAAGAACACAAGATTCTTTGTCTCTCTCCCAGTGAACAAAAAATGGATCATGAAAATTTTACTTGTGAACCAGGTCATAAATACTGTGAAACGTGCAAATTTGTGAAACAGATGAATAACAATTCAAATTATAATTTGATTATTTAATTTTAAATCTTTTTATTTCTTCTCAAAACCGGTTGATTGCTTTCAAGAAATTAGTTTGTATTTAAATGTTTAAAATTTCCATTTACTTTAAGCTTTCAACAGCTGAAACTCTGAAAGTCGTAGCTAATGATCGTTTTCTGCCTAGGAGAAACATGGTTAAGGCTTTCATAGGTATACCGACTTATGTGCTTTTTTTACAATACAGACAAATGACTTGTGTAGAAATTTTGCATGGGAATCACTAAAAAAACAGAGTGGCTTTCATACAAATTTTCTACTCAAACCAATTGTTTGTATTATAGAAACCGCACATTAGTCATTTGTCTGCTTTTACACAAATGAGTTTTTCTTGAAGCAAGTCTGGCTTTATGTGAGATTAACGCTTGTACCAATTGCGTTTTGTTTTTTCATTGTCGTTATGGCGTCATTATAGGTTTTGACATTGAAATTTAACACAGACTGTCTCGAGTGTAAACAAACGGGCTATTTTAAAAGAGAATTGAAGAAATTTTCTTCAAGAAAAATTGATGTATGTTAAAGCAGACTTAATGACAACAAAAATGGCGATACTTAATGTGTAAAACGGTCTGAGAATGCATAACCGGTATTTGAACGGGCGATGCAAAATGTACCTTGAATTATTATAACTGAAAATATTAAAAATGTACATTTGCGCAAAAATTTCATTCGTAACTGATTTGTTTGTGTCATATTATTTAAAGTCTAGCATTTTCTTTCTAATTTCATCATATAAATTTCCGACCATTATCTTAATGATTCGTTTATATTATTTTGTCGTTAAATTTAATATTGTTAAATGGATTTAATCATGTAATTTGCTATGGGACAAGAGTGACAATTTATATTAATATATACTTCTTATATGTAAACATATAAAAAACGATTATTTATAATTATTTCTGGGCGTGTTTATATTAAACCATCTGGTTGGAGACGTAGAAAAAGTTGGTTTTATCAAAATTGTTTTTTTTTTTTTTTTGTTATGCCAACAAAAAACCGTGGCATTCAATATTGAAGGAGTTTGAAAAATCTCCTTATGTTTATTTCTTCCTTTCTTATAGATACCAGTGGATAAATGTACGTACATTAATTTCATTTTTAATTTTTCTTTTAATACTATTTTTATAAACATAATAATATTCATTGTGTTATTAAAAAGGCCTATAAGTTTATGAATGTTAACAAAATAATATTAAAATATTATTACCAGTATGAAATGCGTGGAGATAAAACTGCTTTGACTTGTATTACTTGTGGCGATTTTGTTACTCCCTTAGTAACTTATTGTAATTGTTATCTTCACTGAATATGTTGTAAATTCTTGTATTTGTTGTAATTATTAAGAAGAAAAATATATAATGGTGGCAGTTGTTGGCGAGCTTAAACGCAAGGTTCCACATAATTCCCAGGAAATAAGCCAGTTACACCATCCATAACACCTTCCCACCAACCATCATCGTTCTTTTTGAGAACATATAATACTGAACTCTCTTGAAAACTTAGTTCATCGTCCTTGTCCGCATAATAATCGTAAATTGCAACCACTGAAAATCAGAGCGGAATAGAGCAAAAATAAAAATAAATGTTTATGGGATTCTGATATCTTTTTGCATGTGTTGCTTTACCTTTTTCAATGTAGTTTTTGGGCACCCATCCTGGCAAATTTTGATCATCGGGCACTATTGGAGCTAATTGTCCTTGGCCGGCTGAATTGCGTGGCCTGCCAAAATCATGATGCTCTTCCTCTGGTGGTGGTGGAGGCGGCAAGGGTGGCGATTGTGAACCAGGTCTTGCAAAGTTTAAGCTAAAATGATTCCGGCTAAAATATAATAATTGAGTTAACATCTGAAGTCAATTAATAATAAAATTAATTATAATATTTTCCGACTTTTTTAATTTTTAATTTGATTATCTGGTTTATTTTTAATACGACAAATTATATTTGTGAAAAAATACGAAACGGAACAGATAATTCCAACATTTTTTCGAAAAACTAATTTACGAATGGAATAAGGTGGGCAAGCACCTAAAATCTCAAAATAAAAAAAAAACAAATTCATTTAAAGGGAAAAATACATCGGAACGCGAAATTTCTTACGAACATAATAAAGTGAGAAATTCTTCATTTCTTTTGTAATTCAACAGAATATAAACACATTCAGTTTTAAGTAAAATCCATGGTATTATACCATGAGTAAAGTCAGTAGTCAAAAGAAAATATATTCCAACATTACAACAAAATGACGTGAGTAGATATTAAAATCAAAAAGGGTACAAAAGGTGCCACTTCGAAAAATACTTCACCATTATGACTGGAGAAATGGTCATTGGTACACCAACAATATGTACATGTTCTTTTTCAATTGATTTTACTTTTCAAATTACTTATAAATATTCGATTAACAACATTAAGTTTAAATTATTATAAATATTATTAAACAACAATTTCTTTACCTGTTGCCATTTCTGCAGCATTGCAAAAAAATAAAGAAAACAACATTTATGTAAGGATTTATAACTTTAAGCAAAAATGTGTAACTACTTTCTTACCTATTGTGATTACGCCCAAGTGTATGCATGCCAATATGACTTTGTTCGGTAATTTCATGTTGGGAAACTGTCAAGGGTGAAGGTGGTGCTGAATACACAAAATTAAAGCATACATCATGTCTATCATTTAATAAAATTTTCTATAAAACGAAAATATAAAAACAAAACTTACGCGGCATACTGTTACGATCATCGTATGTAGTGGGCGGTGGTGGGGGCAAAGATTGCATCATACCAGCTGATGGTAAATTAACATGTGTTGCAATTTGTTGACTTGGTGGCATTGGAAGAGCACTGTAACCAGCAGCACGTTCATTGTTAACGGAGCCCCCACCCAAACCGGTGCTACTGACACCAGTAGCTGTAGTGCTAGAAGACGCTGAAGACAATCGTTTTGGATGCCCAATTGGATAATTGGGAGCATAGTGAGATGGTACTTGTGGTGGATTGACCACCGGAGGTGTACGATATTCACGTGAACTTTTTCCCAATGTGCCAGTGTTTGTAACTGATTTACCCAAAGTACCGGTGTTGCCACCACGTACCATTTGTGGTGGTGTGGGTGGTTTTGTAGTGGGAGGCGGACCGACCACCGATGGCTGCGCTAATGACTGAACCGAACCATGGGATGATCCACGATGTTGTTGTTTAGGATTACGATTCATTTGATTGGTATTGACACAGTGTCCAATGTCATCCAAAATCGAATAATCAATTGCTTTACGCACATACTTAATGGGCTTTTCGGGATTTATAGGAGCAACAATTTTAAATTGACGAGTGCTAACCTTGTTAGCGGTAAGAACTCCTATTTCCCTATAAAAACAGTATTGAATTAATAACCGAAATTTACTAAAACACGAATATTAAACAAAGCCAACCTTCTGGCAACTTTTTCCTTGTGTATTTGAACCGTTTGGGATATATGATTCATTTGTGATTCCATTTCGCTTAGCTGTTGAGCCTGCAGCTCCAACAGCTGCATGTAACTATAGGCCAGTGTATTGATTTGATAGGCGACACTAGCCAACGATTGCGTAGTATAATTTTTGGTAGCTTCTAAGGCTGCCTTTTTATTTTCGGCTCTATAGTAGGTGTCTTCACAATAGTCAGCCACCCTCTCCAGGTTGGTATAACTGTCGCGTAGACTTTGGCGCCCATCGGGAATTTCAGTGCGTATTAGTGATGCTAATTCGTCCATTATATTCTCGCCCATGACCATATCACTATCAAAAGGGAATTTCGATTTCTGTTGTGTTCAGGCAGATTATTTTTTTTTTTTTTTTTTATCTGCAATGAAATTATTATAATCAGATAAATTTGTTTAATCTTTTATTTGTAAAGCAAAAAATAAATAAAAGCATTAAAAACGGACACAAACAATTATTAATATAGGGCGGTGACTAACAATTGATGCTTCGCAGTCGTCACCTTGCCCATTCAACAATATACACACATACATATTTTATATTTATGAAAATATAGGCTAAATTATTAGCGACAGCGTTCTGCCGCCGCAGGGGTGCTACTTCTCACAGAGCAGAGGAAAACTTTTATGAAAACGCATTTTACAAAATAAAACACTTCGATGGAAGGGCAAATTTTGTTATTTCTTCTAAAACTCACTTTATATTTTAATATTTCACAATTTTTTTATTAAATATTTGTTTATTTACTAATTTACTTGTGCAAAATTTAGGAAACCTTAGTTTTTACATTTTCAACGTAGCAATTTCTAAATGACATCTGCATAGATGCCAGAATACAAAGGCGGCAATAATAATAACGGCGTTTTGGTACATGTTAAATGCATCTCTGTTAATTTTCTTTTAACCTGCTGCACTACCATTGTGAATATAAAAGTTCGTTATTACAGACAAAATTGAATGCGGAATGTATAGAACAGGTTGATAATTGATTTTCTTGAATAAACTGGAATAAATTTTTATAATCACACCTTATGTAAATACATAGCATTCATGAGAGTACGCTTAGAAGTAAGAAATTGGAGCGAAAATTTTCATAAAGATAACAGTAAAAAACTGTAATGTATTTATTTTCCATTTTTATGAAATTGAGTTCTTCTAAGCCCAATATGTACTAGTTTTCTAATGTTATCTTATTAACTAAATCCTGATTCAATTTAAGCAATAGTAAGTTTTCTGTATTATCAGTGTTTTCATTAAGTTTGCGTCTTATTAAACTTAATGATGAGATATTTAACACCCTATTGATGGTAGCTTGCGTAGCAGGTGCTCCCAATGCAATTTCGGCGATTTTAGCCAATACTGGATTTTTATGCTTAACCGTATTCCAATAGTTCAAAATGTTGGCCTCAAATGACAGTCTGTTCTCAAACTGCAATAGCACCAGAGATTGCTTCACCCAATTTTCATCAACATTTGCCAAACAAACTGTATCATAACTTGTTATAGTTTCCACATTGGTTTTAAGATAGGAAGCAGCAATTTTATCGAGTTTAGAATAGCGATCATATGTGCTATTTGTGGAGCTAGGCGAAGTTGTATCTGCATTAACTGCTTTCAATTTAATAAATATTTCCAGAAGTTGAGTCTGTTTAATAAGAGAAAGTTATATTTATTAAAATTAACTTTTTGTTTTTAGCATTTTAATAATTTACTTACAATAGCCACTTCTTTTTGTTTATCACTAAAGTGTATTGACCCTTTATAACAAAATCTGGGATCTATGTATAAAGCTGACAAAAATGAAGTATTTTGAAATAAAACTGCTTTCCGTTTACGAAACGCCTTTAGCAAATATAAAGCAATTTCGTTTGTATCCATGAGCTCGCCTAATTTCAACTCGCATAACAACCATTCTCTATAAAAATCGCCCATGGTGATGATATCATTACTTTGTAACATTAATGCTGTATCAACAATGGGCCTAAAACCTGACTCAAACTTTGAGGCAAATAACCAATCAACTTCTGCCACTATTTGTTTGTTAGTTTCAATTATATCGCGGATTTTAAGTAAGGATTCGATCATATCGTAAATGGAGATCCAGCTGGTGCCATAATCAAGTAAAGGAATATTTTTAATATCAAGCTGAGACATTTGTCCTCGTAGACTAATGACAGAATCACGACTTTGACTTATATTTTCATTTAATTGCTTTATAATATCAGTGGCAACAAAGTGTATTGCATGACCGGGAAAATTGTCGGATAAATGTTGGCTATAATCTACAGACTGTGGAGGTACAATGGAGAAATTCATATTTTCATTAAAAAATTGAAGTAGGCCTCCTTTATCGTTATGTTTAAGAGAGGATTTTGCGAAGTTACTAGAAATATCTTTTACAATAGAATGTACTCTACCGATATCTATTTTATAACGTTCTAGTGCAGTTAAAACTTTTTGCTTCAAGTTGGTAGCTAAATCATCATCTGATAATTCAAGAACACTTAATGTAATTACTTGAATTTTGAAATCATTGAAAAATTGTATATTTACAAACATAAGGTTGCCTTGTGTGCTGCTGATTACATCGAGCTTCAAGTATATTATTCTATTGGCCACCAACTGTATGATTTCATGTCGTAGTTTTTTTGCCATGCGATCTATATGTTCTCCAATTGCTTTTGAACTGTAATTAAATTGAAAATTTGGTTTCCAGGATTCTAGGGCTTTTTGAAAAGTATCTGCTTTTTGAAAAATTGTTAGCGGAATATTCACATGTGTTTTCGTTTCTACTAAGCATTTTAAAAACTCGAATGGTTGGCATGAATCCATTGAATCTATTTGAATATTATTTATGTATGAATGACAAGGTATTTGAATTTCGTCATTGTCATCATCCGAGTATTCGAATCGCTGTTGTTCACTCCCTTTCAATTTGTTTTCTTGAAGTGTAGGTTCTTGGTTATATGTTGTTATAGTAATATGATGGTTGTAGCCTTTGGCATTTTCAGGAAAGGATAACACAGGATTAGGATCGAAACTAATGCTTGTAGGTATTTGGATCTCTTTCATTTCATTCATAATATTTATCATGCCATTTTTCTTATTTATTTCTCTTGTTTTTCTTTTTGGTTTATTAGATATTTTGAAATCCTTATCATCTCTAAATTTTGCAGTTTTTTTTCTGCACCTTTTTGCTTTCCTTTCCTTTGCATTTAGACAGACACTGTGCATTTGTTCATAGTGTCGCTTAATATTCCCCATAATATTCTTTAATTTCTTTTCACACAGCATGCATTTAGCATAATTAGAATCGCTAATAATGCTCACAAGTTCTTTAGAATCATAAATCTTAAAGCGTCCCATTGCAAACGAAACCTCGTCTTAGGTACCACTTCTATAATATGTATGTAAGTGTATAAATGTAGTTACTTCTTTACTTAATTAAAGAGCATTGGCAGAACTTTACTTAACTAAACATTAACTATAAGCTGTTACTTTTTTATTAATATAGGTATTATTTAATAAATTTAATAGTTCACTTTTGTTTACTCCAATAAATTCCACAAATGTTGGATATTCAATTTGTTTGGTTGTTAAAAATCATAAGCCAGCAAATTTTATTTTCGGCGTCAAGGCACATACATATTAGATTTGTCGGCGTTAAGATGATACGTTGCAGCGGCCGTTTGTATGAAAAGGACGTTGTATGTAATGAAAAGGACGTTCTTATCAAGGCGATTGGACGTCCGAGGTGGTGTTACTAACACAGCTGAGGACCTTTTTTTTTTGCAAAATGGAAGTCGATAAGTCAATATTTGCACATGCAAAGCATAAGTCATATGTTGTAGTGTTTTTATAGTAACACCACCTGGTATGTGAATTTGCCTTGGTTCTTATATTTAATTTAATTAGACCAAGGAGAATTGATTTACCAGGTGCACAATGGAGATTGATGAGTCAATATTTGTACATACAAGCATAAATTTTGTTGTAATGTTAGGTTAGGTTGGCAGGTTACTGGTGAAAGGAAAATTTAGATTCCAGCCCACTTGGGTCCTGATGTGGTCCCATTGTGTTACCTTTTGTTGAAAAATTACGATTGAAAAACCTAAACTTTTCAATAAAACTCGCGTGGAATACGACTTTATAATCAAGCGTCTCTTTAATAATAAAAAAATTATTCAATATAAGTATGTATGTATGTATGTAAGTAAAATATGTAATATTAATGTATAATAATACAGTTTTCTATTTTAATCAAGATTGCCAAGTATTTAAATTTCCATTCAACACCTTTAGGGAAGAAGGGTAGATTAGGTATAGGAGAGTCTAGAAAGGGTGGAGAAGAATGAGCGAAAGAGTGAGGCAAATGGGAAAAATCAATGGAACGGGTGATATGTACTTGCAATGGTTACGGGGAAATTGCCAAGCCCGCTATTGGGCAGAGTGCAATCATCCACTGCTCCTGAAAAAGGAGTGAAGGCTTCCGAGTTCCGCTGCTGAAAGCTCGGAGAGAGTACTGAAGGATCTTTTAATTAGAAAACGAACGCGGTGATCCTCCATAGATGGGCAGAGGCATAGAAGGTGTGTGATGTTTTCTTCTTCTCCCTCGTCATTTCAGCTGAAGCAGTATTTATTATGTGGTAACTGCCGAAGGTGCAGTGTCCTGTGACTGCGGCCACAAGATTGCGCAGTTGCGTCTTCGGAAATTTCAACAGGATAATAGTTCTGTTGACATCCAGGCGAGGCCATACTGACCTTGCTATGAAGCAAGTTGGCTTATTAATTGTTCTCAGTCGTACCGCAGTGCGCTGTGCTAACTTCCTGGCCAACAGATCAACCGGAAGCGAAAAGAGCCTTTATAGGTGTAGCTTTGTTGTAATGTTGTAGAAGTAACACCACCTGAAGTATCACAAGTGAATTCGCTTTGAATTATGCTTTGTCTTACAAAATTTATTTAACAATTCTCGAAACCACAATTATTCAGAATAACCAAAGTACCTACTTGAAAAAAATTGAACAATTAATTAATTTGTTATGCTTTAGCTAAGATAACTACATACTATACTATGTATGTATGTTGTATTTCATTGGTTGCTAATACCAACTCATCAATTAAGCCATGGTTGAAAAGATTTCAAATATTTTTACATATGTATGTATGTAGATATATACACATGTACTTATGTATGTATGTATCAAGTGAAACTGATTTCTCCAAACCGCTTCTCAATTTCGAATTGATAGCACTTACAGTATACCTCGCTGCCTACATACATACATACATACATACGTACATATGTACATACATATGTACATATGCAAATTAATAGAAAAAGGCCGTAACTCATTTTGTTCAAATCGGTTTTTTTCTTACATACATACATACATACATATATCGATAACTTATAGGGTTACCTATCGAATTATGAGAAATATGCAATTTAATAAAAAATAATACAATTTTTGCTGCATACTTATATATGCATACATACATACTAGTGATGTTACGAATATCAATTTTTAGTATTCGCGAATACGAATACGAATATTTAAACAGTATTCGCCGAATACGAATATTTCTTTTGAGGTTTATATTTCAAATTTAATTGGAAAAAATCCCTGCCTTTGCATTAGTAACTATAAATGAAAAAAAAAATTTAGTGATTTAACATTATTATTGCATTAAGATGCCGAATTTGAAAACCTCTACAGAACATTTTTTAATGATTTTACTTACATACTTTCAGATTTCGTTTTTCTTACTCTGCGTGAAATACAATGGGGTTTTTTAATAAAAATTAATATATTTTTTTACATTTTATGTACTTTTTGTAAACTTTTGTATGATTTTTTTTGGAAAATGTATGGGAAAATTGTTCGAAAAATATTCGCTTGAATTTGGCGAATACGAATATCTTAAAACAGGCGAATAGTCGAATACGAATACGAGTATTCGTAACATCACTAATGCATACATATGTATGTACATGTATACTACTTATAAATTACATTCTTCTAAAATCATTTCTAAAGCAAAACACATTGACACGATTGATACATACATACATACATATGTACATATGAGTTACATATTTATTATTCGCCATCTCCTGATTTTTTTTTTTCATTATTTTTGGCCTAATACCAAAGATTTAAATTTGAATATTTCTTGAAGTATGACAAATATTAATGTATGTATGTATGTACATACTTATGTACATATGAGCCGTTTATTTTGAAAGTGGCATAAGTCACTTTGTTTTTATGTCGAGATATTTAAGGGTTTGTGTTTTAACACGTTTAAAAATATGGATGCTAACTTTCGAGAAGAATTTCTTGTATTTGTTATCTCATGATACTGATATATTTCTCAGTATTTCTTCATATTTTAAACGTGTTAAAACGCAAACCCTTAAATATCTCGACTTAAAAAACAAAGTGACATACCACTTTCAAAAAAAAGGGGCTCATATGTAAGTACATACATACATACATACTAATGTAAGTACATATGTAAGTATGTAGGTATTGCTTATGAAAATTAATTAGCAATAGACAATTTTAATTATTCTATTCGTTTTTTATTATAGTAAAATGAGATTTACGAATCTATGAATGATTAAAACAATTTAACTTAAATTCAATAAATATTCGGATTATGTAAAAATAATAAAATTAAACTTGTAACAATTTATTCTAAATAAAATATTTTATTTTTCATTTTAAAAACTGATTTAAAAATCCACCAAACATATCACCATCATCATTGTAATTAAAACTATTAAATAGATCCAGTTTAGTTTTAGGCGTTCCTGCAATCGTTTCACCCATTGGCCACAAGTTATGATTGGAACTGGATAATGGATGTTCCATAAGTGCAGCATTGCCCGTAAATGCACTCATATCATAAAGAGTTGGTATTTGGGAACTACTACCCATTGACATTATGGGACTATTTAAACTTTGCATTGACATTACGGATGACTGGGCTGACGACATAGGGGATGAGGAGGCAAAATTATCTGTGCGTCTTAAAGTAGTTGCTGGTATAAGTGAGGAGGGATTTATGTAGGAATTGCTCCAATGCAAGGGATAATGCGTGGAAGGTGAACGTAGATATAAAGAAGAAGATGAAGCAGCAGGACGATAATAACTTGGTGCCGTTGGCCACATATGAGAATTATAATAATTCATTTTGCCATTGCGTTGATTGTTGGTCTTTGGACCAGGTGCTAAAATTTAAAGGCAGTTAATTGTTATTTAATTACTTGTTGTTATTATTTTTAATCACTTACCTTGCTTTAAATTAACTTTTAGTTTTTCATTCATCGTTGATTTTTTATGTTTTATATTGCGTCGTTGCTTTGTTCCAACAGCTTCTACAATTTCAGGACACAACATGAATATTATTAGGATAACGACTAGAATAAGTAATTTTATTGAAACCATTGTTATCGTACGAACGTGATAAACAGTTGTGATTTACTACTGCGTATAGCCAAGAGACTTTTAATTATAAAGTGGCCTCTTCATTTAGCTTTCTTTTATAATAATAAATTTTGTTTGCCGTTTCTTTCACAAGTCAATTAATTCCCTATAAGGTTATTGACCTTCAATAAAATGTTGGATACTTTTCAAATTCAAGTAGCTGCCAATTTCATTGAAAAATATTAGTTAAGGCCAAATCTTTAAATTTAACTCAGCTTGTCGTTTTCACATTTACTTTTATTTGACAAATTCAACCACATACATTTTGTACATACATACGAGTATTTAGTTGCTAGTCAAAAGCAGCATTTAAGATCAATGGAATTGATAACTACCACTATCTTCATTTGAAGCTTAATCTAAGCTATGCTAGTAAACAAAATTACAACGTTATAATTGTAAAAATCGAAATACAAAATAAACAGAAACTGAAGACTGTAAATCAGAAACGATTGGAATACAATTACGGAATTAAAACCATCCCGATCGCAATGTGTGACTTGCACTTTTCTTGTTCTTTTTAGAAACTGACGGACGGTACTTTTAAAATTATTTGGATGGTCATTCTTATGAAGCTTATTTGAAAAATTTAATCGATCGATTGTTGGTTTCGGCGTCGGTACCTGTCTGTAATTGGTATTTGGCTAATAGTTGGTACTCAAAAGTATTTGTTGCCGAGAGCTGAATATTAGTTGAAAGCATGTATACTTTAGTCCAAATTAAATCATGAAAATCAATCTGCATTAAGAAAAACATTAAAATTTTTTATGGGGCTGTATTTTGAAAAACTCCAGAGGCAATCTTTTAAAATTTTCACAGACAACAAGAACGAATATTAAAAAATAAGCCAAAAAATTATTAAAGGGTATTCTGTCAGGCAATGTAATTACTAGGCAATTTAAATTTTTACAGCATTACAATTTATATACATATTTCTTTTGCAACTTTAAATTCATTTCGGAATACTGCTTTTATTTTTTAGTTAGGGACGATAACAATAAAAACTCAATAATACGAGATTGATTTATCTATTGAATTTCAATAAAATTTAACTGCAACGTTTTTGAGTTTCAAATAAAATATGGCGCAAATTTCTTACAATAGAAAGTGAACATAGCCTGCAAGAAAAACAACAATATATTGTACAAGCGACTGTGCACATATTACGTAACGCTGTTTTCAGAGATTTTATTCCCCCCCCCCCCCCCCACCCCGCTTTTTAATAATTTTTCAGTGCAAAATTTCCAATCCGTAACGAATCTTTCACCCCCCTAGGAGCGTTACGTAATATGTGCACAGCCCCAATGTGGCCAGCACATTTTACCGCAATTCTTTTGGGTTGTACAACAAAAACCAAAATTGTTTGGATTTGTACCAACATGACATATTCATTGGTGAATTATTGTAGGTACAATACGAAAAGTTATGCAATTACACTGCATGTGAAATCTTTTAAGTTTAAACAACTTTTACACTGTTTTATTGGGACACTTAGTGAGCTTCAAATACGCATAGTAAATATAATATATTTAATAAACTTTATAAACTTAAAAAACTACAAATTACGAATACGTGCATAAGAATATTTCTAATACATATTAAAAAGAACATTTATTCAAACTTTAAATCAGCACATATTTCTCATAATGAGTTAACGATTTCTTAAGAGCTTCATGAGCCAATGACAGACATGCCGCACTTTTTTTAAAGACCCCCGAATTTTGAAGTACAGCATGTGGAGCACAACGCCACGGATCATTGGTGTCCTCTTGCCACTTTAGCAAAGTTTGCTTTAAATGTTTTAAAATGTCTTTATATTTGAGCTTATCAATCAAATTAAAACGTTCTAATGGATCAATTTTAATGTCATATAATTCCCATTCAGGACGCTGATAATATGTAAGTAAATTTTTGTACCACACCAATGGTTGATGATATATTGTGGCATTTAGAATTTGTTGAAAGGTAGGAGACGTGTAAAAATCTTGATCGATGGGAAAATATGACCAATAATTAAGATTGTGGATGAGCTTATAACGTCTAGTACGTATCATGCGCATTGGATAGTTCATAGTTATTTCATGATAATTATGAGACCCATAGACAGCATCATCATCCAGGGGTTTCGGCTCATTTTTCAGTAGAGGCAATAACGATTTTGTATACGTTTGCACTGTAGTATTATCGCACTCAACTTGTAAAGCTTCTAAAACAGTGGGATAAATGTCTAATAAACTGGTCATGGCAGCTGTGGTTTGCAAATGTCTATCCATCGCATTTGGTGAGACTAAAATAAACGGCGATCTTATTCCATGTTCGTAAAAATTTGTACGACCTAAAGGAAATGGTGGCCCATTATCCGAAGTAAAAATTACCAAAGTATTTTCATCAAAACCAAAACTTTGCAATTCTTTGAGAACCAAGCCAACACCTTGGTCCAAACGTGACATAGTCATATATTGAGCTGCAAGTTCTTGACGTACAATATCCGTATCAGGTAAATAAGCAGGCACTTGCAAGTTACGCCAATCATAGTAAATCGGTTTCCAATCTGGTATACTTCCCATGCCCTCTTCACCTGAACCCCATCTTTCGCAAAATTCTCCATATTGTGGTGTTATATGGCCACACCTATGTGGATCATGGAATGCAATCATTAAAAAGAAAGCTTTATTTTCGTTTGTAGCTTCCTGCAAAAAGCTTCTTGCATACATTTTAATGTTTGTAATATTTCTGCCAATTTGATTAATGGAGTGTTGTTCTTCAGTCTGCTCAAAATCAAATTTAAAATCACTATTAGAACCCACATGTTTTTTGCCAATAATACCACTGAACACTGAACCTTTCGTGCGTTCCCTTAAGACGTTTGGCAAAGATTTAATGCCCGGCAAAACATTAAAATTGTTAACACCTTGATGTAAGCCATACATTCCATTGGAGTGACTGGGCTGTCCTGTTAAGATTTGGGCTCGACTTGGGGAGCAACTGCTGACCGAAGTGAATGCATTATTGAAAAGTAATCCTTTTCTGGCCAAATTATCCAAATTTGGTGTTTGACAATATTTGTTCAAATAAGCACCCATCTCAAATCCGGCATCATCCGCTAGCAAGAGTAAAACATTTTTAATTTCTCCTCCTTTCGATGATGTCAAAAATGAACAGAAATTAACTAAAATTATCCAGAAATACTTCATAGCTCTCTAATTTATTGTCTACAAAAAAGGTATATGTATGTATATTGAAGATATGAAACTATACACAATGTACTTTGTTAACAATTTAAAATTTTATTAATTACATATTTATTTTCCCTTTCTTTAAGCTTCCATATAAAACCATTGTCTTTCGTCTTTAAAATGAAACTAAATTGAATTTTACATTCTAAAATTAGTTTCAAATGGACTTTCATAAACAACCATAGAAAAAAGCCAAGTAGTTTTGTTTTAAACTGGGTACACAATGAATCTCTGCTGCAGTTTATTCTCATTTTATTCGTGGTATCTTTTGATATGTTGAACATTAACTAGTTTTATCTCAACAGAATTGTGCTTGCTTTGGCACCTAATCGAAGATATTACTAATAAGAGTATGTAAACTGTGTTTTTTTCTTGTATTTTCATTTCCACATTTTCGTTTTGCTTCTAGTACAAAGTTTTCTTTAAAAAAATTCCGGCTTTAGAATCCCCTTTAATTTTAATTCAAATAAAATCACCGAATTTAAAAATCAGTTTAAGAAGAACATCTTAAGATTTTGCAAAATACACATTTAAAATAAAACGTTTTTTTTTATTGTAATTGGGGTATTCACACTGTAGTCATAAAGTCATATGTCATATATTAAAAATATGACAAGTGTGAGCAATCCGTGATACAGAAATCGATTTGATTTTAAATGAAATCGAAGACTTAAGCTACGTTCACATTTATCAAATATTTGCCCAAAAAAACGTAACCAATAGTTTTGCTTAGGGATAGTGTCATTTAACACGATTTTTATATTACAAAATAAAATTAATTCTTCTCCAAAAGAGTATTTTTATACAGTTTTTAAAAAATTCGAACCCAAAATTAAAAAAATATTGGAATTAAAGGAAATAAATTATTAGTTTTTTTCCTGGTTACGTTTTTTTCGATAAATATTTGATAAATGTGAACGTAGCTTTACATACATAAATCGAATCAAATACGTTTAGGTGTGATGGAAATCGGATCAAATCTATTTACATAAATAGAAAATTTCTGCTTATTTTTGTTTTTTTTTTTGCGACAGGAGTAATATTTTCAAAGTTTTTACTTTCTTGTACTTGCTCTCAAATCTTTTAAATTTAAGCAAGTTTTTCCATTTTCGCAATTTTCAGTGCCTTTTTGTTAATATATCAAAGTTTTGGCAATTTTTAATCAAAATTATGGCAAATAGTGTAATTTTGCAGAAGTTTTTGGTTTTTTTAGATTTTTCGGAACTTTTAATCAGTATTGCATTCTATAATGTTTTACAATTACCCAATATTTTGTGATTTTTCGCCATTTTTGTTTTATAGTCGCTTAAGTTTTAGCGATTTGTATTTATAATTATGATACATATATGATTTTTGCAGTTTTTCCCAATGTGCGTAATTTTTGCAAAGTTTTTGGCATTCTTACATCTTTAGGGACTTTTAATCAAACATAAATTAAAATTTCAACAAGTTTTTGCACTTTCATAAATTTTGCAATTTTTTTCGAAAGCGATAAATTTTAGACATTTTTAACTAATGTTTTTCATTGGTTCAAATTTTGCAGATTTGAAATAAAAATTTGCAATTTTTAGCGAATTTTCGCGACAGCGTAATTTTTTTTAATTTTTGCCATTTCATATGTTTTGAAAGTTTTGTTTATAATAAACTTTTATCGATTTTTGATGAAGATTAGTTATAGATTATTTAAAATATTGTAATTTTTGCAAATTTTCACTTAAGCGATATAGTTTTTTAGTTAAAATTGTTAAAGACACGCATGCACTCGAAAAAGAAAAGTAAAAAGGAAAACACTTTTTATGACATTATCAATAACATAGCCTGTATAATTGTTTTATTATAGTATACTTTTCTATGAAAAAAATATGGTAAATTAGTTTAAATATTTACGACAGTATAACAATATGACTGATATGACTACAGTGGGAACACCCCCAAATGTTTCAAAATTATCGAAATATGTATGTATGTATACAATATCGCTCCTTTATTGCAACGTAGTCATATCTCAAAAAAACTCAAACGTGGCAAAATGCATTTAAAGTTTTCAAAGCGTAAGCATTTACATACATATGTATATGGACGGCTTGAGCATGTAAGCGGTTATAACTTGGGTTTAGATAGAGATATGTTTATGCAAATTTTTTTACAAATAAAGAAGGTATTGAGAAACTCTTTTTCGTCAGTAACTGAAAAATTTTGTTTTTTGAGATATGACTATGTTGCAATAAAGGAGCGATATGTACCCACATAGGTACATAGAGTCAAGCTAAGCCTAAACTAGTCAGAATATCTTCCTAAGGTAACAAAATCAGTAAAAAGTTACTCACTATTGGAAACATTGAACACCACTGGAATTTCAAAAGCTTAATAAATACCTACATACATACATATGTATGTATGTACATACTCATTGCTATCTCAGCATGAATAGATTTAATCTCAATAAAATTAAGGTGCACAGTGGGACCAATGACAAAATATATGATGATGAATTCAAAATAATGTAGTTATGTATGTATGTACATACTTACATGTTCCTGAGAATAAATGTTTTCGCAGTATTATACTGTTTTTCGACATCAAAAAGTGCGTACTGCTTTTCTCCCTCAAAATACTGTTTTTCGATACGAGTACGTAATAGAAATAAAAACGGCGAACAGCTAATTCATGCAATACAGTACAATACGCATATAAGAAACTCGTTTATAAGAAAAGCTTGGCTATAAGAAACACTTTTAACACCATGTACATTTCCATATAACTACGTGCTAAATAATCCTTATATAAGAAACTCGCTTATAAGAAAAACTCTGCTATAAGAAACAAATTTTTATGAAAAATTATATTCCTTCCATAGAAAATTGTACGTGTATAAGAAAGTATTCTCACAATGAAATTTTTTTTCAATTTGGGGAAAAATATTAATTTTTTGATTATATTTTACAATTTACATTTGTGAACACGTCCAAATGAAAAATGAAGTCGTTGATTTTTGTGAAATCAGCCGGCTTCGTTGTTTTTTTTTTTTTTTGTACAAAATAATGTGTATTAATTTTATTTCAAATATATATGTACTTACATATGTATCTGCATACTCCATAGGAAATTTTTTAAATTTTGTTTCTGACGCATATAAGAAATTATCTTTCTTATATGCGTGTTCTCTTTATAAGAAAGCTCGCATATAAGAAACAAAATCTGTACATTTTCAGATTTTCTTATATGCGTATTGTACTGTAATATTTTTTACTTCAAAAATAAGCATTCTCCTCGAGAATGTTTCGGTTGTGGATCGGTGGGTGGAGATGTTTTTTCATCTCAATAACGCCGATTGCGAATTCTAAGAAATGGCCACGATCGTTGAATATAATTTTTGTATGCCAGGAACTTCAGCATCAGTGGAACGAGTCTTCTCTGCAGTGAACAAAACTTGGACGTCAGACAATACCCGATTGGATGTGCAAACATTGAAGGCGATTCTGACCGTCAAATGTAATTTGAAGTACAAATGCGTTGATTTCTACAATTACCTCAAAACGAAGCCGGCATTGCTTATTCAAATTTCTTCAAACGACAAATAGGTACAAAACAACAACAAAAGCTGATTTTGATGGAAATGATTCAGATGATGGACATGATTGTTAATTTTTTTATATATTGAATAAAATATATACTGCGAAAAGTACATACATATGTATGTATGTACATATGTACTGTTTTTCTAAATCGATTTACTGCTTTTTTAAAAAATTTCAGTGAAATGTACTGTTTTTGGTCCAAAAAAATATACGAGCGTTGGGTATGAATTTTGTATATGTTGTGTTTACATACATATATACATAAATACGTATGTATGTATGTATCTACAAATGAGTTTCATTTGAAAGTAGTAGGTACATACTTATATTTAATTTGTTATTTTTGTAAAAATCAAAGATGATTTGCAAAATTAAAAATTTGGTTGGAAACATTTGTGTGACCTAATACAATCATACTACAGTGATGCCAGAAGTATTGGAAATCTTTAACATTCCTACATATTCCGAATATGCTCTGATTTGTTCTTTCAACTATGCATTTTCTCAACACGATATGTTTATAAGAAAACAATTCGCAATATATGTATGTATGTATATATTCATCATTCCAATTTTAATTTCTTGCAAAAATTTTAATATATGTAATAACATACATATATGTATGTATAAACATATGCATACATACATCATGAAATAGTGTGACAGGTTTGTTCGTAGCGAAATATAGGGATATTTTTATCAAAACGTGGAGAATTTACAAAAGTTCATCTGACAGCACTGAATACGACAACGAAATAAAAAACAGCAACAAAATAAACGAAAAACGAAGAAAGAAACCATTGAAAGAGCGAACAGTGTCGAGATTAAAATTTAGTTTATTTGTGAACTTCATTGATAAGTGAAACGTTGTAGGCATTGAAAAATCGTGTGAAAATAATTAAATTACTTATTAGAAATATTTTCCGTTAAAAAGAAATATAAAATCAGCTACATATAAAACTCAGCTGTTAAATAATCATAAAAGAAAGAGAGCAGTAAAAGGAATAAATTGAAACATATATTTATGAATGTATGTATGTATGTACATATAAACGTGTGTAGTGGTTGAATACTTTCTTCGTATAAAAACGTGTACTCAATAATACAAAAAGCTGATGAAATTAAATCATCTTTAATACCTACCTATTACATATTCCATAAAATATTTTTAATTTTAAACTAATGGCTTTTTTCGAACAATATTATAAAGATTGTATATTCATAGAAGGTTAATTAAATTTATATAGTATTTAATAGTGGAAAAATTAAAAAAGTTGAAACATTAATAAAAGTGTAAAGATTGAAAGCAACAACATTTAATATTAAAAATATTGCGATAGACGCTTTTAGCTGAAAACCGAAATATACTTTAAGGCATTTTCGTTTAACAAAAACAAACGTGAAAAGTTTAATTATACATACGTGTTATTATTATGTTGGCTGTTATTAGTGCATCTTTCTTGGCAAGAGCAAATAATACATCAACATTAAATTGTATAAATACTTGCTGCGCAACAAGTATCTATCGACAATATTTGTATCTCAACATTTTCGAGAGTGCTATGCAACATTTACACTGTTTTCAACAAAGTCTAAAAAAATCCCAACTATATTGTCAAAAACGTATGTGTTTAAATCGCTGGCATCATTGTCAGAGAAACATTTTACAAGCCTACGGGAACATTTGTTTCAAACAACGAATGTTTATGTTGTGTTTAATAAATAAAGTCACAACAGAAAGTTTTAACAAAAAGATTTTTATTAAACGTATTAAACGCCTCGCCAAATAATCACCACACAACAATAACTGCAGGAGTGAAACAAGTCGTGGAATTGGTGTATGATTGAAATTGTAACAAGCCTCATCGATGTTGTGCAACATTATGATGTGCGGTAAGTTGAAAAGATGATTGTACTTAGTATATACTCTATACATGTGTATATAGATAGCAACTATGCTGCAGAACACTATTTTTTTTTTCTATAGGTACATAGAAATGTCGAATTTAACAACTGTTTATAACAATTGTTTATACAGTATACATACATACGTACATATGTACATAGGTACAGAACGAACATCTTTAATATCTCACAAATTTTTTGTGGGTGTTATGTGTACGAAGGTCGTTGGAAATTTATGAACAAACGTTTTACACAACAAACACACGTCCACGTAGGTATAAGCAACCAACATACAATTTAATATTCTACAATAGGTCGCATATTGAAGAAATCTGTACATACATACAAACATACATATGTACATTTTTCACTTTTTAATGACATAAATACATACAAACAATTATTATATACATGTGTATATCTGTACATATGCATTTATAATATTGCAGTGGCGTGCAGCAGAGAAAAACTTTCAAAACTAAATAGCTATAACTAATAGGTATTTAATTACTTTTATTTGTCATTATTTGTCTTATCTTTCATTTGTATCGATTTTTTTAATTGCCTTCATTGTTGCTTAACATGCAAACTTAAATCATATTTTAATAATATTCCACAAAAGCTGTAATATTCCAGCGTTTTTTTGCGCATTTAGGCTGAATTTATGCATACATACATATGTATATAGTACTTAGGTTTATTTCTTTGCTAACATGTTATATAAGTAAATAAATTTCTCGTAAACTACTACCATGGTAAGGTTTTATATGCATTTCGGATATTGTTTGAACATCTTGGGGAAATTATTAAAATAAATTACTCTTGCAATACGTATGCATCGATCTTTGTTATTTCATTTTAAAGAAATTTATTTAGTTTTAAGTTGTCCCTACAGGTTAGGTAAGAATGTATGTAAGTATGTATGTAAAATGTACATATGTTTACGATTCTTTTCAATTTCACGAATCTTTCTCTACTCGCAATAAAAACGAACAACGTGTGAATTTGATGTATAGAAAAAAAATGAAAGTATTGTTTTGAACTACCATATGGATGTGAAATAAAAACATGTCTCTCCTACAAAAAAAAAAAAAAAAAAAAAAACAAACAAACAATTAGTGCAATCTCATCGTGTGCAAAATAATTTTCATTGTAAAGTCGCCATATTCAAACTGATCAAATAGCCAAGTTGAAAAAAGTAGTTACATAGAAAATTTCATACAAATAATAATAATAATAATATTTTTATTTCTACTTAGTTGTGACTCACAACTTGTGACTGCATTGAAAATTTTAAACTAGTTTTCTGTGAAAGAATTTTTTTGGAGTTATGATATTGTTGCATCAAAAGATCAATCTGAATGTGTACGTACATACATACATACATATGTACATATATGTATACATATGTATGATGGTACTACCGGTCTCCGGTGCCGCAAAAAAATGTATACTAACACGCAATCAAATCTCGACACTAGCTAGATATTTAGATATGTACATATGTATGTAATTATTAGATCCTGAATATGTAGATCAGAGCTGCCCTTTTGATACAATAAATTTTTTGTAATGTCGTACCTATACCGTTTTTAGACCCAACTGAAATTTGTATTTACCACCTTGTTGATCAAGTGCTACTGAGAGTACTTTTAGGGCATTTTCCATGAACTATAAAATTTTTGGAGATATTTGGCAAAAAAGTTTAAAATTAGTGATTTAAAAATTTATTTTTGGAATAAAAAAAAATAAATAAGAATAAAAAAATTGCCTGGCAAATCAAATTTGCAGATCTAATATACTCTCAGCATTCATAAGAGTATACTTACATATGTGTAGATACCTACTTGAGTATGGATGTATGTATCTATCGATAAGCAGTAAAAACTTGGCTTTGTACCTATGCATATTTGCAAACCACAATAAATTGTATATGTACAATGTATTTACATACATACACTTTTTAAACTTGTTGATGACTCATTCATAAAACTTTTTTAAACTGAATTAGTTAAGTATAGTTAACTATGTATGGGAAAGAAAGGGACGCAACAGAGTAATCACACTAAACGATAAGATGTACACAAAAATAAAAGTCAACAATAATAAAAAAAACCCCATTAAAAAAGCTTTGTCAATTCCAAGAATTATTTGAATGTGTTTGTAAAGTTTTGTTAAGAGCATGTATATGTTTTTACCTACACAATGTAAGTAGCAAAATTCCCATTATTGTATAAGTACGTATGACCGTGTTGAAGAGCTTTTCTAAATCATATCATGTCTTGTGTTGACAACACTTAAATGATTTTTACAAGACTTTAGTTGTAGTAACGACATTATGATTAGACTGAAACTGTTACTGACCACAAAATTAAATAACAGAAAACTAATAAGTAGCAACGTAAATAGATAAAAAAGACATGTGGCACTCGGAGAATGGCATAGCATTTTTTATCAACTTATGCAATTATATTATTAGATACGTTTTGTTTAATAACTCAGTTGTAATTCTGGCAATACTTATGTTAATGAAATCAAAATCAATAGCATACTTTAGGGGTTAACATACATTGGGCGATTTAAATACTTAAAAAAACAAAAGACTTTAGAAACAAACTTATTGTCAGGTTTTTTCGTCCATAGTTTTTTTCGTTTCAAAAACAAAAGACTTAAGAAACAAACGTTTCAAAATTTCTTGATTCGGTCGCCTCAAAGCCCGCGATAGCAGCTATGCAATAGCTTAATAACTAATTTAGATTTATATACCTTCTTATATTGAGGATGGATATTTGTGTCGCGGTGCTTATGGCATAACCTAATAATGTATGTACAATATACATATGTTTGTTAACATGCATGTTAACAATAATTAGAATTTACCTAATATACATAATTAAATTAAATTTTGGTGTTTTTTTATTGAGATTTTGATGGTTGGTTTACCGAAAAGTTGCAATCTTTTTAATATTATATGTTCTAATGTCAGCTTTTTATGAAAAAAATAACAATATTAAAAAAAAAAAAAAAACAGTTTGAGCACATTTTTGTAGGCTTATTGATTCATACACCAATCTAATTGTTAAAAACATTATTATAGTGTTGTAATTGGTTACCAATAATATAATGGATTTTATTCTTTTTCAAAATATATTTCTACTTAAAATAAAAAATTTTTTTTCGAACATTGAGACAATTTATAAGATAAAGTAGATCATAAT
This sequence comes from Lypha dubia, assembly GCA_947311025.1. Lineage (NCBI taxonomy): Eukaryota > Metazoa > Arthropoda > Insecta > Diptera > Tachinidae > Lypha > Lypha dubia. The sequence continues at coordinate 24,499,213 of OX371260.1, read as the reverse complement.
ACATACAGACTTGAATTGAAAGTACTCATTATCTGCCAAGTGCGTGCAATATAATTACCGCATGTATGCAGAAAGCGATTAAAAATTTTTAATTTTAAAGAAATAGTATTCTTAAATTGTCTTCTGCAAACAGGCAATTTAACTTTAAATTTTAATGAAATCAGCGCGGCAAATAAAAACGCAACATAGGTATTTATGTATTTAATTGTAAAAAGTGGGATTTTTTGTTTTTCGAAACGGAATTATTTGCTTCGAGCTTTTAATGTTGTATAAAGCAAAAATGGATTTTATTTGTGCATGTGTGTAGAAAAGCTTATTTTTTATCATGAACAACACAATCAAAAAGAATGACTGCACAAGATTTGTATTGAAAAATGAATTTCACAACGAAAGTTAGCTGCTGACAAAATTGTATTTTCAACTGTTTGTCTTATATTCGCATTCGGGCGATACCGAAGTGTTTCAATTTCATAATTTTTATATCTTCACAGTACTAGTAGAAGGAAAAATATAAAAGATTTAATAGTTTATTTTTTATAAAAAGTGAAATTTAACAAGAAATTTTGAAGTAAAAATAATTAATACTTAAATATTTTAAGAAAAAGAATAATAATTTCTAAGTGAAAAGAATTACAAAACATATTTATTTATACAAGTCATGCATACGTGGACAATTGTTCGTTTGAATAGTGTTTTTTCTTAGTTTTATACTTTACGAACGAAACTACGCAATTAAAAAATAAAATAAAATTTTACTGCATAAAAATTTTTAGAGGAAATTTTCTATAAATTTCCTCCAACCGCGATTGTTTAAATTTTTTATACCTATTGGGTTCTGAAAAAACCTAATTTTATTAAGAAAGTGGTATCTTCAATTATATAACTGTAAGTAATTTAATAGATAATTTTTTTTCAATATTACATATGTACATACATATGTACATACATACACTCAAAATACTATGTAGGGATGTATATTTGACTTGAGTTTAGTTTGGCTACATTGCTCTAAAAAAAATAATCGAAAATAAGAAAAAAAAGTTAAATTAAAAAATTGTCAGCGATGTTAGTTTCCGATTTATGGACCTCCGAAGTTCCGGTATGGTGTATCTTTAAAAAAAATATTGGTATTGGCTTTTCACAATCTATTAATTATTTTCATATCGTTATATGCAGAAAATTTGTACTCAACGAAGGTACAATTCGACATACATACTTATGTAAGTGCATACCTACATAGAGAATAAAATCTTTGAAAATGGTAAAAGCCGGCTATGAAAAATATTTTTACTCATCGAAGGCAATTAGCAAATTAATTTAAAATTTTAGTAAATTATTTTAGCAAATATTACGACACCAAGTTAGTTTTTTTTTCAAGTAAAAATCCCGCGAACGATATCGGTCGAAATCATGGACATTTGTGGACACACATATGCAATTGTGTGGTATAAAAGTTTATTGTAGTAAAAATATTTGTGATAATTCTCCTGTTACACATTGGCACGTAAGAATCATGTATTAAAAAAAATAGCTTTACCACTATATGTTTATCAATTAATAGAATTAAGTAAATATTTCGGTTAAATAGTTGATATTCCCAGCAAATAATTAATATTAGCCTGAAAAGTGAGACCAAATCAAAAACAAATGAACGCTGAAGAAATGGCGTAGCGACCACCGACACCATCTAATACTTAACACAAATAATTTTGAATTTTCATTAATTCAATAAAACTGAACTTGAGCCTGATAATATTACTTTTCATATGTAAATCAATATAAGTTCAAATAATAATTGCGTTTATTCGTAATAATAATAATATAAAAATATTAATCCCGCTTGGGCACGAGCTATAAATACCCTAATAGAAGGTGTCACAGTAATATGTGAATTTCCCTAATATAGAGTAAAAACAACAAAAACGTTAAAATACAAAGTAGAATACTTTGATGATAACGGACTATGAGTTTGTGTTGATTATTAGTTCCAAACAGTAATGAGGGAATTTCGTACTAACCAGCACTGTTTCATTGTAGAATAAAAATTGAATTAAAAATTAATTCTCATATTCTATTTCTGTTGAAAACTGGTTAAATAGTTGATATTCATCTCAATTAGTATCCACTATACGAAAATTGTAAAGATGGACAATTGAACGCTGATGAGAGGTGTAGCGGCCTTGAAATCAGTACTGATACGTTCTGCTAAAAACTGATTGGATATAAATAATAATATTTTCCAACACAAAAAAACTCTTAGTAATTTTGAATTTTCATTAATTCAATAAAACTGAAATTGAGCCTGATAATATTACTTTTCATATGTAAATCAATATAAGTTCAAATAATAATTGCGTTTATTCGTAATAATAATAATATAAAAATACAAATAATTTTATCAAAAAGCTTTTTTAATATTTATCAATCGTAAATAAATTATTCCTTTAATCCGATATTAAAAATAATATTAATTGTTTTTTATTTTTCTCTCGTTACAGTTTAAAGGGAAGTCGCGTCTAAGACTCATTTCAGAGCAAATTTAGAGGTTCCCTTACAATTTCATTGTATCTTTCCAACGGAGAATTAAAAGTAAGTATTAAAGAAAATTTTCATACATTTCTTATCTAAAATAAATAATAGAATTCCTGTTAGTAAAAACTCGTATTATTTTACAACCTATAGCCCCACCACAAAAAAAAAACTAGAAAAAAAAAATTAAAAATATAAAAAAATACAAAAGAAAAAAAAATACCAAAAAAAAAAATACAAAAAAAAAATACAAAAAAAAAATACAAAAAAAAAAACAAAAAAAAAATACAAAAAAAAAAAACAAAAAAAAATAAGAAAAAGAAAATAAAAACTTAAAAAATAAAAAAAGCAAAACAAAATAAAAAATAAAACGAAAAAATAAAAAATAGAACGAAAAAATAAAAAAAAAAATTAAAATTAATTAAATAAATAAAAAAGCCAAACATTAAAACAATAAAAGGGCGCAAAAACAAAGAAAAGAAAATAAAAATAAGAAAACGAACAAAAAACACCAAAAAAGAAAAACAACACATGTATACTACAGCATAAAAACTGCACTGACTAAATCATTCCCCCATCAATCATTTGTCGAAAAAATTGTATATGTTTTATATGACAAAACAATCCTCTATTTCTGCGGATCTTCAATAATGTTTTTTTTTTAATTTGTTTTTTCTCCCACAAAACGCAATTGCTCCACTCAATAAAATATAAACAATTTGTTAAATAATACCTTGTCAACATTTGCCTTAACTATTATGACGCTGAAAAATCAATAATTTCATTGAACTGTACTGTATTCTTTATATATCAATTGTTCGTTTGCTACAAATATCCTTTTTGTGTTGGGATTTTAAATAAATAAATTTCAATCGCACTCACTTAGCCAAGATCAAGATGGCATTCAACACTGAAATCCAATCAAGCCAATCAAGGCCTCAAGCTAACAACAAAGAGATTAACAAGCCAAACAGAACAGTTAGAACCGGCACAACAGCAACAGGTTCATCACACGATTACCATAACAACAAGTTCAGAAAGGCCGAAAAACATAATACTGGTGATCCAGGAGCCGCAGCAACAACAAGAGACTATCGAAATTCCATTGATAAATTCGATGAGTTCGTTTGCAAACTGTTCGAGCCAAACCAAGTTGATGAACAAACCGAAGAGTCAAATCATCAACAACGGCAACAACAACAACAGTCAAAGAACATTAATTCAGATACCACAACAGAATTCGAAACCAAGAATATTTTTGCTTTCCAAGCCTTTAAAATCTCAACTGGTTCGGTTAGAAACTCAAGCAGCGCAACCCCACCATTGCCAGAAAAATTTGAATTTGTCACAACACCACCCTCAGAAAACAGTGACAGCGATCCCGGTTCCATTAGAGAACCAGAGGAAAACAGAAAAAATAAGAATACCCTTTTTACCAAGGTCTCAAGTGCAAACGTCTTCAGTGAAAAGCAATACGAACCAATTTGTAAAGAAAGATTTGAAAGTAAATCCCGTTCTATACCAGAACCAAAGTCAAGTGAAACAATTCACAGATCAAACATTACCAGAGAAACCAATAATATTGGAAGAAATCGTTCAGTTTTGTCCCTCTTTAACGGAGACCAACAAAAGCGGCAGCATTCAGTTGCAAGCACAGAAAAAAAGCGTCAAGAATACAATAGCGAAAAGTACAGTGAACTGTTTGAATTTGTCAGAGAACAAAATAATAGAAAACCAAGACAAAACGCATTCAGAAATACCATTGTTGACATTGGCATCAATGGCCGGCATAGAGTTGACAGGTGCCGATATGTCCCTTTCACAAGCGGATTTGAGTGGAGCAATGCCGCCTACTGCTACAGTTGAAGAGATAAATGTTCCGGTATTCATAGATGGTGAGTACTGTGTATGTACATGGTATGGCTAGCTCAATCTCTGGATCTCTTAAGAAAAAAAAACTAAATTTTTTTTTTCATACGAGTGAAAGCGCTAAAGACTAGTCCATTTTCATGGTTATGTGTATTTAAAGCTTTGTCAAACTCATTACAAATAGTATCATTCATAAATCAAGGACGACTGTATACAATAATGACCCTTGTTTTTATTTACCAGACAGAATATTTAAGAGTTTTAGTTTAATAACATAAACTTAAATCACATAAGAAATCACAGTGCAATGAACCATATGTAAGTGAAAACCATGGAACAAATGATGGTCCATAAAGTAAATGGTTTGAACTTTTGTTATATATAGTTCAATAAAGGCGCAATACATATTGTACATATGTAAGAGATCAATGCATGCATGACAAGGTAATAGTGAAATGCAGAAAAAGTGTGTTTTGGAAATCATACTTTTGACTGAATTATGAAAATTATGTATGTACGAGTACGTAAGCAAAACCTATCAACAATCTAGTAAGTTGAAATCATTTGTAATCGAAAATTGCAATTTCATTTCATGTTTTTATTTGTAAAAAAAAAAAATCGTTTGAACTTACTTAGACTTTTCACAAATTTTTTAGTTTAATTTGACCTGACATTTGCCTAAACTAAGCAATTAAAAATTCGATTTAATAATTAAATTGATCAAATTGATATATTGCTACTTTCTAAAATTTGAAGAGATCTTAAAGTATATTGGAAATCTAACTTGTATTAGTTATTGGATGCGAAAAAATACATATGTACATACATATTTACCTTGTATGGCGGGAAACCTTCCCCGACAACGCAATAAATTTATTCGTTTTCATTTTTAACAGCATGCAAACTAAATATATCAAGAGATATTTAATTGTTTCATGTGTGTACTCGTATGTGAAAATTAACAGCCTAACCCACGATGTCGATCGATATCGCTCGCTTGCTTTTTCAACGACAAACAGCTGTTTTGCGCCCCACTAAAAGTTTTCAGCACGACAAGTCGATCGACAATGAAAGCGAGCGATAACGTAAACATTTTCATACAAATTTCCGACCCACTAAGAAATATTATGCGACAACAACTGTCAAAATCAGTCACGAAAGTTTTGTTGTCGACAGAGAAATTAATTTGACAAAATAATTTAAAAAATGTTATTTTATATGAATGTATGTATGTATGTAATAATTTTAAAAAAATTCATGATGGGAAATTAATAGGTATTTACATAAATATGTACATACATACATACATATGTATATTAATAAATATATTGTTGTACAGATAATAATTATTGATTAGCATTTAACAGGCAAAACCGAAGCCGCTGCAGGGTCTTGTTGAATTTGTGAAATTAACAAATTACCAAAAATTATTTTGATATAAATATTTTTCACAAAATTCATTTATTGAAAGCATATGTTTTGTGTTTAAATTTGTAGCAAGGCATATCCAAAAGGTGAGCTTACTAGCACACCTACCTCAATTCGCTTTATATTAAACTAACTTTATATTCATGCTAACTGATACAGTTTTAAAGCATACATAAATAATTGTTACAGCTTGGAAATCATTCGCAAGAAAATGTTAAATTTATTAGCGTTTTTTGGTGAAAAGCGAGTACTTTATGCCAACAATATACATGTTGTTTTAAGATTGTTGTACTTGTTACGGAACTGTGCATACCTGGTCGTTGTGCCACGTTCAAATGGCCATATTTATGGCTCAATTTACATGAAATATTTGATGTGGCAATATAGTCATTTGACAATGATTACGTTAAACACGTAAAGCCAGACGACCGACAAGTCGATAGTTAGTGGGTCGCTTCTACGAACGATAATGAGTGAGTTGCTGTCGCTCTATCGACTTGTCGGTCGATATCGTGGGTTTGGCTGTAATACTTAAAAATACAAAAAATAGACCCAAATCAAAAATACGAAAAATCGCCCCAACATTTGGTATTAAAAACAACAACACGAACATTTGTTCCTATAATTTACTTTGGCAATTTTTTATTTTTAAAATTGGGTAAATTTTTTCTAAATTTTGGGGGAAATTCTATGTTTGGACTGCTGGCACCGCGAATTTACTTACTAGCGGCTGTGCACATATTACGTAACGCTCCAAAGGGGGGGGGGGGTTAAAGATTTGTTACGGATTGGAAATTTTGCACTGAAAAAAGATTAAAAAGCGTACGGGCGGGGTTAAAATCTCTGAAAACATCGTTACGTAATATGTGCACAGCCTCCTAGGTAGTTTTACTTCTACAACAACTACAACATTTGACATATCGACCCCTATGCTTGCGTGTGCAAATTTTGACTTATCGACCTCGATTATGCAAGAAAAAAGTAGCTCAGCTGTGGTAGTATCACCATCTGGTGAGCAAAAAATTCATATCATGTTTTGAAGCTGTTTCAAAAGCCGAACTTCACTGTAATGTTTTCATTATGTTTTAAATTGTGTGAATTATGAACTAAGCCCAAAGAAATAATATATTAAGGCCGATTATTTTGGATCCATAAACAGGCAGTTTGTGTTTGAAATAAATTTTGGACACATAAAAAGCAAAACGTTGCTAAATTCAAATAAAAGTAAATCGAATATATTTTTTATGCATTATAGGTAGTTCTAATCAGTTTGTAGTAAAAGCAATTTTGTAGGGAATTTAGTTTTTTTCATACCTATAATCTGTAAAAACACATACGTACCTATATGTATACATCTATGTATGTATGTACCTAAATATTTAAGAATGGATCGTGTTTTGTTCGGATGCTTAAAAAAACAGTTGCGTTCAGCACAAACTTTTATTTTATCTAAAATACTATTGCATAGGTATTTAATATATTTTTCAATATTGAATCAACTTTAGATGGAATTCATGAAGTTATTTTTCCCTTGGTAACCAATTCAAAATGAAAGTTTTGAATCGCTTAACTCGTACACCAAAAAAAAATATAGTTTGATTTCTTTTAGAAATATACAGACAGTCGTATGCAGGTCGGTGCAAATATTGTGTTCATAGTGATTTTTCTTAAACGGTTAATTGCTAAAATTATTACTGTAAAAGAAATTTTTAGGAAATTTTATTGTATACTACATATGTATTATGGATACGGTGACCATCCGTCCTTTTTTAATAAGGACACTCCTCTTTTTTGAAACAGCTTCCTTTTAAATTTAAACAAAATAAATTGTCCTTTTTTTAATTGAATTGTCCTTTTTTGTCCTTTTTTATGGCTAATGTTCTTCTTTAGTTTCCAAAATTGAAAGTTTTATTTTCTCAAAATACCGAAATTTTAAACTCAATACGATATAAATTCATAACCACCCATGACAGGAATTGCCTGGCAACGCTGAAAAGTGTATTATCATTGTGTCAAATTTTCTGTCGGCTTTCAAATGGACTGTGCAGAATTTAAATTGTTTTTATCAAATAACATTGATATAATAAAAAAATACATTCTTCAGAAAAATATCAATAATATATAATCCTTAAACTATTGTTTTTAGTTATTTTTATTTATTGAATTTTGTTATTTTTGTATTATTGGCTAAATTTAAATTTTTTGTTAATTTTGATTAATTAATTAATTTTTTTGTTTTAACGACGTGTGAACTTCTAGGCATATTTAATTTCTGTTTTAAACATTAAAATAAGTACATACATATGTAACTATGTACTTGTACTAGTCACTAATATTACATTGTTTGAATTATATTTTTATTTTATTGATATAAAATATATCTACATATGTAATTAACTTAATACCAATAATTTTTATTTAATTTTGAGTGTCCTTTTTTTCTGTCGAAAAATATGGCCACCGTAATTATAGACCGACCATGAAGAGAGATGTATATTCAAATCTTGTGGCTTTTAACCTCAAAACTAGGTGACCCACACAAAAGACCCTTGAAAACTATTTTCAAAATTGTTCCATATCATTGAACCCCAGTTATTGTTATCTTGATTTTTTCGGAATTCTAGTACATAATTACTTTTTCCGGTTCGGCTCCAATTAAGTTTTCCTATTTACACTCGCTATTTTGGCATTGTATTAATGTAATTTATAAACTAACAGGATTAATTTTGATCCTTATGTTTTAGAAACTAAACTACAAATTATGTTCATATGTATGTACATGAATAAATTTGGAGCACTTTTATCTTTTATTAAAGCTATGCTATGTAAATATTATGTATTTCACAATAAAATTACACTTGCCTTCATAGCTATTTTTTTGCATAAGCAGATGCATAGATACAAATACATATGTATGTATGTATGTGTACATCTATCCATTGTGGAAAGAGGGAATGACACTTGTTACGTCTTATCATAATATTAGTTCATCTCTTTTACACACTTTAAAGACATAATTAATTTTTGTTTACGGTGAAACAGAGAGAATATCTTAGAGCAAACTGTGTTTGATTTATTGATACCCAATTTTAAATTTTCTCCGTATCAGTACACTCTTTATATATTGGATCATGTATTGCTCTCATTCTTTGAAAACTATTCTCTGTTATTAAAAACACAATGAGTTAATAATTTCTGATTAGTCTTATAGTGGACGTCCTAGTCACAGATGTAAACAGATATGGCAACGTTGACAGGTGTCAAGTGGCCATATCATGTGTGATAACCCTTAATTATGAGTAGTAAAAATATATGTGGCAATCTAAAAATTTAATAAGAAAGTGACAACAACCATACATTACCAAATACTGTGAAAAAAAAAAATAAAAATGTAAACAAGCAAAATAAAATTGGGGTTGAAAATTTTTTATTTGATTAAAATTGTTTAAAATTTATAAATATAATTAAAATTCACAATTTTAATGAAGAAAATGAAAAAAGATAGTATACATACATATGTAGAACGGAGAATCAACACAAATGGATAAGTTTTCAGCAGACAATTGGTAAGTAGCAATAATCTGAAATGAAAAAATCATTTGTTGATACTAATATATAATTATTGATTTATTTAGTTACAGGCATAACAAGGCGAATGGCTGTACTTCCTGTCCACTTTACTGGACGAATGGATTAAATCAGCATATGAGATGTAAGTTTATATCACATGAAAATAATAAACAATTATGGTTATCGGTTGTGTTGTACTGATATATTATGTATTGTAGGTATATTACATAGACAAAAGGTGGTAGTTACTGACCTTTTAGAGAACCAGAAATAGGTGAAACCTTTATGTAAACTCCATTACGAAGACAACAAAGATGCCACGAGCTTGCAGATCCAATTGGCCGCAACCGAAAATCGTTGGTGAGTACATATGTATCTGTAAATAAAAACTTAAACTACTTATATTTTATAAGTTCATTTTAATACTTTATTTTCAGCTTACCAACTGGACTGAAGTTACTATAAGGTATATTGTAGCACTGCAGATCTGATTTTAAACAAATTGGCCACCGGAAATGAAGCGAAACAAATTGTGAGTATACAATATTAACTGAAAAGAATAATATTGATTATTTGTATTAAAAAGTTTACTTTTATTTATATTTATAGCTCACCAATTGGACCATTTGATTGCTGCAGACCTGTTTTCAGACGAATTGGCTACCGGAAATGAACGGAAACAAACATATTTTTATAATGAAAAGAAATGAATTATTAATTAAAGAATATATTTATATGTACAATTTATATTTTTGAATAAACTTCACTTTTAAATTCATTTATATATAATAAATATAAAGCTGATTTTTTTTTGTTTTGGAATTTCCTAGTCTAGATCATGGACTTATAAATGACAAAAGAGCTATAATACCGTGAGTACTAGGGTTGTTTAAATAATTGTACAACTTTTTCAATTATCAATCGATTTTCAAATTTTATGTCTTGTTTTTTTCTATACACAATATACGTTTAGACTGGGTAAAAATATTAATATGGTTTTGAGTAAAAAGTTTGAAATCAAAGGCAGTCTATGAAAAAATTTTTAAAAAAATTTAAATTTCAAAAATAGTTTTGCAATTATTTTGGCATAAGATTTTTAAATTTTAAAACTTTTTAACGCAGTCTAAAAGCATGAACATTAAGCTACTCAGAACTGCAAAAAGATTTAAAATCGACCTACAAATGACTAAATAAGCTATATGATAGTTGAGCCCTAGTGTTATATACCGTGAGCTCTAGTGTTGTTTTTATATATTTTACAACCCTTTCTGTTATGTTTGATTACATACAGACACACAGCAGTTAAAGCGTTAAAAGATTTTACGAAAATATTCCTCTCAAAGTTCTGATATGGGTGTCCAAATAAACCAAATTTAAAGATGAATGCCAGGAGAATGTAAAATTGTAAAACTTCTTAACATGTTAACAAATTTTATTAATTCACTTCATTCTAATATTTATATTGAAATTATGGTTTTTGTTTGCTACATCTACATCAGATTCCGAGAGGAATATTTTTTTAAAACCTTTTAACGCTTTAAGTATACACGTATAACGATTAAAGGTCTATTTGCATCCATCAGTAACATGCCAAAGCAAGTGCACGTCCGCCAATGATACCAATTCCAAATATTGGTTCCACGTCCTAATACGCCTGTTATTTTCATAAACCAATAACAAAACGTACCAAAGCAGTATTCACGGTGGAAAATATTACTGCTTTGGACGTATGGCACTGACGGGACGTTACTGATGTCTTAAATAGACCTTTTACACTTGCACTTTGCACAAACTTTCCAATTGGTTTTCTTTTTACCAATTGGAAATAAAAAACACCATCACTTACCTTGTCGGATTCTTCGGAAAACGATGAAGACTGTCCATATTTTGGCAACCCATAACACATTTGCGACTCCTGAAAAGAAATAAAGTTTAGAAAATTTTTTAATTGTTTTAAAAATATACTTACATTTTCTTGGTTATTTTTCCTATAGAATATACTTTTTGGTCTTCTTCACTTCAATTATCATCCACTATTAACTAACACACAACCTAATTGGCGCAAAAAAATGAAGGAAATCTGTCAAAAAGTCCGCCAAAACAAGGATTTCCCAAAAATTTTGCGCCAATTTGCTGAAAAATCTCTTTTATTAAAAGGTAAACAAATAATTTAATTTTAACCCTCAGAACTAAGAGAGACAGACGTATGCACACAAAATTTTCTGTCCTTTAATGTTTTTAGGGTTATCATGGTGATGCCATTGTGATGCCATTTGTACTTTTTTTAGTTCACGTGCACACCGCTAGATGGCCGTGTCCCTTCTGTGTATATTCTGTGGTCCTAGTGAAAGGTTTATTTTGGCAACAGATTAAGGTAAATTGTCTTGTATTTGTTATGCTTATTTTATTGTTAACAACAATTTGTTTTGTAAAAGAAAATTTTTCTATAACAAACTAAATATGTATGTATGTATGTATACGTATGACTTTACTTAAGTTTTTCGTACTATGAACAATTATTTAAAATTTAATTATTTAAATTGGGAAAACTTAATTATTTAATACTTAATAATAATCTGCCTGTTTATAGAATCCAATAATAATTTATTTTGCATTTTTTTTTTCCTAAACCGACCCTGTGAGATTGTTTTCATTAAATTCGTTAATAGTATGTACGTTTGTACATTTATGTACATATATGTATATAAAACCATTTGGTTTGGGATATTATTTCCAATACAATTTAGTATAAAATTATATGAACATGCCTATGTTTTACCCAAGTTCATATTTTTGTATGCAAATTGTTATTTTAGATTGATGTGTGAAATAATATAATAGGACATTAATGGACATTTGTTCCTTATTAAAACGTATACTTTATATTTTCATCAGCTGTATCGTTTGCTTGGCTGTGTTTCAAGAAACATGTCAATGCATGCTCAGCTTATTTGTTGCACACACAAACATTATTCCCGCATATGTATCTTTGAGATACAAAACTGCGAACATGAAAATAATTATTGTAGAATGCTAAATACATACTTACGTATACACGCTCTATTGATCCCTCTCTCTATATCTCTCTATCTCTTCCAATCGTTTTAATTTTTGTGTTGAGTATGCAGCGCTGCCATAATATTTATTTTTATTAAACCTGCAAATTTAGAAAAGAAAACCAATTTCATTAGTTGTTTTTTTTTTAACATCAAACTAAATTTTATTATAAGAGCAAAATAATTGGTTTTAAAAAAATAAACCCCTCACATCAAACCAATTACTAAACGTATGAGTTTTAAATACAAAAATTTTTACAATTGGCAAACAAATTTTCCTTTGGCTCAAATTTTTTATTGAGTTTCTATTATTTGAGAATAATAAGGAATAAATTTTAGATTTTTTTATAAAAATTGGTAGGTACCTAAGTGATCTATTTTTTGACAACGGAAATTTTTAACAATTCTTTGCGATTTTTACATTTTTTAGTAAATTTGATTGCACAAAATTTCTTCAAATACCTACTGTTACTTTTTCAATATATAAAACACCAATTTTGGCATTTCTAGTTTGGTAATAGTTGTATTCTTAATAATACATATGTATGTATTTAGTGTATTAAATAAAACACAACTAAATTATAAAGTTTGTAATTGTAGTTTTTTATTATATTAAAAGAAAATATTTGATTCAATTGTGCACGACTTTCTCACGTTTTGTTGTATATTCAACTCTAACACACGTTGAATTCAAAAAGCTGTCAAAAGTAAAACTGTGTTGCAAAGAGGAAGGGAGTCCCTACACATAAGTACATACCTAACAATTAATTAAATTCTTTAAAAATTATCAGTTGCTACAGGTGCCGAGAAAATTGCATCACTAACTTTTTTTAATTAAAATGTAAAAACTTATTTTTGTTAAACAAAAAACTTAAAAACTGATTAATGCTTATAAGAACTGTAAAATACAAATAAATCTGTACATTTGGCAACTCTGTGTGCATGGGAAAAAAATGTAAATATGAATCATGCATGCATGGTTTTGTTTCGTCCGGCATTTTTAGACATTCAACTTTTTTATTTTCACCGAAGAAGTTGTTTGAATTATTAAATATTTTTCTTTTATAAATGGACATCTTTACACAGTACGTATGTACATACATCGGTATTTAATAACAATTTCATTATTTTTACAAAATTTTTCAGAAATATTTACATACATACATACATATAAGTATATGTATGTATGTAATTATGTATGTAGATATACCTAGTAAATTATTAAACATTATACCTATGTATGTACATATGTACATATGTATGTATGTACCTACTAAATTTATTTTCGTGACATTTTAGCCACAATGTTTTCACACGACTTTATTAGCTTTACACATACATACATACGTATGTACATACATATGTACATAGGTAAAGTAAACATTTTCTATAAAATGAAAGTAAAATTTGGGATGAGAATTTATTTACTGCATAAGGTATTAAAAATAACAGTAAAATTCGAAATTATTGTTTGTTTTTAATTAGTAGGTACATATGTATATACATATGTATGTATGTACATAAGTATTTATTTGTTTTAAATTTAAACATACATACATACATAAGTACTTATTTACTAAGTATTTACATATGTATGTAGATACTTATGTATGTATGTATGTACAAATATGATTAAACAATTATTTTTTGTAGTGATGGTTTTATACATACATACATACATACATATGTACATACATACTTACATACATACATACATACATATGTACATATGTATGTAAGTAGGTATTTTAACTCATGTGCACGCATCTTTATTTTCTTTTAAAGTAAAATCATTCATTATAAAAAATGTTATATACATATGTAGGTACATACATACATATATGTATTTAATTCTACCACTTTTTTTAAATTTAAACAAAAGAAAATTTGTTCTTATTGAATTTCGCAATAATTTCTTTTGTTTGTGTGTGACAAAAAATTTTTGTCAACTGTTAACAGCAGTTGTCTCTTTCTATTTTAACTCGCTCTAAAGTATGCTTCATTTTCGAAAAATTCTGTGTGTAAACCACATAAATGTTAACAATCTGTTAACAATTGAATTTTTAAAAGAAAAACAGTTAATTGAGTTTAAATTATTCGTTTTTAATTACGCGTCGTCCCGTTGCACTGTTAATAAAAATGATTTATTTACTTATTTGTGAAAAAGACCGAAAATATTTAATAATTATTCTAGAACGTACGAAATATCAACAAATTACTAATCTAATTCAAATTGTATGCACATCAAACTAACTCTATTTTTTTATTTATTTATATTTTTTAATGAAACACATTTAGAATACTTACAAAAAGCTACTACATCAAAAACATCAGTTACTACAAATAATATATTTAATATCAACAACAACAGCAATAACATCGGAAACAATATTAGTAACAACAACCACAGCAACGAATTAGGAAACGAAGTGAACAACTTTATGGAAACGCTAGACAATTTTGATTTTGATATAAACATGTTGACAGAAAATTGCAGCAAGGAAGAGAAAATGGCATTGGAAGAAGATCAGCAATATCTACATCAACAGCAGTTGACCGAAGTAGATAATGATAAACAGCATCAATTGGAATTACAAGAGATGTTGGAAAAAATATTGTTTAATAGTAATAATAATAATTGCAACAACAACAACACATCTAATAATAATAAAAACAACGACAATATGGCAATAAATATTGACTTAACAGATGATTTATTCAAAGTCGCACCGTACACTGAAATAAATGACTTTTTATCACCGGATGATATAGAGAATTCCAGCTTTGGCACTACACAATATAATTCAGAAGAAGCTGTCGATTTAAATAGCATTAGCAAAGATTTCTCTCTAAACGATTGCTTCATTAATTCTCAGCCAACAGAAGTTATGTTTTCGTCTGGATATTCACAACATCAATCTCAAACATCGTCTCAAAACCTAATATATGAAATCTCTAAAGCGGAACCACATATAACACCTAAATATTCAACAGTTACAACAACATCAGGATCTGCACCAACAATTAAGCTGGAAGAGTGCTATCTGAATGATGAGATTGATACTTTCGATACATCTAGATGCATGGACGACGATAGCATTGCGGATTGCAAGGACACACAATTTTTGGTAATCAACAATCCTTTAAAACGCAACAGCTCACAAACCAGCAAACATATGCAAGAAAAACGACGCAAACTTCGCCTGGATACTAAATCATGCAGGGAAAGTGTGCTTCCTCAGCATCCGGAAATAAATACACCAAAAGTTATAGACTTCATTGACCAGGTACTTTGTCTAAAATTTTCAAAATTTTATTCAAATTTTAATTCAAACTAGTATAACCAACGTCCGGCAGAATCGATCGTATTCTAAATGTAAATAATTATTTTTTTTTAACATTTTACATACATATTTCGTCACGACAACGGCACTCGTAATAAAGCCGATTAATATAAAAACAACGATTAATAATGCAAAAACAAAATACTTTCCATTGAACTAAATCAATTTATTTACCTTTCTCATCTGGTATGACATAATTCTCCCACATGTTAGTATACATGTCTTGTTGTTGTTACTCTCATTGCAACCGAAATTAGTAAATCACACGTATGGTTTGTTCGCTTTTTTTAACTTGCATACATGTGTAATGCGTGTGCTTGTATTAATAGCAACTTTAAACGCTTATAGCTTCCAAAATAAAGAACCGACAACCACGCACAATATCTCGTTCACTTATGTGAAAAAGTCTTTTTAATTTGGTATAATGTTCGCACAAAAAACCTTATTGCCTATTAATTATATACTGAGGTAAATAATTATTTTCAGCTTAATGTTTTCTTTAAAATACATAATGCGAAACATTTTTTTTTATTCACTTTTCATAAAAAAAGAACGCAAGCTTAAAAATAATTATTTATTATCACTAATGTATGTAGTAGCTTTAGTGAAACCAAATATGGCTTTTAAGCTCGGTTTCGTAAATAAGAATGAATAAATTAAATTAAAATAAAATTAAATTAATTATTTTGTTTAATTATAACGATTTTTTTCTTTGTAATTTATAGCTCAACGATAGTATGATGGGGGAGGCAACAGCAGTAGATTCCATCAAAACTATTTATTATGATCTTATATCAAGTTCTCCAAAATGTGTTTCGGTTAAATCCGAAATCGATGAAACCACAAATGACTTCTCGCCTCCGAATACTCCTTACAGTGTTAATTCCATCTCAAATCAAACTAGTTTTATCAATACAGCACCAAGTTCACCAGCTTCTTCAATAGCTACAACCTCAAATACATCGGTAACCACGAAAAGAGGCCGAGGACGGCCAGCAAAAACACATAGTGATATACCGGATCGTTCGCAAATTTTGCATTTAAGTGAAAGTGACCAGAAAAAAGTACTAGAGCGAGCGAAAAATAATGAAGCCAGCCGCAAATCACGCCTGAAGCACAAAGAACGTGATACAGCTTTGGAGAGAGAAGAGGCCGAACTTAAACATATGAACGAAAAATTAGAAAAAGAATGGAAGAAGTGGAAGAGAGTGGAGAACAAACTTAAAGCATCTTTCAAACGTCAATATTTTCAAAGTGATCAGTGAAACACCACCACACTAAATCCCTGTAGGGTTTTATTATTACATATTTATCTACTCACACGTACCTAAACTAAGTAATTATCATTGATCATAAGAATGACATGCCATTATAATTTACTATAAGTTGTTGTTAGTTATTAAGAAACCAATAAATACATACATATAAATATTATTTTAATATTAAACATATTTAAAACATTACAATATTACAAAAGCAAAGATATGCTCCTTTATAAAGCTATGAAAAAAAATATTAAAATTATTATCATTGTTTTCTTAATTATTATATATTTATAGTTGTGTACGGTTGATATTTCAACCATTTTCTTTTATATTTTTTATGGGTCTTATGCTATAAAACATAAAAAGCAACATATTTTTATACTAATATATATTATCAACAAAATTTGTAAAGCAATTTAAAAAGAGAAAAAAAAATTATATATTAATATAGTAAGCATTGTTTGTCTTACTTATACGTTTTTAATTATATATAAATGTATTGAGCGAAAATAATTACTATATGTATTCATAAAACGTAAACAAAATATTAAAGTATAAAAACATGTTTTAGAAAACATGACCATAAAACTAAAATCTGTTTTATTTTTAATTAGATTTGATTTTTTCACAATTTTATTCGTGTCTGCCATGAGTTTTACATCCGTGTGAAAGTGAATCTTTTCCGAATATTTTGGTGTCCTAAAATTCACTTCCAAGCAATTTTTTCGTTTTACTTTCGATTGCACTAAGCTGTGTGAAAGCAAATAGAATCTCATTTATTAAACATTCGTGTCTGTCATGAGTTCCGAACGTTTTCAATTTGAATGAAAATTTCCGAATCACTAAATAGAATATTTGTTGTCCGGCATACTTCCGAACATTTTTGCTCGATTGGTAGCTTTTCACACTCGCTATGGAGTACCAGTGCAGATTCCATATACTGAGATATTGAATTTAAGTGCTTACCAGAGATAGCATCTGCTACCTCGTCAGCAATGGTTTTTATCATCTTCCGCTCTAGGCTTAGCAGTTAATAGTCAAATTCCCATATAGTGCAACAGTCGATCTCCAGAGCTGCCTTCTTCAATATAATCAGATAAAATTAAGCTTTGTAAGAAGTTATTAGACAATATGCAAGATCATGTTACCTGTACCATTGGTAGTCAAGAGCTTGAAGCCTTTGAGGTTTTGTCCATTAACCTGTCCTTTGACGACCTAGGGTTCCAGGAACAGCACTAGCTCCTCCTTCTCAATCACCCTGACTTAAGGCGCCCATGCTTCGTTTTAGAATTATGATTTACCAACCAAAATCACTGTACTGGGGGGAGGTGTACTTATATTTTTCTCAAGGAGCTTCCAGAATACCCTTCCCTGTTTACTATTGACCATGTCCCACTTTCCCCCGGCGATGGCCCCATTCCCATACTTCTATCGACAATGGCCCTAACGAGATTGCCTTTAGCGACCTCGCTGAAATTACCATTACCGTTAGAAGCACTTTTAGTACGTTTGGTCCCGGATTTCATAGCCGCTGCGTTGTCCTCCTCTGAGCGTTACCATTTAGGCCTTTTCACCTTTTTTGTGTCAGGGGGAGGTTTGTTCCGCAGAGCAGCCAGTAGAGACCCTATAGTCGAAATGAATCGCAAGGTGGACCGCCTTGTTGTTGCAGACCTGCGGGATTGTTTCCTGTGCTCTGGGTCAGTTCTGCCGGGATTAGCAGAGCACTAGGACCGGAGGTTTTTCTCTCGGTCTTTTCCTCTGCAATGCGCATATGGGAAGCGGGGGGTTTGACCGTCTTAGTCGTTTTCAAACTTGCCACAACCGAAAAAGGGGTTTTAGCCGTCTTTACGGCAAGGGCTTGGGTGGCTTTCTTTTTAGTAGATTCGCCAGCCCATTCGCCTGCTCCCTACCAGGAGCAGCTACAAGAAGGTAGGTGCTCCGCCAGTATGGCCTTGGCGTATCTAAGCCTCCTCATTACGCAAGATGACCATCCATCGTGGAGGTCTGATATTATTTAATATCGTTTTCAAAAATCGAAAACGAAGCAGTTTTAAAAGGTGTTTCATTATTACAAACAATTTCATCCCAAATATTTGTTTAAGGAACAGATTTTGATTATAAAGTTTTTAATGAAAAGTGTATTAAAAGGCGCATTTTAAATTGCTTCGTTTTCGATTTCCATCACATACAAGTACATAAGTATATTTGTGTTTTTAATTTTTTCGTCCCAGAACTATTCAAATTAAGTTTATTTATTTCAAAAATAATTCAATTTAAAGCTTTGTAGAAATGCATTAATTTACGAGAGAGAGAGAGAGAGAGCCAGAATCACTTATGTATTTAGTTTTAGAAGCACATTATAAACGAAATTTATTTCCAAATTATTTATTTAAAAACATTTACTTCTCGAAGATGACTTGCTGTCATTTTCATTTCGATGCCCAGCATTTTCGGTATCGTCATTTCCCATTATTGTTTCATCAACACTGACATCGTCGTCCGGTATTTCCTCATCACTGTCTTGCCCAGTTACTGTACTGAAAGTGCTTGCCTTTAAAAAAGGCATTAGTTAAAACAGAAATAAATCTTGTATCAAATGACTCACTTGCGATACCAAATCTTCGCCATGTAAATCTTTGTTTTTTAAATTTCCCATTGAAAAAACAGATGCACATTTATTGGCCGTAAGTAAAGCTTTAATACGAAACACATAATTTTCGACTGTTTCACGTAAAAATGGAATCTGACTTACAATAGCCGTGTTTTTGATTGCCTGCAAAGACATTTAAAATATATATTTGATTTTGAACACTTATTATTTAAGATCCTTTTCCAACTAAATTGAAATGAAAACAATTCTGGAAAACATAATCGACATCAATACAAAGAGCCAATCGATCAGATTACAAAACCGATGCACCGAAGAGAATATATGGGATCAAACAGCAAGAAAATTGTTTCAAAGAGGAACTAAATTTTGAGAAACGGTTCACAAAATTTTGTTTTATTTGGAATTGTATGAAAAAAAATCACACTGTATTTAACCTTTCTGAAGTCGGTTTAAAGCCCAATTTATGACAATAATAGTGATCTTTCAACAATTTTATTTTGAAAAACAAATAGATTGTATTTGATTGTTTATTGGGGGAAGCATATTTTTGCTTTGCAATTAACCCGAAATTTAAACATTTTCAGTAGAGCCCAAAAAACCATTTTATATCAGAAAAATTGGACCAAATTTTATAAGATTTTTACACTCGGGGTACATCGTATTCTTGAAAAAAAGTTAATTTTGGGAACCGGTGTAAAACTTCATTACTGGTAAACATTCATTACAACTTACCTTTGAATGACAGCATAAATGATGTAAAAATCTGGTAGTTGTTTGCATGGTTTTTATTAATTCGCAAACACGTTCAGGATTTTGCCTTAAATAGTTTTCAAAAGCATTTAAGCCATGTTGTAAGACAAGTTTCAGATATAAATGTGAATGCTGTGACGTTTTTAAAAATAACATGAATATTGATTAAAATCAATTCGATCTGAATAAAAGAAATATGTATGTACCTTTAGAAATATTTGAAAATTTCGTGGAACATCTAAACTTTGCACAACTTCCAATAACATATTTAAGATTTTGCAACTAGATTCCCAGAATTCAAGTTTGTCAATTGATTCCAATGCATTTGTCGTGAGCTTTTGGTTTAACGACTTTATAAGTATTTCGCATAAGCCGCGGAAAAATAACGGAAAATTAGCTCTGAATTAAAATATGAAAGTGTGAAAAAAATGTGTATAAAATAATTTGTATTGAAATCAAGAAAATAAAATCTACATACTTTTTAAAATTTGGAAACGATTTTAATGAACTATCTTTGCTCTGTAATAATTTTGATTCTTCTTTTACAATTCGTAATATTTCACGTTGCCTTTTAAAATCAGAATCACGAAGAAATCCTTTTATTAATTCATCCAAATAAACATTACACTGGGAACCTTTTTCCAATACCCCATCATAATTAAACCATTTACGACATAATAAGGTGCGACACAAAGATCCTGGTGAATGGATTGATTGAAAGTACATTTTAGTGGGTTGCATATGTATGTACATACATATATACATAAATAAAAATGTAGGATACATACTTATTTCTTGAGACTGCTTTTTTCGCGAACTTTTATCTGAAAGTAAATTTAGTATGACCATCAACTGATAAAGATAAACAGCCGATTTTAATTCAACGACAGATCTTTCATATTTTATTAGTACGTTAAAAACATCCATGGCTAATACAGGTATTGCCTTGTTTTTATTATCTTGATATTGATCATTTTCCAATAAAACTAAAAGCGATTCTAAAAAGATAAATATTAATAGGAAAAAACTTAATGCAAACAATAATCATAGTCAAGCTTACTACGACTGATATAGCCGCATTTTGAATTTGACAAAATTTGCTTTTTATACCTTTTAATTTATTAACACGATGTTCACTTATAAACCACTCAGACCAAGAGAAAAACGCAACCAGTAAACGGAGACACAATCCGAGGCATACTTTTAATAAATTAAACTCTTCCGTAAATAAATCAGCATGACTTTGAACATTTTCCACTTCATCAAGTTTTAAATTAATTGCTGCAGATATCTAGAAAAGATAACATACAAAAAAAATTATTTGAGCAATTATGTAGTTAAAGTTCCCCCCTTTCTGTCGAAATGTTGAATATCGCGTAACTCCTTCTTTTATGGACGATTTTCTAATTATTTTTGGTTTGGTCGGGTATTCTTTTTTTTTGGAAAATCAGATGGGCAAGTTAACATACCGAAATATTGATTGTCGTATAAATACTCCATATATAAACCGATTATCATCAAGTTTGGTTTGTTTGAAGTGTGGTATATTTTTTTTTTAAATTCAGATGGATATATTGATTTAAACGCAACTCCTACATTTATGGACCGAATTTAAATTTTTTTCATGTTTGATAAGAGTTTCCTTGCGGTTTGGTCCTATAATTTTCTTTTAATTAATAGTTTTTCATTCAAACTTACAATTTTCATATTTTTGCCAATGGTGCCTATGAAATCTGATAAATCGCACATCAAATGTCCCGGTTTCGCTATATATTGTAGATTATGTTCAGTTTGAAATTTTTGTATTCCCACAACCGATTCCAATTTACTGACAATGTCGGTTAAAATAAAGCGAAACTCTAATAATCCCATACAATAACCAACATGATCTGCCGCTAAGGGATGCTTTATTTCTAGTTTTTCTTTTAAAACTAAAACAATATTTGTGTCCATTTGTCTACAAAAAAAAAAGAAACATTAATTAAAAATTGTTAAATGAAAGCAAAAACAATGTAAGTAGCAAATATTATAAAATATGCATATTTTTCGTTATAACTTTTTTCATCTATTGTAAATTTTAAAAACTGCAGTTAAATGGTTCTTTGTTTTATATGACGAAATATTACCTTATTTGCCATGGTATTGAAAAACAGAAAACAAAACAAACCTGTAAATTTCTTTCGGACCGTATACATTTTCAAAATAGTTTCCTCTGTATGATTTTAGTTTATTAGCTCCTGCTAGCTTCGTTGTAAGATCATTGACTCGTGTGTTATCATTACAATTTGTAGTATTTAAATTCAAATTTTCCGTTTCATTTTGGTAAGTTTTTGACTTATTTACATTTCTGTTATTATTGTTTGCATTGCCACCCGTACGAAGTTTATTGCCCGACTTACATGCTTTTTTAAAAGGGTTTTGGCCAGCAATAAAATCAGATTGTGGAGGAGTATAATCTGAAGGAGCCTTAAGCAATAGTTGTCTTATTTTATCCTCAATATCTATCAGATCAGCCAGGCGTTGCAATACTTTTTGTCGTATCATTGGTTCACGTTGCGTTGCAAAAGAACTCACTGTTTCTCGTATCCAATTGACACAATGGAAGTATATGTCGAGTATTTTCTTTTGCATCTCATCATCATAATCAAAAAATATCGAGTCAACATTATCATCATCAAAGAATTTTGGTAAGATAATTGCGCAACCAAGCAATGCATTAATTATTTCTAAGCTACCCTCATAACGTAGCATGTGTAACACACGAACAAAATTAAATAGGGGCGATAAAATAACGATTGATGAGCTTGCTCTAAAACAAACATTATAAATTAATATATAAAATTTACACTATGTAAAATTATTTCAAAATATTTACTCATTCGGGGGTCTTAAAACTAGTTCACCAATATTAATAGCAATTTGGGGCAGTTCGCTTCGATGTTCTTCTTCTGTATTGGTATCCGAAGCAGAATTTATGCACATCATATAAGATAACTGAATACCACTAAATAAATAGAATAGTGAAATTTTTAAGTGAACAAAAATTATAATCCCTCTATTTAAAAAACGATTGGTAAAGTTAAAGTACTCATTAAAAACAGTTTTCCCATAAAAATTTAAACGTATAGAAACTTTAATAATCTTTTATGAATATGGACTTACTCAACATTGCCAGGGCTGTGTTCAGCGACAAAACTGTTTTGAAAATAAATTGTCATTAATTCACATAACCAAATGACAAAAGGGATATCCAATTGCAAGCCATTTGCACGATCCGCACCACCCGTAGAACAAACATTGGCAAGTTCATCATAAAATAAAGCCAACAAATCAGGAGAATGCAGTGTTGACGATTGAATGCGCTCTTTATAAAATATTTTAAGATCATGTAAACAATTTTTAATTAGTATTTTTAAAAGGTTTTCTTTTTATATAAATAATGTGTTTTCAACAATAATACAAAATTGCGAAGAAATCAAGAGATAGACCGATTCTAAAAAAAAATCATTCAACTGGGATCAAGATGAAAAGATATTTATCAAATAAATATAATTTAAATATAATTCTATGAATATACTAACCAATATATTTTGCTGCTATTTTCCCTCTACCGTCTGGAATAGAGCTAATGGTATTAAAAGTTGTATCGAAATCGTCTGCCTCAATCACATATTGTTCAATTCGAGCTATACAATCTATTAGCTGTACAGCACCAATGATGCCTTGCTTTTTAACGCTAAGAATAAAATAATATTATTATGTATTTTTAAAGATGCACATGATCATGATCGCATTCAGTCGGATAGACTTATACATTTATAAAACAGGACATTTTGTAATGGTTTATAAAAATTATATATCGTCGCGTTTCTTCTTGAACCACGTAGGAGACATTTTTCGAAATTTATTTTTGTTTTTGGTTTTTATGGTAGATAATAACATTTGTCGAAAGATTTAATAACTACATTACAAAATAATTGACGTTGTGGTCTGAGCTGTAGTTTACAAAATACAAGCTACATGTACAATCTGTCTCCCCTGTATCTTTCTCGTAAGCAACGAATTCCTGTTTGCGCCAAAAACACATAAGCGAAAAATTTTGCTACAGTTACTTGTAAGTAAAAAAATTGTTTAAAAAAATGTTTCTACACCCATTTTGTAAAAAATAAAGTTTTTAAATCGATATTTAAAATATTATTTTTGCATTTTCTATAAATTTATTATTGACGGTTACGTGGTTTAACAAGATACGCGACAATATGATAATCAGATGTTCAATGCAGCGAAAGAACATCGAAAAATATTTAAGAATTGAGAATATAGTTGCTAACTTAGCAGAAAAAGTTTTTACTCACAATATATTTCTATTAATTATTTGTTTTTTAACCAACATATCAATTTGATCCTGCAAAGTAGTGCATTCATCTATGGTAGGTGCTGGAAAAGCTATAGATGATAATAGTTCCATGACAATCCGTGTTTGTGATAATGACATTTCGTGTATATGATCTAAAAATGGCTAAAATATAAGAAGCGTAAGCAAAACAGCCTTCAATAGCCTTCGGTTTTAGGGTTTTCTTACCAATAGTAACATTCCCCAATTATGTAGAACTTTTGGATGCAACTGCCATAAGTCTCTGAGCATATATAAAGCAAAATTTGTAGCGTTTTGATTAGATTTTTCACATGTTAATTCTAATAGTTTTTTCAATATAGACTTCTGTACAGATTCCGAAATTTCAAAAAACGTGCTTAAAGATTGAAATTTTTGAAAATCACATAAATAAATATAGATTTGTACATTTAACAAAAATCTACGACTACGTACCCACAACAAGTTCTTGCAAAGTCTACTACTGCTTTATGTTTATCACGTAAATATAAATTAATTATTTGCATTAATATACACCAGTGTTGTTCCAATAACGGCGCATATTTGTTGCGAATTTCTTGAACAATCGATGTGGGCAATAGCTTTATATGCCGGCGTAACTTGGAAAGAAACCAAATTGCACTTGAAATTGTTTTCGTATAAAAGTACATATTATTAACTTACCACATTTTCCAAATATAGAGAATTGTCATCTCTTATGTGTATAAGCAGCAATACAATTATAAAATCTATAGGTCTTTGGAAAGGTTTAGACATTAATAAGAAAGAATAATAAACGGGTTAAAGAATTTTCTCGTACTTAAAGTTTGTTGAATCATATGACGAAATAGATTTTTGCCATAAAGAATAGAATTTTTTCGAACGTGTCAGTGCTTGCTCTATATAACCGAAAAGTTCTAAATGCAAATTTTTATCTTTAGCCAATAAACCAATTGATGTATCATCGCGCCAATGTAGGATTTCACGTAGTGTGTTAATCAACTAGAGTCAAATTAATTATTACACTGTAATGAAAATTGTTTAAATTTTACCTCTTTCATGATTTCTTCAGAGTCCTCCGACAAGCTCTTTAACAAAAACTTTATTAACAAAGGTATTGTCTGCAATTTATATACGATATGTTGTTATAAATGTCTAACCTTATAAATTAATTGTATTTTACTCACTGCTTTAGGACATTGATCTTCTTTAATGTAGGCCATAATTTTGGCACGCAGTTTGCCCTGTATATATGGACTCAAACTTAAGTTTGTCAACGTTTGTATGGTTAAGTTTTTGAAAAGCTCCTTGCTATTTGCCATGCAATCTCTAGTAGAAAAAAATATTATACCGAAAATAACATAAGTATATAGAAGTGTATATAAATTTACATTAGTAATTTCGCAAACTCGTCATGTTTACTAGAATCTAGTATTAATTCAGCACTAGCAATTATGTCCCATTTAGACTGTTCTAAAGCATTTTCAAAATTTTGTTTGATGTGCTCATATATAATCTCACTATGAGTACTGGCAACATATTGTAGCTGCGACAACATTAAAGGCAATAAGGGTATATTTACATCCACCAATTTTGAGGATGATAGACCTTTTTCACATGCTGCTTTTTTAATTTGAGCTAAGAGTAGTTCAAGTACTTTATCGCGCAGGAAATCAATCATAAAAAAATTTACAATCATACTGTCTTGCGATTGATAAACACTATCATCACCCGGAATGCTTATAGTGCAACCTGAAAGTAATTTTAATGCATATTTGGACCAAGCGTCGCGAAGCCCGGTTATAAACATGTTTAAGTTGTCCTGAAAATTTTGATTTTTATTTAATAACAATCGTAATTTGTTAACAAACAAAACATGGTCACAAGCTAAATGGGAAGAAATAAAAATTCATGTTTTATATTTAGTTTGAAGCCAGTTAAGTATATTTTATCAACCCACCTAATACAAAATTTTGACCTTCATCTAATTGCACTCCTGCTTTCATAAGTGCCAGCTCAAAGTACGAATTGGGAGGCCTCTGGGAGCTATTCACTCGTGATTGTGTTCGACCTAAAGTAGTAGCTATTGTACTTCTCTGCGACAAGTATCTTTGAGTTGGCTCCTGTGATGCCGGAATATTTTCTTCACTGCTTAATGCTTCTACTTCGACTACATCTTTCAGTATTCTTGTCTCATGATTTGAGCGCTTTAAAGATAAAAATTCCCATATGGAAGAGTATGAAGATACATATGTCCATATGTAGAATAATTTAAATTTTTAATGCTTACTGGAATTTTGATTGTCGAATTTTCATCGATTGAATTGAGGCGCCTCTTATTTTTATTGGAATCTGTATTTCCATTATTATTAAATTTGCGGTTTCTGTACATCCCGTATATTTATTATTATATTGATTTAAATTAATTAGCGGGCAACACAAAAAATTATAAACACTAGATCAGAAATTCCAAGTCGTTAGTAAACAGTTGACGGCGGTGCTGATCATATTAAATGGCGGCGGAACGTGTAAAACATAAATTCTTAAGTACTTGCTGGAATCGGTGGAATAAAATTTTATATTTCGTAGACTGATTTTATAAAAATAAAAAGATGTGTGGCACTCGGGGACTGCCGCGGTAAAGCTATTGCATAGCATTTTTTATCAACTAATGCAATTTCAATATCAGTTTTCTAGCCCCATACAAAGAAGGGCACCCTAGTCCCCCCAGCTAAAAGTGCCTTAGTATCATATGCCCTTCTCCTTCTAAGCTACTTAGCCACCAATTTTCAGCCAAATCTGTTCAGCCGTTCTTGAGTTATAAATAGTGTCACTAACACGACTTTCTTTTATATACATACATAAAAATCCCCTCAAAAACCCAGAAATCCCGGAAAATTTCCCGGGAAAGGGTGGCAACACTGGACGGGAATTCCCAAAAACTTGGACAAAAATCCCTCCAAAGTGGCAACACTGGAAATTTAAAATAATTCTAAAGCGGCAACACTGTATAGTCATCATACATAGACTATACAAAAAAGTTTTCACTTCAAAAAACAAAAGACTTAAGAAACAAACTTAGTTCCAGGTTTTTTCGTTTCATAAACAAAAGACTTAAGAAACAAACTTTTAAAAATTTCTTGATTCGGTCGCGTCAAAGCCCGCGATAGAAGCTATGCAATAGCTTAATATTATCGTTAGCTGAAATGCAAATCACGTACATATATATCACAACATTTTTAATTAATTATTGCGGATTACATCGAAACGCTATCCCCGCAAATTTTGCAAACCTTTTTCCTAAGCATCAGCCAAATTAAAACGGATATAAAAGAGGAAGACTTGAAGAATTTTATTTAATTTTTTCTGTCTCATACAAAATTTAAAAATATGCAAGCTACGCGGTTTTTCATATCGCAATATGTATTTGCTCATGTTATTTGACAAACAAGTAATTTGTAAATGAAGTTAAACTAATTAAAACACTTAAATTATGAAAATTTAAAAAATTTTACAAAATCGAAAGAAACGAAAAAATCTCCAAATTGGTTTAACATCGCTAAATACAACAAGTATGGCACGAAAAGTAACTTTTTACTTATAATCTTGAACGCTCTGAATTTTGGCTCTCGATCTTGAAAGTCTCAATTATATTAATGAAATATTAAAAGCAATTGTATTTTAAATATTTCAAGTTTTTGTTTGTATTTGAAAACTTTGTTTCAGTAATCTCTATAAAAAAGTTACTTATAATAATCATGCGTTATCATGCATGATTTATCTGTACATGGTGAATAAAAAATAAATTGTTCACGTAAACTATTTCCCATGAACAAAAATATTAAAAAAAATGGTAGAGCATAATATACAAAATGATAAAGGTATAATTAATTATATTTGCAAACACAATTTTGGGAAATTTTAGATAAAAAATAACCGGAAATAAAAAATTTTATTAAAGCACAAATAACTAAATCGGAAGCTATTCAGAAGGGTTGACCTAAACACAAAACAAAATAAAGTAAATCGAATAACAGATACCTATTTCACAGAAATGATTTTACTATAAAACGACAGGTGTTAATATTATTATCAAAGAATCCTTTTAAAGTCTCATAAACAAATTCCAACTTTAGACGATCTTAAAATATGAAATTACAGTACATAGTAAGGCATATACAGTTTCAGGCCTATACAAAAACGATTATTAATATTAATATCGCTTTAATGTGTGAATTTTGTTTGGGAAAACTGTTTTTATTGTGTACATACTTTAAATTTAGCACTCGCTTAAGAAGAATACTTTTTGAATTTAGTCTTTAAGAACAAAATTGTAGACTGACGACGTCGATTAAATAAAACCTTCAATTCAATATAATTTCTATTAAATAAATACGATTTTTCACATTTAGTTTTATTATATTCCGCCATAAAAAATCTATTTTACATTTGAAGCTTTCATTTACAGCATTAATGATGAGAGGTGAAAAAATGTATGTCTGTAATTATCTCCTTGCTCTTGTCGTATACTGCTTCACTACTTAACTAAAAATAACGCTCAATCTTTTATGCGCAGGACCATCAAGTGCCGGCCTTTTCGCTATAAAATAACAAACCAATTAACAAGAGTTTAGAGAAGAAATTTATGCATTCTAACAAAGAAGACGTTCATTTATTAATACACCAGCCAGAGAACTAACTTTACATTTAAAAAAGATAAACGAAAGATAGAAAAACGGAAAAAAATTTATAAAAATTATGTATTAAAGTGCAAAAAAAAAGAGAAAGTATTAAATTAAAGACAATCATAATTGTATTAAAACGAAGCCAAAAATAGTTTAAGCAAGTCAAATAAATTTAAAAATATTTTAAACAATTTAAGAGCAATACTACATAGTAGTAATTAAATAATGTGTATGTACATACATACAACGAAAACATAATTAATTGTCCATTTTAGTGAATATAATTGTTGCCCTACATACAATTTATAAATCGCATGTTTGACAAATTTGATTACTTTTCATATGTACAAATTTTATTAACTTAAAAAAAATATTGATTTTGCCAACTTAAAAAAAAAGCAATATTCATTGATACAACCGCAACAAAAAGAAAAAAACGGAAACAGGAAGTTACACAGCAACCACTATCACAGAAAAAACCAAGGAAAAAGTTTAAAATAAGAATACCCGTTTACAATTTAGCACAAGCAGCAAAACAACTTGAGGTGGCAATAATTTAATTACAAGTCAAAGAACTTTTCCATCCACTTTAAAAGTGCATACATTATTAATAACACCTACAAGAACTGAGAAGACTCTTCAGAGTGTAAATAATTAAAGTTGAAATAGGCCATACGTTTTAGAGAAAGCTGCCAAAATGCCTTACCACACAAATATGGAACGTAAACTGCTATACGCCTTTCGAGGCTGGATAGCATTTGTGGCATTCATGGATTTGGGAACTGCTTTTCGAAGTTATGTAGAACGCAGATCATTTCTGGATCATGCAGATACGCAATTTATAGAAGGTATTAGTGATATTTATTTTTTTAAATACCTATAGATTTGGAAAAATAAACTTGATCATATTAAAAATGCAAAACATTTTAAAACACTTGTTGATAGATTTTATGCTAATAAAATCATTTCTTAATTTAATTTCATATTTATTTTCTTTAACACTTTCATTTCGTTTTAGGTGATTATACCGTATCTCGAATAATTGGAATGTATTGCCTATTAAAAGCATTAGCATTGGTGCATTGTACTCTATATATACATTATCGACCGTAAGTATCAATTCAGACCATATTTAGGTTCTATAATTTTAAAAACATCCAATACACGAAGTTGGCAATTAAAAGAAAAGTTGATCAGTTGTAAAAACGATTTTAAAGACATGATCAAACCGAAGCTGAATAATACGAAAATTACTCGAATTTTGGAAGAAAACGTAGCTTAATAACATTGTCTGTGAGCATGTACATACACGTGTATATACATATTCTTTATACAACAAATATTACTATGAATTTCTATTTAACATTTCAGAGTGGTCAGCATGGGGGGATGTTCTTTGGCTTTGACTATGGTTTTATATTTAACTGAAGCCTTGTATTTCCGATCAAGCACACTCAATTTTTATGTCATCTTTCCCTGTGTATTGAACTGTAAGTTTCAACATGTAACAAATAATTCTGTTGCAATTCATAACAAATATATTCGACTTATTTTTAATGTAGCAATTACCCTTATTGCTTTGATACATATACCAAAACGTCTACGACTTTGGGAGCCTAATATGGATATGGATGACGAAAATTCTCAATTACTAAAACAAATGAGTGGTTTTAAACGCAGACGAGCTAAAAAAACACAATGAGTTATTTAAAAAAGAGATATGCAATATGAAAGTTTATGTTAATTATAGAAACATAAGTGATATTTATACTGATATTGAAAACACTTAACTGAGAAAACACAATATTGCTTTCAATAGCCCCTACTTACTTTCGCAGAGTTAACTGATTTTGAAATTATGTAATATCGAATAATTATTATTAAGCACTTGGCACGTTTTGCAATATTGTGTTTTTCATTGACATGAGAGCCTCCACTTTTTACATATAATATTGTCCAAAAAGATTTACAAATTATAATTGCACTAATTTTAATACAAAAAAACTTTACAAAAATCAAATCACCATCTTATCACACCGAAAAACGATTGCTTACTTACATCTAACAGAATAATACTTATATTTTTTACTAAAAACATGTCGAACTTACACGAAAATCTATCTACATATACTTACATACATACATACATGTATGAATTTATCAAAGCTTATATTTGCTTAAATAAATGAGAAAGAAAAATATTAATATTTTATAAAGTTGAAGTAGTTGCTAGTTTTGAATATTTACATTACATAATTAGTTTTTAAAAGGAATTCAAATTAAATGTTATTGTAAATGATATTCGATAAAAAAATTTATAAGCAATAATAGCTGATATCTTACCCAAATAAAATAAACAAATGTAATAAAAGTTTCATGTTCAATTAAATGCTTGTAATTATATTTATAATTTCTCTGCTCCCAAAGACGATTCACCACTCAATTAATTTGAATTGTCAATGTTAGAGCTGCACTCAACTATTTTTTTAACTAACAGCATAATGTTCAAACAAGTGAGAATCTGTTGCAAATCGTAAAGACAACTTTAACGATTCGGAAACTGTAAAACTTTTCCCCATGTTACATTCGAATTTATTAAAAATATAGCGAATAAAAAAGGTATAAAACAAAAAAACTAAAACAAAACAAAGTAAGAAGTTGTATATATGGAATTTGCAATCACGTTCAAGAGAGCTACCGACACAGGAATACTCTGGTTTGTTCTGAAAATCACATGTCTGACTGATGAGGTTTAGTGGCTTCTGTCGAAAACAATGTTTGTTCTATTCAGCCGTGTATACTGAACTCTAAAGTGATGTTGGTTATGAAAATGTTCATTTGTTGCTTGAAATATTAATTCTACGAACTTTAGCCTACACCTACATATAAAATATCAACATATAAAACAAGTAAATGTGTACAATTAAATGCTCATATCGCACCCGTTCAACAATACTGTATTAACTCAAAAACTTCAAAGTGTTCAGGAGAGGCAAAAAACTTTTTTTATTTTTATACTATTCTTCTATCACAAAGAGAGATACAAATGTATTTTTTGGAGTGAAAGAGTGGAGAAAATGGTGTAAAATTTTTACAGTGGATAGATATGACCACTGTTCATCGATTTCTTGCAAAAAACGAAATTTTAAAAATTTTGAGTTAATACAGTATTGTTGAACGAGTGCGATATATGAATATACTTACATTGAAAACAAAGTACATATGTATGTAGATCTCTGGAACAAAATACTTCTGATTTCTGTAATAAGCAGCGAGTGTTATGTGTCTAACACCATACATATATGTACATACACATGTATATAAAACAAACAATACTGCTGTGATTGTCCAACAACATATAATTATGTATGTACATATTTATATAAAAAATTACGATAATTTTTTTTTCTGTTGTAGAGATGTACAGGCCTGTATTAATGGGCTTTGAGTATTCCTTATTAAATTTGCATAAAAAATCTTTTTAGAATTACGAATAAATAATATATGAATTTCAACACATACAATACATAAGTACATAATTAATTGATCATATAAAAAAAGTTACATAAATTCTTTTCTACTGTGTCGTTTCCTTCGCAGAACTTTGCTCACTCTTACGATATTCCTCGTAATCAATGTATCCGTCTTTATTCAAATCCATGGTCTTCAGAATATAACCAACAATTTCTTTTAATTTTTCATCACTGTATATACTTAGTAACAGTTTTTTCTGTTGTATCCTTGTTTTTGCTTTATCTTTAGATCCCACATTGTCTTTTACTATAATAAAAAAAATTGCATACAAAATTTTTAAATATTATGACACAAGCGTAATAAAATGAGCTCACCGCAACCACGTTTGAATGATTTGTTAAAATGCATTGTTACGCGCTGGCAAGATTTTAAAAAAATAAAATGATGATCACTTCAGAATCAAAGTTAAAAAGGCATGGAAAGATTTTATCCCGGCTAACTATGTGGATTTTGGGTATTGTGGTTCTTAACCCAGTTCTGAACGCGTAAACATATCTGTTCTACTTTCATGCCATGCTGAAATACCGAAAAAAGTAGAACAAAAGTTTATTATTTAATTGAGTGGGTTGGAAGGTTCGGCGGAAGCAATGCCGGCCGATCGAACGTGTTATGTTAAGGTGTTTACTTTGGCATTATCTGCGCGATTAATAGTCGGCGCGAAGCACGTACTTACCCTTTTGCCCTTATCTCCCTAGCATTCCTTGGATTGAAAAGAGTTTAACGAATATTGGAGTTCAGTAATTTATTTATTAAGAGTATTAAATACATTCTAAGTTTATGCGTATCTAAACTCTATATTATTAAACGATTTGGCCGTTTTAATGAATAGGTATGTATGTATATACATATATAATGTATAATGGGTAAGTATATTAGGTTTATATTGATAAAATTGGGTAAATATATAAATTTCTATAAATATAATTTGTAAGTATACAAGGATTACATTAATGTACGATTTGATGCACATACATACATACTGTTGACTAGTACATCGTTGGGTGATGAATTCGAAGTGTTGGTGACGTTGGACGATGATGATGATGCGGACGCTGGTGACGTAGCTGGACGGTGGATTGACTTGGAGATGGCGTAGCCCCGTGGTGATACGTTCTGGCGCAGCATGCTGGTACTCGAAATTTGTTCCTCTTGGTTTAAGTGTTGTTGTTTGTTTAATCGTTCTAGCATGTATGTATGTCTGTTATCTAGTTATAGGGTAGATTTTCTGGTTGTTATTAATATTTGTTACTTATTTAATCGTTCTGCATGTATGTTTGATTTACTTATTATAGTGTATGATTATATAGTACGTATGATAATGGAATTGTTTTACTTTTAATTTTTCTATTTATTAAAACTTTTATAGATTCTTTTAGGTTTTAACTTTCAATAATCGATTGTTGGTATACATATGGTTGTTACATGATTGCAAAAATTATTTTGTTCACATTAATGTTTGATATACCCTTTTTCTTTTTTTTATATTCACATTTGATTTAACTCGTGTTTAAGGTTTTACCCAACAATAAATTCGGATATAATAGGTAAAACGAAGTGCAGGTGGCGGCGGCTTCTTTCAACAAGAACGACAAAAGAGGCTTCTTGAGTACGTATCCTTATTATAGGCTACTTTTTTTTCAACCACACCCACTTTTACGCCCACTTATTTAAATTATGTTACTCCTACCTCGTAGTTTTTGACAGATTTTATAACGTAAAGGGAGCATAACTTCGCCATTTGTGGATCAATTTTCAAAATTCTTTCAGCATATGGAAAAGGTGCCTTAAATTTTTTTGTTTTTAGAAATTGTTTGTTAGGTCGAACGGGGGGGCGGTAGGGCGTTGAAATAATTGATTATCAAATAACTTCGCCATATTTTGGGCATTTTTTGCCCTACGTCGATGATATTTGGTACATATGGTATTGGCATAATTTTGAATACGTACCAGGAGAAAAGTGGGTGGGACCACGTCCCTTTTTAGGAAAATTAAAAATCGTAATATAGTCTTAACTACTGGACCGATCGTCATTAAATTTTCACAATAGGATATATAAATACTTTAAATTTTATTTTATAACGAGCGGGGGTAGCGAAGCACACCGGGATAGGCTAGTATAATATAATAATAAATAATTTTCTTGCTGAAGTTTCTGTAGAATTCAATGCTTGCACGAAGAGTAATTAATAAGCATTTGCTTTGAATAAGTAAAGATATGTACATGGTCATGTCCGAATTCCATGCGTTATTCCTCTTTCAAAAATAAATACATCATTACAAAAACCTTATTTGGAACTTTCTTCAAACTTAAAAATGGTCGTATTTTTAAGTGTTGGCAAAAACATTAACGAACTTTAATTGTTACGTAAAACATTGTTTAGAAAGTAAAAAAATCATTGAACAAGTTTAAAAATTTATGTCATCATTAGTATCCGATATACATACATATATTCTTTTTGTCATATTCATTGTTTCTGTTCTTCCAAATTATTCAGGTCCGGCAGATGGGCGCGGTAAGTATCATCTGTTTTCATAGCAGGAAACAATAAAACTTCCTATAAAAGAGAAAAATGTTGAATATATATTTCTAACGTAATATTAATATCATTTGCATCTGTAAGAAACATAGTTAATCTATCAATACCCATACCAAAACCTCCGGTAGGTGGTAAACCATATTCAATCGTAAAACGGAACGATTATCTTTCGCATGTTGCAAAAACGGAGCTTTCATTTCTGTAGATAAAGAACGCCACTTCTTTAAAATTTGTTTACAACGTTCATTCCAGTTAGGATATAATTGCTCTGGATGCTGAGTGTTGGCATACAAAACGTCAGATATAGTTGCCATTTCTCCCAAATCTGTTATGGAAAATATGAAAGCATGTGACAAAAGAGTAACAGAAATAATAACTAACCTTCGTCTTTCCTAATTTTTTCTGCAGTCTTTTGTGTACCAGCTACAGCTACCTCTTTCAGTGGTTCTTCAAGTTGTGGAGCTAGCTCCTGGGAGTCGTTAGAAATACTTGTTGTTGTGGATTGTGGTATAAGATAACTTTAAATTTTAACCTGACTTAACATTGGATCGTCTGATTTTTGAGTCAAATATTGAGATGCATGCTTCTTTTGAATGCTCATTGCTTTATAAGGCGTTTGTTGGTATTGAACACGTTGCTGTTGCATTTGGTGCAATGCTATAAAACAAATTTAGATATATCGGTTTCATTATAAAAAATTACATATTTTAAAAACATACCTCAACTGATCGTTCTCCATTTCACCATCCTTAAGATTAGAATATTTAATGATGTAGTTTGCTAAAGAAATACTGGCATGAAACTTTTGTGGATAAGGATGTGATTCGGAAGCTTTTTGTAGTTCGGTTACAGCAGCTGTACGCAACTTAAAATACTCATTGGGTGAGATTTCTTCATCAGGAGTAGAAGACTTCTTTTTGCTTTTTCCAACATCCGGCGCCGAGGCAACTTATTTCGCATCCTTTTCAGCTTTTTCTTTGGCTGTAAAACTTTAAATTATTAATAATATATTTTTCGTTTGCTGCATCAGAAATTTTTTTCCCACTTTTTAAGAGTTCACTTGACATTACTTTGCTTGTAAAAAAGTATTGTATAGCAATAGCAACTTACATGGAGGGATCGAAGGGAAAGTCCCAATTTTTATCAATGGGATTCACTATATACATACATATGTTCTCCAATTAAAATATCCATGCCGACTTAAGCCCTTTGATTTAATTGATAGATTATACAGTAGGTATTATTAACCAAGCCATTCGTTGACGTACAAACTTCTCTTTTATATCATCTACACAATTAATATGTTTGGACTTTAGATGTGGACGGCGCACAAAATTTATGTCACATGCATTTGGTACATGTAAAATCGAAGAAAACATCTCCTGGCTTGCTGGAATGTTTTAGGCATTTAATATGCACATCCCCACCACAGTTTCCACAATGTAGATAATGGTCATCTGCTACATCAGGATAGCAATAGGAGCATTGCATTGCATTGTGACATTTCTTCAACAATGTCTGAATTTAATATTCTTTAACTTTTGCAAACAATATTAAAATTAATAAATAGTAATTTTTTAACAATATCAAGAGCGTGTACATCTGTGATTCTACGTAAAGAGGTTATCTGATATTAGGAATGGCGGCGTGATAAAAATATTTAAAATAATAACTTTTTTCAATATAATCGCATTTAGTCAGGTAGTTTGAATGCATGTTTAATAATGGCCAGTCAAGTAATCTACTTTTACAGGTATTTTAAGTGACCAGGGGAGATACTCTACACAGGATATTAAATAAGGCATACATACATTTTTAAAGCGTTAAAACACTTATAACGTATATAGTGGATATGTGTTGGTTTAACGTAAAATAATATATGTACATGAAATACTAAGAAAGAAGTAATATCTCACTTCCTTATCTACCCTGGCATCAGATGAAGCAGGGGAAATACGGCAGGGGAGAGATTTTTTCATTAAAAAACTAGCACAATCAGAAAAATATGTATTGTAACGAAAAAACAAACTAACACAGTAAATTATACTGAAATTAAAATAAATAAATATTACAAACAAACTTAAGCCACAAATAACAAGCGAATAAAACTCACC
This sequence comes from Lypha dubia, assembly GCA_947311025.1. Lineage (NCBI taxonomy): Eukaryota > Metazoa > Arthropoda > Insecta > Diptera > Tachinidae > Lypha > Lypha dubia. The sequence goes on along the minus strand of OX371260.1, from coordinate 24,461,549 downwards.
AGTGGAGATACATCAATCACTGACACGTGCGAGCGATCCGAGTGGTGTGGTCGAATTATCGGCCCAATAAGAGTACGCTAATGGCGTACTTCGAAACAAATGTTCTGCAATTTAAATTTGCAGCGTCAACGCATTTTAGCGGCATTTTTAAACGGTTAAAAAATGCGCAGGGGAGGAGACTTAAAATACGAGGGACAAAAACTATGTAATTTTTTTTAATAGAATATGAAAATAATTTGAAAGTTTATTTAAACGACTTTAATTGTTATTTATACTACTTCATGTAATAAATAACGATTAGTTGTTTAATGAATTAGTAATGTGTTAAATTTCAAAGATTTTGTTACGGAATAGTAAAGGGACAGTCCAGGGTAGATACTTTTTTCTAGGTAAACACGAAGTTTTGACTAAATTAAGATAATTTAGGTATTGCAATTTATTGTCAAAAAAGTTTACTTTATTTGTTATTAAACACGTCTGATATTTTCACAAATTTTTTAATTATATATGATTTTTTAATGTAGCCGTAGATAGTACCTATTAACGTAGAAACACCCATATATGTTTTGCTTACAAGTGCTGCCAAGTCAATATGTTAACTCAGAAAAAAACGTGTTCGCTATAATATTGAACAGTGCTGCCCAATAGGTTCAAACAAAAAAAATCTTTTTCCGATTTTCATATTTTTGATGGAATATAACTTTTCTCAGAAAACCTCCGGAAAAATAGTTGAACCCACAATCGATGCGTATTTTAAACCTCATTTGATTTTGTGTAGTGTCATATGCGCACCCTTTCTACTTTATGAGTTATTTGCAAATTACTAAAAGTGTTTTTTTCTGATTTTTTATTGTAAAAAAATGTTGATAAGTATACAACTTTTCTTAGAAAACCTCCGGGAAAATAGTTGAAACCACAATCGATGCGTATTTTAAACCTCATTCGATTGCGTGTAGTGTCATATTCGCACCCCTTCCGATTTTCATATTTTTGATGGAATATAACTTTTTTCAGAAAACCTCCGGAAAAATAGTTGAACCCACAATCGATGCGTATTTTAAACCTCATTCGATTGCGTGTAGTGTCATATGCGCACCCCTTCTACTTTATGAGTTATTTGCAAATTACTAAAAGTGTTTTTTTCTGATTTTTTATTGTAAAAAAAATGTTGATAAGTATACAACTTTTCTTAGAAAACCTCCGGGAAAATAGTTGAAACCACAATCGATGCGTATTTTCAACCTCATTCGATTGCGTGTAGTGTCATATGCGCAATCTCTCTAGTTTCTGAGATATCAATGAAATAGTGTTTTCAAAATTGTTCGAAGAAACCTCCGGATATATTCGTTATAATTAAAATGTCCATAATGACAGTCATAAAATCTGATACTAGAGGACTTTTGCTATATATTCTCATTTTTATATTTTTAATTTATTAAAATATTACTTGAAAATTATTGCATTCAAAGTCGTAATTTTTTTTCACTCTTTGTTTACATTTTTCATAAAAAAAACATAAAAACATTAACTTCCGGTTTTTATCAAACCATGTTTTTTTTCACACGCGTTTAAATTATTAAGGGAAATGCAATTTACATATGGTATGTACGAGTATGTAAGTATGTATACAATCAAAGACAAACACACTACTTAATGAAATGGAAAGCTAATGGCCACTCGTTTGTGCTTGTGCCTGTTGTTGCTGTTGTTGTTTTTGTTGTTGTTGATGATTCTGTTGTGATTTTTGTTGAGCCCTCATAAATTCTGGATAATCGATATAGCCATCTTTCGATGTGTCGTCCATTTCCAATATCGGACGAATTAAAGCTATCAGTTCTTCATCTGAAAATATTTTTTCTTCTACTATTGGCTGTTGCCCATTGTTAGCGTGAACATCTTTACTGCCTTGTTCTAAATGTTGCAAGTTCGTTTAGCATTTATACGTATGTATACAAAAGCAAGGAATACCGGAATATACATTAACCATGATGATGATAATACGTATTTATATTTTGTTGATATTTAATAACATAAAATGGGCAAATATTGCACAACCACACATGTGTAACATTTGAATATTTATTAAAATGGTTATGTAGTTAATGTAGCGTTATATGAAAATAAAAGAAATTAAGATACAATGTACAGATATTTTATATTTTAAGACTTAAAGCTAAATATATTTGAAAGTAATTGAAAAGTGCGCAAACTTAATACGAAAATTGAATTTAGAACAGCTATCAGCTAATCTTGAGATGTGCAATATTTCTAGTTTAACCTTGTAATTCATAAACGATTCAAATAGTTGTGCACATTAAAACCGGTTTTCCCAAACAAAACTCGTACATTAATGCCACAATAACTTTAATAGTCGTTTATGAATTAGGCGGCAAGTATATATGTACATATTGTCTTATAAGATCAGTTTCAAACCTGTAAAATAAACTACTAAAAAGAGTAAAACGAATTAATCATATTCCAACAATAATACGTTTTATGTCAGGCAAGGGCCAAAAAAAATAATAGTCGTCAAAAATTCGCAGCTGATTCAAAATTTTACAAATTTTCGAAAAAAAAATATTTACTGAAATCTATACACATATATAAAAATGGTGTAAAATATGTATAGTAATTCATAAAATGAGAACGGCTGGGCCGATTTCTGTAAAATTTTTTGTCAGTTGTTCGTATTTTCGAGAAGGTTTTTACGGAAGAAAATTTTGGAAAATCCCTCCGGAAAAGTCGGAAAATCGGAAAATATATAAATATGTACATATATAAATATGTATATACTTTTAATTTTATTTTATAACGAGGTGTTAGCGAAGCCCACCGGGGTCAACTAGTTATTTATATATTTTGTTGTAACAATATCGCCTACGACAGCGGTAATCGTTTTAAGGACTAGTCCATGAAAATTAAGAAAATATTTGATATAAATTTGGTTTAATTGATTATGGCCATATTATTAAAAAAAAAATAAAACTAACCAATCATAAGTGTTTTTTTATACATTTTTGTTGCAAAGGGAGTAATAGCATCTATACTAAGATGTGGGAGAATTGTAGGATAAAATATTATTTTGTATTTTGTTTTTGAATTTAACAGTTCTTTTTTATTTTTAATATTTGTGAATTCATGCAAATAATTGTAGTTTTGGTTGTTGCATGACTGTTAATTGTTTTAAGAAATGTTTATGGTGATTTTTCAATGATTATATTGCGATCGATTGTGTCAGCCGTTGATTACACTAGTTGCTTATTTATGCGTAAATTAATATTTAAATTTACTATTTTTTACATCCTCTAAAGTTATCGCTAAACTAATAAAGTAAATTTATATAGTTCCAAAAAAATAAATATGAAATTTTCAAAAGCTACCACGATCCGAACCAAATAGTTTTATAATTACCACACACAGACAATCTAACAATCACAGTTATTGAAAGAATTATTTTACTTACCATGCCAATGGATTAGAGATTTTATTAGTTCACAACCGTCTAATTTGTTGTTTTTATCAGAATCGTGCATTGTAAAATAATGAAATTGTAGTTCCGCCTCCGACATCTTGCTAGTATCTATAGGCACATCCATGTGCTCTTGAATATGTCTGAAAAATTGTTTACCGAAATTTGTAAAATTATTTGTGTACATGCACATGTACATATATCATTAAATTTAAAATAAAAAATATATACATATGTATGTATATTGTTCAATTAGTAATACATGAACGTTGCACAAATGTTGTATATAAACATTTGCTTAGAAACATGTTTAATATTCTTTCAATTATATTTTGGACTACTTAGAGTTGTGAAAAAATTAATTTTTATTATATCTGACCTTCATTTATGTTCATTCCCTTATTAGATCCTACTACAAACACTTCTACACGACATTCGTGACATTAGCTTTATTTTAATAATATTTAAAATTTTTTTTTTCCAATTTATACAAATGAATTAAAATTTCGTTTTGAAGTCGCTTTTAGTATTCTTCATTAAATAAATTAGTAAATAAATTAATATATACAAAGCGAATGGTTTAGGTTTACTATATCCAAATTTGATGGATGTCACTGTATCCTGCTTATAGTTCATATAATACATTCATTTATGTGGAAAGCAAAGTTTGCCGGGTTGTGATAACGCTATTACATATACGGATTGTCTTTGGTTGACAATATCTATCTAATTTTTTAAAATATTATCAATTCGATTACAAAACTACTAACTCTCAAGAGAAAATCCGCTAACAAGTTAGTGGGTAGTGTCTCTTTTTTTTAATTGTTAAAAATTAATAAGAAAAAAAGTTTAATGATTTTTATTTAATAACTTCGTCAATTGTAAATCAATTTCATTTTTCCATATTGATCCGTTTGTTTAAATGTTTCAAGAGTACCTACGAGTATTAATATAATAAAGCTGATCCTAATTTAACAATTTTGTTGAGTTAATCAGGTAATTCGATTAACCAAAACCTGGATCAATTTCCAGAATCGTCTATATGTATCTTTATTTAGACATTAAAGTGAAAAATCGCATCCTATAATATATTATTTATACTCACTCCCTTTCATCTTTAATATTGGCTGTATTTAAGACTGTATCTGGATGTCCATGTGGTGCATGGTGACCTCCCCCATGGCCTTGAGGAACCTGTTGAACAGGTACTTGTTGATGTACTGGAACTTGTTGAACCGGTACTTGCTGAACTGGTGGCTGTTGTTGAACCGGTACTTGCTGGTATTGCATTTGCTGCTGCTGCTGCATCTGTTGTTGCTGCTAAATATGTTTTAAAAAATTTTTATGACTTTTGAGAAGGTTTACACATTCAATTGTAACTTACATATTGCTGTGGATTTACACCAGGAGGTAAATTATGTTGAGGATGTTGCTGGTACTGTTGTTGCTGCGGATGCTGTTGATATTGCTGCGGTGGTTGTTGCTATTTGATAAAGGAAGTATTACCAATAATTTCATATGCTTATATATGTATTATATATATTGGGCCTTACTACGGTTCTCGAATCGACTGTTGTACTAGATTAAACGAACACACAACACTTTTCTTTAATCTATTACAGCAGTCGAAGTCGAATCTAGAACCGTAGTAAGGACAATTAATACTTTTAGTTTATAATTTCGTAACTCACATAGTTTTGTGGTGGCACACCGGGCACCGTCCGCTGACCATTTATGGCGGCGAAACATAAGGCAAGCAACACTAAAATTGTATTGTACATTTTTAAACTTATTTTATGGAAGAAACAAATAAAAATTTCAACAAAACTTAGGCCTTTGCGAGCTCCTTTGGCACAATCTGTTTCTCAAAAAAATGACTGACACGTCAAAAATCGAATACCCAACAACAAAACTAGTCCAAAAAAAATACAAACACGTATACGTAAAATATGACATTTGTTCCACTTAAAAAAGTAAATATGTCAGATAAACTCAGCATTACCTGTGTTCAACTATAGTGACAAACTTCATACGAATTATAGTTTTCAAATTTTTCACTATGCAGTCTGACAGTTAATAAAACGTTTACATCCTCGTTAATACATCAAAATACAACTCATACTTAAGAAGTACGTTCAGTGACGGAATGCACAGATGTTAGTGTCTGTAATTAAAAATACACGAAGAATCCGTCAAATGATATTTAACAATTTGTAAATTAATACCTAATATTTGTCCATATTTTAGAAAATTCTATTAATATTTAATGTAAAAACACACCACAATTTATAAATTAATATATGTAATGTAAAATGCATATCCTATATACATCTATATAAATTTACATTCATAGGTACTTACATATGCAAATATACCAGTATTATTTGGTAACATCATCGCTACGTGTCACACACTGATCATAAAGAAGTGTTTTTTTTAGTTTGAACTTGTAAATTGTATTTAAAATAAAGTTTACATATCTTACGGAACGAAAATAATGGTAAGTTCAAAGTCTTGAACAATAAATGGATCCATTTGCGAAAAAATAAGTTTTTACTAATTAAATTAACAATGTCTTACATATCTTTATATATACGAGTATGTAACTCGTATTTACATGCACTTGCTCTAAAATATTTTTATCTTTTATAGGCTCGTTACTTCAAAGAACAGGATATTGATGGTAAGTTTTGAAGTTTAATGTTTTAATAAAAATATGTATATATGTATTATTATATGTATGTACATATATACTTATGTATGCATATTATATACTTGAATCCATTGTTAGACATAAAAGAAGTGAAAGTTCACATATGAATTCTTCTTTACTAAATTACGTGTAAAATACATACATACATAATTAAGTATATATGTTCATATATTAAATATGATCTTGTACATATAATAGAAAATTTTACTCCCAATAGAATTTCGTGAATGTTTTTATTTATTTGCCCGTTCGGGTCAAATCACTACTTTGGACGAATTGACGGTTATAATGAGATCATTGGGATTATCTCCAACTATTCAGGAGTTGATAAACTATTTAAAAAAGAAGGAAGGCAAAATGAGTTTTGCAGACTTCTTGGAAGTTATGCATCAACACTCCAAGGTAGAGAGTTTACCGGGTGAAGTTGTAGCTGCGTTTAAAGCTGCCGATCCTCAAAACTCCGGTATTATACCAGCTAGACAATTGAGAAATTTGCTCCAAAATTGGGGAGAGGGTTTGTCCGTTAGAGAGGTAACTAAAAACTATTTTTTTAATTTTTAAATACTAATTAGCTTTCCTATTTTTTTAAGGTCGACAATATATTTCGCGAAGCAAATGTTAATAACAACAGTATGGTTCGTTATTCAGATTTTGTGAAAATTGCATGTGCTCCGGTACCAGATTATTACTAGTGAGATATCAACGTACGAAATTTTTCATTTATCAAACATTCCACACACAATTATGCATTTCATATTAAACTAATAATAAATAAATCGTTTTCTTAAGATGATTAAAGCTTCATTATAACGCATATCTTAAAAACGAAAATCTCGAATAAAGTAATTTAAAGTTACAATACATACTTAGCAAGTAAACTGCGCGCGATAAAAAAGCTTTCTACATACATTTAATTTCTTTTAGTTATATCTTCGATCCACATTGGATTTTGTGTTTGGTTAAACGTGATTCTAATGGATTCTTATCCGATACGTGAGTTTAGCTCACAGCTTAATTCCTGAAACTGGTGTTCATGGTCAACTACTTCATTTCAAAATTTTAATTGCAAATGCTTTACGGTCGTAACGCAGCAGCTTGAGTTCAAAACGTAAACCCGCAATATCAGTTTTAAAACTTGTTTATTGAAATATGAAACAATTTTGCATTATACATAAATATTGTTCATTTGTAAAATAGTTCACAAAAATTATTATTTGGTTACATTATTTTATTAAAAACATTTAAAGTATAACCAGCAAGTTGAACTAATTAATTGGCAATAGTAACTTCAACTTCTACACCAGGTTCAATGTTGATGGATGTGATCTTCTTGACGATCTCAGATGGGGAATGCAAATCAATGATACGCTTGTGAATTCTCATCTAAAAAAAAAAAATCATATAGGTATGCAGATTAATATAAAAATTCATGGCGAATACCTTGTTTTAAAAATTTATTTGTTGTGGATTAGCTAATCTATGCATATGCATTTAATTGGCTGCTTTACCACCATGCTTGAAAAGTTTTCAAACTAATTAACTTGTACACACTTCCAAATATGAAATGAGACTTGCTAACTAAAGGACAAGCACATTAGTTTAAAAACTTAACAAATAATATCAACATGTCTGGTTATTTTTCTTACAACCTTTATACAATTAGTCTACCTTTGGCTGACAATGAAAGTAAAGGCAAAACAAAACATACAGGCATGTTCTGTATTCCACGCGGAATTAAAATGTGCGTTTATAACACCAATGCTATGACAATTCCGCACATTTTAATTTCGCGTGGAATACTCAACATATCTGATAAGTTCTCGAGTAATTGATCGAATAAAAATGTTTTTATCATACGACTTTTTGTTTTTGTGTAGAACTCGGAGAGCCACAAAAAAGTTGGTAATCTCTTTCAAATGGACTATGGGAGTTCGTTTCATATTAGCAAATTTAAGATACTGGTTGGAGAAAAATTAATCAAAAGATTATGTACAAAAACCGATATCAAATTTGCTTACACATGTTTCAGTGTAACATGTTTTAATATTTACCTGGAAACGATCCCAAGTTTTTGAACCTTCACCGCAAGGAGTTTTACGGGTGGTAATGCGCAATACTTTGGTTGGCATGCGTACTGGACCCTGAAATAAATGAAAATAAAATATGTGTTTATTTTATGCTCACCATGAACGATTTATAGGTACATAATGGAACAAAACTAATTGTTACTTTAATCATAAAAATTTCTTAATTTTAATTATAAATTAAGAACAATGTCCAATTAAACTTTTTTAATATAGCATTATATCATGACTAGGTTAAGTTCGTTTGAAAACAAAACCACCAGGTTAATGCTATTACAACCTTGTCTTTTAGAACTATTCCAAATTTTCATACCTTAACGCGCAAGTTTTGGTTCTTAGCACCATTGATCAAATCACGACACACATTTTCCAAAGAACGTACGTTTCTTGAGGTCAAAGTGATACGGATTCGATGAACAGAAGAAGAATCGGCACCTTGGGGCTTCTCAATATCTTTAGCAGCAGCAGCCTGTAATCAACCAAAATTATTTTTAGGTTATGTTGACACGTGTACTTTAATAACATTGTCTAAGCAATAATTTATTTCCTTATTTTCTATGTATATTAATTACTATAATAATAAGAACCTAGTATTAATTACCATTTTTATATAGAAATCCGGTCGAGTTATTCAAATCTCCTAGTTTTGAGCAGCGCTGAACCAGAGTTCTACCCAGTAAAAAAAGAAATGGACGAAAACACGGAAAATTACGCTCGATGTTGTCTTTAGTGGCAAGGCGAATTCGCCTGGGGTGCCATATTAATTTAATTTTTCTGGGTTAACACTAATTTTGCAGAGTTGAGTTTTACGTTTCATGAATTTACAACAGATAGATTCAAATAAAATCGTATTGAAAAACATCTACTTCCGCTGTCAAGGGAAATTCTTAACTCGCAGTCTACATTATCTTATTATTTGTTATAACAATAACATAGCGCCAGCAGAATAACAGTACTAAATTTATTCATTTTTTCTATGTGGGGAATATTAGTAAATGTTCATGTTTAAGGTGGAATGGCGGAGACAGCAAATAGCTTTTGTTTGTTGTCTCATTTTTTCATATTGGAAAATGACTTTTGATGTCAGACTTCGTTGTTCTGATAATGATGTTATAAGAGTAACAAAACAGTAATATCTGTGGTATATATTAGAAAAATTTTTCTCCTGATAAATGTTATAACAAATAAGCTAATGTAGACAATTTCGACAGCTAAGGGGAATATTTTCGCCAAGTTTTATGTTGCTACCATTATATAATAAACTACATATGTAATAATAAAATAAGTACTCTCCTTAACTCCACAGATTTTACTCCATTTGTTGCGTATTTCGTCTTTGGAAACAGAGAACAAAGCTCCATTTCCCGTGTAAATTTTATTTTACAAGTTTTTCACGTTTAAAATTCTTTATTATATTTCTTTTCAAGTATAAGAACACCTAAAATTTAAAATGGCGCGAGAAAATATAAACAATATTTAACAGGGTAGGTGAAGCCGATAATAAATTCGCCGTGGTTGATACATTTTATGACATCGTAAGTAGATGTATTTCAAATCGAATTGAGGCGAGTCTACCCTTATGAATTGGATTTTAACACTTTTCATATCACAAAACGTTCCTTTTTAAATGCACACATTAATCATTTAATTAACATGTAAAGCTTCCGAGAAGATATTTCTATCTCATTTTGTTGAAATGAAGGCAGTTGCATTTTGAAAATTTTTAGTTTATATTGTTTTTCAAAAGAAGCAATTTACAGAATTGTTGTACATACATCCAATTCTCACTCGAAATGGCATTTTTCGGCATAACCATGTACTATTAACAAATTTATATTGTAAAATAAGACATATTTATAATTTGGCAACCGTTCGTTGTAGTCTCATTTCCAGAAATCATAATAAATTGTTGATTTTGCTTTAGATTTTTTTTAGCTTGTGCAACAGGACTACCATTACAGGATACATACAACTTTAAAAGCTTTAAAACGTTCCTAGTTTTATTTTTTTATTGCATTATCGTCAAATATTTAAGTATTTTAATAATTGTTTAATTTTCATATAAATGTTTAAAAATTATTAATATTATTTAAGACATACATACATATAAACAAAATAACATCAATTAAACAAAAAAGATACGGAGAACTTAAAAAATAATGTATTCATATATGGATTTGAAATGTAGGACAAACAAAAAAAAATAAGGTGGTATAAGAATTAAACTTTAAACTAAATGGATTAATGCTAATGTACATTGATAATAGATTCACGACCTTTGCCAACACCAACCCATCTTATGGGTACACTGAGTTCTTTTTCTATAAAACGAACATATTTTTGTGCATTTTCAGGTAAATCATTAAAATCTCGAATATTTTCTGTGCATGTTTTCCATCCAGGTAGTACAGCGTACTCAACTTTAATATTTTCCAATTCGGCGACAGTACCTGGAAAATGATCTAACTTTTGTCCATTGTCACGCTTGTAACTAAAAAAAAATTAATAAAAATTACAAAATTTAAATGCCACTGCACATCAAGAAAAAATGCAAAAACTTACGAAACACCAACTTTAATTTCTTCTAAAGTATCTAAAATATCAAGTTTTGTAAGGCAGATGCAGGTGTAGCCATTAACAAGTGAGGTATATTTTAATAATGGAAGATCTAACCAACCGCAACGACGTTTTCTCTTGGTAGTTACCCCAATCTCAACGCCACGAGTTTGCAACAACTCACCAAATTCCTAAAAACAAAAAAATTGTCAATATTAACTATAAAAATAAATAATTTTGAATGTAAAACATACATTTATCTGTTCAGTGGGAAAAGGACCATCACCCACACGCGACGTATATGCTTTTACAACACCAATAACTTCGCCAATAGTTTGTGGCGGCAAGCCAAGACCCGTTAAGACGCCACCTATACTGCAATTGCTGCTTGTAACATAAGGATAAGTGCCAAAATCAATATCCAACATTCCAGCATTAGCACCTTCAACCAATATAGTTTTGCCTTCACGTAATGCTGTGTGCAAAAAGCAAATTGTGTCCTTGACATAAGGACGTAACGTTTCAGCGTATTGTTTATAGCGCAACAGCTCAGCATCAACATCGATTTTAATAGAGGGAAACAAGCGCAAGTGTGTGCCAACAATAGATTTAAATCTATAAAAAGAAATGTTTAATAACTCATATTAAACGAAAATGTTTTTTTTCCTCTATGCTTACTTTTCGCTGAATACATCAAAATCACCCAAAAGCTCGCCTACTCGTATACCATTACGTGTAGCCTTGCTGGAATAGGCTGGACCAATACCTTTCTTGGTGGTGCCTAATGATTTGCCACCCTTTTCGGCTTCTTGCATACCATCGACAGCCTGATGAAAATCAAATACCAAATGAGCACGATCGGATATAATCAAACGATGCTCCAGTTTCTGTAGACCCTTTGCTTCATTTTTAGACAGTTCTTCAAACAATGAGGGTATATGGATGACAACTCCATTACCTAAATAAATTTAAATAAAACGAATGTTAGTTAGTTAATACTCCATTGAAAATCTAATATAACTAAAAAACATTAATGTACATATGTATGTATGTATTTATATATTTACATATGTATAAAAATGTCTTAAGAAACTGCCCTTCCTTCCGATGCTAGTGAAATTTTAGCTAACGATAAAATATTTAGAAAGATATGGCCTACTAAAAACAGAAATTCAAGTGATTCTAATCATCTGAAATTTAAAACAAAAAATATAATAACATATTAAGAACTGTGCTCAGTTCTAAATACATACATACATATATACATAACTTATGCATACATATGTATAATAAATATTATGTTTATTAGCGATTAACTAAACAAAATATTATGTATGTTGGAGGCGTAGTAGTGAATATTATCGGATTGTCCCTCGATCAGATGGAACCATTTATGTTCGAAATAAAAAAATATGTTAAATCTCTACCGAATCAAATCGTTATCGAGAGTTTAAAAGCTTAATTAATTAGATAGATTTTTAATAGAGCTCAATTAGATCGATTTATCAAATAAAGAATAAATTCCTTTGAACATTTGCTACCAACAATAAAGTTTTCACATATTATTGTATTAAGATACGTATACATGAGAATAAAAAACAATAAGTCCAAAGGTTTTTTTTAACAACTAGACAGAACTAGATAAAATTCATCAAGTCTTTAGCACGTTCAATTCAAATCAGTGAAAATTCGAAATAAGTAATTATGAATGAAAGCATGTTTGATTGTACATTTTGTGTTGTTTTCTTTCGGGTCATGTGATTTTCGAAATCTGTTTAAAAATGTACATACACATATTTGTGTGTTTGCATGGAGCAAAACTATAGTCATGTACATACATATGTACATATTTATGTGTGTTTACTTATTAGAAATAAAAACTACTCAAGTAACAAAAATAATTTTAAATAGATTTTCATTAATTGTTGTAGGTATTTTATGACACTATAAATAAAAGAGAAGCCGTTTTCAAAATGTAACGGAAATCTAGTTCAATGATTCTACGGCAATTGTTTATATACATATACATATGTACATACGTTAGTGTATGTAGGTATGTATGTATATCTTTGGCCTAGTATATAAAAGGTTTACAACGCGTTTTTGTCATTTTCATGTATGTCAACATGTAGAAAATAATATGCCAAAAAATGTATAAAATAAATTTCTCATGGTCTCTGGAATTTAATTTTTAGATAGAAACGTCTAGATACATATATATTTTCGGGGTTCTCAACGTCCTCGCACAGGCTACAGAATTTGGGGGTGCAAAATAGGTAGAGTGTAAATAAATAAATATTTTTCTCAGAGGGCGAGCCGCCTTAACGAGTATACATAGTACATATGTATGTTTATATGCATATACTTAATATCCTAAACACACATGAATGTATGTAAACATGTATGCATATACATACTTACATATATCTATATATACATATAGCGTTTTGATGATTTTTTTTTATTGAAAATTATTTTTCTTTTCTCGTTCGTTTTATTGCTCTTTTGTTTTTTTTTTTTTTTTTTGAATGTCAAGGGAAGAGTTACGCCAAGTGAATATTTTTTGGCAGCAATATAGAAAAAAATTCTTAAAAGTATATAGAATTATTATCATCAAGTAAATGCAATTTCATGGCTGCATGAAAATTTTAAATGGCAGAAGTACATATGTACAATGTACTTAAAATTATGATAAAATAAAAAAAAAAAGGAACAAGAAAAAATCTGCTCTGGCGTGTATATTGAGATCTAGATCTCTTAACATGGATATTCTCAAAAATTATCTTAACTGGACTTAAGTGCTTTTGTCAAAAATTCACAGAAACTGAGGTTTTTTCTGAAAATAAGAGGCAAAGATCGTGTTTACGTGAAATGTTACCCAAAAAAAAAAAAAACAACAACGCGAAAAATGCGATCGTAATTTTAGGGAAAGGGAACACATTTTACGTGAACTTTTTTTATTTTTAATTAATTTCTGTGACCGTACCTTAAGAACATACACAAATAAAAGATTTTGTTTTTAATTTTATTATTGTTTTTTAATAAAAAACTTAATAACTTTCAAAAGGGTGGAATTTCTTCTTCTTTTGCATAAAATACACATAAACATTTCGTCATGAGGTGTAAGGAAGCAGATAAAATGTGTTGCTTTTTCTAAATTAGTATGGTACTTGACTAAAAAATAATATTCATGTAATAAATTTATAAATAATCTCACCGAAATTATATAGGCATGTATATATAATGTTATTGGTGATATAATAAACTGTAATTTAAAAAATTAATAAAATTACATTAAAAAGTGATACGCTCAATTTCGAATTAGCCTGGTAAACTTGTCAGTGAGTTAAGGATGCATATCATGATTGTAATATTTTCTTTATTGCATACTTCGTAACGAAGTACAACAGTTTGAATAACAAAAGTTTGTGTACAAGCACTAAATAAATGTGAGTCGCAAATGATGTAGTACATACTTATAAAACTGACTGATTACCTAATAAAAAAAAAACAAATCAAGTCTTGTGATATCTCTGCCGTCATAGTGGCGATAGCAGTGTAACTCACAATAGTTATAATTGCATGGATATGAAGTTTGCGTGGAAAACGTTATTAAAAGCACAGTTAATAATAAAGCTTATTTTTATTAAATTATTTTCGGTTTAATTAATATATTCATAACATACATATGTATGTATGTATGTATGTACTATTATGCAATTTTAACGATCCATATTATAAATTAAATTTTTGTTTATATGTATGTACGGGTATGTATATACTCATGACACAATAACTATATTATCATGATATATACTGTTAATTATATTTTTATATTCAAAAGCTTTCGCTAAACTTTGAGCAGTAGATAATGTACGTAAAGTAAGGAAATTACTTTTAGTTTTTCCAAACTACAATTATTGTTGTTTTTTGTTAACAAATTGATAAAAACTAACATCACCAATTTTAATTCCATTTGTATAATACAATCATTTCAAAAATGTTTAACAAGTTGTTTTGAAGGTTTTTCGGGTACTAACTAAATGTATTTGAATAGTATTTATCGTTTGATTAATACAGTTTTCCGTTTTGTTTATAAATTTCATAGGTGTGACAATACCTCCCTTTTCTTTCGGCGTTTTATGGGTTGATTTTTTTATAACTTAATTGAGTTTTGTAATATTAAGAAATACGCAACTACTTATAACAAGAATTTTTTTTAAATATTTTGAGTTAAGGATTGATTCCTCCTTCCTCTTCGATATAAATTAATTTTTTTTAATTTATCTCTTAATGTGGGAGCTTTTACAGTGCTTAATGTGATTTATTTTTAAATTTTCTGAGCTGGGGAGCTGGTGTAGTTATTTTATCTCTTTAATAACTTTTAAACTTAGATACTATTGCTACTGTTATGTAATACTTTTTATTGTATTTAAATTAAAACTAAGTGCTACAATTTATGTTAGGACGTACTTACCAATAACAGAAATGCATTTTTCATTTACTATGCCGCTAGGCAAAAGATGGAAATCAAATTCTGTACCATTAGCGACAACAGTATGACCAGCATTATTGCCACCCTAAACAAACAAGAAGAAAGATTATATATTAGAGAGAAAATATATTATTTATATCCAAAATTAATATTTAAAAAGATTACAAATTAGAGAGTAATGTACAAAATAGATTAGTTATGTTCAAAATTAATGTTTAATTCTTATTTAATTTTATTTGGCAAATATTCAAAATTTTGTTTCGAATATGTATGTATGTATGTATGTGTGTGTGTATGTATGTAGTACATACAGTGCAATCACAAGAATGTGTTAAGTTTTATTTACTGAAATGAACATGTTGTATTCACAAAGATAAAAAATGCTGTGAAAAATCTGACCAATTTTCATTTCATAAGTATTTTTCGTTTTTTTTTATTTAATAATTTTGTGTTTGATGATACATATGTTAGTACATAATATATCGAATTATGCATTGTATAATTGCACATTTATAATACATTCAATAAAAAGCTCTATTAGTAAATACAAAATAAGTAAATTCCAGAGTTATTTTTTTTTTTCTGAAGGTTATATTTTTTTATGTCTAAGAAGCAAATTGTGAAAGAAGCACGCTTGAACGTGTAGGAGCTGATTAGTTTATTCCTTAGCAGACTGTTTCTCTGAAGCCACGTTTAATAATGCAAGTATTTTAAATGTATAAATGTATGGTAGGCCACAAAAATAAAATTAAAGAAATTAAATTAACTTTTGTTATTTCATGTTCGTATGAAAATTGTCGTAAATCACATGGGGTAAAATTTTTATCCAAATCGGATAACTATGCATTTTTGGTCGCTTTACATTTAATATGTTTAAATATTTCTCCTGAGCTTGTTAGGTTACAAATTTCGGTAAGAACCTTAATTACAACCCATCCAAATTGAAAACATTCAAGTAAAATTTCTTCGCTACATAAAAAAATTTTATGAGGTTTTAAAAAAGATTTTTGAGATCGTATTAGTTTTCTTAAGATTTTTTCCAAGACTACGTATTAAAATTTGTAAAATTGTAAAATATACACCCAGCGTTTTAGATAGAATCTCGTAGATACACATTTCGAAATTTCCGTTATTAAAAAATTGCATATACCTATATATGTATATACATATGTATGTATGTACATAATACCAATAATTCTTTTTTAAAGGAGAAAAATTCAACATCTGTATTTTAAATGGAAAAGCCATCCGTTGAGATTTCAGAACAATAAGCATTTAAAAGAACTACAGTTACGAAATAAATACCTACAAATCAACAAATTTAATAGGTAAGTAGGTACTTACATACATATATGTATATATGTATATATATATTCTTAAAATCGAACTCAGATATCTTGAGAAATAACGAATTTATTAATAGAATTAAAATGGTTAATAACATACATATGTAAGTAAAAGTATATATTATTACATAATTTTAAAATTGTAAAAATGTCATACAAAATGTATAATATTAAAGTTATAAACAATAAGCTGTTACGAATCTTAGAGCAAGATAAGAAAATAGAAATACCCATACACATATATTATTTAATTGAAAAGTAAAAAAAAACCATTGCTGTCTGATGCAATCTAAACATTATGCATAAATTTAATATAGTTTTTGTTTTAAATATGCATGATCAAACTTCCATATGTATGTATATATATAAATTTTGCAGAAACACAAGATTATACATACTTATGTACATGTAAGCATGCATATGTAGTATTACTAATATTATAATGTCATGTACACAGTTTTTGACTATATCCCATGCGAATAATTATGTACATATGTATGTATGTGAATACAAATAGATACAAAGGATAGCGAATACATATTTATTTACGTATGCATGGAAGGGTTAGTATGTATGTACTCAAATGATTAATGTCCCAGCACATTTGAAAGAAAATAGGTACTACATATTTCGTCTTCAAAACGTCCTTGAAAAAATTTCGAAAAGAAACTTCTTTTTCATACGTGTTGAACGCACCGTGTAACTTAGAAGGATGTTACCAAAATATCTGTATCTACAAGCATATTCATGTATTTACATACATACATATGTATGTACACATATATAACAAACGCACACCCATAATTATTATGAACATACCTACATATTCATACACTTAATTCGAGGAAATTCATTAACTCACCTGACATCTGCAAACGATGTCCACCTCGAGAGCTAGCATATCGACCACTTTGCCTTTACCTTCATCACCCCATTGGGCACCCAAGACGACATCGACTTTTGATTTGTACATGTTCAAGCGTCCCTGATGTAATTTCTCGTAATGATTTCCATTAATAACACTTTTTGCTGCTGTATTTTCCATTTTTATTTACTTTGGAGATTTTGTGCACATACATATAATTTTTAACTTTTTGAATAATTTGATTCAAATCACATAAACATACATAAATATATAATCGCGTTAAGTTCTGATAAAACAAAATGCGTGTTATTAGCCAATCGTTATATATTAATTAATTTGGCTATCACCAGAAAAACACCTCACCACTCGTCAGAAGTAAAACTTGTAAAGAAATTTGTTCGAGCAACTGAATGACAGAAAAGCACATTTTTACATTTGCTCGTTATGTTTACTCGCTTTGTTTTCAAAAGCAAAACCCAAGGACATTAATTATAAGGTAGTCGCATTAGCTAAAATTGACATCAGCTGATTGATTTTTTGTTGTGAAAACTGTTGTTTTTTATAAAAATATTGTGACATATTTTTTATTTAATTATATTTTAAGACACAGAAAAAAAGCGTGAAAAATTTTTTAAATTTAATATATATATAAAATATCGGATAAAATGAGTTTGTAGTGTCAGAAAAAAAAATTTGCAAAGGGGGAAGGAAAGTTGTTCCAAGTACCCATATAAAAGACACATCCTGATTTTATACATACATCTATCACCACCTTTTTGTTTTCTGTACTGTAAATAATTTTAACTTATATTTTTATTTTATGCAATTAATTTTTTTTTTTAATATAATTTTTATTTTGTTTACACATCACATTTTGACAACAGCCAAGTTTTTACACTAACAAAATGCCTGTTGTTTTTGTGACGTTGTATTTGTTTTAGGGACAAGACTACCTTATTTATTATACCATGGCAAAACCCATGGCAAGACATATTCATAACAGGTAAAGTTAATACTACAAAAAGTACAACATTACACCAACATTTGACATATGCTTGCATGTACAAATTTTGATATGCGAGCCTCCATTATGCAAGAAAAAAGTAGATCAGCTGTGTTTTCAGCTTTACCTAGCAAAATTAAAGTATATAAGGTGTGCGCAAGAAGGAATATGATTTTTTGTAGGGTTGTGTTTTGAACGTTATATAACCTGCAAAAAATGGTAAGTCTCTTCGGTCTTGTCAAGGCGAATTCATAACAGGTGAAGGTGAAAACACAGCTGATCTACTTTTTTCTTGCATAATGGAGGCTCGCATGTCAAAATTTGTACATGCAAGCATAGGAGCTCATATGTCAAATGTTGTTGTAATGTTGTACTTTCTGTAGTATTAACACTACCTGTTATGAATTTGCCTTGGGTCTTGTCAAAACTTGTTTACCTTTTTGGCCACCATCATCTATCAGCCGCTGATCGCTTCGAAGCCGTATATCATCGCCGCTTTTGTGAATTCGACCGCTGCCATACACATCGGGTTTTTACTGCTTTTTTGTGTAGAAAGAAAATGTAAAATTTTTGACAATAGGCAATGAAAATATGTATAAAAAAACGCGGCCAGCTAAGCTCCTGCATATACTTATTGACAAAAAAAGCTGTATAAAAAACAAAACAAAACAAAATGTGGTTTGTATGTATTTAGTGGTTATGCAAAAACAAAAAGCATAACGTAAACAAAAATATTCATGATGGCGGCCAAAAATGTAAACAAATTTTGACAAGGCCGTGAGCACAGGGTAACCCGAGATGACACGAGACGGAAGATTTAGCATACTGATTTGTATACACTCATACAATCCTTCGTTTTCGTTTTTTTCTTTGTGCTGTCTTTGTAAACAAATTAATATTAAAATCACAAAACTAATAAAATATCCATATATTTCTATAATTTACATTAAAAATATTATTAATTAATTAATTTAAGTTGGTTTTCACTCATCGTTTGTATTTTATTACTATATACATCTGCAAAATATCAGAATTTATCAAGTATGTATGTATGTATGTGTGTATGTAAGCAAAACACCACCACCATTTGGCAAATTTACAGCATATATGTACGTATGTATATAAATTTAATATACAGAGTATATAAGCACACACTAAATTGTTTTATCACTTTATTTTGGAATTATATGACGTAAATACTTAATATTATCACATTTTATTAAATTTAAGCGTGAACTTTTTTTTGCTTTTCGTTTTGTTTACTTTCATAACAAACACACTAATGTTCTCTCTTTTTCACGAAGCTTACTTATGACAAATAAAATATGATCGAAGTCCAATTTTTTTTGTTTTTGTCATCTCTGTTTACCCTGTGCCGTGAGACTTACCATTTTTTGCAGATTATTTAACGGGAAAAACACAACCCTACAAAAGACCATATTCCTTGTTGCGCAGACCTGATATTATTAGACCCATGGTGAAATTAATAAGGTGCGCTTATCAACGCAACAACAAAAAACGACATGCATTTTGTTTGTGTAAAACTTAGCCAATGTTGTCAAAAAAAGCTGTATACATAACATACATAGTGGATATGCAAAATCAAAAAGCATAACGTAAACAAAAATATTCATGATGGCGGCCAAAAATGTAAACAACTTTTGACAAGACCGAATTAACTTACCATATTTTTGCAGATTATTTAACGGTCAAAACACAACCCTACAAAAAACCATATTCCTTCTTGCGCGCACCTTATTATTCCACCATGATTAGACCATGAACAAAACCATGGTCTAATAATCAGGTCTGCGCAAGAAGGAATATGGTTTTTTGTAGGGTTGTGTTTTGACCGTTAAATAATCTGCAAAAATATGGTAAGTTAATTCGGTCTTGTCAAAAGTTGTTTACATTTTTGGCCGCCATCATGAATATTATTGTTTACGTTATGCTTTTTGTTTTTGCATAACCAATAAATACATACAAAACAACTTTTGTTTTGTTTTGTATACAGCTTTGTTTTGACAATGTTGAATTAATTTTACACAAACAAAATGCATGTCGATTTTGTTGTTGCGTTGATACGCGCACCTTATTATTCCACCATGAACAAAACCATGATCCAATAATAATAAGGTCTGCTTAAGCCTTCAACAAACTTCAATTGAAAAACAGCATGTATTTTGTTTGTGTAAAACGTACTCAATATAGTCAAAAAAAGCTGTCTACAAAACAGAACAAAATGTGATTTGTATGTACTTAGTGGTTATGCAAAAACAAAATAGCAAGGCAAATTAATAACAGGTAGTCTATTATATTTATTCGCCTTGAAATATTCAGTACTCTTGAAACTGCCACCCTGCCGACCTGTTGAATTCGCCGTGATCTAATATGTCAAATTTTCATGTATATTTTGATGTGCCCTGTGTTGATTATATTTTTGTTTTCTTCGTTTTTGATACATTGTAAGCACAACAAAACTAACTAAAAACAAAAAAAATCCAGCTAAAATATGTCCTTAGAAAATTGCCAAATGTAAGTAGATTACCAATCAGATTAAACTTGTTAAACAGTTCTAAAAAAATTGTTACTTATAATAAATTCTTTGTTTATGACAGCTGCAAAAGAGCACCATTTAAATATACTTGTCCCCGTTGTAATATCATCTACTGTTCATTAGCATGTTACAAATCAGAACAGCATATAAAATGTTCGGAAGAGTTTTACAAACAATGTGTACAGGATGAGTTAAACTCTTCAGCAACAAGTAATGAAGATGTGCGAACAATTTATGACATTTTAAAACGAATACGAGAAACAGATGCTGGCCTAGAAGCTGAAAACTTTAACTTAGACGGCTTAGATTCAGATGATGATCAAAACGAAAGTGATTCTCAAGTAGAAGGTGAAAATTTGGAAGAAATAGGAGATGAAAACGACGATGAGGACATAGTGGAGAGGTTAAAGGACATCGATATCAACGATGCAGATGAGGTATGGCAAAAGTTAACTAAATCCGAAAGAGAAGAATTTAAAAAGTTGGTAACTTCTGGTGATATAATGAAATTAATGCCAGACTGTAAACCGTGGTGGCTGAGAAAGGAAAACTCCAAAATTGTTGAATTAAAATCTAAAGATAACAATAAGAATGCTGATGCGCCACAAGTAGTTGAAAATATATCAAAATATTCTAGCTTATGTAGTAAAGAACCATCACCTTGTTTACATTATAATCTTTGGAATATTATGGCTGCCTACTCTTGTACTGTGCGTTATTTCAATGGGGAACATTTAATAAATCCAAATGAAGCTATTGCATATCTAATAAATTTAAGTTCAACTCTTAAATATGGTACAAATTTCGAAGATGTAGAGGATGCAATCATATCCGTAGAAATGGAGGCGCTCACTACAGGAAATGGTGCTACTCAGGTTATGCCAATGACTGGAACACCAAATTCATTACTAGTTGAAGATCGTACGCAATTGAAAAATGACTCCAGACAGTTAATGGCAACTATTGGCAACAAACTTTCAGCCTTGAGTGATATCTTCAGATTATTACAGTTGACAAAAAATACTCTAAAATCTTCAAACAAAAGCAAAGCGGAATTTCAAAAACTATTCGCATTAAGTAGTGGAATGGACGAGTTGACTCGTTCTAGGGTTCATCACCTAACAAAAAAAGTCGAATTTTACTTGGCTTATGTTAATAGATAAAATCATTTAAATTTAAGACAGTAAATAATATCAACATTTTTATTTCTCACAAAATTCTGGTTTTTGCAATTTTATTTAAAATAAAAATACAGAAATGGTAGTGGAATTAACAAACTATTTATAAACGTACTAGTACTAGTTAATTTTGCACTAAAAATAAAGAAAAAAAATAATTCTTTTAGAGTCGGCAATTAACATACGGTTTAACTTTCGACTAAATATTTAAATAAAAGTTGGGTAGACACATATCTACATATTCTGAGCTTCAAAGCAAATACCTTGCTACTAACAAAAAATTTGGGTAAAATTAGTGAACCGGTTTTCAACGCCAGTGCAGTTGAAATCTAAAAAGGGATGTTTAGATAATAAATTTTTCCTTTGTTGCTCGAAATATGATAACAATGTCTATTTAATATGTCTCTGATTATTAACCTTTACGAACTTTAGCCTATATACATACATAAGTAAATATTAACAAATATTGGGTGCGATCAGTACGCACAGTTTGCTACACAACTTTTGCTCAACAATCTGATGAACGCTTTGATTACTGAGCGATGAGCGAACATATTGAGTGAGCGCGCACTGTTTTAGGTAGCAAAGAAAAAGTACGATACATACGATCAAATTACGATATTTCAGTTCAGTTTGACTTTTGTATCAAATTTCATAATATATTTTTAAATTTTAATTCATTTAAATTCACAGATAAATATTATTAAATCTTTTTACAAAATAAAATTCAATAATTTTAATTGAAAAGTCAAATTTTTTTGATATTTTTGACAAAAAAGTGAGCAGATCGTTCAGATAAATTAATCAAATCAAAAGCTGCTACATCTAAAGTGTTTAGTAGCAGCTTTTTCTGCTGAACGCGCCCATTAATAATAGTAATAATAAAGCAGTTCCTAGTAATTTAAAAATTACAAATGATATACATACATATACAAAATAAGGAAGGGCTTGTGCTAATTATATGTTCAAAACGAATATTATTCAAAATATACTTAAGTTTAAAAATCAAACCAAAATAGTTTGTCCTAAGTGTAACAAAAAATCAGGAGATTGGGCATTTTATGATATATGTACATAAATCGCTGGCAGCTAGCGTATTCTATTTGTATGTAATTGTGTATAAATGGAATAGTGGCATTTCCAGGATCGCGAACGGGACATTCCGTACGCACTCAACTGGAAAAAAAAAAATATGAAAACTCAAATTTTTTTTTTAACTTTTTATAAATATTTAATAGCATTTTAGTAGAACAATTTTTGAGAACAAAAAGAAAATTATAAAATATGAACGTTCTCCAAATATTTTGGATAAACTTGCGATCGCGAACGGGACTAAAAATGTAAGTAATTTTTTTCGGTGTGTGGTTTTGTTTAAAACTGCGAATTTTGTCAGTTTATTAAATGGAGATTATTTTTTAACTAAAGCAGAGATATAAAGCTTTTATTTAGCATTTTGTTTTTTTTAATTATCCTTATTATTATTTTTTTTAAATACTTTTTTAGAATCGCGACCGGGACATCGCGAACGGGACAATGATTCCAAAGGCATTTTTTAGGTTTAAATTTTTTTATTTATAAGTATAAAAAATAAATAAAACAGGATATATTCCAATGATAACAAAAATAAAAGAATTATTATTTAAGTTAATAAATTATAAAAATTTAGACAGTTCTCTAATTAAATTTGATAAAGAAAATTTTTTTTTCCGGTTTTTAATATTTCTGTCGCGGTTGACCTTTTTCTGGAAATGCCCATAGTTAATCCTTTTTGTTTTTAAACAAGTTTCCGTGCAGTTTGGTCCCATACAACTTTTAATAAAATTGGCTTCAAACTTCCGCTCCAGAAATATTTGTCCTACTAGAAATTAATTATATTGGATTTTAAGCTTTTGCATGGTTGCTTCGATTTACTTTTTGTAAAAAAAAATAATTCATGTATTTGAATTAGTTTTATTTTTGAAATTTGGTCCCATAATTTTTTTTCCAATTTATACTTTATATACATATAAAATACTAAAACCTCTTCAAAATTACAAAACAAAGATTTTGTTTTATTCAATATTTCCAACGCCAACGGTGCTCTTCTTCAAAAACTAAATTATCAAAAATTATAAAAAAACAAACGAAGTTTTACAAAATTAAATATGTGCACCTTAATTTTCAAAAGTATTCTATATTTTAATCTAGGTAACATGCTATCCGTCTACACAAAATTTCATCCAAATACAAAAAGAGGCTTTCGAGCTATAATGAACCAAACATCCAAACATTCACTTTTATATTATTAGTAGGAAGTAGGATAAATATTTTATTTCCAGTTATTTTTGTTATTTAAAATGTTTGTTTTTAAACACTCAGCCGTGTCACAGATTCCGTTCGGAATACTGTCAATTCCGTATTTGTCATTCCGTTCGAAATATTTTTTAGTGCTTTAGATTCCAATCGTTTTCATCAATCCGAAAAATTTTGCTTAAGCGATTTTATGTAACCAATTTGGCAGCATCAGAATTTTCACTGTATAACATGGCAGCAAAAGTCGCTTAGAGATGGCAATGCTTCACAAATCATTTCCGAAAATTTTGTTTTCCTGTAAACATTTTTTTAAAATATGGTTTTTTTTTAAAAAATCAATAATAAAAACATATTGCTTTATTGAAAGAAAGTATATTTTGATAGTTATTTGCCCTTTGAAATACTGAAAACTCCCATTCCATTCATGAAAACAAATGTGGTTTTAATCAGAAAAATTTTTCGTAATTAATTTTCGGAATTTCGGAATTGTTCTCTGTGACATGGCGGAATATGTTTAAATTGTGATATTCATGTTTAATTTTGTTAATAATTTGTTTGTTTCTGCCAATTTAGTTCTAAAGGTGTTCGAAATATCGAATAAAAACATTTTTACTAATACGTAAATGTTAAACAATAAAATAAATAAAACCAAACAGTAGTTTTATTTCCAACACTTTGTGTGACCTAGAGTCTAGTTAGAGAATCATATATTTTTAACAACTTAAGGTCAAATAAATTAAGAAATACAAAAATTAAAAAGATTTAAAATATGCAGAAAACAAATTTTTCAAATATGCCGCAAAAATGATTAAAACGCTCTAAATAAGCAGTTACGTCTGAAATAGCCAAAAACATGCATTTGCATGCAAATCGATGTCAAAAGTTTAAAGTAGTTCTGGAACACATACACGTACATATATTCCTATGTACACATATGTACGTACTCTTGTACATATATTTTTTGTGCTTTCTCTGCTCATTACAAAATAATATTTGTAACAAAAATTTTATCAAAATTTCGAATATAATCTCTACGCTTAGGATACATAACAGACGTTTTGTATATATATGTATGTACGTATGTAGAAATAAATAAAATAATTAAAAAATAATACTAAGTGGCGATAGAAGACTAAGCAGATTTTTATTTGTGATAAGGTCAACTTAAAAATCTAAAACATCATAATTATGAACATCAATACTAATAATTTAAGAGAACAAAAAGTTTCTAAGCTTGTCGAAATAAAGAAATATGTACAATATATTTATTTATTTCATACATATGTACATACATTCTCTTAAACCTTCAACGATAAGAACTTTAATGGATAAAATGTTAGTAATACTTTGCAAAATAAAACAGTCAATCGCTGGAATATATTTTAGTCATATTTTAGTTATTAAGCTTAGAAGTATGAAAAAAGTCTCGCGACTTTCGTGTATTAGAAAATTAAAACTGATTGTAATTAAAAAAAAAAAACACAACAAAATTTAACAAAATACTTTTTTCATAAGACTTAAATATTAACATTTTGAATTGCATAATTTGATAATATTGAAAAAGAAATATGAAGCACATAAAATATCAGCTTTTAACAAAAAATGACGATGATACGGAAGAAGTCGTAACTGAAAACAATTTAAATCAGAATAGTTTAATATATTATTTACAAGAATATAAAAGACTTTGGTTGTTAAAAGTTTTACTTGTATGTTTTATATTTGTAAAAGCATTTTATCTAATGCACAGTTTGGAAAGTCATAATAAAAATGACACAAGTCCATACGATGTGACGTTAGAAAAAACATTCTTTGATTTGTCAGGGAAACATTTAAAAAAAGAAAACGATAATTTGGCAACAACTTTGTCACACTACAATAATATAAATAACATATCAACTAAAGGTACAATTGATGATGAAATTCGTCTTACTACAAAAATTGCTGTTAATAATTATTATGAAATTATGACAACAATGAAGAATGCTATTAAAGATAATAATTATAATAATGTTGATTTAACAACAGCAAATATAATAAAAGATTCCAAGACAATTATAATTAATATAAATAGCAATAACATAAATAAGACAACAATAGAAAAATCAACGACTGCAGTTTATTCAAATAAAACATTGTTCCAAACAACAGAATCAATTACTACTCACCTACCGAAAACTAACAGCAACAGTACAACAACGAACACGACAAACTCGATGACAGCACCACCAGTTAAAACACCTGCTGTGAAATCCTCCTCAGCAGTTATGCAAAAATATTTCATAAACACGAGCCACTGTCATATACCATTTGTGGAACCATTAACACCAGAAATACGAAAAATATTCAAACCTCAGCATTCTACTGGTTGCAGCAGTGATAAACCAATTGTTACAAGTTCATTTAGTGAGCCTGAAGGCCACTATATTTTACATATAAATTATACAGTGGCTGCAACCTTAAGAAAGTTGACTAAAAAATCTAAACCTATAGCGGAAGATTTATTGTGTTGCTACAAACAAATAGTTCGCAGCGGAAGTGGCATACATGTTGATGATAGTTTTAAGTAAGTCGCGCTTTCTTATCTAAATCCATACATAAATTTTTAAAAATAATAACAACAACAAAAGTATAAAAATTAAAAACAAACAAGCAAACAACAAAACTAACTTTAAAGCTAATACGAGAACTAAAAACAAAAAAAAAAAACTAAACTACAAGAACTTCAGTGTAATTTCCAAAATCCAGAAAGTCAACTTGTGTAAAAAAATTTCTATTAAATATTATTTTAAAAAGTACAACGTTTTAAATGCGAAGAAAATTGTTTAAATACATACATACATATCGCACTCTAAGTTATAAACCGGCACAAGTCGAAATTTTTCAAAATTATACTTTTTATGTATTTTGTAAACAACCTGTTCACAGATTTAACCTTTTACGACCTTGAAAGTTTATTTTCTATTCCCGCCATCCTGTTTTTATTTTGCTTGCATTACTTTTGCAGCATTAACGGTATTTTGTCTGTACTGATTATGTTTAAATAATTTTAAAGAAGATGTCAACGTCTTTTTGTCGAAAACAAGCAAACAAATCAAAGTAGTTTTGACATAAATTTGTTAATGAGATTTTTCGTATTTCAAAAAATAAAATGATTTTCGTTTATTAAAAGGATTTGGATCTTTTAAAAGTTGGTATGTTTGATTCTTAAAAATTACCATCACTAATGGTGGGTGGAAAGGGTTGCAAGTTGGGTACGTTGGGTCCTAAAAATGATATGGTGTCGATGGGACGATTTATACCCTAATTTTGACGATTTTAAATAATTCAAGTATGCAACTTTTATTTGTACTATTAAAGCAACCTTGAACTGCTGAAAATTGTAATGAGCAACTTTTTAAAAACTAATTTGCTTAAAACTGAAAGCTTTTATTTAATTGATTATTAAAACAAAAAGAAATTTTTAAATTTTGAAGACATTTATTTAGGAATATTTGCCAGAGACGTATTGGAAGAAGCACAAGTAAATGAATAAGAAAAATATGATATTAGTAATAATTGTGTTAATTTTTATATAGAGCTTTGTGATCAGATATTATAAAGATTTCATTTTGAAAATAAATATAAAGCTCTTGGCCAAATTAATCCATTTAATATTATTAATGAAGAATAATGTTGGTTTTCTGAAATTATAAGAGAATTTTCCTATTTTCTTGAAGAAAGTGAAACCCAAGACCTAGAAACAGAGTTCAGACAATTGAAATTATTGTCCTGATAGAAACATATAACTATTGGATTTTTGGAAAAAAATATCAGAGTTGCAAACGAGCGATTCTAGTCTTTTGTTTCCGGTTTTGACTAAATTTATTACAAAAATCCGAGTTTTACCACATTTTTCAGCAAATGTGGAAAGAATATTTAGTAGAGTTGTCAATTATTCGCCTTTCAAATTTGTTCGAATAATTCGAATAATAGTTTTTGTTCGTTCGATCAAACGATTAAAGCTAAAAAATTATTCGATTAATCGATGAGAACAACGAATAAAAAAATGCTTAAAAATTATTTATTGACAAAAAATAAATGTTTGCTATTAACACAAAAATGCATATGTATGTATATAACCAAAATAAATTAAATATTAAATAGTTAATGTTTTCATTAACAAAAAAAAAAAACAATACATAAAATTAATAATACATAAAAAAACTTAAAAATGTAATAACTGAAATTACTTTTAACTGATGTATGTCGATTTTAATTCTTCAAATACACATGTTTTATTCAGTCAAAATATATCAAATGATTTTTTTTTTGTTAAATTAGACAATTTAGGTTGTTCTTAAGAAATAATCTTTTAAAAACAATAATTTTAAAATTATTCAAACGATTTTTGGTTTTTGTTTTTATTAAATAAGATTTTGAAAAAAAAAAACTCTCGCTAATTGTCGATCCACGATAAAGTGAGAAGAGCATAAAATAGTTTACATATCTAATTTTTTTTTGTTCTTTTTTTAGATTTTTCCAAATATACCATATCGTCTAATATATCGCTAAATTCTTTTTTATTTTCTGAATTTTGTTAGTACAAAAAATAGAAGAATATAATTATTTAATTCGCATAAAAGATTGTTATGTATTTTCATTACTAATAACTTCATCTATATCATAACTTTTATCTGAATTATTGTGGTTACTTTCAATATAAAATAATCTAGAGTATAATTCATTTGCATATTCTTTAGTTTCAATTTTTGAAGAATATTTTAAAAACTTTCATTGCTCGGAAAATTTGTAAAAATATTATTAACATATTTTAAAGTTTTATACGTCTCTTATTTAATCTTATTTTAATGCGTTTTAGTAAATCTGTTGCAAAATAATTATTAATTTTTTTGTTGTTGACCCAACAATTTTGTATACTTTAGGACACTTCGTATAAGTGATTTTGATTTTTTTCTTTTTTGTTCTTGGTAAAATACTTCCAAACCAAGCTCATTCTGAAAGATAATTATATAATTAAGTTGTGAATTTTTTATTCGAACTGAGTGATATTTAATCAAAGAAATTTTTAATTTTTCAGGCTTAAGTTCGTTTTCTCTAAATATAATTTTGTTATAAATTAAATTATTATTTTTTTTTTTTTTTTTTTTCAATAGTAAATTTATACTGATTATCTATTGACCCCAACTAGTGGTCCTTGTCCTACGAAATCTACCAGTAGACTGCGTCAATACTGACTATGTAGTTCTTGTGGGACCATATGGAGTAAATATCAGTAGTAAGATTGTACTGACTTACTATTGGCGATATCACCACACTGTGGGAAATGTCCGTAGTAAAACTCTACGATATAGACCTGTAGGAAATGGCAATAGTAAAATCATACCGATTTTGATCCCATCAGCTTGATGATTTATTTTTAACGGTCAAAAATTTTCTCTACCTATGTATTCTGGTTAAACTTATTAAAAAGTAAATATTTTTTTTTTATCAGTTACGCTTTTTTGGATTTTAAGTAACGATATGTGTTAAAGTCATACACGGGAGTAATTAAATAAATTGACTAATTAATTGTCGATTTAATTGGAATTGACAATGCCAATTAAATTTTTAGCATTATCATTATTATAATTACGTTGTGAATTTTTTATTCGAACTGAGCGATATTTATTCAAAGAAATTTTTAATTTTTCAGGCTTAAGTTCGTTTTATCTAAATATAATTTTGTTATAAATTAAATTATTATTTAAATTAGAAAGAAAAATCTAGTGGCTCTTAATACTTGAACAGACAAAGAAAAATTAGAATGCGCGGAAGGTTTAAACTGACATCGATGTTTCGAGACTAACCACAGTCTCAACATCAGAGTTGTCTACCGCTTAGACCTCACTGCCACCACGGCAGCTGCAATCACATTAGTTAAAGATCCTCTATCATTAATTGAATCTGCTGAATTACATGTAAGTTTTTACACTACAGTTTTTATCATTTTTTAATGGGTTGGAACTTTACTATACTTTTTCAAAGTCTATCTTGTTCAAGTTGAGCTTTATTCTAGTGTTTCTTATTTGATTCCTAGGTGGCAGCCTTGGCTACCAATACTCTAGAGGTTATGGAATGTGATACGTTATACATATGTAAATACAACTGTTTTTTTTATTGTATAAACAACTGTGATGTACAAACACATTCTTAGCTACGGGCCTTTAGTTTTATAATAAAGTTGTGAATTTTTTATTCGAACTGAGTGATATTTAATCAAAGAAATTTTTAATTTTTCTCTAGAGTATTGGTAGCCGAAGGCTGCCACCTAGGAATCAAATAAGAAACACTAGAATAAAGCTCAACTTGAACAAGATAGACTTTGAAAAAGTATAGTAAAGTTCCAACCCATTAAAAAAAAATGATAAAAGCTGTAGTGTAAAAACTTACATGTAATTCAGCAGATTCAATTAATGATAGAGGATCTTTAACTAATATGATTGCAGCTGCCGTGGTGGCAGTGAGGTCTAAGCGGTAGACAACTCTGATGATGAGACTGTGGTTAGTCTCGAAACATCGATGTCAGTTCAACCCTCCGCGCAGTCTAATTTTTCTTTGTCTGTTCAAATATTAAGAGCCATTAGATTTTTCTTTCTAATTTAAATAATAATTTAATTTATAACAAAATTATATTTAGAGAAAACGAACTTCTTAAGCCTGAAAAATTAAAAATTTCTTTGATTAGATAATTATATAATTTTAAAAAAATAGAATACAATAACAATATTTTCTACTTACATGATAAGATTTATATAAAGCAATTGCTTCTTTTTTAGCTTTTAGTGTATTTCTAACTTATTCACCTGAGAGTGAAAAAAAATCCCATTCTTGAAAATTGTTTAACGTTTCATTTAAAACATAGCACGACTTCTAGGTATGCACAGTTCGACAATAACTACAAACATCCAAAATAATGTGTATTTGGTTGATATAAAGTACTCGCTTTGTTTCAAATCATACAAACAAATTTAACACATTTTTTACGTATGCAAAAATATGTTCGATTAATTGACATAAATTAATCGATTTATTCGTTATTCGAAATTCGGCATTTTTAAATTATTCAAACAAGAATTTAGTTTTGTTTGATCGATTAATCGAATTGTTCTTAATCGGTTGATAACTCTAGTACACAACATCCCTTCTTACCCTGGAATGTAGGAAATCACTTAATACAGTGTTACCCTTATATGGATGCGGGGACACGGGGAAAACAAGGGCAACGTCATCGCTGACAATCTGGCCAGGAGAGGTACAGAGTTAGAGGCTGCTGAAATTGACAACTTCTGTGGTCTTCCGCTCTTGGCCTGCTGGAGGCGAATCAAGGAAGCTCTTATGCGAAAGGCACTAACCAGATGGTTTAATGAACCATCCTGCACCACAGCGAGGACCCTATGGCCTTGCCTAGATGTCAACAGAACCAAAAATCTGCTGAACTTTCCAAAAATGCAATTGCGCAATCTTGTGGCCACGGTCACGGGACACTGCACCTTCGGAACCCATGCCAGACGCATGGGTCTACCATACAATGAATACTGCTCCAGCTGCAATGACGAGGAAGAAGAAGAAAGTATCGCACACCTTCTATGCCTCTGCCCAGCTATGGAGGATCACCGCCTCCGCTTTCTAGGCAGCTGATCCTTCAGTACCCTCTCCGAGCTCTTCTATACGGAACTCGGTTGTCTTAGCTCCTTCATCAGGTTCGCCCAATAGGGGGCTTGACATCCTGCCCGTTTCTGCAAGACTTACCCCTTGCTTAAAGTTTTTTCCCACCTGCTCTTCTCTTGTTTCTTCACTGTCCTTTCCACGCCCACTCTTCTTCTGACTCTTCTAATCTCCTTTTCTATATCACTCTCCTTCACTACAGGCAGCACAATGGGACCACATCAGGACCCAAGTGAGCTGGACTCTAATCTTCCCTTTACCAGCAGCCTGCTAACCTAACCTAACCTACCTACAGTCGTTTATGCAAGAATATCTTACAAAATATCATTTGATAGTGTTCGATAGAAATTTTGTATTAATTTTTTGTATATTTTTGTCAAAATAATAAAACTGCATATTTTAAAAGCTAAAGCTGTTAGCAATTTCCCAGTATTTCTTTTCATAGTGTAACGACACGTTTCCTCGCTGGATGCTGGGATAGGTTCAGCGGGGTCCAGGGTCGTTCGAATGAAATAAAACCACAGTGAACAACTTGGTTTTCTTATACTTTAAAATAATCCTTTATTTAATTTTCTACAGCTTTATATTAATTGTGAATCCGTAACGCCGCCTTACGAGAGTTGTAGCCGAAGGCTGTTTTGGGTTCAACGCTGGCCGTCCAAGATTTTTGGTATAGCACTCTCCTGGAGTAGGATGAAGTGGTCAGTGGGCGGCTGGCCTGTAGGAATAAACTCCCATACAGGTCAAACAGCTACCTGACACCGGCGCTGATGAAAAAGGGGCTGCACAAAAAACGTCACCTGGCTTAGAAGGACGTGATTAGTGAGCGGCAAAACCTATAGGAACGAACTCCCATACAGGTCTAACAGGCTCGCTGATACCGGCACTGGCAATAGAGGGATAGCTCTAACGGACGTCGCCTGACGGAGGATGAATTTAGTGGCTAACCTATAGAGACAAACTCCCGTACAGGCTTCAACTCTTCGTACGCAGATACTGGCAGTGAAGGAAGTACACCAGTGAAGTCTGGAAACAGTACAAGAATAAACTCCTTGTATCGTTTTAGTGGCACGTTTAGTTTAAATCACAAACTATTGTTAGGCTATTACCGCACAACCAAAGTGAGTTCTTACCGCTAAGCGAGCTCCCAGCAGACTGCCTTCTATATTATTTTGTCTTGCCTTTTATGCCTATACAATTGTCGATACACACGCATACACAGCGTAGTATATGTGTCGTATGCTTTGCATGGTTGTACAGCGAGCGGTTGTATTTTGATGGAGGTATCCATATCTGACATGCAGGGGGCGTTACTTTATCCGTTAATAAAGACGTTATAATTTGAAAGGGTAGTTTAACTTACTGACTAGTTTTAATATGATTAAATAAAATATATTTCCGTTTCGTTGAAACAAATTCAATAAGGAATACATATAATGTAAACTAGATACTACAAATTCAGGTAGTACAAAATAAATGGGGAATAATTCAATTAATAATAATAACAAAACAGGCGATACTTCGATCCATAAAGAAATATAGACAATATTCTATTTGCCAATTATTGTTGTGTGGGAAAAACAAGTGCAACGACTTTTGCCGTTACACTGCTCCCCCTCTATTCATTTAAGGTTATGGGCGTAGCCACCGGATGCGCACAAGGCCATTGCGCGTATAGTTGATGCGGTACTTCTGCCCTCGTATCTCTATTAGCGTACGCACACGTCTCTGGGACGGTGCTACTGGGAAGCGTTTTTCAATTTCCTCTCGCAATTCTTCAGGAGCCTGCAACAATGATATCTCCCGTGAATTAGTCGGGAGTGGCGGCGCTCTGGAGACCATTGACATTGGAGAAACTGTTAATGGTGCTACTCTGGCGAATTGCCTTGGAGGCGTGACTAGTGTTCTGGGCGACGTAACTGATGATGCGATTAATGATATTTCCTTGCACGATGGCCGACGATCTGGTGGTAGTGGGGGACTGTTTACATGTGAATGTGCCCTCATTCGAAAATATTGTTCCATGCTAGTACGTTTGGAACTATCTGTTGGTGATGTGGGTACTGTGCTCCCCTTTGTGAAGCGACGCGCTCTGTTTTTGGTGGTGCGTATTCTCCGTTTTCGACTTGTGCTGGGGATGTCGTCGTCTTTGAGGACTATGGTTCGACGGCTTTTAGCTTGATCCTTTTTTAGGTTTTGTCGGAACTTTTCCCGTGACGCATCAAATTTTTCTTGGTTGTTACTCATCATCCGCACTTGTTTACTTTTTTCATGATTTTTCTTACCCGTAATCTTTGTGAAACGCTCCCTTCGACGTGGCCTACTCTGTTCGACTTTCCTGGAATGCGTGACAAGACCGGCACATGTGAATGTCGTGTTAAAATTGCGCAGGAAGTCAAGGCCTAAAGTGACACTTTCTGTCGCTTGGTGCATAATTAGAAATTCGTGCTCTGCGGTCACATTTCCCAAGCGCACGTTATATTTGACAGCCTTCGTGACGACTCTTTTTGAGCCATCGGCTAGTATCACGTCGATGTCCTCTTGGCCATATGGGGGCTTAGCTGTTAGCTGTTGGATGAGCGTCGGCACGATGAAGCTTCGCGTCGCACCGGTATCAATGATGGCTGTGACCAAGTTTCCTTCGATTAATAATGTTGCCTTTAATTTCTCCTCTCCCCAAGTCAAGT
Source organism: Lypha dubia (assembly GCA_947311025.1). Lineage (NCBI taxonomy): Eukaryota > Metazoa > Arthropoda > Insecta > Diptera > Tachinidae > Lypha > Lypha dubia. The sequence goes on along the minus strand of OX371260.1, from coordinate 24,426,597 downwards.
GTGTGTTTTGACTTTGGTTTTTCGTAGCTTTGCTCGGTTTATATGGATGTCGTCCGGTCTTTGGAAAAAACTCTGTGGACAACATGCGATAGTGTTCCCCTCGATTCTGTTGTGCATTACGCGGTATCGTTTCCATATCCGCCGCTAAATTAATAAGTTCGTCCAACGTTGTGAAATCACGCCGTCGGATATACCACTGGTAGTCTGGTAATGTGTTTCTGTAGATTCGTTCAAGTTTCTGGGTAGGATTAAGATCTGTGTGCCTCATTAGATCCTGTAAATTCAGCATATATTCTTTAAATGATTCGCGAGGTTTCTGGGTGCGTTTTCGGATCTCATCCTCCAGCTTTTCAAAGTACCGCGGAGGTAGAAAGAAGTCACAGAAATCTTTTTTGAACATCCGCCACTGGTCCCATTGTTTATTGTTATTTCGGAACCAGCTGAGCGCTTTGTCGCGGAAAAATTCTGACATGACTCTGAGGACGTCATTTAATTGAATTTCGTACATACCGGATAACTCTTCTACTCGCTCTATAAACCCTAGAGGGTCCTTTCCACCATCATACTTGAGGCCCCATTTCCGCACTAGGTCGATTATGAGTACCTTGCTCTCTTTTCCCGTGTTCTGTACATCAAGATTGCACAGCCTTTGGGTTATAGTCTCTATTTTCAGTGGGGATGTATTATTTGCTGCCTCGGTATCCCGTGGTGGCACAGACAAGCTGGCCCCGGGTGATAGTGAGGAAACTTTCTCGTGTTGTGCCTGCAGTTCTAGCAGTCTGTTCATTATTGCCGCCTCGTGGTCGGTTGTTAAGAATTTTGCGAATCGCTTACGTAATTCTTCCACGGTACCTGTAGCAGTTTGCTCGAACTCCGCCAAGTAGCTGATTAGCTCTTCCCTTTTTAGTGAGTATACCCACGTGGTTTTCAGCATTTCTTTTAGATGGACAAAAATTTATGTGGTGGTAGCAGTTTTTCTGGGCACAGATCTCTTTTCGTTGTTGCAAATTTTTTTTGTAGTTATAGTTGATTTTCGCTGTAAATTAATAAAAAAGGGTTTTTTTTTCCTTTTTTTTTGTATATTTATATATTTGTTTTTTAATCTTTATTTTTGTTGGATTTAGACATTAAATGTCCCTGCTCGGGCGCCATGTAACGACACGTTTCCTCGCTGGATGCTGGGATAGGTTCAGCGGGGTCCAGGGTCGTTCGAATGAAATAAAACCACAGTGAACAACTTGGTTTTCTTATACTTTAAAATAATCCTTTATTTAATTTTCTACAGCTTTATATTAATTGTGAATCCGTAACGCCGCCTTACGAGAGTTGTAGCCGAAGGCTGTTTTGGGTTCAACGCTGGCCGTCCAAGATTTTTGGTATAGCACTCTCCTGGAGTAGGATGAAGTGGTCAGTGGGCGGCTGGCCTGTAGGAATAAACTCCCATACAGGTCAAACAGCTACCTGACACCGGCGCTGATGAAAAAGGGGCTGCACAAAAAACGTCACCTGGCTTAGAAGGACGTGATTAGTGAGCGGCAAAACCTATAGGAACGAACTCCCATACAGGTCTAACAGGCTCGCTGATACCGGCACTGGCAATAGAGGGATAGCTCTAACGGACGTCGCCTGACGGAGGATGAATTTAGTGGCTAACCTATAGAGACAAACTCCCGTACAGGCTTCCACTCTTCGTACGCAGATACTGGCAGTGAAGGAAGTACACCAGTGAAGTCTGGAAACAGTACAAGAATAAACTCCTTGTATCGTTTTAGTGGCACGTTTAGTTTAAATCACAAACTATTGTTAGGCTATTACCGCACAACCAAAGTGAGTTCTTACCGCTAAGCGAGCTCCCAGCAGACTGCCTTCTATATTATTTTGTCTTGCCTTTTATGCCTATACAATTGTCGATACACACGCATACACAGCGTAGTATATGTGTCGTATGCTTTGCATGGTTGTACAGCGAGCGGTTGTATTTTGATGGAGGTATCCATATCTGACATGCAGGGGGCGTTACTTTATCCGTTAATAAAGACGTTATAATTTGAAAGGGTAGTTTAACTTACTGACTAGTTTTAATATGATTAAATAAAATATATTTCCGTTTCGTTGAAACAAATTCAATAAGGAATACATATAATGTAAACTAGATACTACAAATTCAGGTAGTACAAAATAAATGGGGAATAATTCAATTAATAATAATAACAAAACAGGCGATACTTCGATCCATAAAGAAATATAGACAATATTCTATTTGCCAATTATTGTTGTGTGGGAAAAACAAGTGCAACGACTTTTGCCGTTACAATAGTCAGGGCCATAGAAATACCCAATAGCAGAAAAAATAAAGAAACAAGAGATCACTTTACACTTTTTTGAAACTTGTGTATTTTTGCCGTTAAAGACCAAACGGCATTATTTATTACAGGTTTTGAAAAACAAGGTGTGGAAAAGAAATAGATTGCTGCAGTACACCTATTGGTTCTCATATAAAACTTTATCTTGATAAACGTTAAACTTCATTTAACTGATTTTTTTTATTTATATGAAATTTGTCTTTTATCATGATATTGATATTTTATAAACTTTATAGTCAATATTTAGATGTTTTTATAAATTTGATAATTTTCCATAAACGTAATGTTAGTGTAAAAATTTTTGGAGCAAAGAGCTTTTTCCATTGTTGCAGAATTAATTAGTTTTTAACAAATCATAAAAAATTGTGACATTGGTTGAACAGAATTAATAGAAAATATTTTTCACTTTTAATTTATCAATTCATTTTCTTAAAAGAATGTCGCATACTCAGAAAAATGATTAGATTTTCACATATACCAAATAAACGTTGATTCAATTAAAATATTTTTTCTTAATAACCAGTAATTTTCTTCTCTGTATAAATTATATTACTTTTAATTTTTCACAACATTAATACAATATTAATACATAATTTTTAAAATTATTTTAAAATACTGAAAAAACAATTTTTTGTGGAGTTTTGGTTAAAAGACACTTGCTGCCTCTGTCTGTTCCACTGAATGCGAACGATAGCTTGTTTCTTGGAAAAAAAAATTTTTGTATAAGAAACTGACATTCGCATTTAGTGACACAGTCAGTTAAAAATTAATATAATTAAACGCTTTGGACCAGACAAAATTTTATTTGTTTAATAATTTTTAGATGTAATCGACAAGTCCTAATGTAAAAATCTAGTAAAAATTATTTATATTTTTTGCGAAAAACATAACAAAATGTTTTCTGTTTTTGATACAAATGTCAATTCTAATATTTATTTATTTAATTTTTGCATAATACCTGCATCCATCCCCCCTTTCATTACAGATTACTACCCTGTACAAACTTTCATCAAGATTTTGTGGTGCCACTACATATTAATGCCGTTATTGTTAATTGTAAATCAAAATCAAATAAATCAACATTACAGGAAGATGCATTAGCTTTCGTTCAAGTTAATAAAACTTTAATGCAGCAGGAGTCGTCAAGTACCATGATAAGTAAAACGCGTAACCTTGGCATTTTCATAATCGGAATAGATACATTATCTCGTATTAATTTTCGGCGCAACATGCCAGAAACATTCAAGTATTTGGTTGATAATAAATGGTACGAACTTATGGGTTATAATAAGGTAATTCATAAAATGTTCTTGTTAAGTTGTTTTATATGTATGTTTGTATATATGTATGTTTGTATATATCTTATCTGTGTTTTCGAAATTTTATTTAAAAAAAAAAGTTATTCATATTTATATCTAAAGAATTCGTTGACTTATTTTTGTTTTCATTAAATTAAATTATTGTCTTACGAAAATATAACAAGTAGTAGAGGTGGGATTGCCAGTTTTTTTTTCTTTTAAAAATCGGGACCAATTTCAGAAAAGGTGGAAAATTGCATGATTTTCGAAACTTTCGCGCGACAAAGGAATATATATTCACATATATATTTTTTTCAAAATATTTTCATCAATGGTTTCGATAATCGAATGTACACAGCCCGCGAAAATTCAAAATTCACTTTTAAGCTATTGCTTAGATTCTATCGCGTTCTTTGAGGCGACCGAATCAAGAAATTTTGAAAAGTAAAAGTCTTTTGTTTATGAAACGAAAAAACCTGGAATTTGTTTATGAAACGAAAAATGCTGACACTAAGTTTGTTTCTTAAGACTTTTGTTTTTTGAAATGAAAATTTTTAAGCTATTGCATAGCTTCTATCGCGGGCTTTGAGGCGACCGAATCAAGGAATTTTTAAACGTTTGTTTCTTAAGTCTTTTGTTTTTGAAACGAAAAACCCTGGAAAAAATCTGTCATTTGTTTTTGAAACGAAAAAACCTGTCACTAATTTTGTTTCTTAAGTCTTTTGTGTTGTTAAGTATTTAAATCGCTCAATGTATGTTAACCCCTAAAGTATGCTATTGATAAACATTAACATTTGATATCATATTGATATCATTAACATACAGTATTGCCAGAATAACAAAGGAGTTATTAAACAAAACGTAATAATAAAATGCTGTGCAATAACTTTACCGCGGCAGCCTCCGAGTGCCACATGACTTTTTTTTTGTATAGTCTATGTATGATGACTATACAGTGTTGCCGCTTTGAAAATTTTTTAAAATTGCCAGTGTTTCCAGGGATTTTTGTCCAAGTTTTTGGGAATTCCAGTCCCGGGAAATTTTAAGGGATTTCTGGGTTTTTGAGGGGATTTTTATAAATGTATATAAAAGAAAGTCGTGTTAGTAACTAAAAATTGGTGGGCAGGTAGCTTAGTACCAGGAGAAGGACATAGGATAATAAGGTAAGGCACTTTTTACCTCGGGGGACTAAGGTGCCCCTTCTTTGTATGCGGCACCTCCAGTATAGCTAGAAAGCTGAAATTGAAATTGCATAAGTTGATAAAATATGCTATGCAATAGCTTTACCGCGGGAGTCCCCGACTGCCACACGTCTTTTTCATTTTGTACAAACCTCGCATGTATAATAAAGTACCAATTCAATTAAAAATTTAAATAAATGAATAACTAAATTTCTTTGATTAAATTCTTATTTTGTCTGGAAGAAGTTGCTTGCATGGGTGCCATAAAAAATCGGCGGCAAGGTGTTCGCTAAAATGTTGATTATCGAAGCGGGGCAAGTTTTCTTTTCCATCCAAGATATATTGTTCATCGCACAACTCTGCTATTTATAGGCCGATTATTATTTTGTTCGGGTTTGCATGCAGGTTGGACCGATTAAAAAATTTTTTGGCATAGTTGCGTAGATTTCGTAATCTGTTCGATTGGCTTTTTGTCTTGAAGCCGACTTTTATCACCACACTTATTTAATTTGAACACTTGCTCAGATGTACCACATCACTGTTTCACAGCCAAGTGATTTTCGTCCAAACTATATTGAGTTTTAAACATTATTGAAAACTTTTTGCACTAAACTATTATTCAAAACTTAAACAAATATTAAAAGAAAATTCCGTTTGTTTTCAGGTTGGCGACAATACATTACCGAATTTAATGCCACTTTTATCGGGTTATACCAGAAAAACCGTAAATGAAAAATGCCATCCAAAAACCGTTGGTGGTTACGATAATTGCAACTTTATTTGGACAACATTTAAAAACAATGGTTATCATACAGCGTATGCTGAGGATTCATCTTTTATATCGACATTTAATTATTTTACGAAAGGTTTTAAAAAACCCCCCACCGACTATTACTTTCGACCCATGGCATTGGCCTATGAAAAATCATTAAAAAGAAAAACAAAAGCTGGCCTAAATTATTGCCTAGGACGTAAACAATTTGGAGAGTATATATATGATTATGCGACGGAATTTGCGGCACGCTTTAAAAATCAATCAAGTTTCGGGTTTTTTTGGACCAACTCATTCAGTCACAATTCCTACGATTTATCTGCCACAATGGATAAAAGAATGGTGAAGTATTTTAAAGAATGGGAAAAGCAGGGTATCTTTGAAAATTCAATGGTTATTTTTCTTAGTGATCATGGTGCACGTTGGGGTCCTTTGTTAAAATTATCTCAAGGGTTTTTGGAAGAACGCTTGCCAATGTTTTTCATATCCGTGCCCAAATGGTTTCGCCAACAATATCCGAAACTAGTGAACAATTTAGAAATCAATCAAAAGCGTTTAACCAATCCATTTGACATACATGTGACGTTGCAACATCTTTTGAAATTGACAAAGGATAACTATAAAATACAGCAAACTTTTGATTGTGCCAAATGCCAAAGTATATTTGAGGAGATACCAGAAAATCGTACTTGTGAAGATGCCAATATACCAGAAGCCTACTGTACCTGTTTACCTTTCCAAACGGAATCTCCCAAAAATAAAGTCGTACAGACTGTTGCCAAACTTATAATAGACGAAATTAATCGTTATTATGAAAGCAAGAATATAACAGCCTTATGCAGCCCACTGCAACTGAAGGAAATTACAAATGCGAAACGGCGGTATACAGATGAATCGAAATCCCCAAATGCTACCAAAACCACTTATGCAATTGATTTTACAACTGATCCCGTAACCAAACCCAAAACATTGTTTAGTGCTAACGTCGATTATGATGTGCAAAATAAACGCATTTATCACTTCAATGTAGAGGACATTAGTAGACAAAGTATTTATAAAAACACGGCAAATTGTTTAGATGATGCGCAGGCTAAAAAATATTGCATCTGCAAAAACTCTTTAAAATGAGATAAACAAAAAAAAAAAAAAAAAGAAAAAAAAAAAACATAAAATAATTAAATAAATTAAACAAAAGAAAATGCCATAAAAAAACAGGGATGCTTGTTTTGATGGACACAAATAAGAAAAAGTAATTGGTGTGGTCGATATCTTTGCCACATAATCTGTGTTAGATTATACGAATGCATACTTCCTTCCCATCATAACCCTGTAGTAAACTCGGGGCCAATTGTCTCCAAGTCACCACTTTTGTCTACTTGTTTGGTGACTTCTTACTGGGCTTATCGCTGACAGGTCACCGATTTGACGACTAGTGCTGACATCTTGATGACATTGTCAATGGTACGTCTACACTTTTAAGCTAGACTAAAATTATATAAATGTACTAGTAACATTCTGGTTTGAATGTCTTCACTTGGTCCCATTAGAACTACGTAATCACTACCTAGTCAGCACTCTTAATGTTACTAGTATATTTTCAATGACAAGCACATGCTAAATGTCTATAGCAGAAAGCATTGTATGGGGGGTAATAGAGAGTAGTACTGGTGACAAAGTCAAAAGCGAGCCAGTATAATTTCACTAACGACATTTCCTGCAGGGAATTGATACACTTGTATGTATGTGTAGTGATGTTACGAATATCAATTTTTAGTATTCGCGAATACGAATAAAATATACGAATAAAATATTTCAAATTTGCGTCAGTAACGATAAATTGAAAAAATATGTCACACTACTTTAGGCATATATCATTATTATGACATTGAGAAGCCGAATTTGAAGACCACTACCGAACATATTTAAATTATTTTACCTACATACATACATATGTATATACATTAGGGACATAAATTTTTAAAAATTTTCTTAAAATATCAAAATTGGCTTAGCACAGTCCGATAGAGCATAAAAAACTATAAGGGAACGTATATTTATTTTTTCGCTAAGGTCAAAAAAGTTCACACACCAACCGCGATGAAGTTTTGAAAATTTTTAGTTTTCTTTTTGGTAAAGAAAAATTAATAATATGTTTATTTAAAACAAAAAAAAAATAGCTCAAGTATGAAATTTCCGCAAACCAAACGTACCAAAACGTATCTTTAACCTTTTTTAACGAAAAAAAAAAATTAAAAATGAATAAAAACACCGTATAAATTTTTTTATACACCTGTTTAAAAAAACCAATTGCTGCGTGAACTTTTTTGAGAAAAATTACAAAAGATTATGATTTTCGTGGTTACTAGGACATGGTTGACCTCATGGTACTATGCCAAAAAATTGGTTATACCCCTAATGTACATACATATGTATATGTATACTAATAAAAACAATTATTCTGTCCATTAAGTAAAAAAAAAACATTTTTTTCCTTTTCTCTACAGAAAAATACAAATTCGCTCAGATATTAATTATGTAAAAAGAATTTTTGCTTTCGTTAGTAAAACCACAATCGTTTGCAGCAGGGGAAAACTAAAAATAATATTCGCACTTTTTTATAATCCAATAAATATCTATGTACATATTTTATTATTTTCAAGGTGTGGAAAAGAAGAAGATTGCTGCAGTGCACCTATTGGTTCTCTGATTTTGTTTTATGTATATGAAATTTGTCTTTTATCATGATATTGATATTTTATAAACTTTATAGTCAATATTTAGATGTTGCTATAAATTTGATAATTTTCCATTAACGTCATGTTAGTGTAAAAATGTAGCAATTGTGGCGGTAATCACACTGCTAACTATGGAGGCTGCCCTCTTTACTCGTTTTTTAAACGTTCGTCGAGCAAAAAAGAAAATAATATCCCCGCTCAGCCTGTCACACCTTTAAGCTACCCACAATTACCTCTACAGTCCAGCAGTCAGAAACAATTTTCAAATGTATTGAAATCTAACACGACTACTGCTCAGCAACAACCTAATACATAGTCAATTTTCATATGCTAACATTTGAAAAAGTAACCAGAATACAGCGCAAAAAACGGTACTAATAAACGAAGTTCCAGGGTCTAAGTTTAGTCGTATTGAAGCCTCAATTGAGAGCTTAATACAAACAGTAAATACTTTTATTCTCAACATGTCCTGTATGATAACGGTGATTATATTTTTCTACCAAAAAAAAAAAGGACACTCAAAATTAAATAAAATTTATTGGTATTAACTTAATTACATATGTAGATATATTTTATATCAATAAAATAAAAATATAATTCAAAAAATGTAATATTAGTGACTAGTACAATAAGTTACATACATACGTACATATATACTTATTTTAATGTTTAAAACAGAAATTAAATATGCCTAGAAGTTCACACGTCGTTAAAACAAAAAAATAATTAATTAATCAAAATTAACAAAGAAATTAAATTTAGCCAATAATACAAAAATAACAAAATTCAATAAATAAAAACAATAGTTTAAGGATTATAATCCTAATAGATAATATTTCTTCTAATTTCTTCGATCTTTTATTAAATTTATTTTCAGTCTGATGTTCCGAGTTAAATAGCCACTTTTTTGATTTTTTATAAAAATAAAAATAACAATAACAAATTTTATTTTTATTTTTAAAAAACCAATATTTCGCTACCAAACAATGGGTAGCTTCTTCAAGGTTATATTACGTTAATATTTCTATGAAAAAATGTTTTGTTTGTTTACAAATTTTTGATAGGAAATTGAAAAAATTATTTCAAAACACATTTTCTGGCGCCAAATCAAAAAATTAATTTTTGTATGAACAAATTAACAAAATTATTTTAAAGCATATCTTAAGGATTATAGAGAACATTTATATATAAAAAGAAACCAAAAAATATTTTACAAAAAGTTAGCTTAAATTTCTACTTCTATTAACTAAATATCTATAATTCTGAGCTATATTTGCTGTATCTATTTTGTAATTAATCCGTTGTGTATTGCGAACTTTACTGAGCTGTAACATTTCTAGCATTAATCTACGCTTATAATTATTTTCTTTGTTTAAAATTAATGTATTTTTAAAATCAGGACAATGATTTGAGCTAGCGCAATGTAATGACAAAGCTGTCTTTTGTGTTAATGTAGTGTTTCTGTATTTATAATCTGATTTATGTCCCGCAATTCTACTTTTTAATTTGTTCTTGGTAGTACCTACATATACCTTATTACAATTATCATTATCATTTCCACCACATGGAATCTTATAAACTAAGTTAGACATTTCTAATTATATGTATATATAGAAAGAATTAAAAATATTTTATTGAAGAATAATTATCCAATTCAATTTTTCTGTTGTTTAATAAGACAATTTGTTAATCAGAATAATTTAAATACAAGACCAAGTATTGAACCAAAGATTTATAAATCACTAACTTATGTGCCTCTCATATCTGAAAGATTAGAAAAGTCGAAGATTTATGACAATAAGAATTATGTGTTGGCCCATAAAATGTATAATACATTAGGAAGACTATTCAGTAACACAAAAGATAAACATAAAAACGAAATAGAATATTTTCTTCTGGATAAACAAATCGATGTTATGCTTGACATCTCGAAGCTATTTCAGAATTAGTGGATATAATTTTTACGACACCATGGATCATCGAGGTAGAGCTGGTTGGGTTGGTTGGTTGACAGATAGACAGATGTTATTACAAGTTTTTGATGTTCGAATTGTTCGTGCAGACTTTTACGGTAAGCACAAAACAAACATCAAAAACTTGTAATAACATCTGTCTATTCGCCCCCCAGATTTTCATTTTTAATGTTAGATATAATTTGAACAATATTTGTAACGTTTTTCCATTGCCAATATGTATAAGCAAATTTTGTAAAGCATCAATTTCTTTCCCAAGTCCAATTCTTCTCTCAAAATAGATTCCTTCGTTTCCTTAACGAACTCCAACTTAATTGGCCCTCAAAACCTAGTTGACTGGGGCGTATTATTATTCCAAATAGGTGTTCTAGAGGACAGTACGAGTCTCAGTGGTATAATTGTTGTGGCTAGAAGTGAAACGTCTGAATTATTGGATAAGTCTGTTGTATGAAACATCTGCTTATATTGCGCTTGGCCTGTGCTACTGTCAAATCCGTAGCTAAAAATTAACGGCCTGTTTTACACTGTCGACAAGTCGATGTCGTTCTCTTATTTATATTGAAAACAAAAACAAAATATTTAAATTTGTTTTTGTTTTTAATACAAATAAGAGAACGACATCGACTTGTCGACAGTGTGAAACAGGCCGTAACTCACAAACCAAGGAATCTGCAAAAAATGATATTATTCCGATTAAGCAACTTTACGCAATATGAGATAAATCCTAGTAAATGAACCACACTTGTGTATTCAAATATGTTTACAATTGGTTTGCCAAACGTTAATATTTTTTTAAAAGCTTACATTAAATTAACTTTTGAAAAAAAAAAACCCATTTGTATAAAGGTTATGTTAAAAATTTAATTTTTCCAAAAAAAATTTTAAAAATTTTCAAGAATTTATGAATCAAATCTTATGGCGTTTTCTTTTCTGAAAAAAGTGTTGCATTTATGCTACATTCTTTAATTTTCGTGATCCATTCTAAAAAATATGTAACATATTTAAAAGCGATTTCGTTCCTTTCTAATTATGTTGCACCAATAAATGACAAAATATGCAACATATTTTCCCCTCTACTATCAAGTCGGGGTGATATACTGCCCATTTTTACAACTTTGTTTAGTATATTTTTATACAAGTAAGAACTTGTATTTTTGTCATTCTACTTAGTTAGCGAAAAAACTTATAATTAAAACGATAATTAATTAATTAATGTTAAGTAATGTTAAGCCTCAAATATTTTGTACCATTGTGGCAATAAAAAATGTACCACTTTTTAAAGGTAGGTGCAAACTGTAAAAAGTGTTACACATTGAAAGGTCAACATTTTTGTTCAGAAAAGAAAACACCATTAAGTACTTATAATGACAGATTATTCTCCATTACAAACTTTTTATAATATTTTAGCACACTTTTCACAATAAATGCTCAAACTTTCTATAAAAAAGTGATATATGACTTTGTTGCTGTCAAACAGTATTTTGTAAAAAAAGTATCAATTTGTTTGAATTGGAGTATTAGTAACTGGTTGGCAAAAAAAAACAAAGCTATATGGATAGTTTCGAAATTTGAGTTTCGCACGGAAAAATCAGGTGTTTGAAATTAGTGCATTGGTTTAACAGAAAATATTTCTTACTTTTAATTTATCAATTCATTTTCTTAAAAGAATGTCGCATACTCAGAAAAATTATTAGATTTTCACATATACCAAATAAACGTTGATTCAATTAAAATATTTTTTCTTAATAACCAGTAATTTTCTTCTCTGTATAAATTTTATTACTTTTAATTTTTCACAACATTAATACAATATTAATACATAATTTTTAAAATTATTTTAAAATACTGAAAAAACAATTTTTTGTGGAGTTTTGGTTAAAAGACACTTGCTGCCTGCCTGTTCCACTAAATGTGAACGATAGTTTGTTTCTTGAAAAAAAAAAATAATAAAAATAAAATTTTTTACATTTATTTGAGCATGTACTCAAGTATTTATGTTTTATATTTTATTTATTTGTTGCGGGTTAGCAATATCTAGATATATATTTCGTTGGTAGCTATACCAATTCATCAGTAGATGTTTTACCCTTTATGTTTAAAAAAATTTCAAAGCTCATCTATTTATACAAAAACTCACAAATATATTTTTGTGAATTACAAAGCATAAAAATAGCCTTTAAAAAATTTCTCAAACACACTCAACAATAATTTTCCATTATGAATGTGTTTACTTTTCTACACCTATGCAATTAGACAACCGCTGGTTGCCATTAAAAGTATTTTATTGTTGTGTGTGTTTGAGAAATTTTTTAAAGGCTATTTTTATGCTTTGTAATTCACAAAAATATATTTGTGAGTTTTTGTATAAATAGATGAGCTTTGAAATTTTTTTAAACATAAAGGGTAAAACATCTACTGATGAATTGGTATAGCTACCAACGAAATATATATCTAGATATTGCTAACCCGCAACAAATAAATAAAATATAAAACAATAATAAAAATATGTATAAAAAATGCCATTCGAATATCGAAGAAGTTCTTTCTTTCGAACAATTACATTTGAAACAAAAACATAATTCAAATACTACTGCACTGCAGGATCCGTCCACGGAAGCCTTAAAACACTCTCATAGGTGTTTATGCATGTAAACCTTTTCAATCTTATTTATACAAATTTTGATGGGAAAAAGAATACAATACAAATACAAATTTACTATCTCTAAATTACCGTTAAATATTTTTCCTATTATAGGATTTGAATAAAAAAGCTGTAGTTCCTCATATTTCGCTATACCAACATTTGATTGTTACACACAAGTGTACAAGGAAACAATAGTTAGAACGAAGTATTTTGCGTACCTCTTCAACTTCGTTATATCGAAGCTTCACTGTAGTATTTTTTTATGCAATTAGATATTTTTACAGAATTTCATTTTTTATATAGACAAGAAAGTAAGTTACATATTTATTTTAAAAAAGGTCAAAAGATGGGGACAAGAAAAATTAAATACGAAATTTTACTACTTTTATGCAAAAGAAAAAAATCCAGCCATACAGTCTTATTAATTAAGAGACCAATTCTGAAATTTTTATCGCCGATAATATACTGCGTGACGTTCGAAAATAATTTTTGTATGTTCTGCGTGTGCAGTTTGTGGAATCAACTAGTGTCAGCATTTCTCCTGATGCGTGCAATATTGCCTCATATCCAATACTCTCTGGCGAAAAATTTTACAACAATATTTGGTCCAAATATTTGTTTGAGAAATATTAAGTCTGCTGATTGAGAAAAGCTTTGCAGAAGATTGTGGTTGTTTAAGATCGCTATTGTTTTATTATATCTATATATATAAAATACAAAAAATGTTTGTACCCATGTTCGCTATAGACTCGGAAACTATCCAACCGATTTGACCCAATCTATATATATAAAATACAAAAAATGTTTGTACCCATGTTCGCTATAGACTCGGAAACTATCTAACCGATTTGACCCAAACTGGTGTCATTCAAAAGGGAATTTATAGAGGATGGTTTTAGGCTTTTAATATTTCAAGTGGGCGTAGCCCCTCCCACATAAATTGAATAACATCATATATCTTGACTATTGTGATAGCAAGAGTTTTGAAACATTGCAATAGTTCATATGTTACTAATGTGAGTAATCAGGACAAAAATGGGCGTTATCGGACAAGTGGGCGTGGCAGCTCCCATATAACCCAAAAATTGAAATCGCCATATTTTGGGCATTTTTTGACCTACGCCGATGATATTTGGTACATATAGTATTGACATAATTAGGAATACGTACTAGGAGAAAAGTGAGTGGGACCACGCCCCTTTATAGGAAAATAAAAAATCTTAATATAGTCTTAACTATTGGACCGATGGTCATTAAATTTTCACAATAGGATATATAAATACTTTTAATTTTATTTAAAACGAGGGGGGTAGCGAAGTACACCGGGATCAGCTAGTATCTAATAAATATTTTAATGAAATCTAACAACCATGTTTTTCATTTTCGAACTTTATTATTATTGATATTAAGGTTCAACAATAATTGTCAGCAAAATAATATTAATTATAAGTATTTAAATTTGATGTTATCAGCTGTATGTAAGTGTGTATTTTTTCATTATTTACCAGACGAGAGAGACTATTGTTGTCTTGAAATATTTTTTTATAACCTTTGGATAGATAATTCAGTTCACAATTGCAAAAATAAATCGTTTTTTATTATACATCTGTATAAACAGATTAGACAACGATAATAGAAAACAGAATCCATCAAATTAATATGACTTATTTGTAAACTCACACAGAGTTAAGATTTTATATCTATGTAAATATCTGCATTCTTCTTAATTTGCATGGATTTAAATTTTAAAACCAAGAAAAACAACATTAACTTTTTAAGTTAAATTAGGTTTATTAAAATATTGTATATGGTTCTTCGCCATAAATCTAAAAAAGAAGAAGATTACAAAGAAAATAAATAAGACACAAAGGAAGATAAGGACAATACCAAGCTACAATATTCTGCTGCAATAATTTCATTAGTTAAAGTACTGTGATATTAGCGTTAAATTTGACAAAATAAATTTGTGTTGTATTGTTTTTATTTTATTTATTTATTTATTTTATTTATACAACATATGTGTCGTGAAGTCCAGTTTTGATTAATTGAAATATAAATAAATAAAACATCAGCGAAATTTTAAACAACAAAAATTTATTAAATGAACATAATAAAAATACCCCAGAAGAAGTTTGAAACAAATAAACGAAACGTTGGGTGCTTAAAATAAAATGAATTAGTTTTGTTTTATTTAAATTTTTGGAATGACCATTACTAGCCCGAAGATAACCACTTATCAATAAACATTAAGAAAATTAATAAAATTCTAGATGTATGAAAGCCTAATTTTTGTGTAGAAACAATGCATGAACGTTTATTAATTTTTAAAGTATAACAACAACAAATGATTCGTTTTACATTGAAAATCAATGAATGTTTTCATTAACACAATCATTCAATTCATTGATATCAACGCAATTATTAAAACATGAAACAAGAGACAATAAAAATTTTTATTTAAAAATTTCGACGATTTCGATTTTTTCTGTACATGTCTACATATTGAGTCATAACCGCAAAAATAGCTTAAGCGGCAAAAACTATTTTAGCTTAACCGACATGACGCTGTTGCGACATAAAACAAACAATCCATCAATGCACTGTTAAACTAAAATTAATTTTGCTTTAAATTCGTAACGATTCCGTGTGTAACTATAAAATTGTAACATATGATGCAAATGTTGCCAATTATTTCATTTATTAAAAAAAAAATTAAATTGAAAATCATGTCGCTTAAGATATTTTTGCGTTTAAGGGTCGATATGTATGAATGTATGTCCCTTATAGGCTATGAAACCATCCAAAAGAAGTGTTCCAAACAAGTTTCAATTAATCTTGAAAGGTATTTTCGAATTTTCCCACACAAAATGTTTTTCCAATTTTGAAGTTTTGAAAATTTGTATGTCGATTTTGAGAAATTAAAATTTTAAAGGGGTAAAAATGGGTAACAATTAATAAAACCAGTATATTTTCATCTTGGAACTAATAATAAAGTTGACACAAAAAATCACACTTATCCACAATTTATGCAAAAGCAATTTCAGTATTTCTTAGGCGGCGAACCTCTAAGAACCAATTATACTTCTAAAAAAATGGGTTTTGGCACTTTTTCAACTAAAATTTATTTCTCTTTTTGGTAGTTTTTTTTTTAACAAAAATAGTTTTTCATGAACACCAATATCATAAAAATTGTTTTGCTATAAAAACTATCCATTAATAAAGAATTACTAGAAAATATTAGTTTCTATTACAGAGGTACAAAAAATGTACCGAAAAATATGCCAAAAACGCATAGTGGGGTACTTTTTTAAACATAACGTTTTTTGAACGAATTTTTTTTTATAAATAGATATTTTTTTATAAAGTGATTATATATTTTAAGATTTTTAGGAGTTAAGATCATTAATTTAATCATTTAATCATTTATTTTTTCAGTATAGGGTGGCATACGTAAACACATTCACACATATTGTACGTAAATTCACACATACATACGTATGTATATACATTTACATTCATTTGTTTTTGCACTTCAGAATGACTTTCTCTGACAAGATAAACAACAGAAATCTTTGTTTACATTTAAATTAATTTTTCTATACAATCAACAAAATAGCTCATCATATTTAGAAGCTTCCCGCAACTTACAAGGGTATATATTCAAATTAGAAAAATGCCTATACAAATCAACACCGAGACTATACGGCAACACACTGCAGTAAAATATCTAGGCGTTCATCGTGATCGTCGTTTAACATGGAAATCGCACTTAGACGCAAAGTTGATCCAAATGAAATTAAAAGCAGCCCATATGCATTGGCTTATTGGAAGAAATTCTATACTAAGCCTAGACTGTAAACTTCTGTTATACAACGCGATCCTGAAACCAATATGGTTCTATGGAAACCAGTTATGGGGCACTGCCTCAACATCGAATGTAGAAAAAATTCAAAGGCGACAAAAGTTTCTAAGCTTGTCGAAATGTATTTAATTATTTCATATATACATTATCTCAAACCTTCAACGATAAGAACTTTAGTGGATAAAATGTTGCAAAATAAAACAGTTAACCGATGGAATATATTTTAGTCATATTTTAGTTATTAAGCTTAGAAGTATGAAAAAATTCTCGCGACTTTCGTGTATTAGAAAATTAAAACTGTAATTAAAAAAAAACACAACAAAATTTAACAAAATACTTTTTTCGTAAGACTTAAATATTAACATTTTGAATTGCATAATTTGATAATATTGAAAAAGAAATATGAAAGAAATAAAATATCAACTTTTAACAAAAAATGACGATGATACGGAAGAAGTCGTTACTGAAAACAATTTAAATCAGAATAGTTTAATATATTATTTACAAGAATATAAAAGACTTTGGTTGTTAAAAGTTTTACTTGTATGTTTTATATTTGTAAAAGCATTTTATCTAATGCACAGTTTGGAAAGTCATAATCAAAGTATCACAAGTCCATACGATGTGACTTTAGAAAAAACATTCTATGATTTGTCAAAACAAACAAACAGCAACAGTACAACAACGAACACGACAAAGTCGATGACAGCACCACCGGTTAAAACACCTGTTGTGAAATCCTCCTCAGCAGTTATGCAAAAATATTTCATAAGCACGAGCCACTGTCATATACCATTTGTGGAACCATTAACACCAGAAATACGAAAAATATTCAAACCTCAGCATTCTACTGGTTGCAGCAGTGATAAACCAATTGTTACAAGTTCATTTAGTGAGCCTGAAGGCCACTATATTTTACATATAAATTATACAGTGGCTGCAACCTTAAGAAAGTTGACTGAAAAATCTAAACCTATAGCGGAAGATTTACTGTGTTGCTACAAACAAATAGTTCGCAGCGGAAGTGGCATACATGCTGATGATAGTTTTAAGTAAGCCGCGCTTTCTTATCTAAATCCATACATAAATTTTTAAAAATAATAACAACAACAAAATTATAAAAATTAAAAACAAACAAGCAAACAAAAAAACTAACTTTAAAGCTAATACGAGAACTAAAAACAAAAAAAAACTAAACTACAAAAACTTCAGTGTAATTTCCAAAATTCAGAAAGTCAACTTGTGTAAAAAAATTTCTATTAAATATTATTTTAAAAAGTACAACGTTTTAAATGCGAAGAAAATTGTTTAAATACATACATACATACATATCGCACTCTAAGTTATAAACCGGCACAAGTCGAAATTTTTCAAAATTATACTTTTTATGTATTTTGTAAACAACCTGTTCACAGATTTAACCTTTGCGACCTTGAAAGTTTATTTTCTATTCCCGTCATCCTGTTTTCATTTTGCTTGCATTACTTTTGCAGCATTAACGGTATTTTGTCTGTACTGATTATGTTTAAATATTTTTAGGAAGATGTCAACGTGTTTGTGTCAAAGTCAAGCAAACAAGTAGATTTGGCATAAATTTGTTAATGAGATTTTTCGTATTTCAAAATATAAAATGATTTTCGTTTATTAAAAGGATTCGGCTGTTTTAAAAGTTGGTATGTTTAATTCTAAAAAATTACCATCACTAATGGTGGGTGGAAAGGGTTGCAAGTTGCGCACCTCAGAAAAATATGTAATATATAAAATATTGGCTTTTTTTATTGCACTTTTAAACGAATTTTGCAAGAAAAAAATGGTTTCCCCTCTGAAATTTTTGTATACAGTGAATTCGCGATAACGTGAACTAATTTTTACTAGTTGTTCACGTTATCGAGTACCCAAATTTAAAACAAAAAATTACCCTTTATAAGATAAAAAATTATATTTCAATAAGTAAAAATGCTTAACACTATTTTAAATTAATTATTTTATTAATTTTTAATAACAACAAATAAAATCCAATATAGTCAATTCACTTTGCTTTCGATGAAAACAAAAAAAAAAAAAATAATATGACATAAGTAAATTTTAAGAAGGCGAACACCGAACCTTTGTTTCAATTTTTGGAGACATCCGTCACTGGCGTTAAAACCACGATCATTTTCTTTAATTCGATCGTGAATTTCTAAAGCCTTGGCTTTTAACATCAGTCCACTTACCGGCATTTTTTTATTTCTCATGTGAAGAAACCATTTATGAAGACCTTTTTCCATTCTCGGAAGTTCAGAAGCACGTAATGTTTTACGCTTTTCCGTGCCATAAAGTGCATTATTTACACGATTAGTAATTTCCCGTTTTTTCTTTTTAATGGAAGAAACTGTTGCTTTTGCAACTTCATATTTTCTTGCCAAGCCACTAACACTAAAACCCCTTTGCAATAATTCAAGAATATCAACTTTATCTTTTAAAGTTAACACTTTAGGTTTTTTTAATGACATTTTTCAATTTCAAGAATTAGCAATGCCAAAGAGCAACTAACAGCTCAACGCATACATAAACGAAAAAAAAAAAAAAAAAACTTTTAAACATACATAAGTAAACAAATAAATAACCTATAATTCGGGGATTTACCAATTCAAAAACAGATTAAAAAAACACAAAAAAATAAAGAGAAGTGTTCACGTTTTAGAGCTTTCAGATTTTGTTCACATTTCAGAATACTCTATGGAAAAACACATTTGTTCACGTTTCTGAGACGTTCACACTTTCGAGTGTTAACGTTTTCGCGAGTGAACTGTAATTCCAAAACGATTAAATATAGAAAAAAAACTATATTGAATTATATTAAATTTATTTTTGATGGGCATCTTTTGGTGTTTTGTTTATGAAAATCGGATGAGTCGTTCTCGAGTTAGTCTGAAATATGTCTTCCTACCTGACTAATTTAGGGGGAAAAACTTGCCACGCTCATAAAAAAAAACCGTACGTGGTGGAGAAAATACGAAAACGGATTTGAGTTAAGGACATCAAAATCCATATAGTCCACATAGTTTTATTTAAAGGAGAGCCAAAAAGTGATTTTTTGCAGATTAGTGTAATTTTTAGATGTAATTGACAACTCCTAATGTAAAAATCTAGTAAAAATTATTTATACGAGTATTTTTTGCGAAAAACATAACAAAATGTTTTCTGTTTTTGATACAAATGTCAATTCTAATATTTATTTATTTACTTTTTGCATAATACCTGCATCCCCCCTTTCATTACAGTTTACTACCCTGTACAAACTTTCATCAAGATTTTGTGGTGCCACTACATATTAATGCCGTTATTGTTAATTGTACATCAAAATCAAATAAATCAACATTACAGGAAGATGCATTAGCTTTCGTTCAAGTTAATAAAACTTTAATGCAGCAGGAGTCGTCAAGTACCATGATAAGTAAAACGCGTAACCTTGGCATTTTCATAATCGGAATAGATACATTATCTCGTATTAATTTTCGGCGCAACATGCCAGAAACATTCAAGTATTTGGTTGATAATAAATGGTACGAACTTATGGGTTATAATAAGGTAATTCATAAAATGTTCTTGTTAAGTTTTTTTTTATATATATATGTTTGTATGTATGTGTGTATCGTATCTGTGTTTTTGAAATTTTATGGGTCGGATATGGATGGCAACCGAACCTCAGCTGCGTTGTCAGTTGCTGAGAATTGTATTACGGATGGCAACTGGCAACTGAGAGCTACCAGTTTCAGTTGCTATTTAGTGTTTTTCTGGCAAGCACAAATTTGTAGTTGCCGGCTGGCAACGCAACTGAAGTTCGGTTTATTATTTAAAAAAAAAAGTTCTTCATATTTATATCTAAAGAATTCGTGGACTTATTTTTGTTTTCATTAAATTAAATTATTGTTTAAGAAAATATAACATGTAGTAGAGCTGGAATTGGCATTTTTTGTTTGTTTTAAAAATCGGGACCAACTTCAGAAAAGGTGGAAAATTGCATGATTTTCGAAACTTTCGCGGGACAAAGGAATATATATTCACATATATATATTTTTCCAAATATTTTCATCATTGGTTTCGATAATCGAATGTACACAGCCCGCGAAAATTCAAAATACCCTTTTTATTTTGTACAAACCTCGTATGTATAATAAAGTACCAATTTAATTAAAAATTTAAACAAATGAATAACTAAATTTCTTTGATTAAATTCTTATTTTGTTTGAAAGAAGTTGCTTGCATGGATGCCATAAAAATCGGCGGCAAGGTGTTCCCTAAAATGTTGATTATCGAAGTGGGGCAAGTTTTCTTTCCCATCCAAGATATATCGTTCATCGCACAACTCTGCTACTTATAGGCCGATTATTATTTTGTTCAGGTTTGCATGCAGGTTGGACCCAATAAAAATTATGTCGGGTTTTAATTTTTTTGAATAGTTGCGTCGATTTTGTAATCTGTTCGATTGGCTTTTTGTCTTGAAGCCGACTTTTATCACCACACTTATTTAATTTGAACACTTGCTCAGCTGTACCACATCACTGTTTCACAGCCAAGTGATTTTCGTCCAAACTATATTGAGTTTTAACCATTATTGAAAACTTTTTGCACTAAACTGTTATTCAAAACTTAAACAAATATTAAAAGCAAATTCCTTTTGTTTTCAGGTTGGCGACAATACATTACCGAATTTAATGCCACTTTTATCGGGTTATACCAGAAAAACCGTATATGAAAAATGCCATCCAACAACAGTTGGTGGTTACGATAATTGCAACTTTATTTGGACAACATTTAAAAACAACGGTTATCATACAGCGTATGCTGAGGATTCATCATTTATGTCGACATTTAATTATTTAACGAGAGGTTTTAAAAAACCCCCCACCGACTATTACTTTCGACCCATGGCATTGGCCTATGAAAAATCTTTGAAAATAAAAAAAAAAGCTGGCCTAAATTATTGCCTAGGCCGTAAACAATTTGGAGAGTATATATATGATTATGCGACGGAATTTGCGGCACGCTTTAAAAATCAATCAAGTTTCGGGTTTTTTTGGACCAACTCATTCAGTCACAATTCCTACGATATACCTGCCACAATGGATAAAAGAATGGTGAACTATTTTAAAGAATGGGAAAAGCAGGGTATCTTTGAAAATTCAATGGTTATTTTTCTTAGCGATCATGGTGCACGTTGGGGTCCATTGTTAAAATTATCTCAAGGTTTTTTGGAAGAACGCTTGCCAATGTTTTTCATATCCGTGCCCAAATGGTTTCGCCAACAATATCCGAAACTAGTGAACAATTTAGAAATCAATCAAAAGCGTTTAACCAATCCATTTGACATACATGTGACGTTGCAACATCTTTTGAAATTGACAAAGGATAACTATAAAATACAGCAAACTTTTGATTGTGCCAAATGCCAAAGTATATTTGAGGAAATACCAGAAAATCGTACCTGTGAAGATGCCAATATACCAGAAGCCTACTGTACCTGTTTACCTTTCCAAACGGAATCTCCCAAAAATAAAGTAGTACAGACTGTTGCCAAACTTATAATAGACGAAATGAATCGTTATTATGAAAGCAAGAATATAACAGCCTTATGCAGCCCACTGCAACTGAAGGAAATTACAAATGCGAAACGGCGGTATACAGATGAATCGAAATCCTCAAATGCTACCATAACCACTTATGCAATTGATTTTACAACTGATCCCGTAACCAAACCCAAAACATTGTTTAGTACTAACGTCGATTATGATGTGCAAAATAAACGCATTTATCACTTCAATGTAGAGGACATTAGTAGACAAAGTATTTATAAAAACACGGCAAATTGTTTAGATGATGCGCAGGCTAAAAAATATTGCATCTGCAAAAACTCTTTAAAATGAGATAAACAAAAAAAAAAAAGAAAAAAAAAACATAAAATAATTAAATAAATTAAATAAATTAAACAAAAGAAAATGCCATAAAAAAAACAGGGATGTTTGTTTTGATGGACACAAATAAGAAAAAGTAATTGGTGTGGTCGATATCTTTGCCACATAATCTGTGTTAGATTATACGAATGCATACTTCCTTCCCATCATAATTGATACACTCGTATGTATATATGTGTGTATGTATGTACATACTTATATACTTACCTACCGGTTTAAAGTTAAACGTTACAATTGTATTCTATTGTTTCCGAATCCCTGAATGACTGACTGACTGACAAGGAGAGTCTCATCAAGTATCAAGTGTATTATCAAAATTGACGATCTGTTAACAATGTTATTGTAAACAAAATATTAACAAATTGAAAATACAATAACTTCTCATAGTAGTATAGATACATCCAAACAGATATTTTATACATGTACGTAGATAGATAGTGTATGTACATACTTTTGCACATACAGATGTATTTATGTACAACATCAAAAGCAATAGGGATGGAATTACGACTATTAGGACCATTAAATAATAGAAAAATTAACTCGTCCATTTTATCTACAAAGTAACTATAGTACTTAAGACAAAAAGTTGTAAATATATTTGAATTATAAATTTTTAACAATAGCACGTTTCAATAATGTTTGGAGCATATAGTCTTGCAGTAGTTAATAACAATTGCGGTATTCAGTAGTGTTTGATGCAAATTATACTTTATATTGTAGTTTCCTTATGCAACTCGAGAACAAAATACATACACAAACTTTCCTTACAAATGCTACGATATTTTATATTTGCTCCTATGAAAGACACTTGGTATCAAACTCTGAACGCCACTATAGCAAAAATTCAAATTTACTACAAATATCATTGAAAATTATTTAAAACAAATATGTAATAGTTAAAAAACATAAAAATAGGATTTTAGAGTTAATCGAAGTAAAAAGTAAAAAATAGTTATTAATACAAGAATGCAATCATTCAATCATTGACGAGAAAAATAATGTTATTGTTCTAAAAGCGTGATTGTCGAAAAAAACGTAACCAAGAAAAAAACTATGAATTTATTTCCTATAATTCCTATATTTTTTTAATTATGGGTTCGCATTTCTTAAAAACTGTATAAAAACCCCTTTTTGTAAAATAATTAATTTTAGTTTGTAATATAAAAACCAAGTTAAATGACACTATCCCTAAGCAAAAGTAGTGGTTACGTTTTTTTTTTTGGACAAATATTTGATAAATGTGAACGTAGCTTTAGTGTAATAATCTAGTACAAACTGATTTTTTTTGTTTTTTTTTTAATAATAAATTATTTCTTAAAAAAAGAAATTAGCTTAAAAAAATAACAAAAATTATTAATTCTGTACAGAACAAAAACGAAATAAATTACAGTAGTTAAGAAAATAGTTAAAACATTATAGCAATCGCCAATTCTGTCGATTTATATCTTATAATATTTTTATAATCAATATGCATATGTAAGATATGTATGTATGTATGTATGTATGTATGTATGTATGTATGTATGTATACATAGTTTTATGCAAATAAGCTATAAATATCAACTAGTTTGTATACTCTTCATCGAAAATGTTAAGGGCATTTATAGTATTAAAATCAAGATATTTGAAAAAAACTTTAGTTTCAATATTTATTTCGACTAACTAAAAATATGTATGTACAGTGAAGCTTCGATATAACGAATTCCAAGGGGATCTGAAAATACTTTGTTATAGCTATTGCTTCGCTATAAATATAACCAGCAATGCCTTGATATAACGAAATTTGATGAAATACGAAAAAAATTCGTTATAACTATAGTTTTCTTTATTCAAATCTATTTAACATGATATTGCTAATAAAAGCTTATATTTCATGAGGCATATAAGAAATAAAACACATTTTTGTTATTCAAGTTCTTAGGTTTTAATCAAATATTGTGTTAATTTTGTTTGTTTTCGCAAGTTCCAAATACAGTTATCAATACTTTTTTCGACAAAAGCTAAGCAATCGAATGATCCTACGGCCTCAATTATAGAATTTTTTTCTCGAATAGATATTGATTTACGCTTTACTTTACTCCTTTTGAAAGGAACCAAGTCGTTCTTTTGATAACGACACTTTACCATTTTGCTTTAAATTTTATTCTTACTTCGTTGTATAGAGGCTTTTGTACGAGTACTTCTTTGTATAGAGGCCTTACAAATGTGCTTATAAATACATTTAGACTTCGCTGTTTTTATAACGTGACTTTACCATTTAGGATTTATTCTGATTTCGTTATATTAAGGCATTTGAATAATATTTCGCTATGTAGAGAATTTTTTGCTCAGAATTTATTCGTTATAGCTATAGTGCAATTTTGTATGAAAAACTTTGCAATAAAGAGGTTTTCTCAAGGGACTCAATAAAACATACGTTATATGGAGTTTTTCGTTATAACGAAGTTCGTTATATCGAAGTTTCACTGTATATGTATCTATATTTTCAAGGCGAATTCACTTAACATTTCCACCTCCATTATGCTGTATTAATAACAGCACCAGTTAAAAGAAGTCGCCTTGTGTATTTTCCGTTGTTTTATAAAATTTTAATATTTAAAAAGAAAGGTCGTAACGTTTTTTTATTTATATTTTATATTATTTTATATTATTATTACGAATAAACGTAATTATTATTTGAACTGTAATAATCTATAAATAAGAAATTATTATTGTTAGGCTTAAGTTCAGTTTTATTGAATTAATGAAAATTCAAATTATGTACTATCAGTTTTTATATTTTTGAAAAACATTAGCATGTGCAATCAGATTAGCAGAACGTATCAGTATTCAAATTTTTTTTTTCAAATGTAAAGATACTGTTCAATTGTATTTAGTGTTGCCATTAACTCGATTTTATTGTAAAAGTGACTTATGCCACTTTCAAAATAAACGGCTCATTTGATTCCTAATAATTTTGTGATTTGTCTTGAGGATAATATTAACTACTATTCTACTACTACTACACTTTTAACTATTAGATTTGCTGGTTCTTCACAAATTTCATCATTTAACATAAAATCAGGCTTCACGCGATCAATTCAGACAGCTTTGCTGCAGGGGTTCGCGAACAAGAACATGAGAACAAGTTTGCACGTTCTTGTGAAAAAATCACAGATTTTTTATTTTGGTCTATGTCTAACATTAACTGGCCTAAGCATATTCATTTGATTTTTAAGAATTTTTAAGAAATGATTATGAATGAATTTTGAATTATGTCACTTGTCAAACGAATTGTTTAACCATATACAACCTTAGTCTTTCTAATATGTGAAAGAATTCTTGGAAAAATATTGTCAAGCTTACAGGTTGCCTAGAGATGAAATGGAAATGTACCTATCAAGAACTCGGTCCTTATTTTGATCTCAGTACTTTTTACGGCCGAAATATTTTGGATAGGAACTTGGCCTTATTTTCACATTTGCGTTTTTGTACGGATCTCACTTCTTTTTTCTAAATTGTTTTTGTATAAATATTTATATGTATTGATTATCTGGGCCTACCTGTGTAAGAAATTTTAGCTCTATAGCTATACTGGAAGTGCCCAATAATATTGATGAGTGAGTGAGTGAGTCAGTGAATATGTACTAAAATATGGCCTTTTCACACCTTAATATCTTGGGAAGCTTTTACGGTAGAATTTCAAATTTAACCTTTGAGGTCACATCTGTGGGGAGACCTTATGTTTCAAGTTTCATTCTATTATGATCAAGAGGAGCAAAGTTATGAGGGGGGTTAAAAACAGCTCGAATGATTTCGTGTAAATATTAGAGTTGTCAACCGATTAAGAATAATTCGATTAATCGATCAAACAAAACTAAATTCTTGTTCGAATAATTTTAAAATGCCGAATTTCGAATAAATCGATTAATTTATGTCAATTAATCGAACATATTTTTGCATACGTAAAAAATGTGTTAAATTTGTTTGTATGATTTGAAACAAAGCGAGTACTTTACATATATAAAGCAATGGATGTTATTTCGGATTTTGTAGTTGTTGTCGAACTGCGCATACCTAGTAGTCGTGTTTTAAATGAAACGTTAAACAATTTTCGATAATTGGGTTTTTTTAATGTCAGGTGAATAAGTTAGAAATACACTAAAAGCTAAAAAAGAAACAATTGCTTTATATAAAGTTTATCATATAAGTAGAAAATGTTGGTATTGTATTCTATTTTTTTTTTTTTAATTATATAATTATCTTTCAGAATGAGCTCGGTTTGGAAGTATTTTACCAAGAACAAAAATGAAAAAAAAAACAAAGTCACATGTAACAAGTGTCCTAAAGTATACAAAATTGTTGGATCAACAACAAAAAAAAAAATTAATAATTACACTGTGATAGTTTTTGACCTGAAAAAAAATTAACTTCGATGAATCCTTTTCGAACTATTAGGGGGGAGTCCCCTGAGTGCGAAAGTACATTTGGAAGTGTCAGATTGGCTCCAGTTTTTGAGAAATCGGTATATATCCATTTTTCATGGAACTTCGATGAATCCTTTTCGAACTATTAGGGGGGACTCCCCCCTTCACTTCACTTTTTCGACTATCACAGTGTTATTTTTAACAGATTTACTAAAACGCATTAAAATAAGAATAAATAAGAGACGTATAAAACTTTAAAATACGTTAATAATATTTTTTAAATTCTGGAAATTTTCCGTGCAATGAAAGTTTTTCAAATATTCTTCAAAAATTAAACTAAAGAATATGTTGTGGTTACTTTTATGGTGAAAGTAACCAGAATAATATAATAATAAAGTAAAGATATAGAAGAAGTTATTATTAATGAAAATAACAATCTTTTATGCGAATTAAATAATTCTATTCAAAGTATTAAAAATTCAGAAAATAAAAAAGAATTCAGCGATGTATTAGACGATATAGTATATTTGGAAAAATCTAAAAAAGAGCAGAAAAATTAGATATTTAAACTATTTTATGCTTTTCTCACTATATCACCAAACTCGACAATTAGCAGAGTTTTTTCAAAATCTAATTTAATAAAAACAAAAACCAAAAATCGTTTGAAAGCAAAAAATTGTTTTTAAAAGATTATTTCTTAAGAACATCCTAAATTGTCTAATTTAACAAAATAAAAAATCATTTGAGATATTTTGACTGAATAAAACATGTGTGTTTGAAGTATTAAAATCGAAGTAATCTAAGTTATTTCATTTTTAAGTTTTTTTTATGTATTATTAATTTTATGTATTTTTTTTTTTGTTGATCAAAATAAAATTTTACATTTGTTTGAGCATGTACTCAAGTATTTATGTTTTAAATTTTATTTATTTGTTGCGGATTAGCAATATCTAATTATATATTTCGTTGGTAGCCATACCTTTAGCTTTAATCGTTTGATCGAACGAACAAAAACTATTACATATTTGAATTATTCGAACAAAGTTGAAAGGCGAATAATTGACAACTCTAGTAAATATACACACTGTGTGGCCGAACTTGGCCTGGCGCACTACTGTGCGCCTAGATGAGATTCGGCACAGCCGAATATAGCACTCTTACTTATTTTCTGTAAACTTTGTCTACAATTTTTCCTGATTATAATCAAGTATGTAAATATTGGTAGTTTCAACTAAGGACATTAGTAGCAACTTTAAACGCTTATAGCTCCCAATAATCCAAAATATACCGTTCGCTTCTTTGAATAAATATTTTTAATTTGCATCACAAAAAATGCTATTGCCTATGAATTATATTTCTATGCTGTTCGTTTTTCTTTACAATCCACTGTACGATGCAATTAATAATGGGATGTTATAAGTTTTTCGTACATACTCGTACATACATATGTATAAGGGCTTAAAAGGTGACATTATTTTATTCGTTGATTGGATAATATCATCAACCCGGTAATGATATCATACCTATTAGCATGGTACAATTTTGGAAGAAAACTGGAAAGTTCCTGAATTGATGAGCTAAAAGAATAATATGCTGAACAAATGCTCTAAATTATTTTCTATTAGCCGCAACTGAGGGAATATTGGTCTCCCCGCTTATTTTGTAATATAATGTTCTCTAGGTTTATATGTATGTACGTACTTATGTATATGAACATACATACATATAATTATGAAAATTAATCATTAATTACTCAATTATTTAAATCGAAAACGCTTTTGATTCTCGGAATTATTCTGAAGCTATACAAAAATTAATAAGTATATGGTTCGTTTGTGGATAGGCTTGCCACCCGTACTTTATAATAAAGTATTGTACGTTTTTTTGATTAATTGTACTCTATACTTTATAGAAACAATAAAGTACACCAAAATACTTTATTTCGCATGATTTGATTTATCTACAATTCAAAATAGATTCGGGTTATACTCGTATTAGTCATTTGTTGACGTTTTTTACAGTGGCGATTCTTTCTTAAGACTATGTCATGGCAATTTGGATATTTGGATATGAAAAAAGCAAAAAAAATTAACCTTTTGTCTGCACCGGAACTGACCAGGCAAATTCACATGAATTTTTTTATTATTTATCGATAAACCCTTAGAGTACCTGAATAAATGGTTTGATTTTAAAAATATAAAATGGTTATTTACAATTAGCAATAAAAATTTAAAGAGCAAAGTTGAATTTGATAATGTTGTTAGCATAAACGAAAATTTAAATCTGCAAAAACATAATATAAATATGGATGATCTTTATGGAGAAATTGCGTGATTAAACAAAATTTATGATCAGATATACAGTTCTGAAGGTTTTGCGGAATTATCTACAGCAAGTAAATGGCAGCTATTATTTAATAAGACTGATGATAATTTATCAAATTTGTATAAAGTAATTTCATTTTTAATTTCTATTCCTGCCACGTCAGCATTCACAGAGAGAGTTTTTTCTGTAATGAAGAGCAAATGGCGAGACGAAAGAAACAAAGCGTCTCTGAATCTGATAAAAAATGAATTAATTATTTACTTTAATTTAAATATGATAATTATTTGATAAAACTTGCGAAAAGCAATAAAAAATACGTTTTCAATTTAACAATAAAAAAAATAATTGCAAAAAAAAAGGTGGGAACCCTATTTGTGGAATATCCGTCTCCCTCTCCCACACCAGCAAAAATTTCCTAGAAAATACAAAAATATGTAGCTATATATATATATATATATATATATATACATATATATATTTATATATATATATATATATATATATATATATATATATATATATTTCCAGTAAAATAGTTGTAAAATTTCAAAGCGGTAGATATGTAGGGCTTGTCCTTTGTCCTTCTATAAGGGGCAAAAAAAGAAGCCCAAATATTTTTTATACACATACATATGTATGCATGTATGTGCATACAAATTCATACATACCCTCCAGTTTTAGAAGTAGAAATTGACTCGAAGTCGTTAGGTATTTCGCTAACGAAAAATGGACTAACTACTTCACTAGCTACAAGTAATGCAAGAGTTCGCCTTTTGACTCTCTCACTCATATACTTGTACACGCACTCAGTACATGCATAAATTTGAATGCCTTCAACCTCAATTTTTGTTTTACGAGTTAAAAAAAACTGTGTCCTTATTTCGAAAAAAGTCGACAAAAAATAAAAAAGATTTTATGAAAGTGTTATGATTTTGTGTGGGCGTACAATTGGAAGTTCGTGGTCAGTAAATGTTAAATTTTTTTTAAAAAAAAGTGTTTTTTTATTTTTAGAAAGGTAAAATGAGCAGCAGAAGTCAACTGTAACATTAGGGGGCTAAGGTCAAATTTTTTCTCTGTGTATGCTCACATTTGTCTCCATCGGCCGGATGTTTTCGCCTTATGTGAGACCCAGGTGTCTGAAGACTCTGATCCACAGGATTTTCATATACCTGGTTATCACCTCCTATCACTTTTTACTCTACACGGGGGTCTTGCAATATACATACGTAATGAAGTTGTGTACCAGTGCCAGCAACCATTAGGCACGTCTGATCCTGAATTTAGCTGTCTTTGGGTTAAATTGGGTTAGCGAAATAGCTAGTCATTCTTTAGCAACGCCGACTGCAGGGTATATACATCCATACATATGTATGTTACGAATATCAATACATATTTAATTGTTTTTCAATCAAAACAAATCAAAATATGCCTTTCAAATTATTTTCTCATCAAAAGCACATGTAAAAAGCACTAATCATATCAAATTAGGAAGGAAATTAAATCATACATAAAAAGGGAATAAACAAATGCCAAACATTTCGAATATGATCTGTTTACGAAAGTGCAAGTAAGCATGGATATATGGATGTGCATACCCAGCAAACATTTTTTTTGCCTAATTAATTACGAGTTCTGTCAGAAAGTCTGCTCAAGATGTCGAGTTCGTATCAGACGTCACACAGATGTATTGACAGGATACCGAACTTCTTTGTCTGAGAAAATGCTGAAAACTTTGTGAAAATGTCGGAATTTTCTGAAGAAATTTTTTAGGATTTTCAACATGTATGATCGATCGACCAATGCAGTAAAATGTCCATAAAACATCAGAAAGTTTTCTGTTTTTTCGCATACTATTTACAGCCATTCGCATTCATGTGCGAGAAATAATAAAATTAGAAATTATTGCTTATTATTATCCTTGGATTTTTTTTTAAATTAATTAGATTATTAGAGAATTGTTTATTGATTATTAAAGAATTTTTGTTCCTCAGATTTGAAAGATTGTTACAAATTATTATGAAAAAACTTAAATTTATTTAAATTTAAACAGTTTTTCAAATATTTTAAACCCCTGAAACAGCTATCCATTTTTGGTAGCGAAATATTGCAATAAAAATGTTTTATTATTTTTTTATAAATAAATTAAAAATTTTATATTATTTTTCAAAGTGTGGATAGAACAAAATGAAATGAAATAATGCAGAAAGAATGTATGTAACTAAGAAAAAGAAAATATAATAAACAAAAATGGAAAAGAAGAATTAACAAGTTCACATCATTTGATACGCTGAATCGTTCAATTCAACAAGTTTTTTTAAATAAGTCAATTAAGTAGTTTTAAAAATGTACATATCATTCTGTTATACCTACTCGTATTATAGAAAATTAAACTATCTTTTGATAATGTGCAGACTAGTCTGATATTAATCAGATAATATCAGATCTGTTAAATCGATTGGTGGTCTGACAAAGTTTAAGATTTTTTCTAAATTTTGACCTCTCGGAGAAAATTGTTTACTGGGTACGTTCTTCTGTACATACGTATGTATATTTTTTAAACAGGCGGGTTACATTTTGATAAGGGTATTTTTCTATCTTAATCAATAGCGATAATATGATTTTTACTAACTGATAACAACTTACAAGTTATACTTGTGTTTTCATATTCGTAAACATTGAAGAAGACAATAAGTGTTGCAACTGAATTTGTAGTTCTGTGGCATGGGTAACGCCCCTTTTTTATAATTTTGTAAATAGAGCAGAAACCAAAAACATCCCAATGAATTTTTGAATGGAATTGTTCTTCTTGTTGTTAGTATTTAAAAGGAGACAACATGATCATGAAATGAAATAGCAAATGTAAATATAAATGAAAAATGGAGGATTAGAAGAGATCCTTTAAAATCACCAACGATTTTCAAAACTAGCACAGTACAATATTAACAACTAATTGAAAAGGATCTTCTCTTAGATTCGAAGAGTTTATTGTTGTTTTTGTTTTCGTGTTAAAATATGTCAGATTTTAGTATTGATTATATATTAAATAGAGCCGGCGAACAATATGAGGGAACTAATCGTTCGATCGGTATCATTAGACGAATTCCTCAGTTTCATCCTTTTATGATGCTCATAAATAATCATGAAAGTAAATTGGAATTCTTACAACAATTGCAACAGCATCATGAGCAACAGGAACGGGATAAACATCAGCAAAGTTTGGAAGAACTCCCTGTATTGGATTGGTTACAATATTCCCGCTATCATCCACCGAAATTGCCCAGATCTTTACGTCAAGGTCCTGCCAAGCGTACACCTGGTCGTCTACCGCGTATTCCCTTTACTCCTGCTCAACTACAGACACTGGAAAATGCTTATAAAAACTCCAACTATCTGAGTGCTGAAGACGCCAATAGACTGGCGGAATCATTGGATTTAACAAATACACGCGTGAAAATATGGTTTCAAAATCGTCGTGCCCGTGAACGACGTGAAAAACGTGAAAAAGAGGAATCTTACGACTCAACATTGTCATCAAATGCATCTAGTCCCGAACCAGACGATGTAATAGATATTGAATAGCGGTTATGAAATCAGATAACAACATTTTCTATCATTGTAAATAAGTATGATTAAATAGTTGTGCTTGTGTGTATTTATTGCTGCATACTCTCTTGTTTATTTTTTATTTTTTTTGTTTAAATTGTTTTATAATACTTAGAATACGTTAATTAAAATATTTTATTGATTTAAATAAACCCGTTTTAAAAAATATTCCAGTCAAATTATTGCATTAATATTTTAATAAATAAAAATCATGCAGGATATCTTGACCATTGATCTAAAGTTAGATTCTAAACATTCTACTCGTGCCATGACATGTACCCTACAAAAATTATTGGAGTACATGGTCCATTTTAGATAAAAGGAGTAGGTTTTTGACTACTCCTATGTAATGCAGCCGTGGACCATTTCATTTGTACACAAACATTTATAGTTAAATACCATTTAGCAACACTAAAAATGTTTGCTGCTCCCCTGTTTAAATTAAAACAAATTCATGGAAGCTTAAAGAAACACAGAAAACTTTTGTTTCAATAGGAATTCAATTTGATAGACTTGTATGATATGCGAGGCATTCTAGGGTCTATGCTACCAACAGTGAGATCGTAATATACATATGTATGTATGTAGGTATTGAATGATTATGATATTGTAGGGTAACCCCTGTGAGTACTCTATGGAGGAGAAAAATAGGGTAGTTTCGAAACTAATCCCTGTGGGTACACCTCGGATTAGTAACATGGAGTAGTTTTTGAGTTACGTGGTCCAGCCCTAGGACATCGCAATGTAAATTGGACCATGTTTTTCCCATACATTTGGATTAGTTTTAGCGTAGTCCTACTCCATTGTGGAGTAGTCCATACATGCATGTATGGACTAGTCTCATTTTTGTAGGGTAAAAGCTCAGGATATAGAAAGTAAAACTTTAGCACTTTAAAATCGAACGGAGTCTTAAGAATTTAAAGAAAAATGTGCAGAACTAACAGAATTATGATTGGAATGTGCTGATATTTTTTGTGTAATTGCCACAATTTATTGGCGTGATAGTATATTTACACTATAGAGGGCCTACCGTCTTTTATGACCCTGATGTAATGCCGTTTATTTTAAGGAGTCGTAGATCTCCCTAATTATTTATGTATCATAATGTGTATCGTATTGCAAGTGTATCTAAAGGTTTCAGGAAAGTTTCACGCGAATCATACAAGTAGAAGTACTGGAGGAAGAGTCCAGCAAAATAAAATTGAATGCGTTCTAAATGAAGTGATTTTTCATGACTTCTTGTTTTAGTTCATGCATTCTGAAGTATTGCTTTTTATATACATAAGTTGGTGCATAAACACATGATCTCCAATGTCACGCCTGTGTTAAAATCATGCATGTTTCACCTAAATCGAACCAGTTCGTAGCCATTCAAACACATGATTAAACTACTTTCTTGTCACGTAAGATTTTGATGGTAAAATGTGACACTAACAAAACTTTTAATCGTATTATCAAGTTGTAGAAAAGCTTGTAATAAAATTTGAAATCGGCAACTTGAGAGTTGTTTCGTGATTAAAATGTTCCGAAATGTGTAACTTCTAAAAAGCAATTCTAAAATATAAATAGAAAATATTCATTATTTTCTACATGTCCTTAAAAGCGGAAAGAAATAATTTCGTTATTTTTATAATCTTTTAATAGTGAGTGAAAAGAATTTATGTTTACACAAGACGATTGAAAATTTTTATTGCTGGTTCGCCGATATCGTAGATCTCTTATGGGAATGCTATATTAAAAACGGGCTCAGCTAAATGTCCTAGAGATGATTCGGTTCGCTAGATATATTTTGATAATTTTCGATTTTTTTAAATAAAATTTAAGCTACTACACCGATAAATCTAATAAACTCTTAAAAAGACTTTAATTAAAATTGATCGATTCGATTGAGAGATATCGTTGTTGCGTTGAAAATGCCGATAATTTGATATAAAGGTTGGAAATTCCACGGATGGCCCACAAGATCAACCGTATTCCATATTTTTTTTTTTTTTAATTATTTTGCAAGACGTTTTTCAATTGAAATGCAATATGTAATAAAAAGAGGAAGAAAAACAACAATGTCGATAAAAATGACTCATTTGCTCTTTTATATCCATTTGAAACGCGTAGTTTTCGCATATACGTGACTTTGTAAATGCATGTAATTGAGCATTTTTAACCGAAGTTCGCTTAAATGATTTTCAGCTTAAAGGCGTCAAAATATGACAATTTAAAAATTGCAATTAAGCGGCGTCTACTATAACTATTGGAAGTTACTGATTTTAACTCAACTTTCGAAAATCGAGTTCCCGTCAGATCTCGATGTTTTGAAGGCCATGGAAATCAATTCTGACTATATTGACGATGATGTGCTTGTGGATGTCTGTATGTGTGTATGTATGTGTCTCGATAACTTAAGAGCGGCTAAACTGATCGTAACTGAATTCGTGGCTTTCTTGACCCCAGTGTGATGCCGTGAGATAATAATTTGATTTGGTTCGATAGATTTTAAATTCATATATTCAAAAATAAAATTTTTTGAAAACATTTAGTTTTTAAATAAATTTTAATTAGCTTGACCGACTAATCCAAAATTTAATTTACTCTTAAGGTAATCCTCGATTAACGATTAAAATCGATTGACTTGTTCGATAGACATCGTTGTCGAAAAATTTTAAAACCAAACGGCTTATATTCATAATTTCAAAAGTGCTCCTCAAATCGATTTCCAAAAGCATTTAATATTTTTTATGGATTTTTTTGTAGCGTTTGGATAATTTTTATATGAACCTTAACAAACTTATTTATATCTAGTAATTGAGGCATCCTTTGAATATAATAATTAATTTAATGTATAATTCAAATAAACACATACTTATGTATGTATGTATTGATGTGCACACTTGCTCATATACATATGTATGTATGTATGAACATACATTGATACATATGTATAAGTATTATTTTACAATAAATATAGTCAATGATATGTAAAAACCGCATGCAAAAAAGCGCTTCAGATCAAAAGAATTGCCGAGTTTCGAATTTAATTCATACTTCACTCAAATTTTAAATGGTTTAATAACCGAAAAAAGACCAAACACGAAATGTGGAAAAAATTAAGATTTATGTATACGAACGTGTTTATAAAAAATCCGCAATATACAGATATATGTACATATGTATGTATGTATGTACATATAAGCGGATTTATCTATTTTGAGTTTCGGTCTAAATAAAGTTATTGTAAATACAGTTCTTGACAAGTGAGTGTTTGTGCATTTTTGCAAATTGTTTTTACATGTTTTTTCTTGGCAAAAACTATCAAATTACGCACATATTTTCTATTTAAAAACAACAAAAAAAAATGTTACAACTTCCGTTTGTTTTCAAATGAGCATTTCCCCCTACATTCTCAGATACAAACATACATATATACATTGTATATGATTGCATTGACCATTGTTGAGCCTATTAAAGACAATACTATTTTCATATGTTGAGTAATTTGTTTAAATGCAGCGCCTACAGATTGCGTAGCTTATTTCATTGTTTGTTCACATGTATGCATGTACATATATAACCAGTATGCATCTACATACATATTTTAAATAAATTTAAGCCAAAACCTATTCTCAGTCATAATCCTAACACATCCATTTATTGTCTTTTTCTTACGTTTTAAGAATCGTGCGAGAAAATGGTTTTTAAAAATGTAACAATGTGTAATAACATCTACATACATACATTCATATATATAATGTGTCTACCAGTATGTACATATGTATGTATAACCAACGACCAAGCAAAAATTTTTTTACAAAATTATTATTTTATTATTATTATTTTTATTCGAACTGAGTGATATTTAATCAAAGAAATTTTTAAATTTTTCAGGCTTAAGTTCGTTTTCTCTAAATACAATTTTGTTATAAATTAAATTATTATTTAAATTAGAAAGAAAAATCTAGTGGCTCTTAATACTTGAACAGACAAAGAAAAAATTCACAACTTAATTATAAAAAAACTAAAGGCACGTAGCTAAGAATGTGTTTGAACATCACAGTTGTTTATACAATAAAAAACCAGTTGTATATGCATATGTATAACGTATCACATTCCATAATCTCTAGAGTATTGGTAGCCGAAGGCTGCCACCTAGGAATCAAATAAGAAACACTAGAATAAAGCTCAACTTGAACAAGATAGACTTTGAAAAAGTATAGTAAAGTTCCAACCCATTAAAAAAATGATAAAAACTGTAGTGTAAAAACTTACATGTAATTCAGCAGATTCAATTAATAATAGAGGATCTTAAACTAATGTGATTGCAGCTGCCGTGGTGGCAGTGAGGTCTAGGCGGTAGGCAACTCTGATGATGAGACTGTGGTTAGTCTCGAAATCTCGATGTCAGTTTAAACCTTCCGCGCAGTCTAATTTTTCTTTGTCTGTTCAAGTATTAAGAGCCACTAGATTTTTCTTTCTAATTTAAATAATAATTTAATTTATAACAAAATTATATTTAGAGAAAACGAACTTAAGCCTGAAAAATTTAAAATTTCTTTGAATAAATATCGCTCAGTTCGAATAAAAAATTCACAACGTAATTATAATAATGATAATGCTAAAAATTTAATTGGCATTGTCAATTCCAATTAAATCGACAATTAATTAGTCAATTTATTTAATTACTCCCGTGTATGACTTTAACACATATCGTTACTTAAAATCCAAAAAACCGTAACTGATAAAAAAAATATTTACTTTTTAATAAGTTTAACCAGAATACATAGGTAGAGAAAATTTTTGACCGTTAAAAATAAATCATCAAGCTGATGGGATCAAAATCGGTATAATTTTACTATTGCCATTTCCTACAGGTCTATATCGTAGAGTTTTACTACGGACATTTCCCACAGTGTGGTGATATCGCATAAAATATTACATTCGAGTAATTCTCAAGAATTTTTATTGTTAAAAATTCGATTTATTTGTTATGGGTTAGCTAATCTATATGCTGCATATCGTTGTTTGCTCAATACCAACTCATCAGTAGATCTTTACCACCATGTTTGAAAAGTTTTTAAATTCATTTGCTTATATACAAATTTCCAAGTCTGAACTGAGAATTACAAATGTAAAAGTCCGATAGTTTTAAAAAACTTGGACAACAAACAATTTTATTCGATATTAATCAAATTATTAAACAAATTACATATTTTTTTTATAAAAATATTCAAAGTGCAGTTGATGATTTAGAGAGCAAAACTTGTTCAAGACAAAGTTGCAGCATTTGTTTTAGCAGTTTTTAAATAAAAAAGAACTTTTTACATAATACTGACAGACCGACAGATAGACAGACGGTCAACTTGCATAGAAATTTTTTTATAAAAATTACTCAAAACAAAAAGGAATAAAAAGCAAGTACATACAACAATAACTTTAAAAATGAGATAATCTTGTCATTTAATCTCGCTATTACTACTCCTCTTCATTACCGAGATAATTCATGTAAATTTGTTCAATCGGCTTATGATTTAAACAACAAATGAAGTAATGTTTATGTTACTAATCTTGTCCTGTTTAACAAACAATGATACAATGTTTATGCGGAATATGTTCGAGTACATACATATGTACACATGTACTTACATACATATCTAATAAGGAAGAAATAGAAGCGAGCACACAAATGCCGTCGTGCGCTTCTCTATTGGCTTAAACTTAACATTATTTGTATTGAACTTCTTAATTTCTATTCTATTCTATTTAAAACATTTTTTTAGAATGCAACCAAAAGAACAATTTTAATATTACATACATATGTACATACGTATGTAAGTATGTATTCCAACATGCATGTGTATGTGCGCTTTCCTTTGATAATAAATCTGGGTAATTTGTTGTCGTGGGTTTACCTAAAATATTTTGTTGTGTGGCGACAGACAGTTTTATGAATATTTTATGCAGATACAAGTAAAACAATTTATATTTTACAAGCTTTTAACCCGGTGTGCTTCGCTGGCCCCCAAATATGTGAATGTTTATATTTACTTTGTTTGAGGGGGTACTAGTCTCCCCTCTAATATTGAAAATAATTATCCTAATTGAATTTCCCGGTCATCAGTAATACGCCTACAGAATTTGAGAGAGGTGTTGGTTGAAGTGGTTAGCGCGTTGACTACTAAGCAAACAATGACTTGGGGCCTGGGTTCAAACCCTGGCCAGAGCAAGTCAATCAACATCATGAATATCTCTAATGTTCATTAGTGAGACATTGTATTAATTGTTGTCGGACTATTTAAGTGATGAAGGCATAGCACTGGTCACTAAAAAACTGTTCCGACAGCGATTGATGCTATCCAAGCTAATGTACACAACATCGGCCTCCTTCGTCGGTTAGCAGAAACATCGGCGAAGTAAAACAATTAATAAAATACCTGCTAATACAGCTAAACAAAGTTAATGCGTCTACTTAACACCGGAGGCGCCTAAGCACTGCCTTAAAAATTAGCATAACGCGCAAAGCAGAGTTGTGAAAGAGTTAAGTCTTCTAAATTTTCAACAACTATCTTCTCTACCTCATCCCTCTCCCTGAGTTCCGGCACAGTGCACTGCACATGTAGGGGTCATCCACTGAGAGCTGGTCCTAATTAAAAATAATAAAACAAAAATAAATAAAAAAAAATTTAAAGATAATCGATTGTATCGTTTAAGAAACATACAAACACTGGTTTATACACACATGCATATATAGATAAATGTATGTACATATGTATGTAAGAATGTAATTGTTAGAAAATTTACCAAATTAAAAATAATTAAGACGTTTCGAGGACAACTATTTTACAATCATCTGTAAATATTCTCATACTTTTTTTTTACAGATTGTTTTTGAAAACGTTATTAAATTTAAAAAACTTTATAGTAGAACATTTCTCATGAACAAACTCCATTATAGTTATTAAAACTTAGTAATACATACACATGTACATATGGATGTGTGTATTTCTAATTTTAATTGCTATTTAAAGTCAAATTTGACTAAGAAACATATAAATTATTTATTAGTTCGAGTATGTACAATATACGCTTTTAAGAGACCTGATGTTGCAACCTTTTCCATACACAAGGGCCTCATCGCGTAACTCCACCATTTATGTACGGATTTGGAAAGAGTACGCTTGCAGTTTTGTTCATTAGAAATATAAGAAGCCGCCTGATATATTGAATAAAAACAAATCCGCTATTTATGGACAGATTTTAAATCTTTTTTAAGGACCAGCACTCAGGTTATGAACTCTACTTATGCAATGCATTGTGCCAGGACTTTGGGAAAGATATAGAGTAGAGAATATAGATGTTGAAAATGCAAAAGGATTAATTATTTTACAACTCTGCTTTTGGGCCAGTTTGTTGATTTTTAGAGAAGTGTGTTTGTTGCAGTGCCTCTGACGCATTAATTTTCTTAAAGCAGGCATTTTATTAGCCGGCGGTTCTGTAAACCGACGTAGGAGGGTGGTGTGTGTAAATTAGGCTTGGAATATTATCAATCGCTGTCGGGAACAGTTTTTTAGTGACCAGTGCTATGCCTTCATCACTCAAACGGCCCAACAACAATTAATACAATGCCACATTAGTGTACATTAGAGAAATTTATGAAGTTGATGACTTGGCCAGGTCCTAAGTCATAGTTTGCTTTGTAGAGAACGCGCTCACCACTTCAGCCAACACCACCCTCAAGGAAGACACTTTCATCATTTGTGATAGTAAAATATAAACTA
Source organism: Lypha dubia (assembly GCA_947311025.1). Classification (NCBI taxonomy): domain Eukaryota; kingdom Metazoa; phylum Arthropoda; class Insecta; order Diptera; family Tachinidae; genus Lypha; species Lypha dubia. Next base: position 24,385,709 of record OX371260.1, on the reverse strand, counting down.
GAAAGGAATTAAAACGAATTTTGAACTTTCTCCTCAATTTTGTATTCTATTCGATTAGATTTTGCCAATTTGCCAATTTATAGCTTTTATAATTTGAATTGACACCAAAAAGTCAAGATGTAATTTACTATATTCACTTGCTTTAATTTTCTTGAAATCTGCACAACCTTATAACTAGTAATTTGCACACACATAAATTAATTTTCTATCACAAGATCCACTATGCGTCGCAGTGCCGATCCGTGGACCAGATCTTTCTTCTTTTCCATTTACGTACGTATCTATCTATTATTTTTTAAGCCGGTGAATATCAAATGAAACCTGTTTCAAAACACGCATCATTTCGTCCAATGGTACCTTATGCATTAATATTTCCTCTTCCAATCCGGTATATTTGTCGGCGGAACGTTCCAGCCAACCATACATTTGGTTTTCAGTTATTGGTGCATGATATCGATCACGGCTATCGTATCTTAACCGTTTTTCGATTTCATTTGCAAAATATTCATATTGTTTTATATAACCACTAGCGATCTCTTCATTATCATGGCGGGCGTAAAATTTTGCAGTTAAGGGTTTCGACTTATAGTTTGGCTGGAATTTTTGGTCGCTAAATTTCTTGTGACAACAATACATTTCAGATGTTTTTTTTTAGTAAAATTTATTATTATGAAATAGAAAAAAAAATCTAAATTTTTAGGTAGGCTTATTCACTATTTAATTAAGTGAATTCGCCTTGGTATTTACTCGTATGTAACATTAGTGTGATATGTAAAAGGAGTAGAGATCAAGGCCTTGGTAGATATGTATATGGAAAAGGATTTTTTTTTTAAAGATTCCAAAGATGGAACCAAAATAAAATCGCCGAGAGAAATATTTAGAAAAATATTTAAGAAATACTCATATATGTATAATAGATGACTAAATGAAAATTCTGTGTTTTTTTAAGTACAATTTTCAAATCATCTTTGGAAAAAGAGCTTGATTTCAAATCGTTCTCAATTTGAAATTCGTTTTATTTGTAGGTATACATAAATATTTATCCTTTTATTCATAAACGATTATTAAAAGTATGAACATCTATTAAAAGAATATTTTAACTTTGCCCGTCGTAGGAATCGTGCGTTACTACTAGTAGATAAGCATAACTTGGGTATGTCTGGAAAAAACCTATTGTCCTTTTCCCCAGAAAGCGCAGCATTAACGTGTGTGCACGCAACCATGCTTTAAACTACATACATATAACATATTTCGCAATATGTATGTATGCAAGAGTATGGCTGACTTCCAAAACGTCAATTGCTTTGTGTTTGAACGAAGCATCACATTTCATAACGCCGCAGTACAATAATTATTCAATGTATACCATTTCGAAACGCCGCCGCCAAGTAATTTTAACGCAGTAAGAAAGCAAACATAGCATCGGTTTTATAGTTGATTCATTGTTTCGGAACTTTGCATATCGATGTGATTTAAATACAGTAGCAATACTGTATACAAACTTTGTATACGAACGTTTTGGAAGTCAGCCTATGTTTACAAAGAAATAGAACAACCATAAGTTATTTAATGGTGTTTTCTTTTCTACAAAAAAATGGTACATCTCCATGCAAAATATATACTTTGGTGTTCATTTCTTAAAAATGTTTTGCTCTCTAAAGGCCGTGCCGCACTATCCTACACAATCGCGCGATTTGCAAAATATGACATGTGTGCTAAAAATGTATGGTAGTGTGGACTAAAAAGGCAATTGTGGCTGACTTCCAAAACGTCAATTGCTTTGTGTTTGAACAAATCATCATATTTCATAACGCCGCAGTACAATAATTGTACAATGTATACCATTTCAAAACGCCGCCGCCAAGTATTTTTAACGCAGTAAGAGAGCAAACAAGGCATCGGTTTTATAGTTGTTGCATTGCGTCGGAACTTTGCATATGTATGTGATTTAAATACAGTAACAATACTGTATACAAACTTTGTATACGAACGTTTTGGAAGTCAGCCTGTGTGACAGATTTTTTTGGCAAGTCGTGCGATTTGTAAAATTTTATGAAAATTTTCATAAAATGATAGTTTTTATGCGATCAGAGGAGTATTTATTGTCAACCAGATGTTTTGGCATCAGATTTGTATGATAGTGTGGCACCTACAACACCATTTTGAAACGATTTTTTAAAGTCGGTCACATTTTTGCAAGATTTTCCTGTGAATGAATCGTACGATTGTGTAGGATAGTGAAGCACGGCCTTAAATGGGCAGTGTGTTTGATTCTAAAACAATCGCCCTCACTAATGGAGGAAGGCATTGCACATTATCGACAGTGTTGATAGTGCCCTGTAAAACTTGGCTGTCAGCTGTTAAAAACAGGGCTTTACACTTTTTCATAAGTTGTGTTTTGTTTTAGTGAAATAACAATATACATTATTACAGGGTTGCCAAACATTTTATACATGTAACACCCCATTTATACGATGCCATTTATGGCGTGCAAGCGGTGTAGAGAAGAAAGAGGGGTAGAAAAATAGACTCGTTTTCTGTTTTCATGGAATTTTTTCATATTTCTCTTTACTCTAATTTATTTTTTCCTGTTACGTTTTATTCTTATTCTATTCTTACCGATTAAACAATAAAAATCAACAAGAATTTAGACGAAGAAGCAAAAGACTTGCAACAAAATCCCTTCGTATGAATTCAAATAATTTTTGGTAGCGATTTCGAAAGGGAATTAAGGAAAAGAGACGTCACAAATTTCATCGTATAAATTGGGTGTAACTTTCAACAAGGTGCCATTTTGTGTGTAGAAAAGAAAAGACCATAAGTCCTACTTAAACATAAATTTTAGCTTTGGTTAAAACAGTTAATACTTTTCAAATAAATGTAGAATACAAATTTTTTTAACGATTCAAAATTAATTAATAATGAATTTCGCGCCGAGCAAAAGAATAAAATTCTTTCATTTAAAATGTAGTAAAAAAAAAATTGACTGACTGAAGGCCATAAAGCAATTTGCAAACCAATTAACTGAAACTGTTCGCATGCAAAGCACAAATTACTTAATATTGTTTTATACAGAATATTCATTCCTTTAAAATTTTACAAATTGAAACATTAATAACACTGCTAGACAAATTAAAACCTCCTTTTGCAAGACCTCACTTTGTATGTATTATGTATTACATTAGCTATTTTCACAATGTAGTAGTGCATTTTTTATATTGTTAACTTGTGGAATTGTTGTGAATGCCGTTTTCCTGGGCTACATACAAAAGAAATTTAAAACTAATGCTATTTTATTTTTCATCTTCTAAAAAATGCAAAGCTGCTGTAAAAATTTAAGCACGTGCTGTTTTTTTTTGGATCAATTAATCTCAAAATTGCTTCTTGGATCGTACAAAAAGTATTATTTTAGGAAATAGTTACTAACATTATTTAAATTCCAATTAAAACTATCATATTTTTGGGCTCATATAATTGTTTGGCAGATCTAAAGACTTAATCTGATAGTGAATAGTTCGGTCAGTGATTTACTATTCTATACGATCGATCGTTCCGATTATTTTTCTATTTCTTTTACATGAAACTAAGTGAAAATTTTTAATTTAACAGCACCCAATTTCCAATCACAGCAATAAGCAAATACTACCAAACAAAATATGTAATATATTTTTAGGAGGACCTAAATAACAACTCCCTCTCTAGGTAATAATAAATTATTTAATTTACCATCCACCATCATTTAGTTGCTTTACTTCTACACACACTCATTTAAATTTCAAAACTTATACAATTGTTTTAAATATGAATTTTACTAGTGATGGAAAAGAATAGTTCTAAAATGATATGAAAATTCAACCAAAAAAGTACTTTTTTCATGTTTCACATGTGAAAAAATAAATCTTATTAGAAATGTTTTATAAGATAACCAATAAGGTTTTGGACTGGAGCAACCAAATATCTTTTCTTGGGTAATTTGGTGGGCTGAATTCGAATCTGTAATTGGTTTTTCTGCATCACGTCAGGTTTTACGAGATGTAAAAAAAATGTCTTTATTCGTTTTTTACATAAAAAATTATTAATTTAATTAAAAATCAATGAATTTTCAAAAGTGATTGTCGTTATTTGAACGTCGTTTTTATTTTGTTGGTTCGGTTTCACGTATCATAGTCCAGCACTAGTTTCGCAGCATGCTTTTGTCCCAAATTCCGTGATAAATTCTTTCAATTTTGATTAAATCTCCCCTTGTTCGTCGCTCACCGCTCCTAGGTTTTGTCGTTTCGGACTAACTGCTCGTAGCACTGAGAATGACTGTTAATGGATCATTTGGTGGAAGTTAAACTGGTTTTTAAACCGATGGGAAATTCGCGTAAGTAATATTTTTTCGATTTTGCATATTGAATCCAGCAACTTTTGTTAATCAGAAATAACAATTGGTTTGGTGTTACTTGACTCTCTCCAAAGTACTGTAATTGATAAATCGAAATAGAAAATAGTTCTGCAACTATTGCAAAACATTGTCGGTGTGCATATTTTAATAGCGCAAATCACTCTTGCATCCGATGCCGATCTTGCAGGTCAGCTTATTTGCATATTTTGTTATTGCATTGCTGCAATCTGTTAAAAATAAGCTAGACTTGCAAGATCTACAATGATTACAATACTAAGAGTGATTTCCCATAATGATTCTGATATTGCATACCAAATATTCCAACCAAATATTCACCACATACAAAGCAAAAAATAGCTTGACCAGTATCACACGATCGCCCTGATATGCTTAAACGCTACTATTTTGAAGATTTATAATGAAAGTGGGCGGGCTTCTGTCAAATTAATAATTGTGAAATTGTAGTGTCAATATTGACTGTTTTGCAATATTGCTAGCATGTAATGAAAAAAATGAACAAGACGTGATAGCGAAATTTTTATGCCAGAATCGAATTCATCGCACCCAGATTAGTTAAAAAACATTCTTCGTTTCTGCAGTCAATTTTTTTTCAAAATTTGCAGACCAGTGTAATTGTTGCTTCACTCTAAAATCTAATATAACTTCTTCATATGAGTAATTCCTTTATAAAAACATTTATATACGAGTAGTTACATATGTATGTATAAAAAAAATTAATATTAGATAAGCCCATAAAAAAATTATAAGCAGTAGATACATAGATATAATAATTTAATTTAAAATTAAATTAAAACCCCAATTTTGAACAAAATCTTATCGAAATTTTCTTATAAGCTAAAAGGAATAATGAAATTCTTATCCATAAAAGTTGGCACTTATTACCAGCGTTGTCAACTTTGAAATTTCAAAAGGCACCAAAATGGAGAAAAAAACGCGCCATTTAACAAAAAACGCACCAAGTTCAGATTTTTTTTATTGAAAATTTTTATTGAATTAATTTTGCGTCTTTACAACATTTAACTTTAGTCCAAAATTCTAATGTTGATATAATATTGTGCCAATGGATGAAGTGAATCATTCTCCACCCTTTTTCAATACTAGATAATATTTCGACATCGTATTCAAATTATCCTGCTAATGGCATGATATCATATTTGCAATGGGATAAAAAATTTTGTACAATGCTGGTTGTTGATGTCGTTTGTAGCTAAATGGGCTTAAATCTGCAATGTGTTTCCGTGTTCCAGCATGCCAAACAAGGTTGGATATTTAGGCGTGATATCGCATTTGCAATAAAAACATCATGCTTTTGTGTTATTATTTGGTCAAGGCCGAATCCATTGCTTAAACTCACATCGTGATTTCCAAATCCTTTTGTATTTCGCTTATGATCTCCTTTTTTAGACTCCATTCTTCACACTAACTTTAAATATTTCTTTTAGTAAATATAAATTTTATTAATTTTAGTGTTACAATCCTTTATATAAACTTTTACGCATTTTATGAAAAACGAACAATGATCGGAAGTCTCAAGAATACTTTGTTTTTGCTAAGCTCTTTAACAGACTTGACAACAACTTTTACGACAAAACACAATTATGTACTCTGAAAATCTAAAAGGGACAACACATTTCTTATAATGAAATGTTACAAATTATCTATAACAACAAGACGGTTTTGTGAATGTGTTTTGGTACCTCTTAAACATCATTAATGGTTGCTCTTATTATGGTCTGAAAAATTTAATGTAAAAATTGTACACAAATTGAATGAAATGGTATTGAAACAGTTGTATTTTTTGTATAAAAGTCTTTTTTCTCATACTGAAACAAAAAATTGTGTTTAATATGATTTGGAGCCACACAAAACTAAAAAAAACGCACCAAAATTAAAGAAAAAGCGCACCACGCACCAACTCAGATATTTTTCGCACAAAACATTTAGAAAAGCACCAAAAAAGCGCACCAATTTGACAACGCTGCTTATTACGCTTTCCGAATCGAATTCGACTGTTTTGCTAAATTAAAGGAACACACAACATCTTTGTTTAATCTATTACAGCAGTGGAAGTCAAATAGAGAACCGTAAAAAACCTGTTTCTCAAAAAATTTTTATAAATATTTCGAAAATTATCTCAATCCAAAAAATATGTAAAAAAGTACTGAAAATACCTTCACTGACTTATACTCACTCACACGCTCACAAGTTGTAACCAAAAAAAATTTCTGTTTCTGGCTGGAGAGACAGTATGGGAACACGACTTTTTTGTCTACTGTCTGATTATTAAAAAGCATTGCATCTGATGAATACCAGTTCAGTTCAACGTGTTTCTTGTGAGCAATACACATCACATATAAAATACGCGGATAAATCTGTTTAATAATAAAAATAAAAAAATATGGCTTGTGATAAATTTCTAACATTCAACAATGGAGTAAAAATGCCGGCTTTAGGAATTGGAACATGGCAAGTAAGTTAACCAAAAGACAGTTTAAACGAAGTTATTTAGTGCTTTGGAGTTGTTTTTTATGCAGAATATATGTTGTACATACATACATAAATATGTACATATTTGCACAATTCAAATCTTCAAAAAAAAAAAAAAAAACACTTGCCATTCAGGATTTTCAAAAGTTGTAAAAAAAAATGTTTTTTTTTCTTTTATTACTATTTAATGTGATGATTTCTCTAAATGAATTAGTTTTTATTCCAAAGTGACTATTAAGCAAAAACTGCAATAATTTTCGACAATTTAGAAAGTAACAGGGAAAATTAACAGCAATTAATTTCGCCTACTGCTCTGCAGGATCCGTCCGCGGAAGCCGTAAAACACCCTCATCGGTGTATGTGCATGTAAACCTTTTCAATCTTATTTATACAAATTATGATGGGAAAAAGAATACGAGAACTGTACATATAATTTTTTAGTTTAATTCAAAATTGACATCCTCCATGATCGACAAATACAAATTTAATATCTCTAGGATTTGAATAAAAAAGCTGTAGTTCCTCATATTTCACTATACCAATATTTGATTGTTACATACAAGTGTACAAGGATACAATCGTTAGAACGAAGTATTTTGCGTACCTCTTCAACTTCGTTATATCGAAGCTTCACTGTAGTATTTTTTTATGCAATTAGATATTTTTACAGAATTTCATTTTTTATATGGAAAAAAAGTAAGTTAAATACGAAATTTTACTACTTTTATGCAAAAGACAAAAAACCAGCCAGTCTTATTAATTAAGAGACCAATTCTGAAATTTTTATCGCCGATAATATAACCGAAAATAATTTTTGTATGTTCTGCATGTACAGTTTGTGGAATTAACTAGTGTCAGCATTTTTCCTGATGCTTGCCAATATTGCCTCATATCCAATACTCACTGGCGAAAAATTATACAACAATATTTGGTCCAAATATTTGTTTGAGAAATATTAAGTCTGCTGATTGAGAAAAGCTTTGCAGAAGATTGTGGTTGTTTAAGATGACTATTTTTATTAAATATCTAATATATATTCAATGAAATCTAAACAACCATGTTTTACATTTTCGAACTTTATTATTATTGATATTAAGGTTCAACAATAATTGTCAGCAAAATAATATTAATTATAAGTATTTAAATTTGATGTTATCAGCTGTATGTAAGTGTGTATTTTTTCATTATTTACCAGACGAGAGAGACTATTGTTGTCTTGAAATATTTTTTTATAACCTTTGGATAGATAATTCAGTTCACAATTGCAAAAATAAATCGTTTTTTATTATACATCTGTATAAACAGATTAGACAACGATAATAGAAAACAGAATCCATCAAATTAATATGACTTATTTGTAAACTCAAATAGAGTTAAGATTTTATATCTATGTAAATATCTGCATTCTTTTTAATTTGCATGGATTTAAATTTTAAAACCAAGAAAAACAACATTAACTTTTTAAGTTAAATTAGGTTTATTAAAATATTGTATATGGTTCTTCGCCATAAATCTAAAAAAGAAGAAGATTACAAAGAAAGTAAATACGACACAAAGGAAGATAAGGACAATACCAAGCTACAATATTCTGCTGCAATAATTTCATTAGTTAAAGTACTGTGATATTAGCGTTAAATTTTACAAAATAAATTTGTGTTGTATTGTTTTTATTTATTTATTTTATTTATACAAATTATGTGTCGTGAAGTCCAGTTTAGATTAATTGAAATATAAATAAATAAAACATCAGCGAAATTTGAAACAACAAAAATTCCTCAGAAGAAGTTTGAAACAAATAAACGAAACGTTGGGTGCTTAAAATAAAATGAATAAGTTTTGTTTTATTTTAATTTTTGGAATGACCATTACTAGCCCGAAGATAACCACTTATCAATAAACATTAAGAAAATTAATAAAATTCTAGATGTATGAAAGCCTAATTTTTGTGTAGAAACAATGCATGAACGTTTATTAATTTTTAAAGTATAACAACAACAAATAATTCGTTTTACATTGAAAATCAATAAATGTTTTCATTAATACAATCATTCCATTCATTGATATTAACGCAATTATTATTATTAGACAATAAAAATTTTTATTTAAAAATTTCGACGATTTCGATTTTTTCTGTACATGTCTACATATTGAGTCATAACCGCAAAACTAGCTTAATCGGCAAAAACTATTTTAGCTTAACCGACATGACGCTGTTGCGACATAATACAAACAATCCATCAATGCACTGTTAAACTAAAATTAATTTTGTTTTAAATTCGTAACGATTCCGTGTGTAACTATAAAATTGTAAGATATGATGCAAATGTTGCCAATTATTTCATTTTAAATCAATCATTTCATTGAAAATCATGTCGCTTGAGCTATTTTTGCGTTTAAGGGTCGATATGTATGAATGTATGCCCCTTATAGGCTATGAAATCATCCAAAAGAAGTGTTCCAAACAAGTTTCAATTAATCTTGAAAGGTATTTTCGAATTTTCCAACACAAAATGTTTTTCCAATTTTTAAGTTTTGAAAATTTGTATGTCGATTTTGAGAAATTAAAATTTTAAAGGGGTAAAAATGGGTAAAAATTAATAAAACCAGCATCTCTTTATCTCGGAACTAATAATAAAGTTCACACAAAAAATCACACTTATCCACAATTTATGCAAAAGCAATTTCAGTATTTCTTAGGCGGCGAACCTCTAAGAACCAATTATACTTATACTTCTAAAATAGTTTTTCATGAACACCAATATCATAAAAATTGTTTTGTTATAAAAACTATCCATTAATAAAGAATTAATAGAAAATATTAGTTTCTATTACAGAGGTATAAAAAATGTACCGAAAAATGTGCCAAAACGCATAGTGCGGTACTTTTTTAAACATAACTTTTTTTGAACGAATTTTTTTTTATAAAGTGATTATATATTTTAAGATTTTTAGGAGTTAAGATCATTAATTTAAACGTATTTTTTCATTATAGGCTGGCATACGTAAACACATTCACACATATTGTACGTAAATTCACACATACATACGTATGTATATACATTTACATTCATGTGATTTTGCACTTCTGAATGACTTTCTCTGACAAGATAAACAACAAAAATCTTTGTTTACAATTAAATTAATTTTTCAATAAAATCAACAAAATACCTCATCACATTTTAAGTGTGTATGTATTTATGTATTAATATTTTAACTGGTTTTGTATAGGTAAATTAATACACATATACATAGCGTTACCATAACTGCAAACAGCACTAAATTCAGATATTTAAAAGAAATTTTTAAGTTTTAATTACTCATGGCGTCAATTTAAATCTAATTACATTCCGTGGTACATCTACTTATAATGTAGTGTTAATATACATACATACATATATATATATGAGAAATTATTATTATAAGGCTTAAGTTCAGTTTTATTGAGTTAATGAAAATTCAAATTACTAAAAGTTTTTATTTTGAAATCAGTAGTGTACTTTCCAGGCCGCTACACCTCTCATCAGGGTTCGTTCGCCCATTTTTACAACTTATGTAAAGTGGATAATAATATGGAAAGAATATCAACTATTTAACCAAGTTTTCAACAGAAATGTATAAAATATGAGAATTATTGCTCTGTTACATTCAAAACTAACATTAAAAATCTTTTAACATTTTTCTCGATTTCAAATTATTATTTTAATATATTGCAATATTTTTTATAAAATTATTTTTTGTAGAAAAGAAAACACCATAAGCTTTGTGACTTTGTCATGTGCCATAAATCAACTTCTTATTGCTTTTTGAAATAACTTGCATTTTAATCCAAAGTAATTATACAGCTAAGATTCGTAAGGTTATACAGCAAAACAGAACAACGTTGTTTTCGTAAGCCGCATCACTCGCCAAGTTTATGCAAACTTTTGGCTGATTGTGCCGGCTTCGCCCGGCAATACGAAATCTGTCCTTCAACAACATAAATAATTTGGTTTTACTTGAAATATGAACGATGACGCTTCTCGTGAATGAGGCGGACGTAGCGCCATCTTTCTGTCAATATGATGCGACGCTTCTCGTAAATGAGGCGGACATAGCGCCATCTGTTATTCAACAACAAAAATAATTTTGTTCTTTTTGAAATACGAATTGGGTTAATAGTTTAGTAAATACCGGAATTGTCCCCTCCCTACCTCCCCTCCTCGTGCCCCTAGCGGTTTAAAATATACTTTAAAACCTAATCTCATACCTAGCAAATATGCATAAAAAATTTCATTAAAATCGGTTGAGCCGTTTCGGAGGAGTTCGATAACAAACATCGTGACACGAGATTTTTATATATTAGATAGATTTTATCGTGTAAATTTAATCCACACAAAAACATAAATGTGAAAATAAGGCCAAGTTCGTATCCAAAAAGTTTCGGCCATAAAAAGTGCTGAGATCAAAATAAGGACCAAGTTCATGATAGGTACAATTCCATCTCATTTCTAGGCAACCTGTAAGCTAGGCAATATTTTTCCAAGAATTCGCAACAAGGTTCAAAATGAAACACGTAGGTTCGCCTTTAAAAATTTTTTATGGCGAAACATGTAGGTTCAATCAAGGTTGGCCCGCGAACCAAGAATGAGAGCGCGAACCTCTATAATTTCTGTCCGTGTGAACATAGTATTAGAGATATTATAATGTGGGGACCGTTTGCGTTTTAGAGAGCGATACACATATGTACACATGTATGTATGTAGATAGGTAGGTGGCAACCGATATACGAGTAGCAAAACAGAAATAACTTTCAGAACACTTAAAAATGCAAGCAAAATTAACTTATTATACCAACAAACATGTTTTATTAGGGAAAACCGTGTAACCAGTTAATACCAACTATATCTTTTTACAATTTTTTATTTATATTGTAAGAAAAGTAACGAATCTTTGGCTTTGAATATCTCGTGATGGGAGATTACAGTTCGTGAATTTGGGATTGAAATGGCTTACAAGAAGGTAGCTGGTTTCCAAGGAATATTTATTTATTAATATAACAGCTATGGTCGGGTTCTCAAACAATTCATAATTGTAGGAAACCCTTTCAAGCAATTAATTATTTTGAAAGTCGGTCAGTATTTTTTGCACGTGGGTACCCGTTTCCCACGAAAATTAATTATTTCTACGATGGCCCATGCAAAACATTCACTTTTTTAGTTCTCATATATGTATACATAATTACTTCATATGGGAGGTACCCGTTTCCCTCTTCCTATCGCCACAAGATTTTATTTTACTGTTGGAGTACCCTACAGATAATTTCAAGACATTCATTGATTTAGTTGCGCAGATATGTATGTGAATATTAATATTTAATTTTTATAGCGAGTAGGTATCTTCCCCTCCCCAATATTAAAAAAACATCCTATTTGAAATTCTCGGTCATCAGTAATTCGGTCCTAAAATTTCAAGATAATCGGTTTTACCATTCCAAAGAAACAAATATACAAACACAGATTCATTTTTATATACCGAAAATTCAAAATTACTAAGGGTTTTTTTTATGTTGGAAAATATTATTATTTATATCCAATCAGTTTTTAGCAGAACGTATCAGTACTAGGGGCAAGTTACGGCTTTCGATATCGATCGAAATTTACATTTAAATTGTATTGAAATTTCGATCGATATCGAGTGCCGTAATTTGGGCCCTGATTTCAAGGCCGCTACACCTCTCATCAGCGTTCAATTGTCCATCTTTACAATTTTCGTAAAGTGGATACTAATTGAGTAGAATATCAACTATTTAACCAGTTTTTCAAGAGAAATAGAATATGAGAATTAATTTTTAATTCATTTTTTATTCTACCTTGAAACAGTGCTGGTTAGTACGAAATTCCCTCATTACTGTTATAAACTATTAATTCTAAAATCAATGAGTTTTCACATTCCTCTCTCTAATTTCAAGGCTCCAGATGACGAGGTTGAAGTTGCCATTAATTTAGCCTTGGAAGCTGGTTATCGCCATATTGATACGGCTCCGGTTTATATGAATGAAAAGACTATTGGAAAAGTATTAAAGGAATGGTTAGATTCTGGACGTATTAAACGTGAGGAACTATTTATCACAACAAAACTGCCACCACCAGGTAAGAAGAAATTTGTCGAAAACAATTCAGTGTGGGTTTTTAAGTACGAGATTAGAGATTGAGTTAAATTTAATGTCTGTATTTACTCTTGCTGGGGCCTTTAAACCATCAACATTGGCCGTTGAACCAGCCAAACAAATCAACTCAAAGACTAATTACAGACATTCGTGTCTGTCATGAGTTCCGAACGTTTTCAATTAGAATAAAAATTTTCGAATTACAAAATAGAATATTTGTTGTCCGGCATACTTCCAAATATTTTTGCTCGATTGGTGGCTAATGTGGGAATTTTTTTAAATCTCCTTTTCCATGTGTTATTATCAAACATATATTGGTTTTTATTTCCGAATTAGGTAGATAAGATATCAAACTTAAGTTCAAAAAAGATTTTTTTCAAATTAAATTAGTTTTATTGTGTAATAAATGAGATTCTATTTGCTTTCATACAGCTTAGTGCAGTCGAAAGTAAAACGATAAAGTTGTTCGGAAGTGAATGTCAGGACTCCAAAATATTCGGAAAAGATTCACTTTCACACGGATGTGAAACACATGACAGACACGATTATATTTAACTTATTCTCTAATCTTAAAATTCCCCCCTTAAACAATAATAAGGCGCGTCAATGTGCTTCTAAAAGTTACGTATCGTTAAGGCTTATGGCTCGATTATGGATAGCAACCGAACTTCAATTGCGTTGCCAGCCGGCAACTGCAAATTTGTGGTTGCCAGAAAAACACTAAATGGCAACTGAAACCGGCAGCTCTCAGTTGCCAGTTGCCATCCGTAATACAATTCGCAGCAACGCAACTGTGGTTCGGTTGCCATCTATAATCGACCCATTAAACATGTTGTGTCTGTGCGCAAATCTCGAAATATTTTCTCGTTAAAAAATAGTTTGATTAAAAAATTCAAGTCCTCTGTGGCACCTCAGGAGTTCCACCGATTGCGCTATATTTCACTCTTTTGAACACCAAATTAAAGATAGAAAAAAAAACAAATTTACCCTGCAGTTAAAGACATGTTTAGGGCCTTGGTTTTTTCTTAGCTTCAAGCAGTTTCACAATGCAGGCCCGTACAAGATGTCAAGAACCCAAAGTAGGGTACCTAGTTTTAACTTCTTTGCAATTATTAAAAAATAAAAAAATAAATTCTTTATCGCTTTTTGTAGCTATGATTCCCGAATATGTTGAACCTACTCTACGCAATTCATTAGCTGACCTACAATTGGACTATGTGGATTTGTATTTGTTACATGTTCCTTTTGGAGTATTTTTGGAAAATGGTGAATTTAAGCGTGATGAAAACGGTTCTATTGCAATAAATCCTAATACTGATCACTTAGCAATATGGAAGGTCTACAGAGATTAATTTACGATCCAATTAACATTTTAGTTAAAAATACGACAAATATATTTATTTATTTATTTATTTATGTTTTTTGTTAGAAAATGGAACATGTATATGATTCGGGTCTGGCTAAGTCTATTGGCATATCCAATTTCAACATCAAACAAATTCAACGTATTTTAGATAATTGTACAATTAAACCAGCAAACTTGCAGGTATTCCAATTTCAAAATATTTTACTTGCAATTTTTATACATGTTTTTTTTTCTTAAGATTGAACATCATATTTATTTGCAACAACCGGAATTGATTGATTTTTGCAAAACTAAAGACATCACTGTTACAGCATATTCACCCTTGGGGTCCAAAGGTATCGCCAAATTAAATGAAATGGTTGGTGTTGAGCGCGAATTGCCCGATTTAATGGATGTGGCAACCGTTAAGGAAATAGCTGAGATCCATAACAAGACTCCAGCTCAAGTTCTGTTACGTTGGATTATCGACTCGGGACTATCGGCTATACCGAAAAGCACTAACGCCAAGAGATTAAAAGAAAACTTAGATATTTTCGATTTCAATTTAAGCGATGAAGAAATTGAGCAAATGATATCGTTGGATGCAAATGTGCGCATTTGTGATTTCAAATTTTTCCCTGGGTAAGATTTCTGTTACGGATATTTTAGTTCCAATACATACTATCAAAATTTCTTTCCAATATTTTTCCAGAGTTGAGAAACATCCTGAATTTCCTTTCTAAACGTTTAATAAACATACATACATGCAATATAACATACATCATATGTTTATAAAAGTTGTTCTTTAATTTTAGGCACGCTTGTTTCACAATTTTTCTGATTTAGCAAACACGATTGTAGTATTTTTGAATGAAACTTAATTAAATAAATTAATTTTAAAAGCATGAAATCGATGTACTTTCTAATCTTATCTATATATATAAAAATTTTTTGCAAGTGTGTTGTCACTTTATAACTCACGAACGGTCAAACCGAATTCGATTAAATTTGTTTGTTCGTATGGTCGTGTAGATGGTTTATCTAAGTTATGACTTTTCGTGAAAGTTGTGATGTGCTTTGATTAGGTAAATCGAGATTTATAAAAGTAAATAGGTTCCGTGCGAAGCCGGGGCGTTCAGCTAGTTATTTATATATTTAAATTTTTGCGACTGAGGAAAATCCGGTAAGTTCTTTTATTATAAGATTTAAAAAAAACGAATATTTTCAAAATATGTACTACATATGTATGTATATCGTACTGTTTCAAATCAAAGCTAATATATATTGATTTTGAGTACAGTACAATACGCATATAAGAAACTCGTTTATAAGAAAAGCTCGGCTATAAGAAACACTTTTCCAGACACCATGTACATTTCCATATAACTACGTGCTAAATAATCCTTATATAAGAAACTCGCTTATAAGAAAAACTCTGCTATAAGAAACAAATTTTTATGAAAAATTATATTCCTTCCATAGAAAATTGTACGTGTATAAGAAAGTATTCTCACAATGAAATTTTTTTTCAATTTGGGGAAAAATATTAATTTTTTGATTATATTTTACAATTTACATTTGTGAACACTGGTCCAAATGAAAAATGAAGTCGTTGATTTTTGTGAAATCAGCCGGCTTCGTTGTTTTTTTTTTTTTTTTTGTACAAAATAATGTGTTTTAATTTTATTTCAAATATATATGTATCTGCATACTCCATAGGAAATTTTTTAAATTTTGTTTCTGACGGATATAAGAAATTATCTTTCTTATATGCGTGTTCTCTTTATAAGAAAGCTCGCATATAAGAAACAAAATCTGTACATTTTCAGACTTTCTTATATGCGTATTGTACTGTACTTACATATCTGAATCCCAAGAAAATATTCAGCTTCTTTGTTGAAAATTTTAAATTCTTTCTTTAGTTCATCTAAAAATTCAGCAAGATCTTTAGCATCAGTTGAGGCAATTAGGCCATCATCTATATAAAGCACCAGCAGCAACGTTTTATCGTTGTATTCTCTGATATAAAAACATGTATCTGCCTCGCTTGCTTTGAATCCAAGTTTTATTAAATGTCTCCCGAATTTCTTGTTCCAACATCTTAGTGCTTGCTTAAGACCATATAGGCTTCTTTTTAGTTTTCATACTTGATCAGTTCCATCTTCGAAACCATCAGGTTGCTTCATATACATATATGTCGTCCTCCAGCTTACCGTATAGAAATGCAGTAGAAACATCAAACTGAGAGAGGTACATATTTTCACTAGCAGCAATACTTAAAAGAGCTCGAACAGTACTCATCTTAGCCACTGGACTAAAAGTTTCGCTATAGTCTATTCCAGCACGTTGACAAAAACCTTTTATAACCAGCCGAGCTTTAAATTTATCTAGAGAGCCATTTGGATTTGTTTTAACTTTAAAGACCCACTTACATGGCAGAGCCTTTCCCTCCTTTGGTAATTTCGCCATTTCCCAAGTTTGATTTTCTTTTAAAGAGCTCAATTCAGACTTCATTGCGTTTAGCCACATATCTTTTTCATTACTAGCTAATACTTCACTATATGTTAACGGCGTTTTTATTTTGCTAATAAAATCTGATATCATCATTACGTAATCGTCATAATAATTGTTCTTAATTGTTGTTCTATCTCTCAAACGTTTAGAAAGCGGTAATATTTTCTTCTGAAAATGAATCATCTCTTCCACGCTTTTTTCGTTGCAAATTTTCTCCTTCAGTTTCATCAGATATTTCAATATACTCTTCCGAATCAGACTTTTCAGAATCTTCAATATTATTTTCATGTGTTTCAACCGGACTTTCACATGACGGCTTGTAATCATTAAATGGTAACTCAACTTCTGGAATTTCAGGAATATCTATCATATCAAGAGGAAATAATTTTGCTTCTCTACAATCTCTTAATTCCTCATTAAATATTACGTCTCTTGAAAGTTCGACAATATTCTTTTTTTTATTATAAATTCTACACCTTTCATCACCATCGTACCCCACTAGATAGCCTTTAATAGCTTTTTATCCAGCTGTCTTCAATTTTGTTTAGGAACATGGAAGAAACTGGTTGATTCAACAATTTTTAAATGTTTAATGCGAGGTTTCTTTCCTTCCCACAATTCATAAGGACTTGTGTTTTTTACAGATGATTTACTGGTTCTATTTAATATATAAATAGCACTATTAGCGAATTCTGCCCATAGCGCATCTGGAAACTTGATTTCTGAATTGGAATACTTAAATGTTCTGACCATTTAAACAACAGTACGATTATCTATCTCTCTCCGAAGCACCATTTTGTTCAGGAGTAAACGGTGCAGTTAACCGTTGTGAAATACCATTTTCGTTCAAAATAATTTTCACATCTTTGTTGTTGAATTCACCTCCATTGTCACTTAATAGCTCTCTTATTTTATGGCCATGCAATTTACACTTCTTAGAGTCTCTTTTACTTCAGATTTTTTAGAAATAAAGAAACCATAACGAAATTTAGTAAAGTAATCTTTATATAAAACCAAATACCTTTTTCCTTGATACGACATTGGAAAAGGATCGCAGACATCAGTTGAAATTAATTCTCCTGGCGTTGTTGCATGATCTCTAGTTCCAAATGGAAATCTATGTGCTTTTCCATAAACACATGGTTCACATATTTCTACATCGCATTTTGCTTTTATACCTAATATGTTCTCCATCATATGCTTTCGTACCTTCTATCTTGATGATCCCATCTCTCGTGGTACAGCTGCAGGCTTGGTTTATTTATAACAGCATTTACTCTTTCTGGACATATTGGCTTAATATCTGCTTTATACAAACCACCCTCTTCCTTACGATGACCACATATTACTGGTTTTCCATTTATTTTTAATGTGCATTTGGTTGTTGTTGATACAAATAAACTATTCATGTTCTTATCTTGACTTGTTACTACAGAAAATAAATTTCTTGAGATTCCCGGTACATACCAAACATCAGTAAAATTTAAATATAACTTCTGATATCCAATTCTTGAACAAATTTTAATAGTTCATTTCCCTAGAGCTTTTAAGGACTCACTTCCAGCAGCTTTTATCTCACTAGGACACTTGAATTCTTCAAAATCCACAAACATATCCATTGAATTAGTTATGTGCTGAGTAGCTCCATTATCTATCCACCAATCATTATTAGAAAACACTGCATTGGTTTCATTAGAAGTTAGCGATAGACTTATATTACTAAATTTAGCTTTTTCTTTTTCTTTAGGTCGACGTCCGTCTGCTATCCATTTTTTGCAATCTCGAACCCAGTGTCCTTTTCTTTTGCAATAGTTGCATGTAGTATCCTGTTTATCATATTTTTTAAATGCTTTATTGATATTTCCTCTTTTCTTATAACTTTTAACAACTAAGGCTTCTTGCTCTTCTTTGTTATTATCAAACTTACGGAAATTTCATTCATGCATACATAACATATTTGTCATTTCATCAAAAGATCGTTCTTCACTTTTTGTTAACAGCATCCAACTACTCTTGAAGTTTTCAAACTGTTCTGGTAAAATTTGCATTGTTTTACATACCAATAATAATTCAGGCAATGGCTGCTCATTTCTACTTTGAGTCCATTATTTAATTCATGCCACAGGCTTTTGAGTTTGATTAGGAATCCAATTAAATAAAAAGAACTCAGTACAAATCTGAAAAATTTGATATTTTGAAGAGGCTTCGTACAAAGATTTTAATGCCGCCCAAGCATCTGCAGCTTGCTCAGTATCCATAATTTTTTGAGAAACGTCATCAGAAACGGCACTGGTGATCATAGACTTCGCATAGCTATTTGCTTTTCTAAAACGATCACACGATAATTGATATTCCTTTACCTCATTGCTGGTTCCAGTCACTGCTAATGGTAAAGGCTTAATAAGTTTCCTATCGATAACATCTAGTGCTCCGTCATGATAATCCAACAAATCTCTAATTTTTCTTTTCCAAATTGGCCAATCGATTTCTCCTGATAGAGGCTTAATATGTTTTGAAAAATCCATTATATTTTTCATTGATTGAAAAAAAGATTGAGGAAAAAATGGCCTCAAAATAGAAATATAAAATGACGTTAAACTGATCTATAAAAAATGGTACTAAAATAGAAATAAATATTTTGCACTGTTTACAAAGGATTCCCTGCATAGGCGGTCTTCGGACGGGGCTAAAGGATTTACATCACCATGGTATTTCCTGAGACGACTAAAGAATTTCTGAATTGATTTGGAGTGTTAGGACACAATGATATAAGTACCTAATGAAAAGCATTTTTGGATTGGGACCATTTTTAAGTTTGGGGCCATTTTTCATATATAAAATTTTGGTCCATTTTGTTGTAGCCGAAGAATTGGTCAATTAACTATTTGTTGTAGTTGTTGTTGGTTCATTGCACATAAATATGTCCGTAGACATTTCATATTTTTGCAGAGTGATAGAAACCCTCAGTTGCTTCTCCCTACTAGAAATCGAACTATTGGAGATAGGTGTTTCATTGTTCGTGTTGCCAAATGCTGGAACTCATTACCACTCACTTTAAGAGAGTTCCACTTTACACGTGATTCATTTAAGGTTAAGCTTGTTGAACATTTTAGGCAGCTGAACCGACCTACTTAGATATCTTGTAATTGCGAAGTTTAAATAATTAATAATTACAACTATAAAATTAATTGCTTTTCCTTATAATAAATTTGTATTTACAAACTATGTATAATAGTGTATATATATATATATATATATATATATATATAGATTTACATTGTAAGGCCTCCAACTATATAAGGCCCTATGGGCTCGGTTGGATATAAATAGATAAATAAAAATAAATAAATAAAAATATGTTTGCAATCAAATGTTTATGGGAACAAACCCAACAACATTTATAATTAATATACATATACGAGATTTGTTCAAAAGAAGAGGTGAAGTTTAATTTTTTTTTTTTTAACTACTTATTTATTCATCAATAAAATAAAACCCCTCAGATATAATGCACTTATGCCAGGGCTTCTTTGAATCCCCGAAGCACTTCTGAAATGCGGTTTTCGGTATGGCCATCAGCTCGTACTTTGATTCTGACCTTACCTCATCAATTGTGGCAAAACTCTTTCCTTTCATTGGTTTTGGGAATAGGAAGAAGTCGCAGCAACTACAAACTTCGCTGCCACACGTTTCGTGCCCAAAACATTCGAGAAAATTGCATGGCATGAGGCGATTGATTACATCTCTGCGACTTCCCTAATAGTGATTCGACGATTTTCCAGAACAATTTTTTTCACTGTTTCAATGTTTTCTTCACTTGTTGACGTGGTTGCAACTCCAGGACGCTCATCGTCATCAACATCTTCTCGGCCTTCTGTAAAGCACTTGTACCACTTACAAACACTTTTTTGAGACAAAGTGGACTTGTCGAATGCAACAGTCAACTTTTCAAGTGCCTTGGAGCACTTTATTCCATTTTTAACGCCAAATTTAATACATATTCTTTGATTCATTTTCTTCAAAAGTCAAAAATCGAAGAACACACAGAAACGTGACTAACCTTTTCAGTTGTCAACAACAAACTACTAATCCAAATGGGCTGATAATGCCAACAGATGTGTACCAACATAACAAAAAAAAGTTTCAATAATCGAATGTACACAGCCCGCGAAAATTAAAAATTTACCTTTTCTTTTGAATAAACCTCGTACAACAAATACATCAGATTGTGAATTAGGCAAAGATGTAAGAACATAAAGTTTTTCATAAAAAAATTATGTACATATGTATATTTCGGTACAAAAACAAAATTTTAATCACTAGAAATTAACATAAATTTTCCTGATAAGATGCTGGAAGAAATGTTGTTGTAACTATTTTCAGTTCCACAGACTTTGGTACAGATGTTGATAACGCATTTCTATCGCAAAACGTTTCATCCTTCTGGCTATTTGCAAAAGCATTCGCAGCATCTGTCAATGTTCGTTCATTATTAATAATGGTATATTCGGGTCCCAAAACTTCTATTCTGTCGTCGTTAACATTATTATTCATATTCAATTTTCCATTTGAATTTCCTTCCAGACTACTTTCATATTCATGATTTGTTTTGTCATTCGTCAAATTTTCAACATTAGTTTGCTTTTCATGACTTTTATTCGGCGGCATTTGTCTAGTTTCGTCTACTTTAGTTTTTTGCTGATTAATCTCCATATTTTGTTTTTTATTTTCATCACTGACATCGTTTTTAAGTTTGGGGAAATGCATTTATCATGGCACAAGTTTGAAAGGAATATATTTAGTATGAAGTATATTAATAACAACATTTTGAAAAGCATAGCGGAAGGGAGAGAGTTGATTTTTTTTCTTAAATTTAATATTAATTTCAACGTTGAAATTAAAAATTTTGTTTAGCATTGACAAAACATATATGTGTTTAACATTTTTAGATTTAAGATTTGAACAACTTATTGATGTTTCAATTTATAATTGAAGATTCAACAAATAAAAAGACATGTGACACTCGGGGACTGTCCCAGTAAAGCTATTGCATAGCATTTTTTATCAACTTATGCAATTATATTACATATTACATTTTGTTTAATAACTCCGTTGTTTTTCTGGCTATACTGTATGTTAATGAAATCAAAATCAATAGCATACTTTAGGGGTTAACATACATTGGGCGATTTAAATACTTAAAAAACAAAAGACTTAAGAAACAAACTTAGCGTCGGGTTTTTTCGTTTCAAAAACAAAAGCCTTAAGAAACAAACTTAGTGTCAGGTTTTTTCGTTTCAAAAACAAAAGACTTAAGAAACAAATGTTTCAAAATTTCTTGATTCGGTCGCCTCAAAGCCCGCGAGAGAAGCTATGCAATAGCTCAATAAAATTATAAAAAAAAATAATTTAGGTTACTACATTTAAAAAAGTAATAACAATAATTATTTAAATGAATTTTAATCTGTTAGATCGATCAAATTCAAAATCTAATCAGCCTTAAAACTCAAAAAAATTTTCCAATCGATTTGTTCGACAGATATTATTGTCGAAAAAAGCGCTTTATATTTATAATTCTAAAAGTGCTTTTCAAATCGATTTTAGAAACTTATTTATGTTTTCGGTGAGGGTTTTAAAATCTATCGGTGTTGAAAAATTTCGTAAAATACTTTAGTTTTTTAAATAGAGTATAAATCTTGTGAAATTGATTTTTAATATTCAGCTACTGCTTTTGATATTAAAAGACAGTGTCAGATGCCGCATATTTTATATATTTGGTTTGGTACGAAATACCCGACTTATGATTTATTTTTTTCAACTATTCCAAGCACTCTTCTTTTGCTATTTTCTGAAGAATCTGCTCCGTAGCTAGTTATTTTATTATCAACTGTTTTTGCAATTCTTATAGTTATAAATGTTTAAAACTATGTATAAATAAACCATAAACGTTATAATAGTTTTTTTAATATGCCGCAGTTCGAGTTAGTTCTAAAAATAAAGCGTTCTGTCAGACATTAAAAACATGTATGCGTAGAAGGACACCACCAAGGATTTTCAGAAAATCTCTTTAAAAATATTTCATAATTGTTTTCTTAAAAAAATAAGCTCTTTCCCTTTAACTATTTTTTAAGATATTCTTATAATCGATTTTATTTTTTGATTATTTTTTTATTTATTTTAAAATCACATATAAACATTAATAATTATTTCGTTTCATTATTAGTTTTTAAAAATCTCAGTTAACATTAAATTTAATAACAAAAAAGATGTCGACGATCGTTTAAAAAAAAAACAATATTCGAGGTATTTTATAATTTCACATAAATACGTTTTAAAATATTTTTAAGTAAATGATCGTCATATTCATCGTATATAATTAAATATTTGTTATTTCGATTTGGTTTTTATTTAAAATCGAACATTTTAGCAGACTAAATACATGTAAATGGACGTTGTTAGAAGTGTTAGAATTAAAAAGAAAGAAGTCAAGCAAAAATAATTATCAATCATAAAAATCAAAAGAGGAATGTCGACGTGCACTGAAAAAATATAAAAACAGTAAGAAAGTTTCAGAGAAATTATTGAAATAAAAACTTAAAAGCAAAAACAGAACACGAAAGCTAAATAAAAGAAGAAGAAGGAGAACAAAAATGGAATTTGAAGTCTTCGCAATGATTGTAAAGCGAATGATAAGGAATAATAAATTTGTTAGAAATTTCATTGTTAGTTTTAAAAAAATTGTATTTATTATCTTATTTACTAAAATGCTTATTGGAATTCAAACGGAGTTAATGATTGGAGTTATTTTTTTTTTAAGAAGCCGACATCTTGAATTAAAGCAAACTCACGTTGTGCGAGTATCTTCGTCAGAGCTTCGTCTGCAAAATTGTAATGATAGTTATGATTTTAAATAAGTTTTGTGATTTCTAAGTTTTATTTGCATAAAATAAATAAATAATATTCCGATATACATACATATCTACATACGCCTTTGTAAATTTATAAATTATTCAAATTTTTTTTTTAATTTACGAAAAACTGCAATTTTAACTTTTTATAAAAATTCCAAAAAATTTTTAACATATAAGCTCGTTTAAATGTACATATGAATGTATGTATGTATGTATATACATATATCGAACAAATATAAGCGAACAATTTAACAGACTCTTTGGAATTTATACACACCTTGGATCTTCGTTAGATCGCATTGCTACAGCAGCGACTTCAAAAATACCAATAAAGAAACACAACATTAATGGACCAAATATGGCACCCTGCCAGCCAATCCAATACATGCCACCAGCAATTGCCAAACCAGTTAAATAAGGATGACCTCCACTATTTATTATTGAAATACAACTGTTAAATATAATAAAATAAAAATGCCAACGTACCCTTTCATTTCAGCATATATGGCTGCTTCAAAATAAGGTGGTACAAAGAATTGCAGTAAAAATAAAACAATTCCGGCATATAAACGATCTTGGGCTAGCCATATTTCCAATAATGCCGGTAAGGCACACCAATAGCTTCCCAAAAAAGGGGCAGCTGATAATAGAGCAGCCAAGGCAGAGGGTAGAAAAACGATACGAGCCCCAAAAATTGTATGAACCAACCAAGTAAATAGACCGGTAAATAAAGAACTCTTAAACATGGAAATTAAAACACCCGATATGGAATTTTCCAAGGCTTCAGCTATTTTAGAACCCGAAGAAGAAACACCCAAATATGTAGTTACTTGTAGAGGAGCATATTTGATTTGACTACTCGAAAGTAAATAGAAAAGGGCCGTAAAGAAAACAATCTTTAAAGATGTAAAAAAGAAATAAAAAGAATACATTCATGTATCAACTCACATATTTATGAAATTTTTATTTCTGTAAAATAAGTTACCATATCCAATATGAATTCTACACAAGCCTGTCCACCAGATAACACCAATGATAGTATTTCCCCTGTAAACGTCATGATCATCGAAAGATTCGTTCGAATTATATGCCATAGAGATTCAGCCACTTCCATTATGGTTTGAGTGTTGCTTTTGGCCCAACCAATGATGCCCTGTTTTGCCACTAAAACTAGCTCTTTAAAATGCCCTTTATTAAAAACACATTGCTTTTTGTTAGCCATGAAAACATGCATATTAAACAGACACTTGTTTTTATTTTCGTTATACACGGGACTTGATTTATGAATAATTTTTTTTTTAATTTTTGTGGAAATTAACATAACGTATGCATAAACTTTTTGGTACGTTTGAAGCACAAAACCAATAACCTTAATTAAGACTTAATTAATTGCGAGATAAATTGTAAAATTTGTTATTTTATATTTAACTGATTCAATCTAAATTTGTATTACAAGAACAGTATTAGTAATATTTTTAGAAAATGTAGTTAAAATATCACACACGCGGGCAAGTCACACATTCAAATCGGAATGGTTTTAATTCCGTAATTGAATTCTGATCGTTATTATTTGCAGTGTTCAGATTTCGTTTATTTTGTATTTCGATTTTACAGTTTTAAAGTGTTTTCAAATGAAGATGGTAGATAAATTTATTGTAAATTCCATTTTTAATTTTAAAAGTGCTTTGATTACAAACCAATAAAAATTCAACTTTCCCATTTGAAACCACTTTCGATCGGAATTGAGTTCTCTGACTTGGCTGATAGCATAACACGGTAATAAAATTGAAAATCTTCTATTGTACATTGCACGCCAAGGTCGATATTTTTTTAACTTAAATACAAACTCAAAATCAAAAGTTATCATTAAAAATAAAAAAAAAATGTGAGATTCCTGCACCAGATCGAGTTGAATGCCACAAAGTCGTTTATAAGGTTTGAGATTGAAATTACTGAGGACACGCCTGGGGTGCTACTTTGTAATTCGAATCGAAAGAAAAGTCTTTCGAACTGCCATGTACATAATATGTAAGTTCGAAAAGTTTTTTATTCGAATCGAAATACAGAGTAACCCCCCTGCAAAGTCAACCGTTTGCAATATTGTTTTTGCTAATTATTGATCTCTACTATAACGTTCAACTTTAATAACTTCCGACATTTTAAATTAAAAAAAAGTCCTGTTGGTTTAAAATATTGAATATTTCTTCCTAATTAAAAAAGTGCGTAACTGTGTTTAGTAGGGAAACTCCTACCTTGATTTTTACTCTTTTAAAAGCAATTCAAGTTTCTATTAGTAAAATTCAAATGATTTTTTTAAGCCCCATGAGTATGAATGACCACATAAAATATACATTAGATTGGGATTGGGTTAAAGTATGTATGATTGTCGTAAGCGTTAATAATATATATATCGCAATGTGTAAAATTTTTAAAACATTTAAATAAATGTTAATCAAATAAAATAAAAGAAAATTGTACAAACTACATATATATAATGTAAACCAAAACCCCCAACAAATAATTAAATAAATATAAACAGTATTTGAGACTTACCAGGGTTATCGACAATTTCGCCAAATGTACTCTTTAAGGCATCTGTTGGCACTCGTGGACCATAGGAGTCTGATTTATTAAAATCTATCCAATACTGTATTAAACGATCCCAGACATCCAATATTTGTTGCTTTAGCTTAGTTGCATGAATGGTATCGGCATCGGTAAGCCAATCATCAATATAAGTTTCAATTTTCCGACGACCATAATGGTGGGCATTGTCAAGTGCATCATCAATTGATGATTGTATATTGGCTGGTAAAATATCAATTAATTCTGGTCGATCTGTTATTGTTTTGTTAATAAGATCCTTTCCCAAATAAGCAACTTCAATGGTTTCTGAATATATGTTGACACAAAAGAAAACTCCCAGAAAAACAATAATAAGTATCATAAGAATAATCATTAAAATTGACGTAACCAAATCCACAGAAGATTTTAGCGAATCACGTACAACGGAATTTATCTTATAATTTAACTCTAAAATGCCAGGAAGACAAAGTGGCAAAACAGCTGAATGATGCTCTATTGCCCATATCTGTTAACGAAATATACAAATATGAAAAATATTATTATGTAAAATATATTTTCAACAATGTGTAATTTTACCTTCAAAGTTTCATATAGATCATTAACTTTTGTGCTTATAAAGTCTGTGAAACCTGTGTATTTACTCAATGTAAAGAGCAAATGCATAAATATTGGTATGGCGACCAATATAAACATCCAAACATTACGATATAAAAATGTTATAACACATGCATAAAACAAGAACTTAAAATAAGTATCGCTCAGGTTCGTATGTTCTGCGATTATATCGTCTTTAACTTCATAGGCTTCTAAAGTTTCTACAGAATCAACAGTTTCGCTGAATGAAACATCCTCAATGTCCGAATGGTAATGATGTGTCTGTTGAAATTTTAAAGAACTTATAGATTTTTCAAAATCTGTTTTATTTAAAAGCTTTTTTAATTTATCCACAATGGAACTAGATTCCTCGGTAGTGCGTAGATGATAAATTATTGATGCTCCTACATACAGCATTATCATTATAAAAGCAGGTACTTGTAGAGCTCCAAAAAAACTACAAACATAGCTAACATTAGCAATCCATAATGACTGGCCAGCAATAACAAAACGATTACTATTGGAAGGTTTCCAAAAGAAATAGACGGATGTTAAATAAGTAACAACAATAGCTGCTAGCTGAAATATATTAATACAATATATAATTGTGAGTTTAATAAAAAATCGCCAAGGTTTTAAAATAGCTTACCAAATATATATTCAAATATCCAATCATTTGTACAAACATTGTGTGCGAAAAAACTATAAAACGCCATAAAGCACATAAGAATCCTTTGGGAGCGTACAACACCAATAACTTCATGCACGTAGCAATTCCTACTCCAGTTGTAATCACTTGCCAATGTTGCTTTAGCCAATCAACAAAAAATTTACCACAGTTTTCAGTCGCTTCCAATGGAGCTAAGCTTAAAGCTACGAAAACATTCGAGTCACGTTCCTCCAGTCTTTCAAACCAACCATTTAATAACTGAGCCAGTTTTCTCTTAAACGGAAATAGTACAGCACCCATTAAGAATGCCCATAATAATGGTCGAACAAATGGACCAAGAATAAAACATACTGCTACAAAAGCTGCGATACCAGCAGCTATTAAGAAATTGTACATTGCCGCTTTAAAACTTTCATGGTTTTGCGAGTGCATGCGCATTAACTTATTGAGAACACTATCGAATGATCGATCTCGTCTTATAGAATCGGAACGATTCATCTTGAATTAATTCTAGGAAGCTCAAAAATTTTTAATGGCGGCTACTTATGTACATACGTATTTAAGTATTTCATGTATTTTATGCTACTTATTTTTTTTTTTTTTTTTTTTTTTTTGTTAAATAGGGATGGGTAGATATTTAAGTCTGTAATATAAATTTACAAAAATAAAAACATTAAAATTTGATGTTATAAATGCATTAAGTCGTGAAAAAAAGTTAAATTAAATTAATTTTGATAATTTTAAAACCTAGCAAAAGCACTTTTAAACCAGCCAGAAACGGCTGAATTGTTTGCTTTATTTGAAGAAATTAAGAAGAGTTCATGGCAAAAAAAATGCAAATACGATTCTATAATGCACAAAGAATGTGTATGTATGTATGTATGTATATAAATATGTTCGAAAGTTATATGGAACAATAAACGTACTATATTAATATTCTTTTACTTCAAGCAGTTAGATCTCAAGATTTAAATTAGTAATACATAAATATGTACATATGTACATATATCTAATATGTTTATAATTTATAACTCACCTTAAGGGGCACTGCTAATGTTTTTATATATGTATAAGTATGTACATGGACACAAAATTTGCATCAGGTTCCCGATGTACTATACATTAAACATCTATAATGTGTATTACTTCAGTAGTTACCTGTGCTTCAGTATATAAGAACGCAAAAATTAGTATACTTTTCAATACATTGCTACTCCTATAAGCTACGAATATGCAATACAATTTTTCTTTAGATGATTTCTTATATGCATGCACATAAGTACATATGTATACTTATGTATATAAGAATAATTAACTATGACGTCACATTTCCACTAACTGTGTTTTACATATTAGGTATAATAATTATTGAAATTGAAAATTACTCTGCATTTTTCAATAGTTTTTATCTAATTACATATGTATAAAAATATTGTAAAACCTATTTCTCAACAAACCTACAATAATTAATGATTCTTGTTTAGAAAGCACTTAAAAGAAGAATGAAGAAAATAAACAATGAAATAATAACGACAATGCTGTATACATATGTAATTAATTAAAGCACTTCATTGCTAAAAAAACGTTAATGGCACTATACCATGAAAATTTATAACCGCGCATTATTGGTATTCGTTTTTCCGAAGGAGGAGTATCTCGTGGTCCAAGTACGAAAGAAAGTGTTTTGTGTAAATGGGTATATGCTATGTACGCCACAAATACTATTTGTGAGGAAATGGAGAAGTTCTGTAATATCTCCTTGGAGTCGACCGAGCAACACGTAGATTCCAGAGACTCAAGAGTGAAAAAAGACAATGCTGATGTAAATATACTATTTGATTGGTTTAAACTCCATGATCCTTTTCCAAATACTACGCAGTTAATATCGATAGCTTCTGGAATTGTTGGAAATGAGCAAATTAACTAACTAAATCTCTGAAAACAGCGTTACGTAATATGTGCACAGCCCCTAACATATAATTATGCTAGCGCTGTACAGTTCGAAAACCATTGCTGTAAAATAACTACATGCTCTACATTTTAGTAAACAGCTGAAAAAATGTTTCATTACTACATGTTTACACATCTCCCCTGTGATCGGACTCACATAATTTTTTTTACCAATACACTCACACTTTTAAAATTTTCTGAGAATTTGCTTTGTCCCGGTTCACAGACTTAACTTTTGCTGCTCAACTTTTGAGTTTGTTGAAGAGAGAGGAAAGAGGAGTGGTATTTGGTACGGAGTTGCTGGTACTGGGAAACTCGTTTTGTTGCGCACTTGTAATAATAATCGCGAAGTTATTATATGACATTTCTTTTCATTCTGTGGTTCGTTGCGACAAGTTTTGCAAAATTTGCAATAATAAATTTCTTTTACACAAACTAAATAAATTTAACTCTCCAAATTTGAAGAAATTGGAAGCAAAATAAAACGAAAATTTGTTGAAAAAAATTTCTGTGTGTAAACATTAAGGCAACTTTTAAAGGGAATTGAAAAGAATTTGAGCAGCAGAAATAGAAGTGTGTGAACCAGGACTTTCAAATTTTCGTTCAATTGAGTGTTTCAAAATGCTTTCAAGAAAGCAGCTGATTGCCGTATTGATTATAAACTCAAGTTAGTTTTCATATACATACATAAGTACATATATTCTGCCGCCATAATTTTTTGTGTTCTTGAAAGCAAATTGCTTTGAAAATCTGGCAGCCACAAACGTAACATGTCTCTCTGCTGGCAATAACACATAATAAAACCACTGCTGCCATACTTAGCAACTAATTATGAAAATTTAATTTTTATTAGTTACAATTTACCGATTACACTGTGATAGTTTTTGACCCGAAAAACAAATGAACTTCGATGAATCCTTTTCGAACTATTAGGGGAGAGTCCCCTTAGTGCGAAAGTACATTTGGAAGTGTCAGATTGGCTCCAGTTTTTGAGAAATCGGTATATATCAATTTTTCATGGACTTCCTCCTAATAGTTCTAAAAGGATTCATCGAAGTTCATTTATCGACTATCACAGTGTTATTTATGAAAGTTGTCTGTAAAGTGTTATAAAATTTTAAGGAATACACACACGTTTTTTTTTGGTTTTATGACATACAAAAGTTAATTACACTGTGATAGTTTTTGAACCGAAAAAAAATTAACTTCGATGAATCCTTATACATTTTTCAAGGATATATACCGATTTCTCAAAAACTGGAGCCAATCTGACACTTCCAAATGTACTTTCGCACTCAGGGGACTCCCGCAAAATAGTTCGAAAAGTATTCATCGAAGTTCATTTTTTCGACTATCACAGTGTTATTTATATGTTGCATAGAAGCAGAACGTTAGCTACCAAATTTACACTACGCAACTCCCTTTTTTCGGTGAGGAAGACAGCGAAGAAGGTATATATTTCCATTTCAAGACTATCACTTAAAATAAAAATTACATGCAATAAAGCCGCTGGAACAACTACATAGTGCTGATTTACACACGTAAAGTTTCCTTGATAAAGTTTTAATTCAAAGAAATTTGTATTGCTTTCTTTGTTTTTCTCCCAGCTGAATTAAAACTTGATCAAGCAAACTTGACGTGTGTAAATCAGCACATAGTTTGAATTTAAAACACCATTTCTCCAAAAATCCAATATTAAAAAATAATCGACTATTTTGCAGATTCATCTGGCATCCCATCACTAATTTCTGTTTTGGCGTCTGCTTAAATTTTTCAAAACAGAACCAGGAAAATGGGTAATTTTATAATAAATATCTTTTGTTAAAAAAAAATTCCTTTTATATTTATTATTCCCAGATGAAAAACTTAAAGAAATTTTTAGAGTACGACCTTTGCAAAATGAGTGCATTGCCTACCGCAGCTTTACAAAGGAATATCGGACCATGATGAAGCGAGCCTGTGTGAATGAAATGAGAAATTTGATAAATGTGGAAATGAAGATCGACAATGTCGACTTGAAAATGCCTAGCGAAGAAGAATTACCGAGTATTACGGAGGATATAAAAAAATCAAGAGTATGAAATGTATTTATTGGCTTTAAATAAATAAAATAGTTATTGGTTTTTGCAGGCGGATAGTTTATTAAAGGAATGCAGAGATGTAGAGGAAGGCTTAAAACTGCTATAACAGTTTATTGCAATCCCTTTTAATTTGTCTTCTTTAATATCACTTTGTTGAGATGCTTATAAACTAAACTTAAACATTCGTATGATGGTTTAAATATCTGCAAATTATGTTAATTTGTGTGTTTATGTGCGTATCTTGCAAAAGTATGTTAAATATATGAAACTTACTGGAAAAATACATATTATAGGTTTTTTATTAAACAACACTCCTTTGGTTCTCAAAATAAGCACGTAACGAAAATCCAACTGCCAAGAGAAAATAATTAATATGTGCCGCTATTATTGTACTTAAGTAGTTGTGAAAATTCATTCAAGAGTATTCATAACGTTACAAGACTTACGGAGATAAACTTACATCTTCTAAAACTTCGTTAATAACAAAATCATGTATGCAGGAAGCGGCTACGTATCTTTCATCTTTTCCAAAATACTTTTGTGTTTTTAAGTATATGCCAAAATCATAGCAAAATAATAAGTTTTCTAAGAAAAGTTGATTTATTAAGTAAAAAATTTCAATCCACAAAGCGTTTGATTACTTACCAGACTCCACCATTTGGCTAACACGCCATATTAGAAGCACGGACCAGAATACTAAGAAAATATCAATATAAAGGAAATGAATAGTTTTAAACAAAAAGAGCATGGTGTATATAAGAAAACATAAGATGAAATAAATAAATTGCTTCTTCAATGCATTTCGTTGTATATTATAATTTAAATTTACGAGTTTTACTTCAACTGCATCGGTCCCATATTCGTAAATCTCTATACATAAATCTTCTTCTGATACTGCTTTATAAAGATTTGTAATGCTATGGAACTTATAACTTGAAGTTTTAACTTTAATTTTGTTCATTCTATTATTAAATCTTTTAATGCACTTTCAGAAGAACATCACCTGTTTTTATAGACAAACTGTCATTTGGTATTTTGTTTTGTTTTCTATGCCTTTTGTTTTTATCTTATTTACTTATTTAGTCGTGAGTGCGCTATAGTTGGAATAACGCGTATTTTGGTATATTCTTATGTTTTGGTATTAATTTAAATTGCATAATCAAAAATATAAACAAATTGGTATACAAATATTGAAAAGCGTTTAGTTTAGTTATTAATTCGTGCTAATTTTTATGTGTATAGTTGATGAAAGAGTGAGTAATACGGGTGTGTTCTAGAATCCGAATTCACTTTCGAGTGAATTACTTTAGCATTTTTGGTGTTCTGGAATTCACATCCACATGTTTTTATTAATAAAAATATGTGGATCTGAATTGCAGAACACCAAAAATGCTAAAGTAATCCACTTTCGAGTGAATTCGGATTCTAGAAAAGACCCGATAGTTTTTATTATTTTTGGAAAACGTTTTTTGTATACTTCAGGATGATATTTTATTTCTATGCATACATACATATCTTTGTTTTTTGTTTGCTCTTTTTATTTGTAAATTTAACAACGTTTTCGTTTTTTGCTGGTACATTGACTTTTTAGGTAAAGTTGAAAGAACAGATGGGATATTTAATTTGTGTTATGCTGTCAAAATTCGTACGTTTTAACCAAATTCCAAGGTAAAAATAAGCTGTCATGCATTTATTGAAGAAGAACTCTCCACACATTAATTATTGGAATAGATTAAAACAGCAACATCTGGCCAGACTTTATAATGCAGATATTTATTCGGAATATTCGTCCTTATTGCGAGTGTCGTTGTCGTGACGAAACCTGTAAAATGTGACCGTTCGGTAAATATTTTACATTGGAGTAGTTAAAGTTACTCTGAAGAAAAACTCAAAAATTTCAAATGCTCTTGTAAAGAGATTTCGAGGATGTGCATATACAAATAGTTCCCTCAAATTTATTTTTATATATTATAAGCAATTGAAATATTACATAATATTAGTTAAATTACATATTAAATGGATGAGACAATAAAATCATCTAATAAAACGAAACGAATTTTAAAAAATATTTGGTGATGTATTTTCCCAATGCAAATTTCACTTATATTTCCTATATACTGGCAGCCGTGGCGAAAAAAATTTCCTTTTGGTGGCAACTTTAATATTCTCTACAAAACAACTATAAGTCAGAGTTATACTAAGATTTCATTGAAAATATAAAATAAAGTTAATTATTAAATTATTCAGTAGAATTTATGTATTGCAAACTTTAAGAATAAATATTATGAAACATACAAATGTTGCAATTGGTGCACATATTTCTGTTTTATTAGTATGTATTGTGATTCGTTTATTGAAGATTACTAAAACATCTCTGGTTTTTAATGTGTTTTTACAATATGGCGGCATCGTAGAATGACGAACGTTTTGTAGTCATTCGTCGCAAAGGGCTGTCGGAATCGGTGTGTTTCAATAACGTCCAGTTGAATTTGTGTAATTCCAATATAAAATAGTAATAAAAATTATAAAACAATTAAATAATCAAACCTTGAAATATGCGTAAACGGAAATCAAAAAAATATTCCTTAAAATTTCTAAAATAATTGGATTATTTTCGCATTAAATAGGTGCAGACATTGAAGAAAAAATTTTAAAAAAGAACAGCATAAAGAGTAATTGACAAAAATAAAAAATACAGATTGTAGTGAGTGAAGGAGTCAGTGAGTGAGAGTGGTGAAGAAGAGTATAGTGTAGTATAATATATATTGGTGCGAACATACATGTTTAATTATAATTCGGGAATAAATCAAAAATACTATTTAACCTGGAAATTGAAACAAGTAAAAGTAAATATTTTCGTTGGTTAATTTTATTTCTACAGTAAATTTCTAATGAATATTAAGAAAACAATAATGGCCTTCGTGAAACATCCCTTTCGGCTTATTTTCTGTACGTTATTCAAAATATAAAGTGTTGGTGTTATTTTTTCGTCGAATGACTGTTCACAATGTGTGTATATCAGACAGTGTGTGTGAGTGGTGTTTACAGAAAACGACATCGACGTAGTGTGCCAAGAAACAACTCTGTGTTATTATTAATTGACATCTACGTCGACGTCATTAGTCGTTTTATTGTTTAAAATCGTATTGGATTTGCAAAATAAATAATATTTACATTCAATATGTACATACATATGTATGTGGAAGCTAGTCTATTTATTTACACATTTTCTTAACATAATAATGTTTAAATATATAAATGCAGAAGAAAATGTTTACTATTTTAATTTTATAGTTTCCACTATACCTATTTTGTTTTGTATGTATCTCATCATTGCTGTCATCATAATTTTGTATCTACATACATACATACATAAGTATGTATACTTATTATAAGTGTGTACGCCTTATTGCATTTTAAGGAGTATATTTGAATTTTGTAATGCTGCAAAATACAAATATTTACAATAAACAATTTACAATAAATTTCATGAGTGGCCAGAATTTATATATTCTCCGCCTTCTTAGCAAATTCCACAGAATTCGATTTTCTTTTATATATTTTCTTTACTACGAATAACTACACACATACATATATATGTATGTTGCATGAATATCTTTTCTAAAGTTTAATAAATATGTATGTAGTAAGTGTGCATATGTACATATTTTCCTCATTTATCTTAAGCCCACCGCTAAAAGTGGTGAATTTTAATTTTTGTTTTTCTCTTACGTTTTTTTTTGTTTTATTTACGTTTATATTTTTCGTATATCATTTCTTTGACTATTCGTACTTTGTGTGTATCCATTGAATTTAATAATTTTCCTTTTATCTTATCTTTTGCATAATTGAAGTGAATAATATCATAATTAACTTATTAAATTCGGAATATGTATGTATGTATGTACATTATATGTGCGACTTTTATTTGAATTTTAAATTAAACTAATTTGTGCATTTATTTATTTTTGTTGCAAATTGATCAAAGTATATACATACATACATATGCACATACATACATACATATGTACTTACATACATATATGCATAGTTATTGAATTCATTTTGTGGGTCATTGATCATAATTTTTATTAAAATTGCTCTCCCTTTATACCCTTTTGTGAGTTACGTGCAACAGCCTTGTATTTCCATTCAATACTCGTATTTTTTTTTAATTACAAATATAGAAATCGATTTTAGCAGAGCCACAGAAAATAGAAAAATTTTATCCGTGTTGAGGGTATTGATATGATTTTCTCTCCTACCTTGATTTTGGGCCTATTGGTATACCAGAAGTTTTTAGCTAATATAGGTACATACATACATATGTACCTACATAATTGTAATTTTTATCCGTCAATTATAACTGTATTTATGAGATTTTCAATAATTAAATGTAGTGACAAAAAATTTTAAACACAATACAGCTTCAAATTATAGTTTCTACAAGTTTTTAAAAATTATGTATTGATTTAAAATTTATTCAATCCTTATAATTACATACATATCGCACTTGATCAACAAGAGGGTAGGTATTAACTCAAAATTTTTAAAATACCGTTTTTTGCAAGAAATCGATGTACGTACGTACGGTGGTCATATCAACTCACTTAAAAAATTTTACATCATTTTATCCATTCTTTCACCAAAAAAATACAGTTGTATCTCTTTTTATGTTAGAAGAGTAGTACATATTAAAAAAAGTTTTTTGCCTCTACTGAAAATGTTAAAATTTTGAGTTAATACCCTCTTGTTGATCAAGTGCGATATGTATGTATGTACCTATAAGCAAACGGGTGTAAGATTTTTGTTAACTTGAATCAAAATACATAAGAACTTACATAAATAGAATGAACCAACGATTAAAAATTAGATTATGTACGTATGTAGGTACCTAGATACATATTTATTTTTGAGCACGTTCCATCAAATATTACTGCAACACAAAATTAAACAAACACAAAAGGTCAGCTTATACTAAATGTAAATATAATATGAAGGAAAAACATACTTATGTACATGCCGATATGCATAGTATGTAGATACATCAGCTTTAATAGAGGGTGTCATGACCAGGAGTCTTGTGTATTCACAGTGAAAATTAGTGACAAAAAGAGAAAAAAAATATAGCTTAAAGGAAGTGCGCGCACATATAATTTGAATGAATGAATCTACCAGCTATGTATGCAGACAGTTAAGAAAACAAACAAAAAAATACTAAACAGACAAAACAAAGATATTCCCATTTTAAACAGTCATTGTGTTTCTTGCAAATTTCTATACATACGAGTATGGAATATGATTATAAACATACACATGAGCAAATTTGTGTTTGCATACATATGCATGAATTGCTATTGAACTACATGTAAAAATCCTCCATGAAATTTTGAATTTTTAAATGTCTGAATGTTTGCCAGAACGTTAACTTGGCTATGTTAGATCAACAAAATGTAGGCTCAATGAATGACTTGTAGCTGATACATGTATATGTAGCATATACACTACCAATCATCTGATTAGTGTCACTATTTATTTTTATTCATATTCTTTTCAATGTAATTAAAGATAATAGTTTAACAAAATATTTATATAACATTTTATTCGAGTGGTCTTCAAGAATTTACATATGTTTTTCTATGCTGCAACCAACTGAATGAAGCATTTAGACAATAAACAATTTATTATTTTGAAATATTAAAAAATACATGCATATGTAATAATATTAAGAATAGGTATTGTGAACTTTATCAAATGCGGTACAGTGTATATGCATGTGGTATGTGTAAAAGTGTTTTATTTTTTATTGCATTTTGTATAGATATCCGATGTTTTCACACACGAGTAGGCTTTTGTTGCTTGTTGATATATTGAGCATATCTTTGTTTTGCTTCTTTTGTTTTTATTATTGTACAGTGGTTTGGCAAGGAAAATAAATTTTACTTACACATAAAAATATTTCGCCTTATTGTGTTTGGTGTTAATCGAGTTATTGGCATAGTCGAAAAACGCCAAACATGGAAAGGCTGATTATTAAGATTTTTATCCAACGTCTCATAAATTGTTTGTTGACTTCTTTACTACGATAATAAATAAGTTTCTTAAATATTTACAGATGCACATGCAAGTGCAATTTTTCTTCTCTATGCAATTATTTTCATGTTATACTGAGCTATTTTTTGACAAAAGTAAATTTACACTACTCAAGCAAAAACTTGATATTCATACACTTATGTATGTATGCAGGTACTTTGGATAAAAGTTTATTCTCTTGAAGATCATTTCTGATAATCGGCAAAACGCTGAGGCACAAAAAATCCAAACCTCGTGTTCGTGTTAATGAATAAATATGCATATAAAAGAAGTTTTATGCTTATATAAATATTTTAACTAGTTAATTACATACTTACATACATGCTTGCATTTCAAAACTGTAACGCCTCTACCTCTGGTGCGTACGTAATAGCTCTGTTTCATTACTTTTTGGGTAAAGTTCGGTAAAATGAGCGTAAACTATAATTCCTCTCAATTACAGACAAAAATGCACAAAAGTACGAGAACGCACCAAACCAAATTTTTAGCCCAAAAATTGTATGAAATTGCTGTGAAAGTAAATAAAAAAAATACATAAATATGTACTGTTTTTGACTAGTATTTCAATTATTTCATCATAATTCTTATAAGGTAAAATTCACGTTTCTTATTTGTTATTGGAAATTTCATAAACAAGCTGATCGATTTACTATTTCCCAAAACTAGCCCGAAGAATAGGTACGGGCAGTTTCATGCAAGAAGAAGAAGAAGAACATTGCTCTCTCAAAATCACTCATTTGCCCAATTTAATGCGGGATTCCAATCTTGAGTAAAGAAACAGACCTAACATGTGCACAGTCCCTAAAATGAATTTGAATACATGCAGTCAAAAATATTTAAATAACTTAACAGCTGTTGTATCTCCGCACTTTGCGCATATTTTATATACACACAAATTGTTTATACAGAGATTAAACTGAAATATTATTTTGATTATATTTTATATGACATTGAAATATGATTAAGAAAAAAGTCTGTGTTTTATATTTATTTGCATTTGAAATATTATCTATTTTAGAAGTGTTTTATAACTTCTATAGACGTACTATTGCCACACTTCAATTTTACAATTGATAAAGCTGGCTTAATTCATGCTTACATAGGCATTTACATACCCAGCAAACATATAAGTTTTATATCAAATTGAGTATGATTTGACATCAAAATACTTATGAAACGACAAATTATTGATAAACATAGCCTTTTTAACAAAGTTTTAAAATTATCCTCAATGAGCTGTGTGGGGAGACATCTTTATTCGGGATATCCTTAAATGGCGATAAGATGGCGATACATTTCAATCTTTGGTTTATATGGGTGTAGGCGATCTGGACATATTTGGCAAACCCTTTTGCCGACGATCATGCTAAGGCTAAAATCAGTTTGAAAGATAGAATTATCGACTGGCAAGGAAGTAGATGGTCTCCACAGAAAATCTGCAAAATACGAGCGAGACAGCAACTTTTTAGGGAAACATAAACCAAGTGAAGTAATGAAAACATGACAGGTGTTTAGATACATTTAGTTATTGAAAGGTGTTACTTTGTGTTTGCTGGGTACATAGTCACATACATACAAATGTGTATTTACATACATATGTACAAATCCATACATATGTATATAAGTATTTGCAACGATTTTTTTAATTTCTTGTGAATATTTTACTGTCGCAACAAGTACTTTAATATGACGAAAACAATTACTACGTATGTAGATATGAAAAGTAATATTATCAGGCTCAAGTTCAGTTTTATTGAATTAATGAAAATTCAAAATTACTAAGATAATATTACTTTTCGTATATACATACATACATCAATATAAGTTCAAATAATAATTACGTTTATTCGTAAAATTAATAATATAAAAATTACTACGTAGTTTTCTTTTAGAAGCTGCTAAGTTTGATTACATACAATATGTATGAACATTTGTATGTACCCTGTCGGAAACAAAACTAACTTTAAACTAACTTGAATGTTTGAAAAAACCTAACTTTTTTAACATGGCGATGTCCTAGGGAAAAGTCAGTTTTTCTTTCCACTACTTGTAGCTAACTTTAAGTTAGTTTTAAAAAGTCAAAATGTAGTTAGTTAGTATACATAAAAAAAAATATATATTTCATTTGTATTTTCTCAATTCTATATTCAGTAGTTTTATAGTAATATTGTAAAAATAAATTTTTCTTCAATTTTTTTTCACCGGTGCTGTGCTGGGACTCGAACCACAGGTCATTGGATTAACAGTCAATGCGCATACCACTCAGCTAAAGCTGGATTCACCCATTGTTTCGGAACAAAATTTTTCTCCGGACAAAATTTTTTTTATATGAAGTTTGGCGTTTCTCTTTTTGAGAGTGAGAGAAAAAGAGAATAAAATTTGTTCGGAACATTTTTTTTGTTGAATTGGTTTAATTTTAAATTTTGTCCGGACAAAGTTGAAACAAAATGCCACCTATTTTATTTTCTCAGCCAAAGTTGAAGCGAGCTGCCACATTATGTTATAAGTATGTATAATAAAAGCACATAGTAACTTATATCCAGTGAAATAAAAATAAAGAAAAGCTCAATTGCTAGTAAAAAAAACTAGCTGATTTTTATTAATTTTTTTTAACATGCAATTTTCTTATTAAGCAATAAAAAATAAGTGCGTTTGACATATAAAACACAAAATTTAATTCATCTGTCACTGTACTGCCACCTTATAAATTTAATAAAACACATGTATTTCATACGGTAGCTTTGATTTTCCAGACAAATTGTTCGAAATGAGTGAATCGAGTTGCAAAAATGTTTCAGAACAAAAAATTTTGTCCGGACAAAAATTTTGTTCGGAAACAATGGGTGAATCCAGCTTAAGTTACCACTTAAAAATTGACTGCAATAAGTTATGAAATGCTTGAAATAATTTAAAGAGTTCCTAAATGAGTAAATTTGTTGGCGCTCACCATTTTCAATAATAAATGAGAGTATAATATATACATATATACTCAACCTACTAAATGATTTTGGTTACATTCTGCAATGTATTGTAGTTAACTTTAAGTTAGTCTAGAAAAATCAATTTAAAAGTTAGCTTTTCTTGTAGCTAGCTACACATTTGACGACAGGGTAGCTACACATTTGACGACAGGGTATATATACATGCATACTTACATATCTATAAAAATCAAAATGAAGACAAACAAATTTTTGTCAGATAATATGTAATTGTCAATGCCAACGTCATGTACAACGTTCTAAAGATTTAATTTTAATTTATAGGAAAATTCAAAAAACAATTATATAAGAGTTTTTTGACCCA
The DNA here is from genome assembly GCA_947311025.1 of Lypha dubia. Lineage (NCBI taxonomy): Eukaryota > Metazoa > Arthropoda > Insecta > Diptera > Tachinidae > Lypha > Lypha dubia. Next base: position 24,344,622 of record OX371260.1, on the reverse strand, counting down.
AGTAAACTAATTGTATATTATTTATATTTGTTTGATAAGCTTGAGGTCAATTTTTTTTATAAAAAACGTTATAAAATTTATTTATCGATATTTATTCATCGATACACCTTTGTGTAGCTTCTTCAGGATTAAAGTTAAAAAACAACAAAACTGGATAACAACAATATTTTTAAACAAATTAATGAATCAAAAATTATTCGCTTTAAAGAAAATTGATTTTTGCTTTTCCGGTTTTGAAATAAATTAAAATATTGTTTTTATATTTCAAATGGGTTCTGAATTAAATAATTTTTTTCAATTTGTCAATTGAAAAAATATTTAAGTTTGCGACATGAGGAAATGAAAAAAAAAGCTTTTTCATTTCCTTATGTCTCAAAATTAAATATGTATTCCTGAAGAAGCTACACAAAGTCCGAATTTACACACGTCAAGTTTCCTTGATCAAGTTTGAATTCAGCTGAGAGAAAGTCAGTGAAATTTATATTGCCTTCTTTATCTTTCTCAGCTGAATTCCAACTTGATCAGGGAAACTTGACGTGTGTAAATTGGGACAAAGGAGTAGCGCAATATCGATTAATAAATTTTATAAATTTTTTTTTATAAAAAAAATTGACCTCAAGCTCATGAATCAAATATTAATAATATACAATTAGTTTACTTGGAAGTGGAAAGTCTTCAAGTATATTAAATAATGATCGATCACTGCAACTTTTCGACAACATTTTTTGGGGCTTAGACATCGCACTGTATACGGTTTGATTTATCGTATTATTATAGGGCCTTATAAAAGTTCTCGAATGTACTTCCGACTGTTGTATTAGATTAAAGAAAGACACAGTCATATTTACCTTTTTTTTTGTACTATTTATGAAATATATTGTTAATATTTGTTGTTTTTAGTTTAATAATACAGTTTGTAAACATTAGTTTTGTTTTCCTTTTGGTATAAATTTCGATTCAACACTATTTGTGTTTATTTCTATTTTCTTTTTATTATATATATAGCATTTTTTATTTTTACATACTTTTTAAACTGCATTGTTTTGTTAGTTTTACTCTCTGCGCACTAGCAAAAAATATATCTATAAAAGGTGTATTTTTTAGATTTACATATTTATTTGAAGTCGTGAATTTATTTTTTTGTTTGCTTTAAAAAGAGACTTAAAAAAAATGAAAATACTCTCACAGCGCCGTTTAAACGTAATTTACATATCGATGGCTTAATATAAAAAAGGCGTAACTCGATTTTTTCAAAAAGCGTTTTTGCCTATTCTGTTAGATAAATGTCAAATACACAATGCTTTCAAAATAAAATAAATTGAAGCATAAGATTTGTTGATTTTTTTTTATAAAAATTGCACTAAAACATTTTTATACATATGTACATAGGTATGTACTTTAAAATTTACGGATTTTATTGCGATTTGTAGTTTAAACTTAAAGAACAAAAAATCGAGTTAGGCCTTTCTTATATTAAGCCATCGGATATGTATGTACTTGGCGGCATTTGATGTCGTTATTTTAATAATAAAATTTTTATATTTTCATTCATAATTCTTGGGTCGAATATTTAGAAAATAAACCTACTAATTAGCAAATGTATTGGTTTGAGCAAGAGTGTACCTGTCAGGTGGGAACAAGAGTACTGGTGTGTGAGACACATGTCAAAAGGATGGGTCTAGATTACAACGACTACTGCAAGAGTTGTAACGATGAGGAAGAAGAAGAAACAGTTCTCAATCTTTTATGTCAATGTCCGGCGCTGAATAGCATAAGGGCTAGTACTGTGGGCTTCAACAACCTGCCAGACTTACAGTCTGGCGACCAAAGTGCGTCACGTCTCAGATGTGGTGGCCCTTGTAACCTAAGCTAACCTAACAATTTTATTACTTTATTTATTCATCATTTTCAATTTTTAAAATCTTACGGACTGGCCTACGATGTCAAAAAAAAAAAAACTAACTTCCGTTTTAATAAGAACCGATTTTATTTTATTTATTATTGTTTATAAAAGAGTCGCAAGAATTTTTCCCTATCCCTCATATTTAGAATAGTAAAAGGAACAAATTATTTGGGAATTATTATTCAAAATTTTGATTTGTTTTTAATTTTATAAAAAATTTCTTTAAATATACTAGATGAGCCGGTAAACGTTGTTTTGCCATACAAAATATTTCTAGTATATATTTTGGGTGTTATGTATATAAAAAAAGCGAATGTATTGTAAGTGTGTGACGATGACCGCCGATGAAAACAACCCAAAGCAATAATTTTGTTCTGTTTGGAATACGAACGACGACGATTCTCCTGCTTGAGGCGGACATAGCGCCATCTGTCATTCAACAACAAAAATAATTATGAGGCGGACTTAGCGCCATCTGTTGGGTTAATAGTTTAGTAAATACAGAAATTGCCCCCTTCCTCCCCTACTCGTGCCCCTAGCGATTTAAAATATACTTTAGAACCTATTCTTATACATACCAAATATGCATAAAAAATTTCATTAAAATCGGTCGAGCCGTTTCGGAGGAGTTCGATAACAAAGTGACACGAGAATTTTATATATTAGAAGTTTTCCCTTTTCCACGTTTTTTTTTTCTGTGACAACTGAATAGATGCCAATGTCCAAACTGACACTCCAATGTTCTTACAAAACGTACAAACTTTGTCTATTTAAAAAAAGTATATGTAGATACATATAAGAAAAAAAAGTTTGTATTTAATTTTAATAAATTTACATTTGTTGTTTTTTTTTTTCAGATATTCATCAATCAATTCTTCAGACAAGCCCGAATTTAAATAGAGCACGAAATATAGCAAGAAATAGAAGCAAAAATGTTTAACATATTTAATGTCTACAAATGAGTAAATCTCAAAATTTATAAGGTTTGAATTTTAAATTCAAAAATACATTTGATTGCCGTTAAAGGACCTTTTGAAACTTTAAATTGAAAGTAAAAAAAGTTTTAATATTTTCTTCCGAAAACGGAAATAAACTAACTTATTTATCTATTAGTAAGAGGCAAATACTATTGAATAAATAATTTATATATACATACATACATATAATATAATATATTAACCGATTAAGTACGTACATTTTTTGTTGTCACTGTTGTTGTTTCTACAAACAAAAGATAAGCAACAATAACCATTTGATACGTGTGCCACAACGTATTGGACCGCTTTTCAGCATTAGAATTATTAACTTAAATATAACTTATAAGTAAGTGGGGATTTTCTTTCAAATATATTGTTTGAATAGTTTATTGTACAAAGGAGAACTGGGCTAAGATCTTTCAAAATAAATACTTAACAAAATGACTACCGATACCCGCCGTCGTGTTAAACTGTACGCTTTAAATGCGGAACGTCAATGGGATGATCGCGGCACGGGACATGTCTCATCAAACTATGTAGACAGACTTAAAGGTTGGTAATTTTCGTTGTTTAAATATATTTTATTTTTACACCTTTTTTTAATTATAATTAAATTATATGTAAATTATTTTATTTTGCAGGTATCTCTTTATTAGTTCGTGCTGAGTCAGATGGCAACTTACTTTTGGAAAGTAAAATACAGCCTGACACCGCTTATCAAAAGCAACAGGATACCTTAATTGTATGGTCTGAGGGTGATAATTTCGATTTGGCTCTAAGTTTTCAAGAAAAGGCTGGATGTGATGAAATATGGGAGAAAATTTGCCAGGTAAAGAAAATCGTATTTGTCATTCTAGCATAAAGTGTGCAGAAAAAAACAAGGATCAGCTACAGTGTTTTTTTTTTTTTTGCAATTCATGCTGGTTACATTATGGCATATGTAATGCAATGCTGTTGCTCTTATTTATATTTTTATTGTTGTTTTTGCTCTAACTTGACTTATAATATCTTCACAGACTTTATTTGTTTTTTATTTTTTCTTATTTGCCCAGGTTCAAGGTAAAGATCCATCCGTTGAAATTACACAGGACATTGTCGAAGAATCCGAAGATGAACGTTTTGAAGATATGTCTGATACAGCTCCACCTATTGAATTGCCTCCATGTGAACTAGCCCGCCTTGAAGACATATCCGAAGTCATTCAGAATTGCTTGACCACACCCTTGCGCAAGGAAAAACTCTCTATGGCATTGGAATCCGAAAACTACATTAAGAAATTACTAAATCTCTTTCACGTGTGTGAGGATCTTGATAACACAGAGGGCTTACATCATCTCTTTGAAATATTTAAAAACATTTTTCTATTAAATAAAAATGCACTATTTGAGATAATGTTTGCTGAAGACACAATATTTGATGTCGTGGGTTGTCTGGAATATGATCCTAGTGTAACACAACCGAAAAAACATCGTCAGTATTTAAAACAGTGGGCTAAATTTCGCGAAGCAGTTCCAATAAAGAATCAAGATCTACTAGCAAAGATCCATCAAACATTTCGTGTTCAGTATATACAGGATATAATATTGCCTACGCCATCGGTATTCGTAGAAGATAATATGTTGAATACCTTATCTAGTTTTATATTTTTTAACAAAGTCGAAATTGTCACTCTTATCCAAGAGGATGAACGTTTTCTAGTTGACATGTTTACATTACTTACCGATCCCAACACCAGCGATACTAAGCGCCGTGATATTGTTTTATTTCTAAAGGAATTTTGTAATTATGCGCAAAACTTACAACCGCAAGGTAAAGATTCATTCTACAAGACACTCACATGTCTGGGTATTTTGCAAGCTTTAGAAATTACTTTGGTGATGAATGATCAGAAAACAAAGGCGGCTTCTATTGATATACTAACGGCCATTGTTGAATTTTCACCATTAGTTGTACGCAACTATACATTGCAACAAGTTAATCGTACAGAAGGTGTAAGTTTTTCGTTTAATTACTGCGTAGACACAAATTCGGGGAACATACTAATTTTTTTAATTTTCAAATATCGTAAATATGTATACTACAATCTGAATTTTAGGTTGTCATAAAAAATATATGTATTAAACGGATGCATATCGAATATAAATTGTTTGTTGTGTAAGTTTCTAAAAACTATTATGCTTTTGTTTTTGTAATTCTCATTTCCTGTCTGGGAGTTTGTCTATAAGCATACGAGTTCGAAAACTTGGGCATCTGTTTATGTTCCTCCAATAGTGCCAAAGTGTGTATGTACATATACATATGTATTAATTTTACTAAATACTTGCAGGACCGAATGCTGTTAAATATTGCCATTGAACAAATGTTGAATGATTCCGAACCAGAATTAGGTGTTGCTGTGCAATTGATGGGCATTATTAAAATACTGTTAGAACCGGAAAACATGTTAACAGAAAAAGGAGATTTCTTAAATTTTTTCTATAAACACAGTATACAAACTTTAATAGGTAAGTTTTTTTTTTTTGCATAATTGGTTAAGTAATACATATTTAAATTAATTAAAATATTTTTTTCTTTAAAGCACCCTTGTTGCTCAACACTATTGATGATCGTCCACAGAATGAAGATTATCAAACTGCACAATTGTTAGGAATTGTTTTGGACATTTTGTCATTTTGTGTTGAACATCATACTTATCACATTAAGAATTTCATAATACAAAAAGATCTCCTCAAGAGAATTCTAGTACTCATGAAGAGTTCTCATACGTTCCTTGTTTTAGGCGCTTTAAGACTTTTACGAAAAATTGTTGCCCTTAAAGATGAGTTTTATAATCGGTAAGTTTTATTTAGAATTAAAAATACTAAAAGAAACAACAAAAAATAAAATTAAAAAAAAAATATTATTTATTTGTTGAGGGTTAGCAATATCTAAATATATATTTCGTTGGTAGCCATACCAACTCATCAGTAGATGTTTTACCCTTTATGTTTAAAAAATTTTTAAATACTGCTGAGTTGGTATGGCTACCAACGAAATATGTATATATTTAGATATTGCTAATCCGAAACAAATAAATTAATTTAAAACATAAATACTTGAGTACATGCTCAAATAAATGTAAAATTTTGTAAAAAAAAAATATTTTTTAAAATTTTTTTAGACACATTGTCAAAGGAAATCTATTCGCCCCTGTTGTGGATGCCTTCATCCGTAATAATGGTCGTTACAATTTACTCGAATCTGCTATATTGGAATTATTTGAGTTTGTTAAATTGGAGGATATCAAAACGTTGTGCGTTTATTTTGTTGAAACATTTAGCAAAATATTTGATGAAATCGAATATGTGCAGACGTTTAAATATTTGAAAAATCGTTACGATCAATATCAAGAGCGAATAAAAGATCGCGATAAGATGGGCTTAGATACGTAAGCATTTAATTACATTTTATTTCTTTCTTTATTGTTCTTTTGATATTTTAGTGGCATTCCAATTATTCGGGGTAATCGTTTTCGCCGTGATCAAAGGCAAATGGAGGAGGAGGAAGAAATGTGGTTTAATGAAGAAGAAGATCTAGAAGAATTGGAAACCTATAATAGCGTCATGAAGTGTAAGTAATTGAATACAAATCATTTTCGAAGCTTAGTTTTCATATTCAGATTGTCATTTCCGAATGTTGACAATGAAAATTGTGTTGGCAATTGTATTGTTTGATATTCGAAAAAAGAATCGCGTAATTTTTAATACAAATTGTTGTGTTGATTTATGATGATTTCCGAACGACTTGAAAATAGAAAATTAATTATATGCAAGGAACGAGAGAAGAGTTAAATATTTAAATAAAAATAATATTTTGATTAATTAATTGTAATGTAAATTCTTGCGTTCTTTGTTCGCCCTTCCAAACTTTTGCGTGTCGTTCACATCTTTACACTTGCTACATATCATTCATCATTCGCTAGATTATTGCTACTCGATAAAGAAATCATAAGACTTCATTCACTATTAAATTCACTCCTGAATACTTTCGAAAATGGTCGATTTTAATTTTTTCTTTTCTTTTTCATATTTTTTTAGCCGTTACGGAGAAAAATGGTTCCCAAATGCAACAAAAATCGCCACCACAAAATGCACAGCAACTGCAGCAACACGCTACCGGCAGTATGTTGGGGAACACACCTGGCACCAGTAATCTAAACACAACAACGACATCATCTGCGAATTTATCGCCGACAGGTGGTGGCGGCGTTAGTGGTAGCGACTCTACGAGCGGCCTACAAACTCCTTCCACCAGTAGCAGTAGTAGTAATTGCAATAGTAATGAACAAACGTCCGCCGTACAGTTGGGTGTTGCTGCCGCAGCGGCAGCTGCGAACTTAGCTTTGCACCAGCATCAGCAGCAACAGCATCCATTGCACAATTATCAACAACAACAGCAGTTGAATCTTAATAGTACTTTGGTAGCGGCTGCAGCAGCAGCGGCTGCTGCCGGTGTAGCATCGACATCCTCAGCTGCTCACTTAGAAGCACAACAACAACAGCAACAAAGTGATATAGTGGAGTTGCAACAACAATTAGCAGCAGTAGAGCAACAGCAAGAATTAGCTTTAAGCGGAGGTGCCGGCAGCGGTGTAGCTTCAACATCGAATGCAAATGTAACGCAAACAACGACAGGTTCCTCAACTAGTGTTTTGTCAGAATCAGCAGTTGCTGCAGCGGCTACGCAATTGTTATCATCAATGGCTTCAAGCGAAGCTGTGGCAGCGGTTGCAGCTGCAGCAGTCGCGGCCGTTGCGGCAAGTGTTTCAGGAGTAGCAGCTAACACAGCAGCGGTAGCGGCAGCTGCAGAAGCAGCTAAACTTAATAATAGTAATGAGAATAATAAAACAAATACTAATGTAACTACTGCAACAGTAGATGAAATTAAAGAGACAGAGCCAACATCCGCAGCACAAACGGGTGAAAATATTTTAAAGAAGGTAACTGAGTTTAGTCAAGAAAAGAAACTAAAAAAAAATAATAAAACCATACTTATTTTTTAATTATTTATTTATTAATATCATTAATTCAATATTAAAAAAAACGTGTATATGATTTCACAGTTTAGTTTAACGATTTCTAAATATGGAAAATACTACATTTCTTTAAGTAAATAAAATAACATATAAAAAAGGCGAATTTTATCTAAATTTCAAATATGCAAATTATTCGAAAACCAATTGTATACATGTCGTTGCCTTAATATTGAAAAGCATCTAGTTATTTTTCCAGTGTGAATGTATGCGCCTAAAAATTATCCTTGGTTGGCGTTTTTCGATTTTAACTTCGAGATTTTGCGCTCGATTAAAGAAATTGTTTCTAGTTCTCGAAAAACGCCAATCACAATTACAAAAGTTGTAACAAAAGTTGAATAAAAATTTACATTTTCCGCTCGTGTTCTACTATCATTTTAGCTTGTTGATTATGGTAGCGATTCAGGTGATGAGTATGAGTTAGAGGATGAAGATGACGAAGAGTCTCCACATGAAAAGAAACCACGTATGGCATAGCAACTTTACCACCAGCAACAGCAACATCCTCCAAATCAAACCCAATATCACGTACAACATTCTACTCAGCAACAACATCTTCACGATGAACATCAGCCCTATCAGCACCACCATCTGCAGCATCATCACCATCATCAATTCCAAAATCAGCAAACGGCCGCTACAAATGCTGCTGTAGCAGCAGCTGCGGCCGCTGCAGCTGAAACAATTATTAAAACATTCGCAACAATGTCGTCGTCCACAGCGACGGCAGCGGTAACGGCTTCTTCTGCGCCATCATCGTCAGCTTTGTTCTCATCGCCAACGTCATCAATTGCACCCTCATCCACTACAAACTCTGCTGCCGTTGTTATGACGTCTTCATCCATTTACAATAATAATAATAAAAATACAACTACTAATCCCAAGAACAAACATTTTTAACTTTTTAAATATTAAACAAAACAAAAATTATTATATATATGTAATGAAAAAGAGAAACTTGATTTAAAGAAAAATTTACCATATTATATAGTTAAAAAAGGAATCACTTTTTTTTAGCCACAGGCTACATTTATAACGAAAAAAAAAGAAAAAATTATACAAAAAGCAGAAGATGAAAAATCATTAATTAATTACCACAATTATAGTTATGTAAAATTTCAGTATAACAAAAAATAAGGAAAAACAAAATTAAATTTAATAAAAAAAATTACATACAAAATTACAAAAAAGAAAACTCTTCTGATGACAACTCAATGAAGCAAAAAACAAAAGGGAAACTTATCAACAAATTCATATTAATGCAGCAAACTTTACTTTATTAAGTGAAACACAACCACTGTCAGACATAACGAAAGGCAACTATTAAACAGTTAATTGGATATTTAACAACGGACAAGAAAAAAAAAAAAAATAACCAGGTAATTTCATTTAACAAATTAATTTTTTATTCCATTTATTTTTATGTGGAAGTAGATTTATTAAAGGAATTTATTATCTGCCTTATACAAAAACGATTATTAAAGTTAATATTGATTTAATATACTGTTAACTGTTGTATATGTTTATGTTGTCAATAGTACAATCTCTAAATATTTTCATTTTACTGGCTATTCTCATATAATTTATTTAATGTGTGAAAGTAATTTGAAATAGCAGAGCTTGGCAAATTTCCTTCCTGCGACTCATATTTTATAATTTTAGAACAGCAATGTAAACTTAAATTTACGTCACTGACTTTCAAAGTTTAGATTCTAGTTTTGATGTTCTCACAACGTTTTTAAACAGATATTCAATTAATTAATTTACAAAAAAGGGAAACTTTGTTGTATGTATTGTAGATCGTATATAAAGATTTGTGAACACAAAAGCGCTTACATACATATATGTTCTACGATAACAAACAACAGACACATGAAATTACAGTGGAATCCACTAGAAACCGAAAAATATATTCAGAAAAAAAAAAAATATAAAAACAATTTAGTTACAGAGAACAAGGGGCCATAACTGGATAATAAATATGAATTGAAAATTAGATGAAAAATACGAGCGGCTCAAGTGGGCGAATATAATTACCTGGGGCCAAATCACCGCATACGATATATAAAAAAAATTATGGCATACGATGCGTCAAATTACGATACAATTCATTCGATATCGTATGCGATAATACCAAAATGGAAAATTACGATCAATTTTGATCGATATCGTATTCGGTGATTTGGGCCCTGTTCTCTCGATACCACTTTATATGAATTCGCCTTGATGTTATATATTTTAATTACACACTTTTTCCTACTAAAAAAAAAAATTAACTCGGAGAAACTTGCAAAAACCGTAACCACGATTTAAGGAGAATTCATTATCAGGTAGATGCAGTGGCGATTTCACCAGAAAAATTTTAAATTTGTTTTATGTTTATGAGAGTTTCGTAAGTAATTAACTGAGCTTGAAATAAGCGAGAATTTCCAGTTTCCTCCTTATAAGGCAGGTCAGAACTCATAATATGACCTCTGCTTATGCAAAATGCATTGTGCCGGAACTATGTAGTTAAAGTAAAAGTGATATAGGAGTAGATAAGATATGTGGTGAAAATGCGCTATTAAAGCATTGTGTGCAGCCAGTTTTTAATTGTTTCACTTCGCCGACAATTCTCTAACTGACAAAAGAGGGCGCTGTGATGTACTTATATTTGCACAAAATAGTTTAGTGACCAGCGCTATGTATAAAAAAAGTTCAATCAAGCCTAACTGGCTGGCATTCAAACGAAATTTTGATGTGTCAAAAATGCTTGTTGTAAACGGTATAGATTTTGATAAAGATTTCAAATGAAATCTACTAGATTTTGCTTAGTTGTAAATGCACTATTAAGAAACTTTACATTCAATCTATTTTTGGTTTTATGATTATGGAAGAATTCTACTAATCAGGCATATTGCACCTTCCGATCGCAGTGTTTTCAATTCTGTACTTTTATTCCGATCGTTTTTGATTTAAAGTCTTCAGATTCCGTTTATTTAATATTACGAATTTGTTTGTTTAAGGGGCTGTGCACATATTACGTAACGCTGCTTTCAAAGGTTTTATACCCCCTCCCCTCCGTAACGCTTTTTAATAATTTTTCAGTGCAAAATTTCCAATCCGTAACAAATCTTTAACCCCCACCCCCCTCGTAGCGTTACCTAATATATGCACAGCCTCTAAATCCGCGGTGCCCACAAGTTCCTTATAAAAGAGCAAACACCAATACATTTAAAGAAAAACAAATTTTTATTCAATATTTTGTGTTGTAAAAACAAATACATACAAAGAAAACACAAAAAATATATTTCATATATTTATTTCATATCATACGTTAAACAAAAACAAAATGTACATTGATGATCGCTGTCGTCAATGTTTACCAGCAAAGCATACGAAAGTGTTGTTGCTTTGCTCTTGCGTGTATACAGTGAAGAACGAAAAAAAAAACTAATAAGAAAAAGTTGTTTGTGTATTTCGCATTGAGGTTGCTGAGTGCTGTATGAGTATATTAAAACACACAGCCTATAGCTAAGAGTATTACAAAAACAAATGAGCATGAAGAGCATAGGGCCTGGGCACCAATGCTCTAAATTATTTTTTAAGCTTTTTATTAAGATGCCAAGCACTCGGTAAAATATTTTACTGGCGCTAAAGTATTCACGTTTTTAGTCTTGACTGGAAATAAAGTTAGTAGAGAAAAGCCGTTGACATTGACCCAGATTAAAATATATTGTACTTCTTTATGAAGTAAGCATGAGAAATTTTCTATTTTTGCTACTTTCGGAGATTTTATTCCCTACCCTCAAACATTAATTAACATTCACAAATCAAGATACAGTAAAAATAGTACTAACTTCGAAAGGAACTTTATGAAAAAGCATTAATTAATATTTGTTAATATTTGTTTAATTAATTTTAAATAAAGAAGGGTACTAATTTTTATGTTTTTTTTCTTTTTGTTTCTAAACAACTTCAGCATTTATAAAAAACACTACCCCTCTCCTTGAGACAATTTGTTCGTAAGATATTCATATTTATTTATGCGATTTTCAGATTACATTGAAATAAATTCCTTTAAATAATCAATTTGGTTTAATAGCAAATAGTTTTTTTTTTTTTTTGTAATTTATTTAAGAAATTTTGTTTAACTACAATTTAGGTACACGGTTCACATGACTGACGAATGATATATGTACATACATACATATGTAGGTGTAAAATTTGAGTTTTTATATAAATTTTACACTCAAATCACTCGTCTGTTATGTGGAATCACGACCTTATTAAAATAAAACAATTGTTGTATTATAGGTCTTAAAATAAACTCTAACCTTAAAGGTAAAATACAATTAAAAAATTCAAATTTTTTTACTGACAAAAAAAGAGAAAAGAATCACGATGAAAATTAAAACAAAATACAAAATATAAATATATGTATGTATATCGTCATATTTGTCATGTTAAGAAAGTAAATTAATTATAAATAAAATAAATACAAATATAATCATAACAAAATATCTTCAATAATTGAAACGAGAAGCGAAATAAGCGTTTTCAAACAAATCAATTTTTTTTTCTTCTTTTTATATGTATGTAAGCTATAAATATCATGGACAAATTTTTAACACTTTAGTTTATAAATATAAAAATAAATGTTTGAAGAAATATCTTTTAAACCAATAACAACTTTGTGAAAAAGGCTTCTTCGTTTATTTTTTCTGATACATATGCACTTCCATTCTTACTATTACATATTTCAAATTAAAATTTTCAATTTAATTTATCTATACATACAAACATATTTGATAACAGTCACATGTTATTATTTCAATATACATATTTTATAATTTATTAACACAATTTTCTTTTAATATATTTAGTTCATTCACTCATAAAACGATTAAACCATCCTGTTAAAGAGAGAGAGAGAGAGAGAGAGAGAGAAAGAAATAAAATTCTAAAAAGGAACATTTTGCTGTTACTTTTTATTATACAGTTCAGACAAAAAAAGAGAATCGGTTCTATGTTGGCAAAATGTATCACTTAAGCTATTGCATAGCTTCTATCGCGGGCTTTGAGGCGACCGAATCAAGAAATTTTGAAACGTTTGTTTCTTAAGTCTTTAGTTTTTGAAACGAATAAACCTGACACAAAGTTTGTTTCTTAAGTCTTTTGTTTTTTTAAGTATTTAAATCGCCCAATGTATGTTAACCCCAAAAGTATGCTATTGATTTGGATTTCATTAACATACAGTATTGCCAGAAAACCAACGGATATATTAAACAAAGCGTTCTAATATAATTGCATAAGTTGATAAAAAATGCTATGCAATAGCTTTACCGCGGCAGTCCCCGGCACATGTCTTTTTTTATTTTTGCCGTGTTGCCACCAACATACAAATGATAATCTCAATCAGGGGGGGATTTTTCATTTATTTTTTCATATCGCGAGCAGAACACTCGAGGGGGCTTAGTATTCTATGCAGAATGAAAATGTATGGGATGTCATGGTATTGTTGTTTGGAAAAAGCAAAATTTTTTCGCCAAAAATATTTTTTGTTAATCAATCTTTCTAAAGATTTTTTAAATGAATATACGAAACATTCACTTTGAAAACTTATAGAAATATGTGTGTATGTATGTATTGGACTCGAAAGTACTATTTCATTTTGTAAACAATTACGTTTGTAAAGAAAGCGAATTCATACTAAGTAGCCTCGCCGCTTGTATTTTTGTTCTCCCCTGAGATGTAAAAAACACATTGTAACGCTCTGAATTTCACTTGTCATTGTTGTTCTATGTAAGCAAAAGCAGGATTTTATTATCACAAGCAAAATTTTATTGTTAATGCAAACTTAAAATTTTTTAAAATTAAAAGTCGACTTTTTTTTAATTTAAATCACAAAAATGAGAAGTACTAAAAAAATTTTAGATTCGAATATTGTGTTTGTTTTTAAAATAGTGCTGCATTAATTTAGTAAATATTTGAAAATAAACTGAAATTAAAAATTATAATATTTTATTTGAAAAATACTCAAGAATTTATGTTATCAACTTGCCCCTCTATTTTCATAAAATTTATGAGACTGAAATGCGAGCAAACCTGTTGAACCAAAGAAAAGAAATTTGAAAATCGACCCATAAATAGACAAGTTATTCGATAATCAGTATTTTAGGAAGACAACTTGCCCCGACCTCTTTTATAGGACGCAACTGCAAGCAAACTCTTTCAAACAAAGAAATACGCCTGTGTTCTGTATTTCACTACAAAATGAAAGTGAATTTGAATTTCACATTTACAACTTCACTATGTTCTAGAGAAGTAATGAAATTTTGTTTTTCCGACGATTTCAATTTTGTTTTGTTTCAAACAAATTTTTAAAATAATGTGGGAACAAATGTAGTTTGGGTGCGTTATTAAAAAAAATATCTTATCCGATGGAGAATCAAAATATAGGAAAAAAATAAATAAGAAATTTTTCGCCCATGCTTAGTTTCCGAGTTATGGGTATCTGGAGTTCCAGTACAAAATTGTAAATATATGGTGTATGTTTCATATAATGTGGTCAATATTGGTATCATTTAAAAGCTTTTGAGAAGATGGTTAATGATTCCCTAAACTTTTTAATTAATTCACTAACCCAGTTGAATAGCCGCTTCGCTGAGTAAAGATTTTCTTCCATTAATCCATTGTTTTGTTCAATATAAAACTCAAATTGAAAAAAAAATTGATATGTATCTTTATGATATGCAAGAAAAAATCTTGCCTTGAAATATTTTTGCATTGCAGAAAATCGAGCCTATCGGGAAAATTAAAAAAAAAAAATTCACAATAACCCACATATTCAATGCAAGCTCTAAAACTGATTATAATGTGCTAAAATTGTTCGCTTTCGTAAAAATTCGCGAAATTTATGAAAGTGCAAAAACTAGCTAAAATTTTAATTTATATGTATGTATTTGATTAAAATTCCCTAAAAATGTAAGAATGCAGAAAACTTTGCAAAAATTACGCACATTGCGAAAAACTGCAAAAATTTTAAAGATATCATAATTATGATTAAAAATCGCTAAAACTTTAAGGAATATAAAACAAATTGTAGAAATCACGAAAACGGCGAACAATCGCGAAATCTTGGGTAAATGCAATACTGATTAAAAATTCCGAAAAATCTAAAAAAAAACAAAAAAATTCGGCAAAATTTTGATTAAAAACTGCCTAAACTTTGAGAAAATAAAGCTAGGAAAAATAATTTCCTTTATTTTTATCAAAAAGTATGTTATTTCACGCGGCTGTTAGCCTTCGATTTCAAATTACTTTATTTGTGGTGAAAATGATTTGGAGAACACATCAATTCCACTTGAAACAAGTTGAAAATTAAATTTTACTTTTTATTTCACTTTAACAAATTTAAGAACACAAAATTAGTGAAATTTTCACTTTCATTTCATTTTACGAATGTAGAACACAGGCGATAATTTTGAAAATAATTTTAAAGAGTTATGGGAGGTTCAAACATAAAAAAAAAATACCCCTTGAATTTACAACCTCCCATTTTGTTTTGAAGTCAGCTGAAAAAATTTAAAACTTCTACTGTTAAGTTGGTATTAGCAACCACTGAAATGCAGCATATTGGCTAGTGAACCCATGACAAATTGAAATTTTTTTAGATTTTGTAATTAAAAGAAACCACTTGGAATATATTTTAGTCTAACCGGAAAATGGTATTGCAATTTTTCTATGACTCTTTATGTATTATGTTTGGTACGATATTTGCTTTAAATAAAAAAAAAATACTATGTAGGCACCTTTTTTTTGGTACACATTTCGGACACGAATTATTTCATATAAATTCGTCAGAAGGAATTTAAATTAAAATTTTATTCATGACCACAAAAGTATTTGTTAATTCATAATAAAGAAAATAAAAATCTAATACTGAATAAAAAATAGTAATTTTTGTTTTGATTTTAAGTTGTGTATTTAGGATTTTAATGTCTTCTTAAAAATAAAATAATATTTGTATGAGTAATTTAATCTAAAACAAAATCAACCAGCTCTGAATTATAAAACACGAATTATATAAATAGAAAATAAATGATTAAAAAACTAGTTTTAAATAGTTTTTAAACGGAAAAAAAGATTTTGTGTTTTATTTATGAAAAGAAATTTTTTTAGGAGAAAAACTGAAAATTTTCGAGAAAATACGAAACAGTAAATAATGACGTGCCTGCTAATACTTACACAAAACAGAAAGTGTGTTTAGCTGTGTAATTCACTGTGATCCTAATTAGTTGTCATGACTGCAAAAAGGTCAAACCAACAGAAAGAATAATCAAACCAACAAAACATTCATTGAATTACTTGTATATATCCCTTTTAAAGGTTTGATGAATAGAAGAACTCAAAAAGTTTTCCATTAAAAAAATATATACCCATCAAAATGTCTAGCGATGATTCTTGGGTATTCGATTCTCTGGTATGTTTTCTCCATGGACCAGTTTGGAATGCACCTCTGCAGACATTTATTGAAGAGAAATCATTGAGTAAGTAAAATGAATTTGTTTGCAAAATGAAAAAAAAAAAAAAAATCAATTGAATTTTTCCATGGCCAGTATTCGATCCGAATTTACAATTGGATGAAAATAATTTGGATATAAAACAAATACATGATGATTATAAGCATTTGGTCGATTACATGTTGGGTAGTTTTATGGAGGAAATGGAAATTACACCAGAACAATTTGAGTTGGCTTGCATGGAGGGTAAACAACAGCATAAGGATAATCCTTTTCAATTTCATCAGGGTCTGTTCCAACAGGTTTGTAAATATGTGTTTCAACATTCCGTTGTTTTCTTCAAAGTTTTTTGTTCATAGATATGGGCTGCTAATGATATTAAAATATTCATGCGTATGATGACTCAACGTAATGTTGAGTTGCAGCTGCAGGCATTGGATTTAATTGAGAAAAATCAATTGGATTTGTTGCAAGAACGTGATAGTTTTGACAGTATCACAGACAGTATGCATTCGCAGAGGTATGTGTGTAGTGATTGATTTTTTTTTTTTGGCGGATCATATTGAAATAACGGAGAAAACTATTATTTCCCGAACTTATGTACATTTGTATGTATGTCAGTGTTCTTATAGAAGAAGAGATTAGGGCTAGCATGTAACCATAAAATGGTTAAAGAGGATATTTTGATTGTCGTTTCGAAAAAAAAGATAATCGTGTCTGTCATGAGTTTCACATCCGTGTAAAAGTGAATCTTTTCCGAATATTTTGGTGTCCTGAACAATTGTTTCGTTTTACTTTCGACTGCACTAAGCTGTGTGAAAGCAAATAGAATCTCATTTATTACACAATAAAACTAATTTAATTTGACAAAAATCTTTTTTGAACTTAAGTTTGATATCTTATCTACCTAATTCGGAAATAAAAACCAATATATGTTTGATAAAAACGAGATTTAAAAAAAAAAATCCCACATTAGCCACGAATCGAGCAAAAATATTCGGAAGTATGCCGGACAACAAAATTCTATTTTGTGATTCTGAAATTTTCATTCTATTTGAAAACTTTCGGAACTCATGTCAGACACGAATAAGATTGCTTCTAGGACTGGATTTGTCTAATGCTCATTCAAGTTGAAAGTCGCCGACTGCAGTTCAGAAAGACCAGAAAATAGTTTGTGGCCAAAGTGCATCAGTCTTTGGGAATCTAGTAGGTGAAAAAATGTCATCTCCTTCTTTTAATTTTGATAGAAATATCATGATATTAACCCTACTATCCTGGCGTGATTAACGAATTTACAGTCATTAGTAGTTATTGGGGAGTCGGAAAACCTTCCAGGAACAAATCAAATCAGTGCCAATTGGATTAGAAATTTTGCTGATTATTTCATTCATCCATCTGTGCAAGATCACGTATTTGATGCGGTTTGCAGTTTACTAGAGGATTAACTCAAGAGTTCTAAATGTCTGTGTCTCTATAAGGAACGTATTTCATTTAGTGCTCGTAATGTAAAACAGAAGTTTGAAGTAGTGTTGAAGGTAAAATATTTCGTCTTGTATTGCGTAAATTTGTCTGGACGTCTACAGGATTTGTTGTCACTCAGCTGTTGCAAGTAGACACCGTCGCCAACCTTTTGGCCCTTTTGGCCCCTTGTGGAAATGTAACTGAAAACAGAGTTCTATGAGATAAAAAAATTATTCTTCGAATCTCGAGATTTGCGAATTAAATAAACTGAAATTCCAAGAGAAGAAAGGTTTCGCAATGGCGCAATCATTGAGCCCATGTAGATTTTCCGAAGAAACTATTAGTTCATTTCAAGCAAGCAATAAAGGATTCTCGAATAGATTGCAATGGGACACTGTTCCATTAATGTCGCAAAAAAAAAAAAAAAAAAACCATCCTGCCGCGACTGATAGGTAGCAGTGCTAGCCTAGCAGTCCGGAGGTTGTCGGTTCGATTCCGGCCGGAGATCCTGATTGTTTTCTGCAGACAAGCTGATCGCTTTGCGGCCTGTTTGTTTTATAAAAAAAAACGTATGGCTCTGTTTTATGTATGTTGGACCAGCTATTTGGCTCAAATGTCCTACAGGTCAGTGTGACAATTTAATACGTGTATTCTGATATTTGCTCGTAGAAATCATAAGCTTATGGTAGAATTTGTACTCAGTCCATTTTCTATACTCCAATTATTGGATTTCTTAAAGCGCAGATTCAATCCATAATAGGGGCAAAATCAATGGTCCATAATGTTCTATTTTAAAACACACGAAATATTGTACACATATACATACATACATACATATTGTAGCTAAAAATTTCGTTTTGCTAGTGAAAAGTTGACAGATGTGGAAGACTTGATTGCTAAATCGGTGGAAAAAGAAACCGAAACACCGGAGGCTTCCGTGACGCCTGAGCAAGTTACTGATGATCAAGATGTTGCCGATAAATTTGAAAGATTAAATTTATTTTTTGAAAAAAATCAAAAGGTTTGCGATATTTTAACTGAAAATTAAAATAAAAAATGTATGCGTGTTTTGTGAAAATATTTTACATCTCAAATAGGTAAATACTGATGAGATGTTAACACGACAGGAGTACTTAAGGCAGCAGCGAGATAAAATAATCGAAATTAAAAGGAAGACACGAGCCAAACAATTGCAAGAAACTGTAGCAAAGAATTTAACAGCTGCCACGACATCGTCAAATATTCGTCCAACATCTGCCCAAGTGGCACAACAACTATTGGAAAATGTATCGAAACCAATTGCTGTTTTGACCAAAAACGATGATTCTGAAACGAATTCAGCTTTACAATTGAGAAAAACTCTGGCTAAACGTTTGAAATCCGAAGTGGTAGAACACAACTGAGTGAATCGTAAAGAAAAATTGGATTTTTTTTTTTACCAACAATTATATATAAATTTTATTTTAAAGTGCTTTTCAAAGACATAAATAATGTAGTAAATATATCATTTTTAACAATTATTTCATTGAACTAAAATGATAAAATTAAAACAAAGAAATAAATTATTAACTCTCCAATAATAAATGACTAGTCGCTATAAAAATATATGTTACAGTCAAATCCCGATAATTCGTACCCCGATAAATCGTAATTCCCGATAATTCGTAATAAACTGCCGGTCCCTTGCCATTACGAATTATCGGGATTTGACTGTATTATTTTGTGGTATATTTAGAAATTATCTTAGATTTTCTTTTGGCAAATGAAATAAAATAAATATAAAGCGTTATTATAAATAAAAAAAATATATAGAATTTAAATTTAAAATTTTTGGTTTTGTGCTTTATGGTTATGTGTTTGTGTAGGTGACTGTTTAGTGTATATATATGTAAGCGTGTGTGTGTGTGTTTAAAAGACCCTAAACTGGTATACGGTCTCTTAAATAAGACATTATGGCTTCTGTTCCCTTTTCCAGGGTTTGATGACGTGGCAATTTAAAACGATTTCCTATTATCTCCAAAGTACTAAAAAGAAAATTCATAAAATATTTGCATTACATATTTATTTATTTCCATATGGCTTTACTTACATTATATTTTTCAAATTTCCTAAAATTGGTGGCACTTGTTCAATATCATTGTTGCGCAAATCTAACGTTGCTAATCGTTTTAACGCTCCTAAGCCATTTCTGGTAGCATCAATAACTTTAATGCGATTATCACAGGCCAAAAGTATTTCCAGGCCCTGCAGTTCATAAACACAATTTGGTATACTTTCAAATCTATAATAGATGGGAAATTATTAAGCTTTGTAAGCTTTAATATTCAAATTATAAGAAGAACTACATACATGGTCTGTTCTGTTCCTCATCAAAAATAAAGTGAATAAATTGAAGGGAAAAGTGAAAAGAAACTCGTGGGAAAAAAATTATTCACGATAAGCGGAATTTTTTGAAGTGAACATTTTTTCACGTTATTATTCTGGACTGAATAAAATTTTTTATGGGAGCTGTTCGCAATTGCAATTAAGGGAAAAGGGCAAAAATTACGAGGGAAAATTTTTTCACGATAGAGATGATTAGTTTAAAAGTTAAAATATTCAAAATATTTTTATTTTTTAATTTCATTTCCATGTTCTACCTTCTGAAAATTAAAAATAAGTGCTTGTTCGCCGATATCGAAGAAGTTCTTTCTTTCGAACAATTACATTTGAAACAAAAACAAATTAAAAAAAAAAAAAAAATATGAAGTGCATGTTTCTTAAGAGTAATTGGAACTTAAGTTATTGGTTGTATCCAGTTATATAAACTTGACCACCTTTTGTATATTTTGCGGGATGTTCCTACACATTGCAATTTTTTTCAAAATAATCACAAATCTTCGCCAGGATTTTTGTTATGCAAATAATAATCGATGTGCACAATTTTGAAAATAACTAACGAATATATGTATGAAGGGGCATTAGCATTTTTACTGGATCATCTCTTATGTACGCTAAAGCAGCGACAAATATCCACTCGAGTCATGTCTTACTTTCATGTATTTACGTGTCCGTTCAAAGCTCTTTAAGTATGCCCCGATAAACGATTTTGTACTGATGTCTATTAAAGAAGACATATTATTATCACAGGAAAAGAACATAACAATCTGTGCCCTGGCTATCGCTAAAGGTGTCCCTAGTCAAGACAGAAACTTATGTATAACTCTACTACCTTAAGTTGGGTTATCACCAACTTCAGAGAGTCTGAGAACTGAAAACCTTGTGTTAATTTCTATCTATGGTTAGCATTAGGTTGAGAATCACTGACGAAAACATTTTACATGTAAGTAGATATGAAACGTAGCGACTTCGATGACGATAATTACAATTCGCCAAAAATGATTAATGCTTGAAAGTATTTGCGAGGGGGCGAATTAGTAGTATCCTGCTTCCTTAAACCGCTTCAACAAAACGCGAACTTAGAAAACAAAAAAAAAAAAGACTTTTTATGAACACAATTCTTATACTTGCCTATTATTTGATATATTAAGCTCTCTTAATGTATTTAATAAACCAAATTCCTCTGGAAGAGTTGCTAGATTATTGCAAGATAAATTGACCAAACTTAGACGAGTGAATTGGGAAATAAAAGTAGGCACTGAAGTGATAAAATTGTTGGCAAAAACTAACTCCGAACAACAGTTTTTCATTAGTAGCAAGCTAAAAGAAAAAGGAAACATATACGCGTACTATAAATAGGCGGCTGTAATTTTTTAAGTTAAAGTTTTCGCCATCTTTACTCACCCTTCTGGTAGTGAAGTAAAACGATTACGTGAAAAGTCGACAATACTAACATTTTCTTCGCGAGCACTTTCAAAAATTTCATCTGGAACTTCTGTTAGATTTTGCATAGTAACAGTTAAACAACGAGTCTTATGAAGTTTATATCTGAAAAAAGGCAACACACATTTAAAATAACTTGACAAATATTCATCGCTCCATAAATACATACCTATCTGGAAATATAGAAGTTTCTTCACCCAAACGTGGTGGCCTTCGGGGACTATTTAAACCATCACTACCCATACTGTTGCCGTCAGGAGTTGCACCTTGTAATGCTTCTACGCCAGAACGATCTTTAAGTGTCTTCAAAATTCGTACGGTACCACACTGCAATATATCACGACGTATCGATTTAATTGGATTTCCTTCCACTTGCAAACTAACCAGATGAGCCAATGTCGACAAGGAATAGGGTAAATTACTTATGGAATTATTCGAAATATCTAAACGTATAAGACTCTGCAATAGGGCAATTTCATCGGGTAGTTGTGTAATTTTGTTATCACGTAAATCGAATATTTTTAAATGTGGCAACTTTGAGCATAAATTCTTGGGTATTTTCTAAAATATGAAAGATTTTTAAAAACTAAAGTATTTTTTCTGGAATACATACATACATACATATTTTAATTTAATTTTCTAATAAGGAAAACCAACAAACCTCTATGAAATTATTAGATACATGTAATTCTTGCAAGTCACAACCATCAAAATCGGGCAGATCTTTTATATCATTATGCTGGGCATATAAACACTGTAGTTTACGTAAACTTCCCATATCCTCCGGTAAAGCAATCAGATCATTATGCATTAAATCCAGTTTTTGTAAAGCTTTAAAGTATTAATTAATCAATTAATTATTGATTGATTGATTAATTCAGCGATTTCTTTACTAAATTTGGAATAACTTACAACGCATATTGACTAAATCGTTTGGCAATTCTTTAATGTGATTATAGGCTAGTAAAAGCGTTGTTAGACGCACCAAAAAACCAATACCACTTGGTAGTTCTGTTAGTTCATTATTTGATACATCCTTTTTTTTGTGTAGCGTTTTTTTTTAATATGATTGAAAAATAAATAAATAATAAATAAGCGGTTAGATAATGAGTATGTATTATATTGATAATTGTTATATTATAATTCTACTTTACGTTGGACCTGAATTATAAATTTCACAATTTATTTCCAGCGTTTAAAGTGGACGCCAGTGAATTTATTTGTGTTATTAAGAGAAATTCAGGTTCAGGCCTACTAGTAATCGCGCACTTACTTATCATTGAGGGATGTAAGAGATTCGAATATAAAAATAGCACTTGTCAGGCAATTACCAATTATTTAAAGCCTTTGAAAAATGTTTTGAATACAAGTTAACACTACGATAATTATGAAAATTTTAAATAAATAAATGTACGATTATGGAAAGGTAGGCAGAAAATATTAATATCTCAACGAGGTTCGCTTACCATCCATAATCGAACTATATATTTTATAAATTACTTACAACAAAAATTCACTTTAAAAAAAATTATATATGAAAAAATCATTATGATTCTTACCAACACTTCCAGCATATGAAAATCACTTATATCGGGATGAAGTTCTTCCAATTTGTTATAGGATAAATTTAAGTAACGTAAATCTGGTAAAGTGAAAAATTCAGTTGGTAATTCTTTAATTTTGTTACGACTTAAATTCAAACGTGAAAGCTTTTCAAGTTTTCCAATTTCTCGGGGTAAAGTAGTTAAACCATTGTCGTAGAGCTGTAAAATAATTATGTTGTTGTTTTTTCTTTCAATAAACTTTAAAATCCAAACACTTACAGTAAGCGTGGTTAACGAACATAAATTGACAAATTTTGGTGAAAGTTCTGTTAATTGATTAGAGCTTAAGTCTAAATTATTTAAAGGTACTTGATTCCACCAAGCTTCTTCTTCGTTGGCCGCCAAAGATTCTAAAGTGACTTCTTTATCACACTCGCCACTATTTATGCTATAAACTTTGTCAGGCACTGTAAATATATTAATTAAATTTATACTTTATTTTTTTTTTAATTTTAATCTTAAGTAAACAATAAAAAGTTTACATTCTTTAGCTGGCTTTAAGGAAGGCAATTCAATTTCATCTTTACTATCTGTCTCCTCACTATCAACGTCACTGTTTGCCATTTGAAATTCACGTATATGATAATAACGTCGCCTGGGATAAGGACCGCACATACAAAATGATGTGAGTACCTTATTTTTACTCCTTGTAGCAGCAATTTTGAAGGATATTTATTTATTTATTTTCAATTTATTTTCTATCGCAAGTAATGACGGTGTGTTCAGTTTGTTGCCAAAGATTTTTAATAACTGTGCGAGTATTTTAAAAATATCTTAGACTTTAATTTAAAATTTTTTTTTTTGTTTTCTCTGAAATATTCATGACGTTATTAAATCAGCCGTGAAATTTAGTTTTTCTTTATATGGTTTTATTAGATGTCGTTAGTTACAAAATATTGTTTTCTTTAATAATCGGGCAAGTCACACATTCCGATCTAATGCTTTCACTACTAAAATTGTATTCCGATCCTTTTTGATTTACTGTCTTCAAATTTATTTTATTTTGTACTTGGATTTTAGTGAGTTTTTTAGCAAAGCTCACATTAAGCTTTTTTATTACCGTGCAAATCTTGTTTTACTGACGCTCCTAAAAGTGTGCATGTTTTTTTTTATTGTTTACTACAAATAAAGTTAGTATAAATTTTCATTTGTCAATTCCATTTTAAATAATTGTTTTTATTGAAAACAAAATTTTCGTTTTTGGTTTTCTTAAGATTAACTTTTGGAATTGAAATTACTTTCGATCGGATTTCTGTTCTGTGAAATGGCTGAATGTTTACAATTTTCAGTTCTAGAGCGTGACTTTGTTTAGTTGGGTTCACTGTCAAGTTAGTACATTAACATGTATTTTTAGGCTTGTATGTATTTACGTGGTTGATACCTCAGTGCAATTTGTTTTGTTGACGTTCACGTCTGACACACTTATTTATGCGAATTAGCAAAATGTTAATAATTATAAATCAAGATTCATATGCACAAAGATATTTTGTAAATGTACATGTGCATGTACATATCTATGTACATATGTATTTTAAAGCATTAAGATATACATATATAAAATTTTAAAGCTACTTTACAAAATTGAATTAAGTAGAAGTAAGAAGAGGTGACCGTGATCATTAAGAAACAACAAAAAGAAAGAAAGTATAATAAGTAGTCAACACGCCTTATGCGACTTTTGAAAACTTGGATACCAATTTCCCAAGTAAAATTCTCGAATGCCATTATGCGACCTTTTTTACATTTAATTTTTTAAAATTATATTATCACGGCGATGCCACAGAAAGGAGTGGGGAGATAAATAAATATTAAATAATTGCTGTTTATTTTTCCTACGACCTTTTATACAGATTCATATCGAAAAAAAAAAATAATTTGTTGTGTTGTTTGTGTATTTTTTTAAACTATTGTGCTTGTGCTTTATTAATTCTCATTTCTTACTTAGGAGTTTGTGTATAAGTAAATGAGTTTGTATTTAGTAACCAATGAAATTTACATATATAGATTAGCTAAACCATAACAAATAAATTAATTTTTAAAAACGGTAATAACTAGATAATATTTAAAAAGTTCAAATTGAAAATTTTAATTTTCGATATTTTAATTTTATCTCTGAACTCTTTCGATTTTCTGTAGTCTTAAAATATCTTGTCTAGAGTGATCAAAAATACTTTAAAATATGAAAGAAGTTAGCGAGTAAGTGTTCCATATGTGTGCGTGTTTTTTAAATAGTACATCTATTTTTAGATGGAAATAAGCAAGAAACAATACTAGAAAGTAAAAATACGTATACCTAATTTTGTTAAAGAAAACTATAAAAAAATATGTACATACATACATATGTATATACTCCAATTCAATTTCAAACCTGTTACAAGGTGCAGTGATGAAACAGTCATTCATTTATGGCTAAAAAATTCATACTTTTACTATACATAATTCAATGTTTATTGAT
The DNA here is from genome assembly GCA_947311025.1 of Lypha dubia. Lineage (NCBI taxonomy): Eukaryota > Metazoa > Arthropoda > Insecta > Diptera > Tachinidae > Lypha > Lypha dubia. The sequence continues at coordinate 24,318,825 of OX371260.1, read as the reverse complement.
CACGGATCTTGTTAACTGTATGTACATACGTAAATATGCGCGCGTCTACGTACGGATGTTTGTATACTTAGAAGGATAAAGGAATAAGTTGTGGAATAATTACTTTTTGAAGATTTCATATATGAGTATGTATATATACATACACATATATACTACATAGGAACGTATTAAATAGTACTATTTTCAACTTACCAGTGGCCAGGCCCCTGGCAGATAAATTCAATGTTCCTGTTTTCCGGGCGAGTTTTAATAATTTATCTGACAATTCATTATCATCTTCAGATTTTTCACGTTTATGAAATACTGGATTTAAATTGCGTAAAGTTGGCCGTTGCGAGTGCCGCGCTGGAATTCGCCCTACGCGACCTGCTGTTGTTGTAGGATTGTTTTCTTCCTGAGGCTTAGCTGCCGGTAGACGGGTAGTAATTCTTTTCATTTTAACTAGATATAAATTTCGAAACTGCTTGTATTTTAATACTTAAAATTTATTTAGCTGTTTATTATTGATTTATTTATTAGATTCTTTATATATAAGTATGTACATATGTATGTAGGTACATAAGCATGGAGGTACTTTATATTTTTGGTCTCGTTTAATTCTGTGCTGTCGTCATTTCCGATGGCGGTTTATAAATTACAAATATTGAAATTTTGTTCTTATGATCTGCTGAAAATGTCTGCAATAATAAAAACAAATATGTACATATGTACATTATTATTAGTTATTTACCATTATTTTTCGTATATCAAACAAAGTTATTATGAAATTTTCTTCTGGCTCTATATACTTACATACATACATATGTATGCTTAAGCATGTACATACTTACATTCATTCATATGTAAATAATTGTGCATGTAATACCCGCATGTGTTCTGGTAGCTCTCACCTCCCTCATTTAACAGAATTTACTAAAATTTAAAACGAACACTACCTGAACCAGCAGCAAATAATTTAATATTACAAATTTTCAACTTTAAAATTTCTTCACATATTTTTTTGGATTTTCTATTACTCTGTTATAAAGTGTAAATTGTGCTTCTTTTTGTTGTTATAGTACTACGCTTTTATTGTTTTATTTACGTTTTTGTTTTATTTACACTCGCTTGTTTGCAATTTAAGTTTTTCAGTACATATATTCTTCCTGTTAAAAAAAACAAGTTTTTATTATTAATAACTCACTACTTAACCCATTAACAGCTACATGTGATTTTATGTATGATGATATGCTGTATGTTGTGATGATTAAAAGGGCTATTAGACACGCATACTCGTACTTGTCTGCAGACATGTACGATGGCATACCAAATCACACTGTCTAATACCATGTATGTCGAGTACGTCAGACATGTTTTCAAAAATTTTTTGTTTGCCATATATACAGTACCGGACAATGCAATTGAATGCTTTCTTAAAAAATTTTTCTTCATTATTAGAAGACAAAACTCTAAAGGATTTCATGAATAAAACTAACAAATAGCTGTTTTGTTGATTGCTTTCTTAAAGAAATATTTTACATATTCGTCTTCTAATAATGAAGTAATATTTTTAAGAAAAGTTTCCATTGAATTGTCTGGTACTGTATGTCGCTGCCATCAGTGAATGGGTTAAAAGATTCGGCGGGAATAGCGAAAAAGAGAAGAGAAACAATTTTGAGTGGTTTCCAAAGAATAATTGAAACCAGCTGGTAGTGATTGCAAAACACAACTCTGCAGTAAACACGTGTCTGGCAATGCTTTTAGTAAAGAACCGTTAAACATAAGATATATGAAGTCAAATGTTTGTAATATATAATTTTGTTTTTATAGTGTAAAACATGCTCGGTTGTGTTATAGAAATTGAAATCTGCAAATAGAAAATATATACATGTATGTATGTATATAGTAATTAAAGTTTATAGATTTATAGACCTACCAACCACAAGAAAAAAACTTATGAAAATGTTGTTAAATATTATGAAAAAAATATGTAAAGAAAAATATTATATAAGTTACGGAATTTGCAAATTTTATTAATTTCGTTGATGAAAATTAAAATTTTCAATTATGTATGTATGTACTAAAAATTTGTAAAAATTGCACGAAATATTTGTTTTTGATTTACTTACGGAATCAATTAAAATAGCTTTCAATATTTGATTAATGCATTAATTGAAGATATCGTTTTCCGTAAATTTTCGTTGTGTATTTTCTTTTGCAAATTTTCTTGTACATGTGAATGTATGCATGTATGCATATATGTACATATTTCCATTATATTTTCACTTTCTTCAAATAATAATTCTGCAATAGATGTGTAAATTAGTTATTCACTTGCACGTGTTTTTCAATAAAAGCAATTTTTTTTAGATATTTAGTTTGTAGACATAAACCTTAATTGAAATAGTAAAGATTGAATTGTTTACAAGATCAATTTGATTTATTTGCAACATCGTAAGTTTACGTTCGCAATTTGTCATCAAAAACCTAATAGACAATTGATTGCTGGAAATTTTTAAAGACGATATGTATTCCATATAAAAAACCAATAGAGAAATTTTTAAGTAAATATGATTTTCATACGAGTATGATGTTTTGACTGAATTTTATAATTAAAGTGGTCATGAGCATAAGTAAAATAAGTCTAGATACATATGTAATTTAATTGAAATTTTTATTTATATTTAAATATATGTATGTACATATGTATGTATGTATCTAAATATGTACATATGAATAAATATGTAAATTTATGATCATTGTTGAGCAGTTCTATTTTAAATACAAAAATGAATATAAGACGAGGTCATACATATATTGAATAAAATCTGATAATTGTTATAAAATTGATACATTTATCAAATGAACAACAAGAAATTGAAGGATTTATAATAGTTTTTAAATGTTTTATGCAAAATATATGCAACTTTTTTTCCTACACTTTCATTTTCATTGCGATTTTTATACAAATATTTTAAGAATTAAACCAAAAGAAAAAATTTGATTTTAATTAATTTTAAACAATCAGAAAAATGGGCATTGTAATAATTCTAATTCTGCCAAAATAATCCTCGACTTCAATACAAAAAAGCCAATTTATTTTTTAAAACTTGCTGGCGATTAAAAAAAAAAAATAATAAAAAAAAACTGCAAGCAAACACGCTCAAACAAAATAATAAGTTCCGGTCAAATTCGGTTCATACATGTAGGAGTTATGCAATAATCAATATTTTTGGGAATCAATTTGCTCCACCGATTTGAAAAAACAAAGTATGGGAAAAAATTGCAAGCGAGACCATTCAGATAAAAAAATTAATTTTGAAAATCGGTCCATAAGTAGGGGAAGTATGCGGTAATCGAAATTTCGGAGGGAGGAAAAACTTGCCCCATGATTTTGAAAAGAGATATATGTATGGGATCAAACTGCCCTCAAACTCACTCAAACAAAGAGAGAAATCGCCTTATAAATGGAGGAGCTGTGCGATAAACAATACTTTGGGAGGAAGAACTTAACTTTCTCAAAACTATTTTATGGTCTGTTTTTTGCAGTTAAATATTTTTTTTGGAATTTCCTGTGGTCATTGACTCTATTTATTATTAAATAAAAAAAGATACAACATCACAAATAAACAAATATGTATGTGTGTATGTATGTTTGTGAATTTATTATCCATATGTGTCTTGTAAAAGAAAATGTAAAAAATTTACAACAATGGAATTCTTAAGTCTCAAGTAACGATGTCAAGGTCATGTACGAGTACATACATACATTTTCCTCAGACTTTAGCCATAGTGGCTTGTTTAGTCATACACACTAAATAGAAACATGGATTTGTATTAAATTTCCCTGTTATTTTAAATAAATGTACGTACGACTGCATACCAGAAAAACCATAAATATTTAAAGAAACCTTTCAAGTACATCAGAAGTTTATATACTTGAGCAGTTGAGTTGGTTTTTCTTTTGCACATTGTAACGCAATTTATCTTTTTTACTTGAAGAAGTTAATATTTGTATTTGTGTATTTCGAAATCATAAGTAGACCGACCTCAAAGAAAGGCCGCACATAAAAAAAATTGCTAATATTTGTGTGCGGAAATTTTTTTTTAAATTTTTGTTAAATAATCATTTACAACCATAATAATTTCAAGTATATTTGGAACAGAACATGCAACATATTTCCTTATACTTTATTCAATCGAATACAATATAAGATAGATAATTGGCAATAAGATATAATATTTTATATTAGAAGTGTAAAAAAGGTATTGTTGAAATTCTTAAAAATACCATTAAGGGAAAAACAATTATTTTTTTATTATACAATTAATATTAATATTTTGGTATTACATATTTGTAAGTAAATCTCGTATTAAAATTTCGCATAATAAGTTTTTATATACATACATATCGCACTTGATCAACAAAAGGGTATTAACTCATAATTTACAGTAGAGGCAAAAAACTTTTTTTTTATACTATTCTTCTATCACAAAGAGAGATACAACTGTATTTTTTTTTGGGTGAAAGAGTGGAGCAAATGGTGTAAAATTTTAACAGTGGATAGATATGACCAAAAAACGAAATTTTAAAAATTTTGAGTTAATTGGCATTTCCAAAAACGACTGCAGCGTCTTAAAAAATATTAGTTGATTTCGAAAAGTTATTTACACCCACACGAAAACCCGAAATGCTTCAATTCACACTACCAGAATTTTAAATCAGTGGTTTCATATGTGGAATCTAAATACATACATGTAAGGGAAAATATTTGTTAGTGACTTGGCGGAAAAGTATACGACAACGAAAATCAATTTCATACCAAGGAGTCTTTATAAAGGACACAAACGAAATCTCCAGAGCTCAATATCACTAAATGATACAGCAAACGCTTTAGAGCTCAATTAGTAAAACCGAATTTTTTGAAAGTAATTTCTTATAATAAGTTATAATTCATTATTGAATATTATTATTTTACAACAACCAGTATTAAAATTTAATTAAGCTAAACAAAGTTTTAGTCTAAAAATTGGGTTTTTCTTATTCAAGTTTTATATAATTTTTTTTTATTGAAACTTTAAATGAAATTTTCGCTGTCTACACTTTAATTACCTTAGAAATTGCTGGAATATGGGCATGACATCGGAAGGGGTGTTTTCAAAGATAAGTTCGTTAAAAATTTTTAAAAATTAATTTTTTTTATTTTATTAATCAAATTTCCATTCGGCATATAAAACTTGCAAATAAATGTATGTATATGTATGTATCAGAGAGCTGCAACCGGTATAAAACTTTCGAGTGTATTCGATCATTTACTCTGAGTTTTGTGATCCAAACGTTTTTGTTCAACACCATGCAATGATTGCAAACGCAATAAATAATTTCAAACACCCAGTTTAAAAACACTCCTATTTGCATTGAACATGATTGCTTAAGTTTTTTTGGAATTCTTGTAACCGCAACGGATCGAAGCGAAAATACTGACTGAATCAATCTTGCATACATCTTTAATGCGGCGAAAGGCTCGAGCCATCATACATCTGCAAATTCTATGGATTGGATGGCTCGATCATACTTGTTGCAGGTCACTGATATGGATACACACAAACGTATAAATAAAATTGAGTTTGAAAACGAAAAACGCAAAAGGTGCTCTCTACCAACGGAAGAAGTACAGCTAACATGGAATTTTGAGAAGCGCCTAGTAGTCACTAATGGAAATGTTACATTGAAAATGTATTGTAAAGACCACGTAATGTACACTAGTACATAATATGTTTATTGTTGGAAAAGTTATTATTGTAACTTTTTCGCTAATAAATTAATTAAAGCGATTTTTTTTCTATTTTTAATGTTAAAAATTAAACGAAAACTTAATGTTGCCAGATTTAATAAAAATTCATCCCCTGAAGATGTTGGCAAAATACCAACGAAACGTCGGATAGAAAATGCATAAATAAAGTCTTTTATTTACATTTAGGAGGAAAACTGACCTTAAAAGCCTGGTTTAGAAATAATTTCTATAAAAACCAAAATGAAAACTTTCAAAATTAAAATTTAAAACATCCAAAAAACATATATTTTTTACCTTCAGAATAAAGTTAAGAATAAACTTAAATATATCCAAGGCGAAATTACTGCTACAATAAGTTCAACATCTAAAAAAATCACAAGTATTTTGTTTTCGTAAAATCTTTGTCTGCTGTCCAGAGGACGAAGCAAATACATATATAGTAGTTTTGATATCCCACCACAAAAACAAAAACTATTAGCTGTGCTAACAAAATATGTATGATAATATTCAATGAAGTATTCATTCAAAGCCATCTCTACAATGAGGTCAGAATAAAACAAATTAAATTTTAAGGAAATTGGTAAAGTCCTGTTAAATTAAAGTTAAGTTAAATTTTTCAGTAAAATAGAATTTGGGTAAAAAAACTATAGTTATAACGAAGTTTGGTCGTTTTTCTTAATATTTCGTTATACCAAGGTTTGACTGTTACATATGTCTAAGGAAAGAATAGCTATAACGAAAGATTTTCCGATGATCTTCAACTGTATTATCATTTTTATATGCATTGCGAATGGAAATTTTTGAATTGGGCTTTGTTTCAAATGTAATTGTTCGAAAGAAAGAACTTCTTCGATATCGGCGAACAGGCAATATTACTAAAAATAAAAGAAAATTAAAATAGAAACGTGTTAAAAAAAAAAAATGAAAAAATTGTTGTTTCAAATAAATGAAATGTGTCAGTAAATGAAATCAGATTTTAATTTAAATCTGCAATTCGATATAGTCTTATTCGTCTGTTTTACTTTACTCATCTATTAAAACTCTTATTATTCATGACCCCTTTAAAGTAAAAATAACTCATTTCATATCAATTACTTTCACTTTCTTATTCCTTTTGTGTGTGTGTTTTTTTTTTTTTGAGGTTTCAGATTAATACTCTGAGATAAATATTTGAATAAAAAAAAAAAAAAACAATTGCGAACACGGATATTTCCACATATTAAGGAAATGATAAATTGAAAGAAAAATGATAAAATAGAGAATCATTCATTTGTGAAAAATACACTTAATTCGATGGTCAGCATGAAAAGTTCATGAAAACATTTCTAAACGTTAAATGTTGTGATATTCGTTCTCTGCATTGGTTTTAAATGCTTTACATAGATACTACATATTTATAAGCAAAAAGGTTTTTGTTTATTTATTTATTTATGAATGGCATAACAGTGAAGGGCAAAAATATGTATAAAAAAATATTAGAATTATTTCAATGAGACCTTCATATTTAAATAAATGTGTACTTTTTGAAAATATTTTTTTACACAATATTGAAGATAGTGGGCCACAAACATATAAACAATTAAAATATAGCTGCTCAATACTATGGAAGATTAGCAATGGGAGAAACTTTAGTTTTTCTGGTCCTATGCAATTGTACGAAACTTCATCACCAGCCTTCAGTACGTCGTTTCTGTAACTTGCGAAAAGTTCTCACATAAAAAAAAAAAAAATATATATATATGAGAATATACTGGACACCCAATCTTTTGTATGATGACTCATATAATATTGTTAGGATTTTTATATGAGCCTACCTGCAAACCTAATAAAATTATATAAACTTACATTTTTCTTCTCACTCATCCTGTCTTTCACAGAATGAGAATAAAGTTTTCGATGCGAGAAAATATCACATTCGTTACATTTTTAATTGTTAACAAATTTTGTTCGTTACTGTACATTTGCTAATGTAGTAGAATTTCGGAAAAACAGATAATGCAAAAAAAAAGGTTCTATAAAAGTTGGTCTTCATCTAAATGACCATAAACAGTTTCCAAATAGTTAAATAAAAACAGAAACAGAAATTATTTAAATGAAAAAGCAAAGCCGCATCGTTAGTCCGTCAATCAGAAAATGCAACTCGTATGGATGGATGTCTGTTCGTATTTGCATTTGTGTATGCATTTGTATATTTGATAGATGATGGTATAGAACGAACATCTTCTTAAAGAATCATTTCATTGGAAAACGGAACTTCAATCTAATAAGAAGTTAATTTTTGTTTTAATTTCAAGTAAGTGGATGTAGGCTAGAATTAATTAACTCCTCTTTCTTTGCTCTTTCTTTTGCTTATATCAGAAGGATATTGTATCCTTCGTATGCCGTATGCATGATTTTATTTAACTTCCAGTTGGAATAATGAGGTAAGTATTTCTTATTAATTTTTTTATACTCATAATTTGTTTTGCTTTTACGCACTTTGCGAATTTTGAGTTTCTGCTTCATGAAAGTTTTTAATATTAATTTTTAATGAATGCTTTCAATGTATCGCACATACGTACATACATTAAAGTTCATATTGAATTCCACATTTTCATTGAAACAATGTATGTTAAATTGAACTGACGAATTTTTAGTTAATGAACTTCATGAAAATTATTTTTTTAGTGCAGTAGATAACATCTGTGGTTGAGGTTTTTTTTTTTACATTTTACTTGCAGATTTTTTTGTAACATATTTACATCCTTGATGTAGGGTATATAATTATCTGCATAACCTCCAAAATCATCTTATATATGTATATACTTCAAAAAAAAAAAAATTATAAAGAGTTAATTCTTTCTAATCTCTGTGTCCAACTACATATTTTAGTGATTGAAATTCGCACATAAATGCCTTGTCGTTTTTTTTTCTAAGGCTCTATTCATATTTTGTTCTTAAAAATATAAATTTGATTTTTTTGTTGTTTTTGTAATTAGTCTATTTATTTTTGTGTGAACGTGTGCGCGCGTATGTTGTAAAATATTAACTGTGTATTATAAATATTTTGTTTTATTCTTTTAACTGTCTCACTTGAATGGCATTAGCTGTCAGTTGATTTTCACTATTCAAACGTACAACAACATATAACGGTTTATAAAGGTGTACATAAAAGTAAAATAAGTGTTGACTACTTAAACAAACAAACAGACAAAAAATCAAATAGAGATAATAACGAAATAAGGATATAAAATTTAACTTGTAAAAATATTAAGAAAATATTATGGCAGATGGTGTTTTAAAAACTTTTATACGTGAAATATTTGCGGTTAGTAATTCAACAGTGTTTTTCATTTTGTTAAAAAAGTAAAATTAAATTTTTGAAATTTAAAATGGAAACTCGAAGGTTTAAAAATTTTTTTTGTTGATGTTCGTTAAAAGATGACGTTAGAAATAACAATGTATTATTAATGTTTAGCAGATTTTAATTAAAGAAGGGACTGGTTGCACTTTTCAGTCGCTCAATAATTAATAAAATATGTATGTACTGTTTACAGTTTCATATATCAGGAAGCATTTATGGTAAAACTTAAAAAATTTCTCCATTTCCGAAATTATTATGCTTTGAGATTTATATCAATTCATGATTAAGTGAAGCAAAGTGATGTCAGGGACCAAATAGGACGGATAGTTAGTTGCCTGTAAATCTGTAACAAATAATATTCAATATAAGTTGCATGTGAGTAAAAATGAAGACGGTGGCGTATGATCACTATTAAACTCATAACAGGAATTTGTTCAACACTCATACGCGTTAATTGTAGCAATTAATTTATTCTCCTATCACGCACGCACGACCTGCTATTGATGAAAATTGGTATTGGTATTGGTAAATATCCCTTGAAAAAGTGAACATACAATTCACGAAACGTCGGGAAAAATATGGAATAAAATATTTTACTTTTATTTACATAAAATACGGTAGGCCAATAGCTAAATTTATAAATAAAAAATAACAAAACGAAAACTGGTATTTATTTTCACTTTGTTTTAAATGTTTCCATATCTCTATAACCGATTTTCAAAATGAGTTTTAAAGTATAAATTTTGGAAAATCGGGGCAAGTTTCATTCCTTTTTTGTTTGAATGGGTTTGCTTGCAGTTTGGTCAGATATTTTTTTGGGAAAATCAGTAGCAATAGTAAACTCTTACATGATATCTGCGAGTAATTGTCTAATTATAGTGCCTTTTATTGAACGCTTCTAGTAATTTATTTGATCTCGTATTTATTCATAGTGAGAGATGACTAGGCTTCATGCATGTTGTTTTAAAAAAGGGGGAAAGACTCCATAGAAAAATGCCCAAGCAGAACCTTAAGAAGAATTTTTTTCTTTTTTTATATGTTAAAATGAAGAAACATATTTGAATTTGGTAACAAAGGGATTGTTACTAAAGATGTTTATTAAAAAAACCGTATGTGTATCTGTGGGAAAAGGTCTCGAAATTTGTGAAAATTTAGGAAAAATTTTAAACTTTGAAAATTGCGAAAATTATAGAAATTCGCAGCACAAAAAAGTGAAACATTTACTTTTGCTAAATTAGTTAAAAAATCCTAAATTTAAAAAAAAAAAAAAATAAAAACTATTTTTAGCAATTTTTTTTTTTAGTTTTGGCAAATTTTGCAGAATTTGTGGCATTTTTAACAATTTTAGCGAATCAATTCTGGATAATTTGCGGATACATATAGAAACCACTTAACTATTTTCACTTAAAATGTTATTCTCATACAATATATGAGAAGTGATTTATCACGAGAGCTTATATATGTACATACATACATCCTTACACACAACGAATTAAAACTTTTTTAATATGTAATTATTTCAAATAACGACAATAAAAAAGTCCCATGTTGGCATATAAATAATTACATATTTGTCAAAGATGAAATATTTCGGAGGAAATAATATTCTTAGGTATAGAATTTCTTCATCATAAAGAAACGGCAGGTTAAGCAACATATTTAGAAACTTCTCAAACATAGTTTTCTAAGAATAATTAAATTCATTTAAGTTTTGAATTTTAAACCTTTCTTTTGTAGCTGATTTATTACAAACATAATGTAGATGCGTATTTACATACACACATACATATCGTATTTGGGCGTTCTGCGTTTCATGTAACGATATGTGCATAGGTTATTTGAAAATTAAATAATTTACGTTTGATTGAATTTGATTGTTAAACCTTGACAATGAACTCACTGTGAAAAAGCAGACACAGAATGACATACACATGTACATATATAATATCCTAACTCATTTTGTTTGCAATTCATGTATTTATCATATTTCGATAGGTAACCCTCTAAATTGTAATTGTAATAAGAAAGAAAAAAAATAAAACATGATTTGAAAAAAAAAAAAAAAACGAGTTACATACGTAGTTAAGATGTGGAAAAATCGTCTGCCCATTCTATTTTATGTTACAGATATGTGTGTATACATGCGTGCATGTATATATATTAACATTTGTACTACGTTCTATGTATTCAGAAAATATTAGGGTGTGTATATTCGATTAATAACCTACATGCGACGATGAAATTTGACAGACGGATAGCATCGTACGACTCAGATTAAAATTTAGGGTACTTTTTAAGGCATAAACGCGAGACTAATTGTTAATTTTGGAACTTTTTATTTTTACTATTTTTTACATTAACAGACAGTCTACTTTCACGGGGGACAGATTAGAAAAAACAGCTATTTTTTATTTGTTTTATTTTTTTTTTTTTTTGACATTAACATACAGTGTACCTTTTGCGGGTAGAATGAGGAACAGCTGACATTTTGAACGAAGTTACGTGTAAAGCGCCATGGCCACGTATCAAATTGGCTTGATAAACCGAGGTTTTTTTGATTGTGTTAGTGAAAAAAAACTCTCACGTATAAGTATGTCCATGTGAGTTTGACGAAAATCAAAACAATTTAGATATTCACTGCCGTCGATACTGTAATTTGAAGCAAATTTGATGTGGTGCTGCACAATTACATCAAATCTCATTTTTATTTAGTTTGCCCAGCGACAATATCGTACGCGGAAAATTTGATAGCGCAATAAATAAAAAATGGAATGGAAACTGGAATTAAATAAATTTTATTGCGTTTGCCTGGTTTATCGCAGAACGTGGCCATGGCGCTTAAAAGCTGGTTACAAGTAAAAACAATTTTTGTATGAAATTGAACAAATCGCACTTGTTCCTCAAACGCATAACAACTCAAAATTCATGAATTTTCAGTAGAGGCCAAAAACTTTTTTTTTAATACTACTCTTCTATCACAAAGAGAGATACAACTGTATTTTTTTGGTGAAAGAGTGGAGAAAATGGTGTAAAATTTTTACAGTGGGTAGATATGACCACTGTGGTGTGGTTTTTTGCAAAAAATGAAAATTTGAAAATTTTGAGTTGTTACGCTTTTGAGGAACAAGTGCGATATTATTTATCTCCCAGTTCAAAGCAAAAAGAGGAGTTTTTCAACTCAAAATTTACGTCTGTCCATCTGTCCATCTGACCGTTTTTCGGTTTGTAATTACATATTAGTAAATTTTAAAATATAATAATATAATAATTACAGTCCTTGTCATGCCCAGAAAATGTAAAAAAAAATAATTTTTCAATAACTTTTAATTTTTATACTACTCATTTCAAATCAGCCGGTTATTATGCAACCTTACATACATACATACATATAACTAAAATGTTAGGTTTGAAAAAGTGGGAAGTCCTACCGCTCATGTGCTCGTTTCATTTCTTGTTGCTCCAAAATTTTAGATAATTTTTCCAACAATTACTGTGCAATAGAAGTTTCACAAAATAGTGAAAATCGTTAATGTTGAAGTGTGTGTTTTTTGTAAAAGTAATACATATTTTCAAAGGGAATTTTTTTTTTTTTTTTTTTTTTTTAACTTTAAGCTGAGAACCAACAAATGTTTAATTGCCAACAATTTGATTTGCTATAAATAAATGAAGACAATAAAAACAACGCAAATATTCATTAAGAAAATTACTATTTTGTTAGTAGTGAGCCGACAATTTCTTAGTCACCTTTAAGTTTGTTTTATTAAATGCAATTTAAAAATTCTCGATTTGAATTTCTGCGTAATTTTCAAATAGAAATACAAATAATTTTGCATTGAATATGACAACGTGAAATATTCTTACATATACACACATGTGTACATAAAAATGTATGTATGAATGTGTGTTTATACAGTACAATACAGCGGTACTACTGTTACTGCTTTACTGTACTGTTGAACATATTTTGGAGGATTACATTTTATTAGTCTACGTCTTAGGCGGCTTTATAACAGATTAACTAATTTCTTTGTTTGTTTTTCTTTTGGAAAATCTTTTCTACTGTGACTGAAATATGCCAATGTCAATGTAGTCACATGTGACATACTACTACGTATATATATATACTCGTACATACAAACTAAGTGAAACTCAATACATTGTCATACACGTGCACTAACTATGTATGTGAGTACTAGGGCTTCAAATAACTCGGATTTATTGAATTCCCTGGGAATGGGAATCAATAAAGCGTATTTTCTTAAGTAGATTAAATAAATAATAAAATTTATTTTCAGTCTGATTTTCCCGAGTTAAAGATCCACTTTTTTGTTTTTTTATAAAAAACAATAACAATCTTTATTTTTAAAAAACCAATATTTCGCTACCAAACAATGGGTAGCTTCTTCAGGGTTATATTACGTTAATATTTATATGAAAAAATGTTTTGTTTGTTTACAAATTTTTGATAGGAAATTGAAAAAATTATTTCAAAAACACATTTTCTGGCGCCAAATCAAAAAATTAATTTTTGTATGAACGAATTAACAAAATTATTTTAAAGCATATCTTAAGGATTATAGACAACATTAATATATAAAAACAAAACAACATATTTTACAAAAAGTTAGCTTAAATTTCTACTTCTATTAACTAAATATCTATAATTCTGAGCTATATTTGCTGTATCTATTTTGTAATTAATCCGTTGTGTATTGTGAACTTTACTGATCTGTAACATTTCTAGCATTAATCTACGCTTATAATTATTTTCTTTGTTTAAAATTAATGTATTTTTAAAATCAGGACAATGATTTGAGCTAGCGCAATGTAATGACAAAGCTGTCTTTTGTGTTAATGTAGTGTTTCTGTATTTATAATCTGATTTATGTCCCGCAATTCTACTTTTTAATTTGTTCTTGGTAGTACCTACATATACCTTATTACAATTATCATTATCATTTCCACCACATGGAATCTTATAAACTAAGTTAGACATTTCTAATTTATCTATCTTATCTTTTGTCTTACTGAATAGTCTTCCTAATGTATTATATTATATTATATTACTGAATAGTCTTCCTAATGTATTATACATTTTATGGGCCATTACATTAAAAAAAAAAAAAAAAAAAAAAAAAAAAAAAAATATTGGTTTTTTAAAAATAAAGATTGTTATTGTTTTTTATAAAAAAACAAAAAAGTGGATCTTTAACTCGGGAAAATCAGACTGAAAATAAATTTAATAAAAGATCGAAGAAATTAGAAGAAATATTTAAATAATAAAATAAAATAATGAAACAGGAACAATAATAAAATAATTGATTGTTAAAAAATAACACAGGGGAACAAAATCGAAAAAATTTTAAAGGCTTTAATAACCACTATATAGATTTGATGCATCATTAAGTACAAAAATGGTAAAATTTTACAATTCAATTTTTTTTAAATTTTTTTTTTTTAAATTTTGGAATATTCGAAGGGGCTGATTTACCAATTTTATCATAACTATGGAACGACTTGTTCAATTTTGTCACAAAACATACTAAAAAACTTGAAATGAAAACTTTTAAGCCATGCTAATATTATTTTTTTATAAACTCAACGGTTTCGGAATTATTTAGACTGCAATAATTAAAATTAATTTTTTTTATGCAAAATTGGTAAATTTTTATTCTTAAAAAATATATAAAAAATCGAAAATGGCAAAACCTTCATATTTTTATTACATGATTAGACAGGTATGTATATTCCAAATAAAATAAACTTTACTTCATGAAAATCGATGCATAAATGTTGATTTTATTCAGAATACAGTGAAATTAACCGATTTTAAGATTTGACTACGTTGCAATAAATGCTTGATAAGTACTCCACCACGTATTAGTTGTATTATATTATTATTATATATACATAACTAATACGTGGTGGAGTACATAATGAGCAATTATTGCAACTTAGTCATATTTTAAAATCGGTTAATTTCACTGTATTCTGAATAACATAAACATTTATGCATCGATTTTCATGAAGTAAAGTTTATTTTATTTGGAATATACATACCTGTCTAACCATGTAATAAAAATATGAAGTTTTTGCCTTTTTCGATTTTTTATATACATATTTTTATATAAAATTTTCCAATTTTGAATTTTGAAATTTTGATATCCATGATGCATCAAATCTATATAGTGGTTATTCAAGCCTTTAAAATTTTTTCGATTTTGTTGCCTTGTGTAATTACTAATAAGCTACAAAGCTAAATTTCTAAAATCAATTATGTAGAAAGTGGACAACTTTTGAGTCGTCTTGGCTGAGAGTCTGAATACTCATATTTTAAAATCCAATATTAATAATATTTATTTTCAAATTAACGCAGTCAAAGCGTTTTATCTCAAATTGAATTTTATTAAAATAAATAATTTATTTCACCTTTAAAGTTCATTTCTCACTGTAATAATCAACAATAAGATGTGTCAAAAAGTCCACTAATATGCAAAGTTATGATCTAAAAATAATACGAACAGAAATATGACATCATATAAGACTAGATCGCATGCTTAGACATTTTTCTAAACAGAAAAAAAAAAACACAAATAATAAAAATAATACGATACTGCCGATCCATAAAAGCGAATGTGTACCTTTGGAAAGCTTACCAAAAAATTTCAAAATTCAATATCAAGATGTTACAGTTACAACATTTTTTATTTGCCAAGTCTTCAAAAAGATTTTAATAGTTGATTTTTTACTGTCGCACATTTCATAAGAATTTTCATGGCAATTTTCTTTTGCCATCTCACGTGATGAAAATCTAGCTGCAGAAACCCTAACAAACAGTTGATTTTTATTATAATAAGAAAGAATCAAAAAGAATAAATGAATTAGTAATAAAAACTTGTTTGCAAATAAACCAGTATATACCAGTATTGAATCTCAAGAAAACAATTTTCATTGGTGTACTTTTCCTGCAGAAAAAAACAAAAAAAAAATATAATGTGCTGTTTGTTTATAGATCCACAAAAAATTTTCTGGAATGAGAAACTAGTGTGGAAAACTAAGTCCTGATCATACACAATTTTTCTTCAAAGTTTATTGTTTGGTTTTTATTAACAGAACATAAAATAATTGGAAATAAAAAATTAAATACGACTGTAACCGCATCCGATAGAAATAAGGATCATTAAAATTAGTAAAAAAAATGGGGAAAAATCATTTAGAAGCTCTCTTTCTATTTGATTTCTCTAGATGATTTATGGCGATAACGCAGTAAAGCGAATGCAACATTAAGTTGCAGTTGCAGTGTTTTAGAAATTGTGCATCGAAAAAAGCACTCCAAAATGGGATATTTCGAATAAAAATCATGCATGCTCGAACTGCGTTTTAAAGCAGGAGATACAAAAACGACCTACATCTCTCACTTGCAAACCTGCTTCAGCCGAAGCAGCAAAATTTGCTGGAGTTGAGAAAATATTCTAAAATTTATGTTATGAAAATCTCTTTCGTAAAATTAATCCGCACAAAAGCATAAATGTGAAAATAAGGCCAAGTTCCTATCCAAAAAGTTTAGGCTGTAAAAAGTACTGAGATCAAAATAAGGACCAAGTTCTTGATAGATACAATACCATCTCATTTCTTGGCAACCTGGAAGCTTGGCAATATTTTTTTGCCTTTCTAATGTGGGAAAGAATTCTTCGAAAATTTTTTGAGAGTTTTTTTTAATGTGATCTTATCCACATGTGAAATGCACAATTGTAGAATTTAGCACTTTCTGGTAAAATTTTTAGATCGGTGTAATTCTCTATTGGAACCATTTCGCAAAATAAAAAAATATTTGAACATACAATTTAAGATAACCTTATTTATACTAATTTTTAAATGCAGCTTTAATAATTTTGACAATTGACAATTCATATGATGATTAAAAGCTCTGAGTTAATATCATCGAGTTTTTTTTTGTTTTACGACCTGGGTAGTGAAGAATGGGGGTAGAAAAAAAAATAACGTTTTCTGTTTTCTTCCGTTTTCTTAATTTTTACATTCAAAGAAGATTGACCGACTATACGGAAAAAACTCCACACTTTAAGAGAAATAACCCATGATTAAAAAAATCATAGTAAAGGGTGTCTAAGTACGAGTAAGAGTGCACTTTTTCGTTTTAAAATAAAAACAATTATTTTTTGAGATAGTTGTGAACTTTTTTATTGGATTGTAAGGAAGATATGTTACGATCAAGTGTGGAATAAAATATCCTTCAAATGGCCCTCACATGTCGTCCGTTGTCATGTTTCTGTATCAAATGCCGTTCACAGTCGCTGCTAATTCGCCGTTATCTTCAAAAAAGTATGGCTCAATTATGCTGCCTGACCAAAATCAGCATCAGACAGTTGCTCGTTGAGGTTGCATTTATTTCTCATGGACTGCATGAAGATTTTCGAAGCACTAAATTTTACAATTTACAGATGGAAATGAGCTTCATCGGAGAAGATGCCTTTTTTCGAAAAATTGTCTTTGCTCCATTATCTTTAAAACGATTTTTTCTTTTGTAAAGCGCTTAATTTTTATTAATCGGAATAAACATATGTGACAGCTGTCAAATTTCAGAGTTACCACGTGCACAAAATGAAAATAAAAGTTACTGTATATTTAAAAAGTGCATTCTTATTGAGACACCCTTTCAAAAATAAATTAAAAAAATGCATGCTTTTTTTCAATCAACATGTGAATTGGGTGTAAGTGGTTAAGAAAGCAACGACAATGCAATATGTAGACTCTCTTTCTTGTATCACAGCATCTACGCTGGACGTACTTTAAATGTGAAAAATTTTGCATGCTTATACGATTGCAACAATAAATAAGATAATCAACAGAAATTATGGATTTTGTCATAATTTTCTTTGTAATTGTCATTTGCATTATTTTCTTTAATTTAAGTAAAATTTATGCCTGGTTCGTATTGAATTTACAGTTTAATAAGGAAACAAAGGTGATTTGCATCACAATTTACTCGCTAAAATAAAAAAAAATCTTTCTTATTTTTTATTATTGCTTTTTAATAGATCAAATATAATGCTAAAGATCATGATCCCGAATCGAAACGTATCGATGGTTCTGGCCGCTGTTATCCCAACTGTGATTCGACTGTATGGTTGCGATCTTGCAGCAAAGAAGTTATAGAACCCATAGAGGGTCATGTTATTGGTAAGATTCCCACTTGGATAAATGGTTCTCTATTAAGAAATGGTCCTGGCAATTGGCGGGTGGGTGATATGAGCTTTCAACATTTATTTGATTGTTCCGCCCTGTTGCATCGTTTCGCCATACATAATGGCCGTGTTACATATCAAAATCGTTTTGTACAAACTGAAACTTTAAAGAAAAACAATGCTGCTCAAAGGATTGTGGTAACAGAGTTCGGCACAGCTGCAGTACCGGATCCATGTCACTCGATATTCGATAAGTGAGTTGAGGATGGAGTATGAGAGGAAGTTAGTAATTGCATTTTTTTTTTGTGTTTCTTCCTTTAAACATTATGCAGAGTTTCAGCCATATTTCGTCCAGATAGTGCATCTGACAATTGTATGATTTCAATTTATCCATTTGGTGATGAATTCTATGCTTTCACAGAATCACCCGTTATACACAGGTCAGACACTTTTAATACATAGTTTGTAAGTAATAAAATTTAATTTTGTCTTTTAAATGAAAAAATTTCATCTGAACAGAATAAATCCTCGAACTTTAGCCACCGAAGGCCGTTTGGTTATCACAGATTTTGTCGGTGTTGTAAATCACACATCACATCCGCACATTTTGGCAAATGGCACCACCTACAATCTCGGCATGGCAACAACAAAATCTGGTCCAGCATACAGTATTATTTGTTTTCCGAATGGCGAAAATATGTTCGAAAATGCTTATGTTAAAGCACATGTGCCATGTCGTTGGAAATTACATCCAGGTTATATGCATACTTTCGGTATAACCGAAAACTATTTTGTTATTGTCGAACAGCCAATGTCGATATCGCTACCGGAATTTATTAAAGCTCATATATGTGATCAAAACTTATCGGGCTGTTTGAAATGGTTTGAAGATAAGCCCAGCTTATTTCATTTAGTCGATCGTAAGACGGGCCAACTGACTCATACATTCGAATCGGAAGGATTTTTCTATTTGCACATTATTAATCAGTATGAAGAGGATAATTGTGTTGTTATCGATATTTGCTGCTACAAAGATCCCGAAATGATAAATTGCATGTATTTGGAATCAATTATGAATATGCAATCGAATCCCGATTATGCGTCATTATTTCGAGGGCGCCCCTTAAGATTTGTTTTGCCTCTTGGCAATTTGAACAGTAATTCATCAACGAAAAATTCTCTAAAGTCCAGCCAAAGACGACATCTCTTGAAATCGTTTACATTGTCCAATATCAGCTCTCGCCTACATCAGACCAAAATGAAACATTCAAAGTCACATAACGAGGATATAACCTTTATGGCTACAAATCCAAATGATTTGGGTCATAATAATAATAATAATAATAATAATAATAATAATAATAATAATACTGAAAGCTCTACAGCAACAAATGAGAATATTAAATATGAAACTTTAGTGAATTTGGTGAATTTAGCGAATAGTAAAGCTGAAGCTTATGAAATGCCAGATCGTCAAATTTTCGTTAGACCCGAAATGTTGTGTGACTGGGGATGTGAGACACCGCGGATTAATTATGACAATTATTTGGGTAAGTTTTAATATGAAATCTCAGGATGTTGGTGACGGACTACAAAGTCCGTGCTAACCTACATGCCACTGCGGGTTGGAACCGACTCGAATTTTTATTGAATAAAATATTTTTAAGAATAACACACACATTTTTTTTAATTATTTGTTTAATTAATATTCTTTTAATATTTTGCAGCAAAAAAATACCAATACTTTTATGCCATAAGTTCGGATGTCGATGCTGACAATCCAGGGACGGTAAGTGTAAACATAATTTGTTACTTTAATTGAAAAACCACTTGGAGAAAAAAAGTTATTTTTATTATTTTTTAACTTACATGCATAAGTAATATGTGTATATGTATTAGTAGCAATTTTTAACACTTACACAGCTGTTATTAGATATAATAAACCCACACTTCTGTGAATAAATATTTTTAATTTGGTATAAGTTTTGTCATAATCGGTTGAATAGTGTGGCCATAAAGACCATCACAAAATGTGGTCTTGCCAATTAATTATATAGATAAAGAGGTGGTAATCTGTGTTGCCAGATTTTTTTGTGCAGTACCAACAAATTTCGTTAATTATTAATTATATTTTCTTTATTCTATTTAATTTCAGTTAATTAAAGTTGATGTCACCAATAAAACCTGTAAGAAATGGTGTGAAGACAATTGTTATCCCAGTGAGCCGATATTTTTGCCCTCACCCAATGCTCGAGATGAAGATGATGGTGTGATTTTAGCCTCCATGGTATGGGGTGGTTTTCAAGAAAATAAAGTTGGTCTATTAGTTCTATGTGCCAAGACATGGAATGAAATTGGAAGATGTATATTTCATACGTCCGGTCCGGTGCCGAAATGTTTACACGGCTGGTATGCCAAAGATAAAATATAAAGTATAACAACTTAAGAATATTATTATCATTGCTTATTATGTATCTATGTATGTAGATTTTCTATAATATTAAAATAGAATTAAGATTAACTAAAAATTTAAAATTTCATATTAATAATATTGTAAATAAATTCCTCCCATTTCTTTTGGAAAACGCTATTGATTTTACGTCGTTCCTCTGAGGTGAGGATGGAGTATCTGCAAGGTGGAAAGTATTAAAAATTAATGCCAGTTTTAGAGCATAAAATATTTAATGTTTTATCTTTACTTCAATGAATTTAAAGCTAATTGTTTAAGAAATTTTAAATCTGCCTCGGCGGGAGCCAAAGCCATAAATGCATAATAGAAATCATAGCTTAGGCCTTTGGCATTCCAGATGCCAGGATCATCGGCCGCTATGACAATTGGAAAATTTTCTGCTATTAAAACAGAAGCTGGATGATTTCTTAAATCCCAAATGTAACCCAAAACTTGATTTGACAAGGGATTCACCTCAATGGCAATATGGCGTTTCTTAATGGTCGACCACAGTTGCGGGTGTTTAGGCAAAGCGAAAGCATGCCCAATGCGTTTCGTATTTAACAGCAATGCATCCATCATATTCCAATCAGTGCGGCCATACCAATCTGTTTATTTTTTTTAATTTTATTATGTAAGAAAAATTAGTTAAGATAATTTTCTTTTTCTTTGCACAAAAATTACTTGTCTCTCCGGCATGAAAGAAAAAATGTGCTGTTGGCGGCAAATCCGACAATTCACTGGCAAATTTATGCAGAGAGTCTCCGGAATCTTCATGTCCAATTAAATCAAAACCGATAATAAAATTTGGTTTAGCATTGCTACATAATTTACAAGGTTGAATGAAAGTTTTTGAATTACTAAAATATATTTAAGTTTAAACTTACTGCAGCTGTTTGAATACGGTAAGACGTTGAGTCATTTCATCTACTGTCGCCTTATTCCTTTTGGCATAGATTATTTTCATGCCCATAAAGTCTGGATGTTTTACTTTAAAACTTTCCACAATTTTCTCCAATTCATTGGCCACCTCCAGTGAATTAAATGTAACATTATTGTCGCCATATAACTGTAAAGAGAGATTCTGTATATAAAAAAAATTCAGAGACAGAGAGAGAGAGTCTGTACATCAGTACAGTTTTACTTGGCAAATAGATGAATGGAATTGATATTTTTTTTTTAATTCTCCCGAAGTAAAAAATATAATAAAGACTATTATTAACGGATGTATGTATGTACGTGTGTGTGTAAATTCTGAACCGCTTTATTAAATAATGCTACAAAAAATATGGCAAAAATAACGGTGGCGTATGATATACATACTATACACATACATACGTATACTTATCATTGATAAGTTATCACTCATACGTACGTGCAATTGCAATTACATGTATGAAAGGAATCATATTAAACGTTAAGTCAATGAACGATCTCGTTCATTAATTTTCTAATTGAAAAACAAAAACAAATGCCTGCATGCTTGCTTGAACAGTATCATATTGACCTTCAATCTAAGTCAATGACCGTCATTCATTCACTTTTTACTGAATATTTGTAAATTTAGTAAAATATTCATCAACGTATTCATCATAATGAAGTAGAGTAATAATGATTTTTGTAAAATTATTCTTACCGGTGACAAAGAAGCCCTAATTTCAGCATAAATTATATTATCCTCGCACAGTTCTTCCAATAAACGTTTGTGATAATTACAAAAAGCCGGCTGATATTTATATAATTGATCGACCGTTTCGAAAATATTCTCAAAGCGTTTCCAAATCTTTCGACGATCTGTGATCATGGCTAAAATAAAAACCAAAATAATAATAAGATAAAGTTAAAAAACAAAAACTTATCTTCCAAATAAAAAATTGTTCCATCCACCGACTCACATTCCGGATGCATGCTGTACATATTGATGTGTTTCTCCAATTGTTTTTCATACAACCTTTTATCATCTGCATTGACACGTTCCAAGCACACATTCTGCACTTCACTGTGACACTTGCTTTGGTCATAGGTGAAGATAAGCAAACCACTTACATCTCGGCATGTATACAAATTAAATAGATTTGTCAAATTGGCTATAACCCATTTTGAACTAACCATACCCTTGTTATGACCATGCAGTAATGCTCCCTTGGGCATTTTTTGTATTATCCGAAATACTTCACTTTGTCGCAAATACTGTTTACCTTGAAAGAAATGCATGGCTGGTGGATATTTGGTGGGATCTTTAAAACCCTCCGTTATCTAGAGAAGAATTTTATAATTATTAGTGTAAAGTAAAAGTGCTTAAAGTAATTACTTCTTCCTTTTTGGCATTCATTAATATACTGTTGGCTTTTTCTTCGGCCGATGATAACCAAAGACTACCACCCAATGATGACAAATGTTCGGCTTCCATAATTTTATTGCGCAAAGTATCATAAGCTGCAATAATTTGTTTTGTTTGTGACTGTTTTGATTATCGATATTAAATGGATTTAATATTTTTTGGAAATATTATGTGAATGTTGCAACTTGCTTCTGGTGTTATGTGGATTATATGTGGATTTTAAAATATGCATGATCAAAATATAAAAAAAATGCACACATTTTATTCGAAATATTATTGTACATATTTGGTATTTGATGGATACCAAAAAAATGCTACTTACATACAAACATTTTTCAAGATCAGTTAAAAATTTAATAAAAATTGTATTGCTATCACGTGGTATGTGATAGCAATCATTTTTGAATTTAATCGACACAAAAAGCGAAGAAAGTTAATATCGATTTCCATTTTGTTCTATGAAAATTTCAAAACAATAAGATTTTTTAATCATTCTATTCAATACAGATGAATAACTATGAACAGAGAACAATCAACACTCGATAGTTAAGAGACGAGTGTAATGAAGTTTGTGTGTTCACTTATACAAGAGCGAACGAACATTTACAAATGTGAAACCGAACATGTCTTGAATAAATATCAATAATGTTCATGCAAAAACAATATGCTTTCAAAGATCAGTGTTTCCCGTTGTAGGAAAAAGGAAAATCATTTAAGAAATACGTTAAGCATACACAATGAACTAAATCGGAAAAAAGAAGGCAAAAAACTCTAAAAAATTTACAGTTTAATCATTAACGATTTATTTAATTTATTAACGTTTATGTTATTAAGGTTTATGTTATTTAGAAATGCAAATAACAAACTAAATTCATATTGAATTTGATTTACTACTAGTGCTCGTAATATGAATAGTATATACATACATATGTACGTAGATGCGTGTAAAAGCTAAAACTTGAAATTACATATGCAAGTAATTACGCATGGGCACCGCATGCAAAAGATTACATGATTTCACCAAAATGGCAACACTGCTAATGCGTATTAATAGGAAAATATGAGATGAGAGCGAGAACTTCGAAATAAAAATCGTTTCAATGAACAAACTCTTTAGGCCCAACCATAATATGCATAAGCTGGCTTAAGCTAATGTCAAAATTGAACGAAAAGTCTGTCAAATGCTTAAGCAAATTTGCAGAGACTTTTAGGTGGCTATAATGTACTTATGCGACTTAAAATTTAAGTAGTCATAGTTGCACACATATGTAGCATAAATAATTTTTCGAAAAATTTGTATCTTCTTATTTATCCTAAACAAATTGAGTCTTGTACTCAAATGTATATAAAACGATTGTAATTAAAAAAAATTATGCTAAAATATACGTATGTATATTATTATTTTTACTAATAATAAGAAAAGATACAACCGAAATTATGTACTTTGTAGTATTTATTTTATTTAAGGGCAAAAGTACTAAAATATACATTAGTGGAAATAAAATATGTTAAATAAAATATATGAAATGTCACTTTCGTGTACAGACACTTCTTTTCTTCCACATTTTCTATTAAATTTTATATGTAAACTATTTCGTCTTCTTTTTCCATTTTCAAAATTAATTTATTTTTACGTACAAACATACATATGTATGTATGTATTAGTAGAAAAGCTGATTCCGTACGGAATGTGCGTTCAGTTTCGCACTTTGCTTAAGCAAATGACGTTTCATAAAACTTAACGAAAATTTTGCTTAAGTTCATTATAGTTGCCACATACGATTTACATGTATTCGCACAGTTGCTTAAGCTGACTTAAGCTAGCTTATGCATATTATGGTTGGGCCTTTTGTGTTAACGAAGTGAAACAAAATGTTCTCACTCATACTATGAACAAAGCAACAGTTTGTTTGGTGTTCTGATTTTTATTCGAAATAGAGTTTTAGCCAATCAACATATGAATATGTTCATTGATGAACACGTTCATGCAACCCTATAATAATCTTACATATATTACTCATGCATGTAAGATTAAAAAAAAAATAAACTATACATGCATGTGTTTTTCTCCAACTGGTTTTGCAAAGAAAGTATGTATAAAACATATTCATGTTCGGTTGTGGGAGAATTGTAGGAATCCTTTAGTTAAAATATAAAAATATAAATTGACTCCAAATCGTTAGGTATTTCGCTAAAGAAAAATCGACTAACTACTTCACTGGCTACAAGTAATGCAAGAGTTCGCCTTTTGACTACATCTACATCATCTACATTGTACACGCACTCAGTACATGCATTAATGTGAATGCCTTCAAACTCAGATTTTTTTTTTTTACGAGTTGAAAAAAACTGTGCCCTTATTCCAAAGAAAATCAACAAAAAAATAAAAAAGAGTTTTATGAAAATGTTATGATTTTGTGTTGGCGTACAATTGGAGGTTCGTGGTCAGTGAATGTTAAATGTTTAGTAAAAAAATTGTTTTTTTTTTAGAAAGGTAAAATGAGCATAAAAACGAAAAAGAACAATTAATTGAAAATTTTATAAATATTGAAAAAGAAATTTGATAATAAAAAAAAATTTAAAAAATTTAAATTTCTGTAGTATTTTCATTAAGGAAACATCATTAGTGATCTTAGTGGTACATTATGACTAGCGAAATAGTTAAGTTTTGCTGACTAGTGATTTCACCGGTTTGATCGTATCAATTGACTACCGTCAATGTCATCCCCGTGCCAAAATCGTCAGTCGAGTGCATTGCTAGTAGTTAGTCTGGTAGTTAGTGGTAACGACTGGTAGTTAGCGAAATAGCTAGTCATTCGCTAGCTACGCCGACTGCTGGCAATGTTAAAGGGACAAAAGAGAAGAGAACTCCGTTATAGTCTTACAGTTAATAGATTTAACTCATTGGAAGGTAGTTTGTATAAATGATAAATTATTATTATTAGGCTTAAGTTCAGTTTTATTGAATTAATGAAAGTCCGGATTTACACACGTCAAGTTTCCTTCATCAAGTTTTAATTCATCTGGGAGAAAGACAGAGACATTTTTATTGCTTTCTTTGTTTTGTGTGTAAATCAGCACAAAATTCAAATTATTAAGAGTTTTCATTTTTTGGAAAACATTAGTATATACAATCAAACTAGCTACACCTCCCATCAGCGTTCGTTCGTCCATTTATACAATTTATGTAAAGTGGATACTAATTGTAAAAGAATATCAATTATTTAACCAAGTTTTCAACAGAAATAGAATACGAGAATTATTATAATTCCCATTTCTTCGATTTTTACATGTTGAAACAATTTTTGGTTAATTTGTTTTTGCATTTATCTGCTTTGGAGGGTTTCTCTGTATGTTGAATCGAAAATAAAGGAGTTCAATTTTCAGTGTAAATAAGATACAAATTCGAACAGTTTTCTTGTCGAATCGAATTACAGAGTAACTCACCTGTTTTATATTTTAGTGATACATACGAATTCACTTAATAGTTGTATGATTTTTTTAAGAGAATTTTTATAATAACTTCTCTACGAAAAAAAATTATTAACATCTAGAATATGATCGACGGAGGACACGTTGGTTATATAATTTTTTCAATGCTGCATACATGAATGTTATCTCTTGAGTGATTGGTTTCATGATTTTAAATATATCTATTTTTACTTTTTTAAATACTTTTCTATAGACTGATGAAATATACACTTTAAGCTAGAATTTATAACTAAATCAGGAATAATTTGCTTACTGATAACTCTATCATTTATGAAATGAGTTTTAAAATTACTATTTTGGTTTGAAAATATTTGCTTTTTTTTGAAAATGTGGGCTGGGGGGCAAGCTGACCACAATTAATTATCAAATAATATATTTTATATGATTTATACATAATGACCATAGATATTTAATATAATAAATAATTTTAGTGCACATTTTATTATTAATTTGTTTTTAAGAACATTCACAAAAATTGCATTTTTAATATGTTATTGACACCTTGATTTAATTACATATCAGATTTTAAAAAGCAATTAAATAGTAATAAATTTAAAACAACATGCACACACACACACCCAGCATTTTCGCACCTGTTGTTAAATTTTCATAAATAATTTTTATTTTGGGTGTAAAATTTGCTAATCAAACATCGAGAAAAAAAAAACGAAATAAATTATGAAAATTCTAGATATCTTTTTTATAAAATCACTCTGTAGTTCTAGATACTAATCACAATATAAAAAATACACCCGTTAATATGCCATCAAAACTCACATAATTCCATTGTATTGGCAGTTAAATAAATATTTGAAAAGACAGTAAGTAGAAATAAATTTGAACATATTGATTTGGAAAACATTATTTTATCTTTAAGCTCGTCGTTATTCTTTTGTAATTCTGTGTCTTTTTAAATTTAAAATTTAGATCGTTCACTTTTTATTCTTTTGTAAAATTAATTATTTTTAAAAAACTAAATAATTTCAGTTTTATTAAACGTTTTACAGATGTGTTCTGTTACTAAATTCAATTGAAACTGAAAACAGTTTAATTCTTGAATTTTTATGGTGATTTCAGTTTGGATTAGAAATTTAAGAAAAAAATATTTTGCAAAACTGAGAAAATAAACATATGCAAATGTCAACACAAATTATTTGTTTGTCCGTCACAATTCCATTTAAAAATGTAAGTTTGCTCTGTATAAAATTTCATAAATAAAATTTGCAGTTTATTCCACCATAATGTATGTGTGTAGATCGAGTACTTTTAGTTCAGTGTTATTCATCATCATCATCATATAAAAGTTTAAAATAATGATTTTATTAAACGTTCAAAGTAACGATTATCATTTACATACATACCAGCCGCCTCACATAAAATAATTTATTTGTTTGTTTTGTTTTTTTTTAAATTATTTTTTATAAATTTTAAACGTATAAAGATTTCAATATCAATAACATTGACACTGTATCACTGTGTAAAAGAGTTTCGTTTTCATCAATGTGAGAACAATGTGAGAACATCAACAGGCATTTTTTTTTCTGTTGTGAGTGTTACACTCAAATTTCATATCGAGAGCCTCTATTTAAAAAGTCTTAAATCAAATTTTTACACTAAAAAAATATGAATTAAATTTTGGAAATTTCACTTCATTTAAGTTCAAAATGGTGGCCGTATAGCGCCAATGCCTTTTTTTTACAGAAATTTTCTTTGATTACTTAAGTGCTTATCCAAAAATTAAGTAAAATTTCGTAAGTCGCGCCATTTGACGTGGCTAAAATAACGCTTTCATATAATGATGTAGTGGTTCATTTCCTTGCTACGTAGTTGTCGATCTTGCTAAGCGCTTTTCATTTCTAAGTTTTCCCCTAAAAATTACGCTTTCTCAAACGTCTAAACGTAGTTTTAGATGTCATCAGAGTGCTTAAACTTCTTGAGCGTAAAAAACCTTTTAGGTTAGGTTAGGTTAAGAAGGGTAGTGTGAAATACACATCCACTCGGAGACCCAATTGGATCCATTGTGATTCCATTCATTTATAATTTATTGACTAATTAGTCTCCTGACTGTCCAACCAGAAACAAAGAGCCGTTATCATCTATCATTCAGCCATTTAATTCCCATGATAAGGACCCTGATATCCTCAAGTTTGCACTTCGCGATATCACTAATGCCCTCATGGAAACGTCTGCTCAGCCATCTTTGCCTATGGAGTTGCAGCCTTGGGCCATTGCCATATGATATGCTCCATATTTTCTGGCTCCTCTTCATTCCCACACATCCTACAGAAATCCGGAGTGCCATTTCCCCATATGCTGGTCCTCGCTCTAACCGAGCAATGGCCAGTCAAGGCGCCTACTAAGACTCTCAAAACCTTTCTATTCATACCCAGCAGTAGATCAGATTTACCTGAGTCTAGTTCTGTCCATATGGACCTCGAGACTCTACAAGCTTCTCTATTCCTCCAGGAATGGTTAGTTCTGCAAATTACCCAATTACTGAGTTCTCTATAGTAGTAACCGATTGGAGGTTTAACCGACCTGTCACTAACTGCCTCATCTAATGCTGACCCTATTCTTGCCAGCTCATCAGCGATTTCGTTTCCCTTAATATTACAATGTCCTGGTACCCAACATAACCTAACGCTAAATTTGTCCATAAGCAAGTTGAGAGATAGCTTGCACTAGCTGACCAGCTTCGATTTGACACAATGCCCATTCAAAGCTTTCAGCGCCGCCTGACTGTCAACGTAGAATGTTAACTCCACGCCTTCAGTTACGTGTTCTGTCACTAGTTCCGTGGCCCTGAGGATCGCTAGGATCTCAGCCTGAAATACACTACATTCGTTCGATAGCCTAAAAGACCTACGAATGTCCGTTCCTAAAAAGTAGACGCCAGCACTCGTGCCTATTTCCATTTTCGATCCATCTGTAAAGACCACGCACTCCACCATCGTACAATCTATCAGATTTGACCCAAAGATCCCTATCCGGAATGACTAGTGAAGGCGTTCTAATAAAATTAGTCTCAACAACCTTGGAGTCCGCAAAACCAGGGGATATGGTCTCCCGTCTGCTAAAACTAATCTTTGTGAAAAACCTGTTACTAAAACTCGAAGTCTATTGGGCTTAGGCACTCCTAGCCAACACACTACTACACCCCTGCCCACCTGTCACCAGCCAGTTCTCATAAAAACTAAAATTTCATAATTTCTGACATTAAAAAAAGAGAATTTCTTGAAGAATTATGAACATCAGTTGAGGACAACCGGTTTTAAGTATACAATTATTTTTATTTTTAATTTGTAGAACCAGCATTTGGATAGAAAGACAGCACAAAAGGAAAAAGCAATACAAAAGTTTGTGTCTTCCGTCTCGTGTCATTTGTGTGTATTTTGTGCCACAACTCAGGAGATGACCCCTACTTATGCAGTGCATTGTGCCAGAACTTAAGGAAAGGCATAACGTAGAGAAGACTGATGTTGAAAATGTTGAAGAAGGCTTAATGCCTTTATAACTCTGCTATTGCCAGTTTTATTAATTTTTAAACAATTGTTGCAGCGTTTCTGGTGTTAAGTAGACACATTAAATTTCTTAAGCTGTGTGAGCAGTAATTTTGTAATAATTTTTTTTTTTGTTTTCGTCAACGGTTCTGCTAACCGATAAAGAACGGCGCTGTGGTGTACATTAGCTTGGAACAGTGTCAATCGCCGCCGGAACAGTTTCTTAGTGGCCTTCATCACTTAAGCAGTGCTACAATAATTAATAAAATGCCACAATAATGTAACTAGTAATCGAACACAGGTAGTAAGTCATATTTTACTTAGTAGTATACACCACCCTCGTGCATATCGATGGCTTAATATAGAAAGGTCGTATCTCAACTTTTAGCTACTTTAGAGGAGAAGGAAAACACTCAATAAAATGTGGTAAAATAACATGTAAAAAATGAGTTGGGGCTTTTTTTTAATTGCTATAAATCTGTTATTCGTCAATATTCAGGAAACTGAATTTTTTACCGGAGGTGTATTTGAGTTTTGCCTACCAGAACCTGTAAAAAACCGAATTTGAAAAAAAAAACGGGATACGATATTAAGCCATCGATATGCCAATCACTCCCATCTAGAAATTTCTTTTAACAAAATGTTACCTTAAATCTTTTTGTATGATCTTTAACTTAAAAAGCACACAATCATTGTCATAATGACAAGAAAGTCCTTGCGAAAGTGAAAAGTTATCTTGTGATGTCCCTACAGAGAAGCTTAATTTTCAATAGACGTCAAAGTTATACGAGTATGACTATTTTTCAGCAGAAAATTAAAAAATAAAGAATTTTTTTGTCAATTTTCAATTAACTGTTGTCTTTGATAAAAATTACCGGAAAAAATTGATTTTATTTTTTAATTCTTTAGCAGAAAATTTAAAAAAAGAAAGAAAGAAGAAATGCAAAAAACAGATAATATAATAATAATAAAAATAAATAATTTAATTTAAAAAAATTCTTAAAAAAAATTATACTTAAAAACATACCAAACATTTTGAAAAAAAAAAATTACTGAACAATGTGGGTTTTGAAGCTTACGATAATTTGGCGGTAATGGGTTTATGTATTGTGGCATACACCCATTTCGATTTTCGCACACAACACTCCTACTTATTTGGATAACTTGTGTAAATTGCTCCAAACATTTCATAAAATACGTGTGAGTTCGTATTAATCGTTGATTATATTCAATGACATCACACACTTTCGTTATCAGATTCAATTGTCAAGTTCACTGATGTGCCATTTGTTGTTGTTGTTGTTCTCAGTGATTATTTTTTAAACAATAATCTGATATTTTGTTTACACTAAAAGTAAACATTATTTTTGCTTTATGGCATAGTATTTTCTAACGCAAGGTCGTTTAATTTTTTTATAGTTTCATTCACAATCTATTTTACAATCCGCCCTACTGTGCACAATAAAAGAGGATTTATTTGAAATTTTTGATTATCACTAGAAGTGATATTAGATTTGAGGAATTTTGTCTGCAATTAATCACTTAAAGTATGAGGAAATTTTTGCAACCTATGTTGCAAATAGCAACATATTTAACTTATTTAATGATTTTATTAAATTAAAAAAAAAAAAACGAATTAAAATTTAAAGAAAAATATGTATATATAACATTGCGATCCCAACTTATCATGGTATCTGAAGGAAACTACTACTGTGCAGCATTTAACACAATTTAAATATATTGAATTCAACTGGGATTTATCTAATCGGGTTTCAAAATTAATCGATTAATATTCGCTGAATGCTACATTAATTTAGAACTTTTATATTTATTTTTGATTTAAATGTAACTAAACGAAATAAAGGAATCATTTGACATCTTAAAATGGGCATTAAAATTTCAATTTATCTTTCATTTTAGTTGGTGTCACATTTTTAATTAATTCTTTTGTAATTTTTAATATTTTTTGCGTTTAATGGAATTATCGAATCGAAGTTCAGATGGAGTTGCAAAGCTCTTTTATAGCCACATATTCATGAAAAATATTTTCATAAAATGTCATGAATTTAAATGATACAAAACAAATAATATTGAATTTAATAGATTAAATCTTTAATCAACAGCAATATAAGCAATTTAAACGTTAATCGAATATACAGAGTTTTAAATTAATCTAACAGTTTTTTTTATGTATCAAATAATCGGTTTGTCGATAAACTGTTAATGTACTGAATACCCTAGAAAATGCGAATTTCAAAAATGATTTCTTTAAAACGTAAACAGAAGTTAATAATAATAATTTTTTAATCCCGCTGAATAATTAACAAAATAAATAAGCATAAAATTAATTGTCTATTTGTCACACATTTATGACACACGTTTTTACACACATACATACGTACATACGAGTATGAACATACATAAGTACATACGTATGGATGTAAATGTATACAAATCACAAACATTAAAAGCATTGGCGTAGATAGGGGGTGGCTGGGGTGGGCAAAACCCACCCAGACCCGCTTCTGCCCACACCAGACTATCTCATTTTTTCAAATTGCTATTTTCGTTTAAAATTTTTTGTAAGTGTATTGATATTTTCAATAGCATAACATAATTAACAAAATTTTTTTCTCGTGTAGACAACATAATAAGTCATCCTACTATGGTGATTGCCATTTATAAGAAAAAGAAGAAGATAAAAACAAAGTAAACAAAAATCAAATAAATTCAATCAGCTTTATTTAAAATTGTAATTTTTGTTTAGATAAGTAACCTTCTTCAGTAAGTTTTTATTAAAATTTCATATACAGTTTATGTTTAATAACCGTTTATTTTTTAAAGAAAAAACAAATATTTAATGGTAATGAAAGTGCTGAAGAAGGAAATTCTAACGAGAAAGCCGGAAAAGAATGTAAAATTTTAACAATAAATAACATGGTTGAAGAGGAAAGTTTTACCTTTAACTTTTTTGTTTTTGTTACATTTATTGCAAACTGAATTTTTGTGATATATTTTTTAGTTTTGTTTTAATAAAAAATTATTTTGTTCTAATAAAAATAGGATTTATTTTTTCTTTTTGCGAAAGCGGTGCACTTGTCCACCCCAGAATAAAAGTCTAGCTACGCTTATGATTAAAAGTCAGCTAAAAAAGTACAATTTTAACAGCCGATTGGTACATTTACGTTTGTCATCGCCGTCATTAAATATTCTCTTAACAAAGTCAATAAACCGAATTTTGACAAGAACACGCAAGCACACACGCTGTTAAAAACTACGTCAGCGGTAGAGGAAACAAAAGTTTTAATTTCTCAATTGTTTAAAGACGTACCAAATTCAGAATTAGAAAAACAAAATCTAAAGTAAAATAAATTGTGTTTTTGTTGTTGGGCAATTAATATTATTATTATTCTAATTTTTGTGCTGTTACTTGGATGAATATTAAAATTAAACTTATTTGTTTGCAATTGTATATTTTTAACACTTGACATAATGTAGTTTTATAATTAAACGAATTAATTTATCTTAAACATACATATATTAAGTATTAAGTATTTATGTACTTAAATTGTTTGTATATACAGGGTGATTTTTTGTATATACGGTTCTGCAAGAATCTTTTTGTTTGAGATGTTAAATTAATTGTTATGGTGTTTTACTATAAGAACAGCAATAACTTTAGAAATTTGAATGATGGACAGCAGGAGATTAAAATCTGCTATAAACTAATGAGTGATACACCAAAGATGAAAAGCGCAAATTATTAAACAATCAAATTTTATTTTATCATGTGTATACATATGTATGTGTATCTGAAGAAATATGGGTATAAAAAAACACAGGCATGTTTTGTCTACGGATGATGTCAAACTCCATAGAAGAGATGTAGACAAAACTAAATAGCACATGAAGTTAGAGATCCATCATTTTCCACGAAACGAATATATTTCGAATCTGCTGCCAACTTTAAAAATTAATTGAAATCGGTTCTCCGATGTCACAGATGTGTCAGGATTTCTCTTAAGACGATTCGTATTGAAAATCAGAAAAAATAAAAATAAATATGAATATTTGTTGATATTTATACACGCTAAAGTTCGTAAATTTAATAATCGGAGAAATATTAGACAAACATTGGGTGCGTTCAGAAGAAAAATCTGCTATTAAGCAGTGTAGCATCTTTTGATTTTATTAACTTTTCTGAACGATCTGCTCACTTTTTTGTCAAAAATATCAAAAAATTTGACTTTTCAATTAAAATTATTAAATTTTATTCATGGTATAATAAAAACAGATAAAATCGTCCTGCCTGCTTTAGAAGAATATTTTTGTTTTACAAATGTCAAACTGTATGTAGCAGAGCAACAAGCTGATCAAAAATTTGTAGCGGCGTCTAAGCAAAAAAATTCATTTAACCCGCCGGTGAAGTATAAAATTTTATTTAGAAATTTTATATATTAAATAAAAAAAAACTGCTGTAAAGAAAATTCTAATATCACATCAAGAAACTTATACATAACAATGCATTTTTAACAGCCGAAATACCTGTGAAAGCAGTGAAAAATCGATGTGTTTGGCAGCGGCTCGAATTCACAAAAGCGGCGACGATGTCCGACCTCGAAGCGATCGGCTTATTTCTCTGATTTTTACACACAGAAAACATTTTACTCTTACAAAATGCCTGTTGTTTTTGTAACGTTGTATTTGTTTTAGGGACAAGACTACCTTATTTATTATACCATGATTTTATTTTGTAAAAAGATTTCATAATATTTATTTGTGAATTTAAATGAATTAAAATTTAAAAATATATTATGAAATTTGATTCAAAAGTCAAACTGAACTGAAATATCGTAATTTGATGAATTGTATCGTACTTTTTCTTTGCTACCAAAAATAGTGAGCGCTCACTCAATATGTTCGCTCATCGCTCAGTAATCAAAATGTTCAGCAGATTGGTGTGCAACAGTTGTGTAACAAACTGTGTCTGCTGAACGCACCCATTGTTAACATATTTCATGCAACAAGGAGAAATTTAATATCCAAACACCCCTTCGGGTTTCAATTACACGGCTGAGTAGAACAAACGTTGTTTTCGGTAGAAAACTTGTTCATATAATTTTTTTTATTGGGGCCATTTTTCATGGAGCCAATCAAAAAAATTATCGCCCAAAAACTAAAAAAAAATAATGCTTAAATATGAGAAAAAAAATATTACATCAATTTACGTTAAAAATACGCATTTTTTCAAGATACCAGATCTCATATTTAAGTAGAAAAGAAAAAGGTTGCTAAACTCTTTGTTAAATTAGTCCAATGTTAAAACAATTAAAGTGTTAAATATCAAATAAAAAAAAATAAATAAATAAAAAACAAAAATATTATTGAAATCTGCTGTAATTTAAAAAAGTTTCGGAGGAATTTTGTCAAATTTAAAGCTTTCATACTGTGCTGCAACTACAATATCAAAACATGTGAGACATTCGCAATTCGATTCGTTCAGCAGCTGCCACTATTTTTATTTTTACTCACGCCATTGTGAATTTTACGTTCAAATGAAAAAAAAAAAGTTACAAACACAACAAGAAGTTAGAAGAAATTTGCTTTAATTCCAAAATTTTTTAACAACTACGAGTATACAACGAGTAATAAGAAAAATAATTACAAAAAAAAAAAAAAAAATATTAAATCGGAAGATTTAATAAAACATTATATTGTCTACTTCAAATTTGGCTAAACAGTTTTAAATAAGACGTGTTCAAAAGCGGTTGAATTCAATTTCGGTATAATTTTTAATTAATAATATTTAACTTTCTATGACGAAACAAATTGGAAAAAAAAATATATCATAATAAATTAACACCACCCTCATTTGAGAGATTTAATAAAGAGATTTTTTTTAATCAATTCATAAAGTTAAGGTTAATACTAAAAATAAATAATAACATACGATTTTATCGTTGGGCTCTAGGTCACATAAATTTTGAAAATACAGCTGCTGTTTTGTTTTATTATATATTGTTTGCATATTTACGTATAAATAAAATGAGTTTTATTCGATATGTATTTCAGAGTTCTTTTTCCGGAACTAAAAATTTTTATTTTCAACATTTTTGTGACCTAGATAGAGCCTAACGATAAAATCGTACATATTTAACAACTTTAGATCGAAAAAAAAATCATCAAGAAATACAATAATTAATAACAATACACAGATTGATAAACGTTTTCATAAAAAAATTTACTTATTTTAAGAAGAACTACTTTACTGGCAGTGAGTTTAATCGGACCATAATATTTTCTTTACATAACACTGTGCAACAATATTACATTTAGCTTTGCTACTTGTTATATATAATTATTAAACCTTAAGCCTTAATTTATAAAAAAACTTTTAATAAAATTTTAAATAGGAGATATTTTTGATAACCGATTTTATGTAAAGATTTAGTACTAATTGTGCTAAAGTACGAAATTAAAGTACGAACTTAGCTCTTAAACTCGTTTTAAGTTATAAATTATTTGTGGCATTCAATTTGTGTTTTAAGCTTCGTTCGATGACTTTGAAATCCCATAATAGAATTTTATTAAAAATATTTTTGTCAAACATTTTCGCCCGCTAAATTGGCGTTCGAGAGAAATATGTTGACCTTTTTTGCAAAAAGGGTACCAAATTAAATATAAAGCTTAAAAGATTTGCTATGCCGATTTATTGCATTAAGTTTTTGTCTGCGCCCCCTTAATTAAATAATGAGTATTGTATTTTTTTGTTGTCTAGTGTAATTGAAAAAAATTTATATCTATAATATCTGGATCTTGGCAATAGAAAGACTAAAAGAAATTTTATTCAAAAATTGCTTCATGTGTTTCTTTTGTTGTATTCAAGTATACGTTTACATAGTCGATTTTTCGGATATTAGAATAAAAGTCTAAAATGTATTTTTTTAAAGTTGTTAAAATTATCTAAAAATTTAATTAAATTTTTTTCAGAAAATAAAACTGATGATTGTTGTTTTAGAAATCATTTCAAGCAAATATTTGTTAGAAAATAAAATTAGAGCAAATAAACTTCTTGTAGAAACTATTTTCTGTGTGATTTGAAGTATGATGGATCGTCATTTTCAGTCGTAAACATGTTCCACATATTTGTGTTTTTAAATTACCGTGCAGTTTTTAAAGTAGAAATTGACTCGAAATCGTTAGGTATTTCGCTAATGAAAAATCCACTAACTACTACAGTGGCAAAAAGTAATACACGCACTCAGTACATGCATAAATGTTAATGCCTTCAATGTAAGTGTTATGATTTTGTGTTGGCATCAGTTAGAATTGGAAGTTCGTGGTCAGTGAATATTAAATTTTTAGTAAAAATCGATTGTATGATCATATCAATTGACAACCGTCAATGTCATCCCCATGTTAAAATCGTCAGTCGAGTGCATTGCTAGTAGTTAGTCTGGTAGTTAGTGGTAACGACTGGTAGTTAACGAATTAGCTAGTCATTCGCTAGCTACGTCGACTGCAGGGTATTTATGTATTTAAACTCGGTTTACGCACAACAACTACAATAGCATGAACATATTATTGCATGTATGTATGTGTGTGGTTCGAGCATTGCACCGTATTAAAGATTCATACAAGATTGAAGATCGTTTCGATCTGGTACAATTACAATCATACCAAAAATCACATACAATCAGTCAGTACTAATGTTTAAAACTAATTGTTTGAGATGATCTATTGCGATTACAATCTTTGCTTGTTGTTGAACCAAAATGTTTGGATCACAAAAACTCGGAATAAATGATCGGATACACTCGAAAGTTTTATACTCGTTTCTGGTCTCTGGTGCGTACTACTGCATTGGAAGATAAATACTAAATAATTTTCTTTAAAAAATTCACGTTTTCTTTGAATTTTTGGTTCGTTGTAGAAAATCTAACAAATCCATGTTCGTGTTGGATAGTGTATCAAGATCTGCTTAAATTTAAAACAATTATGTAGTTGCAAAATACATCGCAGTGAATCGTAAATCATTTTAACCAGTTTTCAGATTTCTTGGAAAGACTTTATTTTTTATTTTTTTTATCAAAGCAGTACCTACGTCGGATAATTTATTTAAAATTTTCCCACTTATTACTTATACGTCATACTCTATTTCAATGGAATTAAATAATAAACCATTATTTAAAACTTAATTTATTTTTCGAAGAGGTTTTAGTTGGCAGTGATAATTAAACATCCATATTAGCAAGACTTTAAATAAAATGGAATTGCGTAAAGATAAAACATCAATTTATTGAACGATTTTCAAAACAATTTGTTTGTTTAAAAATATTGGAATTATAGGAAAAAAAAAATTAAATTTCTTGGAGGGTCAAGTTTGTCAATATTTGATGCATGTGAACGTATCCAGAGAGATCAAATTTTTAAATTTCATTAATTTATTTTTGCAAAATAAATGCCCTTTAGCATCGATGATTATGCATAAATTCATTTAAGTTCGTAAATTTGTTTTTGTATATTTCTTTCAGTTTTTCTAATCCACTAAATTTTCAAATGATATCCAGTGTTTTAATTATTGTCTGCTTTATAACTGTGGCACCAGCATTTATCATCAAACAAAACAATTACTATTGTAAGTATTTAAGCTTGAAATTGAAAAAAGCTTTTATTTTCAATTATTTTTTAGCTTACGAAGATGCTCGAAATTCAGTTATACAAGCCGAAGATCTTTTAATCACCGGTGGCCGATTAATATTAAATAGTCGAGAATTAAAAGCAGATGAAATTTTTCGAAAGCTCAAATCGGATGAGTTGGCAAATGGTTTGAAAGATCCCGAAAAAAATGCTGCCAGCATGCATTTCTTTAAGGCAAAACCTTTAATCGATAACAGTAGAGTTTTTAAATTCTTACAAAAAATGCCTAAGGGAGCAGTTTTACATGCTCATACCTCAGCTACAGTTTCATCAGAGTGGGTGGTGAGAAATATCTTCTATATGCCTGGATTATTGAGATGCACAACCAAGGACGGTGTAAATATTTTCACATTCCGTCAACAGCCAGATATTCACGGCTGTGCAACACAATATATTGAAGTAAATGAGGAACGTGCAAATTCTGCATCCAGCCGTACATACGATAATGCTTTAGAAAAGTTCATAAATCTCTATACACCATCACCGGAATGTACATAAGTTTGCTTTGTGAGTTTTTCTTTTGAAAATACAAATTTAATTGCTTTCAATTTTATTCCAGTGGAATATTCATCGATAAATAAGGTTTGGGCAAAATTTCAAAACATGTTCAAGACAATGGATGATGTCTTACTGTATTTACCGGCTTATCGTGAATATCATTGGCAAATGTTAGAAGAGCTTTATAAGGATAATGTAATGTATGCTGAAGTTCGATTGAGCTTTAGTAAGGTTGTAAACTACAAACCTATTGGTGTATTGTAATACAGTCGGGCCTCGATTATCCGTGATGCGGTTAACCGGTAACCCCCGGTTTTTTGTTTGCAACGTTTTCAAATTGTTTGGTTCGATTAACCCTGATTACCTCTATTATCCGTGATGGCAGAATTTTTTCATAAACTTCAAATTCATACATACATACATACAAACAAACAACATTATACGACTTTTTTTTAAGAAATTGTATTCTTTTTTTTTGCTTAATGCTAAGTTGTATTTTGAAAGTCATATTAACTCTGTTATCTCGAAAGTTAGCTTTATGTTGCGTAGATTGTATAGTTTAAATTTGTTGCTTCCCTTTCATGTTAAAGCGAAGATTGTTCATGCTCTAATTATGCCTGTTTTCCTTTATGCTCTGGAAGTTTATTCCGGGACTTTTGGTTACCTGGTTAGGAAAGTTACTGCACGTCTACATTAGACATGACATGCTGTTAAGACGTGCTGTTAAAACACGCGAATCTTTTAATGGTGGAGTATACGTATGTCATAATTTTTCATTATTTTTGTTTCGTCAACGAGTTAACTACGCTAGTTTTGTCTCTTGTTTGTGGTTGTATCGGAAAAAAATATTTTCTTATTAGTGTTGTGTATATTTTATGGCAAACAATAATTTTGTACAATTTAATTTCATTAACCACCGGTGGTGAAGGACACATATACATACATACATATGTATATATGTAGTATATATCAAAATATGTATAATTTAATTCTTTTTAACTAAAATTGTAGACTCACATTATTTTTGTTATTTATTTTCCTATTCAGGACGTATTTGCTACGAAAATTCAGTTTGCTTCACACTTTTTTTATAAAATATACACAACTATTACTTTTTCCACAATATTATTTCAGTTTTTTCCCTTAAAATAACAACGAAAACAAAACTTTGACAGCTAAACGTCATTTTCTGTTAAGACGGAGCTTTCAAGACAGACGTCTTAACAGCCGTGTTAAGACGGCTAGAAAACATTAACACTTGCGGTCCACACCTGACAGTAACAGGATTTTGCTGTTTTTGTCCGTGTTTTCATGTCAGGTGTAGACCGCACTTTAGGCTTGCATTTAATAGAATCGTGAGATATGTATGTATACTCTTTAAAATTACGGCAGCATGTATTACCTTATGTTTTGAAATTTTTAGGTGTGACCTTCGCTGACTTTCTTAAATTTAGAAATTTACTGCACTTTTACAGGATATATAAATTACAATCACCAAATAAAAAAACTCATGTAGTAGCTTTAGTGAAACCAAATATGGCTTTTAAGCTCGGTTTCGTAAATAAGAATGAATA
Organism: Lypha dubia; assembly: GCA_947311025.1. Taxonomy (NCBI): domain Eukaryota; kingdom Metazoa; phylum Arthropoda; class Insecta; order Diptera; family Tachinidae; genus Lypha; species Lypha dubia. The sequence continues at coordinate 24,277,951 of OX371260.1, read as the reverse complement.
AATTAAATTAAATTAATGTCCTTCTTTTGCCTTATGTTTTCAGTAGAAAATCTAATGTATGTATACATACTTATTTAATTTAAAAATGCACATAAACTTCTTGAATTAATTTTTTTAATGTAAATATATATGTAAAAAACTGCATAATCAAAATTGTTATTCGATTAATCGTGAAAATCGATTATCCGTAATTCTTCTGGTCCCGACCGTCACGGATAATCGGTGCCCGACTGTATTACATACATATTTGTTTAATTAACTTTTATGTTTTATTATTTCAATAGTTATATGATAATACTGGCCGCACATATCCAATCGAACATAATGTAAAAGAATTAATTGATTTAATTGAGCAATTTAAATTTCAACATCCAAATTTTTTGGGTGTTAAAATGATCTATGCAGCCGGTCGTAGAGCCGATGATGATAAGATACAGCAACGTTTTGAAATATTCAAGAAGCTGCAGTAAGTTTATTTTAATTTTTTTTTAACTTGTAACGCAAAATTATCGAAGAGAAATCGGAAACCACAAAATTTTTGAAAATTGCTAAAATATCTGGTATATTTTTATCATTTGATTCTTATTTTTAATTCTGGGTAAATTCCGACACAGTTTGGCTTCACTAGGTTTTTTACAATCAGTGTTTCTCAATGTGTTGTAAATATGATTGTGTTGTAAACTATTTCGCAAATAGTTTTTTCATTTAACAAATCTTTTTTATGTGCGAAATTTGTAAAAAATTTAAAAAAAAATTTTTTTTGTTATTCAAACAAAAAGTTATTTTAATAAATTGCAAAACATTTTAAAATTTCATGTTAATTTAGTTTCTAAACAAAATATTTATTGAGTATTTTTAAGGATAGTGACATTTTATCTATTATTTCAGTTTCTCTTACCCGAACTATATAATTGGCTTCGACTTGGTCGGCCAGGAAGACATGGGCAAACCTTTACATAATTTCATCAATTTTCTTAATGATAAACCGCAGAATTCAAAATTTTTCTTTCATGCTGGAGAGACAAGTAAGTTCAAAAACCGTTTTAAGCTTTAAAAGTGGAATTAATAACAATTAATTTATTTTGCAGATTGGTACGGTGCCTCAGCAGATTATAATCTAATCGATGCCATTCTCTTAAATACTACACGCATTGGTCACGGATATGCCCTCATGAAACATCCCATACTTTATAATGCAGCCAAGACACGCGACATAGCAATTGAAGTTAGCCCGATATCAAATCAAGTATTAGATCTGGTATGGGATCTGCGCAATCATCCGGGATCATTTTTTATTTCACAAAATATACCTATTGTGATTTGTAATGATGATCCCGGATTTTGGAATTCCAAAGCATTGAGTTATGATTTCTATTATGCCATTATGAGCATGGCGCCAAACCATGCAGGTTTAAAAACGCTCAAGCAACTATTATGGAATGCCATTCAATATTCCACGATGACGCCGTTAGAGCATAAAGATGCCTTTTCATTGCTGGAAACACAGTGGAACAAATTTATAGATGACGTTTTGTTAGGTGTTGTGATTTAAGCCTGATAGTGAAATCAAACAGTTATTATACATATATAAAAAATAGCTAAATTTAAAATATCCCCATTATTTTCAAGCACAAGTACACAGAAAATATTGGAGTATTGAATAAAAAGATTTGCTTTTGTTAAAATGAACGAAAGCAAAATAAGTTTTATAAGAAAATTCCAAAACCGAACACAATCAATAGCTGCTTTTGCAGAAAATGACAAGAGAAAAAAATATAATTTTACAATTAAATTTATCTGCCGTGTTCTGTAAATTCATTCGATTTAAAATCATTCGTTTCAGAAAAATTAAAGCAACTAATAATAAAATTTATTCAACCTTTTTGAATTTTCTCTAACAAACCTGCCAAGGGTTTGCTGCTATACATCTTATATTATACTCCTAGGATTGTGTATACAGACATTTCGGCATTGTCCTGAAATATAATAAGCTAGTGTTTTGCATTTCTACTTACTTCCAGTTATACATACATATACATATGTATAGCCATAGTGTGTACGTTCGGGACCAATTTATTTTATTCGAAATATTTATCAATTTTATTATAGAAACTACATTAGTTAAAAATTTGCAATATCACAATTAAATTTCATTAGACATAACTTGTTTCAAAAAAGCATCACAAGCAACTACACATTGTTGGTACGCTTTTTCGAAGCCGGCATCACCACGTTGCTAGAATAAATATTTTCTATAATTTACAAATGTTTAAAACTACTTTTTATAAACTTACGTAGTAAGGGTCCTCAATAATTTTTTCGTTTTCTGGCAGACCAAAATTGCCTAGCATCAATAATTTAGCCTTTGAACCTTTGGGAGCTCTTTCTTTTAAATCACTCATATTTTCATTGTCCATGCCAAAAATGTAATCGAATTCTTTAAAATCTGTTGATTTTATTTGTCTCGCCTTATTATTGTACGGTAGATTATGCTTCTTCATTGTGCTTAAAGCACGAGCATCTGGAGAATTTCCAACATGCCATCCTCCAATGGCTGCACTATCTACTTCCCATTCATCCGAAACACCGGCTTTTTTGATGGTGTCGATCATAACAGCCTCAGCAATGGGAGAGCGACATATATTGCCTGCAAGAAAAGTTTAAATTAAATAGAAATGTTGTGAATTAATAAAATTACTTACCCAAGCAAATCATTAAAATCTTTTTGACCATTTTTATTTAATTTTTTTTGTAATATAAATGTGAACAAATCAAATTTAGCTAAACAAAAAATTTATTAAAAACAGAGGAAACAGCTGACTAGACTGTAGTAGTCGTTGTTTTTGTAATTATTTAACAGCAACGCTACTCAAACTGTTATAATGTTAGAGAATCTGTTGAAATAGCGGCGTAATGAATCGTTAGACGAAAATGGCGCGAAATTCTTTTAATACTTTTGTGTGAATACGCAAAAATTCTTTTAATTTTATTTAAAAATTGTTTAAATTGAAAAAACCGAATAAAAATTGCAAAGTGTAATATTTAAGATATTTATACATACAGAGAGAGTAAAATTTAGCTGTGATATGTAAGAATTTTCAGCTTTGTACTAAACGCTAATATAATCTTGTAATAATATCAAGTGTTTAATGCGAATTAGTTGAATGGATAATAACTTAGCAAAAAATTTATTTATTTATTTATTAATGTACATATAACAAAAAAGTGTTATGTTAGTTAGTATTATATATTAAGTGAAACAAAATTATCTATATGTTCAACCTCCTCTAGCACACATACTTACATGATTTACTAAACATCGTTGTAAGTAGTTTTCAAAAATACTAAACTTTTCAACTAACATACAAACTAATGGAAAAATTAAAATGTGAGTATACAAGATTTTATTAATTTGCTAAACTGTATTGATAACTACATATATTATACTTAATTCTGTATTAATGATTAATTAAATATCGGTTTTTATAAACCAGTTTGCAGACGACCGCAGCCATATTCATTAGAAAATTTTTGATTTGTCACACTTTTGTCTTATTTACCGAATTATTTATTAAAATTTAAATAAGTTATGTATCTATTGCACGATCTTTTCTTTTTGCTATTTTATATACATAAGTACTTAAATACTACTAGTTTGTTGATGTCAAACATATTTAAATTTCATTATTCAAAGTCTTTTTCATAAACTCTTCACAGGCAAAAAGACATTGTTGATAGACCTTTTCGAAAGGAGCATGAGACCGTGACTGCGAAATAAAAGAAATCGTTTTCAATTAAAAATTAAACAACTGCATACATATAGGGCTGTTCGGAAATGCATCACTGCGCTGCATCTGATACGTTGTACGTTCTGAAAATCACCGGTAGGTAGCACTGCATATGCTGTTTTGTATCAGCTGAGCAGATGCGACGCAGTCATGCACTTCCGAACAAGCCCATACTCACACCATATGGATCCTGTATAATCCTTTCCGTTTCCGGCAAGCCAAAATCACCCAACAATAATAGTTCTGCCTTCGAACCTTCAGGCTTGCAAGCACTTAATTCAGCCAAATTGTATAAATCCATAGCAAAAATGTAATCAAATTCATAAAAATCTGACGCTTTTATTTGACGTGCCCTATTGCTGTAGGGTAATTTATATTTTTTCATAATGTCAATAGATCGAGTATTAGGCACTTTACCAACATGCCAATTAGCAATGGCCGCACTATCTACTTGCCAGTCTTCCTCCACATGATATTTTTTTATTGCGGCCATCATAACAGCTTCAGCAATGGGCGAACGGCAAGTATTGCCTTAGAAGAAACATTTTTTTTATACACATTTTACAAATAGAATCGAAATGCATACTCACCTAAACAAACCATTAAAATTTTCTTAACCATTGAAATGTTTTATTATTAGGTGTTATTTATTATTCGTTATAAGTAAATGCGACACAACTTATTTTAAAAAGTTAAATTTTTTACAATCACTAATAATGAAACACAAAACATTAGTTCAAATTCATTTATTGTCTATACAAATTCATTTGTTGCATTTTATCAGAGAAATTGAGAAAAATTGTGAAATTGGAATCTATGAGATACATACATACATATGTATGTAATATATATGTATATAAATGTACATATATATTTATAAGAGAGTGATTTTGTGTAACCCAACGAAATTTTCTGATTAAAAATACATAGGTATACATATAAAAATTTTAATAACGTTCCAAAAAAGTCTTGAACAAAATCGTGGTCCGTCCTTCGTAAAGTTTTACATTTTTCATTAAAGTTATACCATCATCTTGCTGAGAAAAGATGAATTCTGGCAATTCGCAATTTTTTTCATTTTCCGAAAGACTTTTTACTAATGAATCTTTTTTTCCTTCAGCTGAAAAGGATGTGTAGCTTACATTTCTTGATTGATCATTTTTATCTAACCCGGATTTTATTGAATTCTTCAAAGTGTATTTTTCTTTTTCAATGTATTTGCCTCTATATATATTCGTGCTCTTCTTAAGTAATTTTACATCTTTAGCCAAGGGTGCTGCACAATATGCGCAGTCAATTTGCTCTAAACCGGTCCAAGGATATTTTTCTCTTAAGCGCAAGCGCTCTTTTTCCAAACTGTCTACTTCGAAGTAATACAGTTGTATTAGAAAACTACAACTTGGTTCCGCCACAGGGCGGCCTCGTCGCACTATTTTCAATGCATCATCCCGATTCAAATGTGTTGCTGTCATTATGTAGGCCATGGCAATAGCAACTGACCGAGACACTCCTTCTATGCAATGTATTAATACATTACCTTTTTCTATACGGGCGGCATGAATAAAATCATTGCAGAGACTAATATATTGCGAAATGTTTTGTTCTGGTCCATCTCCCGCCAGTATGCATAAATAATCTTTATCTGGTAGCAGTTTCCTTGGGCCATCATGTATAGCAACAATATGAGTTATTTGGAATTTCTCTAGCTCTTCGGCATCCGTTGAATGGTAAAGGTTTCCAACATACAAACGTGGCAGTACACGGTTCATTTCATATCCCATGTTTCACAATATAAAGAGTAGGCTCCACAATCTGTTAACAAAAATTATATTTCTTAGCAATTCTACAGCTCTTTGTTAAACTACTTACTTGGTTCAGAGTTACAAGCCGAAAGGATTCGATCGGCGGCGGTGGCGTGGTTAATAATTACTTGCGGCGGAGGCGTTTAAAGTAGTGTCTCGGCGGCGGCTCAAATAATGTCTCAAACAAATAATTTACTAGTTTTTCTCTATACCTGAGGTCTACACGTAACATAATATCTGAGATGAAAACGTCAAATTTAATCGCAGAGAGAATTATATTACGTGTAGACTTAAAATTAATATTATTGCAGTTTTATGATAATTTTTATGAGAGCCTTTTTATGATAAATCTCAACCATCTGAACAATAAATTATGCGATGAACTGCCAAAAAAAGCAACTATGTATGTGCTTGTGCCGCCATTTCAAATCTTCGCATAATATAATTAAACAAAAATTTTGCAATATTTTCACTAAAAACACTTACTATTACAATACAAATAAAGTCCTAAATTAATTGCACTTATATTGAATACAAACAGCACAATAAGAAATTATGACAGGGATATTTTGTGATATTTTCTTAAAATTAAATCTTATTGTCATATAAGTGGTTATCTGGCGATATTGCCAGTTTATCATCTGGCAGAATCGCATATCGTATTGCTATTGAGCCACATTTCTTCCGGAAGGAAGTATTTTCGGAATACGAAATCATGTATTGGCACAATAATATTTTCCATTCAGGCAATACCATGGTGGAATAATATAAGATGCGCTTATCAACACAACAATAAAAAACGACATGCATTTTGTTTGTGTAAAAATTAGCCAATGTTGTCAAAAAAAGCTGTATACATACATACATAGTGGTTACGCAAAAACAAAAAGCATAACGTAAACAAAAATATTCATGATGGCGGCCAAAAATGTAAACAACTTTTGACAAGACCGAAGAGACTTACTTCTTTTTTGCAGATTATTTAACGGTCAAAACACAAACCTACAAAAAACCATATTCCTTCTTGCGCACACCTTATATTATTGCACCATGGGCAATACGTTTGGCAATACATTACGCTGCATTTACACATGCCATTAGTGGCATGCCATTGCTGTATACGTATTATCAACGAAAAACTGTTGAATCTCTTGCCATTTGATTTTGCGTTTACACAGTGGCATGCCACTTCATTTTCAAAATGTCGCCGAAGCGTTAACTTGAGTACATTCGTTTACTTCTCAAATTAAAAAAAAAAAATAACCAGAAAGAAAGAGAAGAGAGCAGAGAGTTACCAAGTTAATCATATAGGCATAATTTTTGGGGAATGTGTTAACATTTATTATTATTTGTATTATTATTATATTGTTATTAAATTATTAATGCACTTTAATTAACAATTTTCCATTTTTATGCTTATTTCAACAAATAAAACATAAAAATACATTTAAAATATTAAAACTTCAATTAGAATTTTACAGCAATCCGGTAAAGTTGCATTAAATTTTGAACAGGGTAACACTGTTTCATCGTTTTGTCATTTAGTGGCATGAAAGTGCCAAATTTTTAGTGGCTTGCAAAATCTGCTGCCACTGGAGCTGCCAGTTCGAAAAATTTATGTGTGCTAGTAAAAAATCTTGAATGTATTGAGTTTTTCGAACTATCACGTCACATCAGTGGCATGTGTAATTAGTTAGCTATTAGTAAACTAAAATGATAACTATTGTTTAACTAATACTTCATATTCACAGTGTATTATTTAACCAACACTCTTAATATGAACAAAAAATGGTAACCCTATCAAACTATCAACTTTCAGTACTGGCAATTCCGTTATAGCATATGGTTTTTGTTTACATTTGATGTATTATTTCTTAAAAAATGGCGTATACATTCAAGAACTTGCCACGCTAGCTACTTGCTAAGACGGAATCTTTCCATAAAATCTTTTTAGCTTTACGTTGGCGACGCTCAGCAATAATATTCCGCGTATTATCAGTATCAGTGTCACTTTTAATATCGAACTCCGCGTTTTCAATTTCACCTGCCATATCTAAAATTTTTCGCAAAACAAAAATACTAATAATAAATTCCAACGAATCAGCTGTTGTCTAACTATTAGTTAACCAATGACGTTTGATGGTTTAACTAATGTTAAACTAGAAGCTGTGAATCATATATTATTAGTTAAACTATTGCTATTAGCTACTAATGACTGTGAATTTGGGCCTAAGTTAAGTGTATTTCTGTGTTTGCTGGGTATGCAAAGTATATGCATATCAAGTATACGCAACTCACAATAAATTAATATTATATAAAAACTAGCCTATCCCGGTGTGCTTCGCTACCCCTCCTCGTTATAAAATAAAATTAAAAGTATTTATATATCCTATTGTGAAAATTTAATGACGATCGGTCCAGTAGTTAAGACTATATTACGATTTTTAATTTTCCTAAAAAGGGGCGTGGTCCCACCCACTTTTCTCCTGGTACGTATTCCAAATTATGCCAATACCATATGTACCAAATATCATCGAATTAGGTAAAAAAATGCCCAAAATATGGCGATTTAAGTTTTTGGGTTATATGGGCGGTGCCACGCCTCTTTGTCCAATCAAAACTTCATATAGCCTATAGCTTAGATCCCACTATCGGCACAATGTACCGATTTTCGTCGGCTCGCTGCAATAAAGTCATAAGTACTAAACCAAAATTGCTTTATTTCTCAATTAATTCTGGAATGAGTCTATATGGCTAAATTACCAATGCAGTGTGGTGCAATTATGTCCTTATATTTCAATTAGTTGACAAATAAGGCAAATTTAGCTTATTACTTATAACTTTATTTCAGTGAGCCGACGAAAATCGGTACATTGTGCCGATAGTGGGATCTAAGCTTATTATTCCTTCCAGAGTCACAGTAACATGCTGTCAAAAATTTTAGGAAGATCGGTCCAAGGGTTTGGTTTTCCTAAAAAGGGGCGTGGTTCCAGCCACTTTTCTCCTGGTACGTATTCCAAATTATGCCAATACCATATGTACCAAATATCATCGACGTAGGTCAAAAAATGCCCAAAATATGGCGATTTAAATTTTTGGGTTATATGGGCGGTGTCACGCCTCTTTGACCAAATTTTTTTGTCTACAAACCATTCGGGGTCAACAGTGAACACAATTAACAACGAATCAGCCAAATCCGTCACTCCGTTCTTTAGTTATGCTGTCAAAAACACACGCCAACTCATTTTTATATATATTAGATAATATTAATTTATTTATAGGCTCAATAAAACTGATATAAAAATAACAGGCTTCTTATTAATGTAAAATAAATTTCATTATATCGAAACGGTTCTGTAGCATTGGAAGACAATTGTGAAGAAGGAAAAATGAAAGAAATTTGGATAATAGTCAGCTTTGCTTAAGCCGGCTTAGCATTGAAGCTTAAGCCAAGTCGGCGGCTAGCCGCCGATTTTGGGTCTGTCAGACATAATCACACCTGTGTGCTTGTTTGTAAAGATCTGCAAAAGATTTTGACATTTCTGTTACGTTATTTACAGTATAACAGTTTTATAACAATCAGCAGTAAATGTCAACTGAAAAGAAAATATTGCAGAAAAAGACAATAAGATTTTAAAATTGCTCCGCGGTCTTTTAAGTATTTGCGAAAAAGTGTAATTTATTTGGATTTGCTTAGTTAGAAGTGTAAAAGAATTAATTTTTCATTATGGAAATTTTGTATAGAAGTAAGGAGTTTCATGTAAAGTGTTGAAGATATTTATGGTTGAAAATGTCGCAATCTAATTGTAGCCAATTTAAAACGGTTCTTTCTTCAAAAATAAACTACAATAACTATAATAACTGTAATGAGGATAACGTACAATCGTCTCCTTTGCATGCAAATTAAATAACCTAAAAGTACAATTGTCTCACATAACCTCTTCTATCTGGCATTAAGGACGAGTGGTGCGGTAAATTGTCTTTCCTAACTGAACAATATTTAATGTTGCCTGTGAGTACAAAATAAGGCGCTAATTTTGTAAATCGCATCACCAAGTGACTTATGTAAATGTATGGAAAGCAAAAAATTCAAATATTCAAAAATTTTGTTTTTTGTGATTTACAAAATTAGGGCCTAAATTTTATTACATACTATTATTATTATTCTTATTCGCTTAAAAAACACAAATCATACCAATGCAACTATAAGAATATCTTTGGTCATTTATATATGTCTGTATGTAAATATACGCTACTTCTATGTTATTGTTAATTTATTTATTGTTTAATTTCATAACCACGGTAATCAGCTGTTGATTGCATTTATGCAAAGTAGGAGATTTCTTTCGGGAATTCCCGGAACTTATAACTTTTGTTTGGAAAGCGCATTTATAACATAATTTGACGTTTTAGTTTGACAGACGGCGTTTTTTGTCGCTGCTTTTCGCCCACTTTTATATAATTTGTAAGTGAAAAAAGTGAATCCAAAAAAATAATTCAAGAAAAAATTATCATACAAGATTTTACATTTATTTGAGCATGTACTCAAGTATCTATGTTTTAAATTCCATTCATTTGTTGCCGGTTAGCAACATATATGTATAGTTGCTTAACGCGGCAACGAACTGAAAATAATGAAAAGTTATAACTTTGTGTACCCCACAATTTCTAACAAATAAGTTTTTGTCTTAAAAGACAACTTTTAATCAAACAGCAATACAAAAATGTTTTTTGTATTTTTTCGTATCTGCGACTTGTTTTAATTGGTGGTGGTTACATCATAAGTGAGCACGCGAGGTTCGTTTCAGTCTGATGTCACTTACTTTGTGTCCGTATGTTGTATCAAACCACAAACCACAGTCAGTGTAGCCAGGTAAATATTGTCCAAAAATCCCAATTTTAAAACTGAAAATCGCCAATTTCTCCCCAATAATTATATGTATGTATATTAATCATCATAAAAACAATTTTCTTTTATTAATTTTATTATATACATTTATTCAAGCTAAATTATTCGTATGCGCTCAATGGAACTTCTGAGTCCATAGAATATTTTAAAATTCCATAACGCAATCTAATTTATTCTTTTTTCTATGCTTTCGAGTCGTAAATTTATAAATAACACAAAATTTTCCATACACTCAGTGAATATTTTAAGCATTTCTTTTGCTAGTGCAGTTAAATATTCTAAAAAAAATTTTTGAACTCTTTTTGGTTCTAATTCCTTTGAACATTCTATGCCAACTTCAGTTTCAGCAACAACCAAATTACTTCCCTTATTGTTAATTAGTACATTGATTTTGGCAATATCGAATTTAATAAATTCTGGTTTTAAAATTTTTTAAAAAATTATTAGAAAAACTAACATGAAGAAAAACGCCAAGATACATAAATATATGTATGTATATGTAAATATATGAATGAAAATGGTAAAATAAAGATAAAATTGATAATAGGTACCTATACTGAAAATGAAAAATCCCCAAATCCCTTCCCACGATAATGTTTCCCCAAAAACCAGCTCAAATACCCTAAGTTAAGTTAAGTTAAGTTTATTTGAGACTTTAAAACAGACTAACATAAGAAAGAAACAAGGTTCAATTACAAAGAAAAATTAAAACTACAATGTTTTGTAATAATAATTATTGTTGTTCTCAAATCCCCTATTTGGGGACAAATCCCCACACCTGGCTACACTGACCACAGTTTTGCCAAAATCCCTCAGATATTGTATGCTTCACCAAAGTTAAATTCTAATAACGTATAAAATGTTTCACAAACTTAAATTTATCTTTACTGACATTTTATGAACATGATATGTACTAAAAAATTGTTGAACGCACACAAACTGGAATAGGTGAAATGGGTGAAAATTTGGGTTTTTTCAGCTCTCCTCTTAGAAATCCCTTTCGTTTGATACCCATATCTTGGTGGTGCATAATAAAATATTGAACCACAAAATTGATCAGTTGTCTGCCATTTTGAGTTTTTTGTTTTGTTCCTCCTTTTTGAAAACTACTCATACTCATAACATGCTGTTAAAAAAAATGTTAAACATAAACAGACACAGACACAGAAATATGTATGTAGGTAAAATGGCTGAAAATCCGCAGGAAACGGGATTCAATGAAAACACCGCAACTTTGGCTTTCATCGCAATCGTTCTAGCTATTTTCGAGAAACCAGTTAATGTATAGATAAATAATGTGTGTATGTATGTACATCTAAAAATGGCTGACTTCCAAAACGTTCGTATACAAAGTTTGTATACAGTATTGTTACTGTATTTAAATCACATACATATGCAAAGTTCCGACGCAATGCAACAACTATAAAACCGATGCCTTGTTTGCTCTCTTACTGCGTTAAAAATACTTGGCGGCGGCGTTTTGAAATGGTATACATTGTACAATTATTGTACTGCGGCGTTATGAAATATGATGCTTTGTTCAAACACAAAGCAATTGACGTTTTGGAAGTCATCCAATATGTATAAGTATGTATGTATGTATGTACTTACATAAACATACATATATACAAGAATCTCTCATTAGATAAAATATAACATTTTATTCGAGCAAGTACTCAAGAATTTATGTTTTTGGTATGGGTTAAATAAATACGTGATTTAAAAAAAAACGAGTTAGGGCCTTTTTATTTTAAGGTAACGATATGTAGTATGTTTCTCTACTCGTACATATATGTGACGCGCAAAATGGTAAGGGACCTAAGGGTAAAAACCGGTTTTGTTCAGGAGAGCCATTTTAAAGATTTATAGGTCGATTATGGATGGCAACCGAACCGCATTTGAGTTGCCAGTTGCTGAAAATTGTATTAAGGATAGCAACTGGCAACTAAGGGCTGCCAGTTTCAGTTTCTACTTATTGCTTTTCTGGCAACCACAAATTTTCAGTTGCCGGCTGGCAATGCAACTGAAGTTCGGTTGCAATCCAAAATCGAGCTATTAAATACGTGTATCTTTGGGGTACCATCCCTTTCATAAAACGCGCATATCTCTGGGAGGGAACACTTTTGGGGCATGGGATTGGTTTCATTCGATGCTCAGATATTGTCCACATCAAAAAAAAAAAAATGAAAATTGATTTTTTACCCTTAGGTCCCATATGCGCTGTCACATATGTCACAAGTCGGCAAAATCATCCGATTTCAGAACAGAATTCGTAAACATTTCGTTACGAAAATCATATGAAGTGGTTGACATGACTTCGTCAAGTTACATACATACTATGTACATACGTAGGTAATAAATCTTAAAGAAATGTACGAAAGATTTTGTAAAAAAATGTCTTAACGATGTCGTTTAGACTATTCTTGAATGTTTTCGTAAACATTTTTAATTGACTAAAGGTCTGCATGTGATAAAACACTATTTAACTTGTTAATTTTATTAATTTTTTCTTGTTATTTATATGATACTGATTTTGCAATACTACTTACTTAATAATTAAATTTTTTAAAAACATTTTTCTGTGCACACACTCAAATTAAAAAATTAAACTGTAAACCAAAATGCAAACTTGTAAACATCAAATATAACTTCAGTCATAATTCCAAATTGTCTTAAAGAATTCGTAACAACAAATTTGTTTTTAGAAATTCTACCGAAATCTCTTAACGAACTCGATACGATAAATCTGACTACAGAAAAAGCCGAAACCTTTGGTTTGGTGGGTATGTATGTAAATATGTAGTTAGTTCTTTGTAAGTAACTGTTCTTTTATCTACATACATCTACGTACTTATATGAACATATTTATTTCTCCCCAGTATCACATTTTCCAAAGTATTTTTTTCCTTTCTGTACTCGGACAACATGATGGTAAATCTATACCATCATGTCTACTTGAATTCTCAAGTATTCTTCTGTGGGACATGTACTTACATACATACACATGTATTAGATTCTTATTTGATGGAGTATTTTAAAATTGGCAATTTCACAAAATCAATACTACATACCTACATATGTATGTATGTATGTAAGTACATTCAACATGAAAGAAGAATTCTATAGAAATTTATTTATGTACATATACATATACTATTTTTAAAAATGTCATTAGAAACATCAGAACAAATTTAATGATAATATGAAGAATTGAAATAGTGAATTGAACATAAATAAATACATAAGTATGTACATACATATGTATGTACATGCAATCATGTTTTGTTTTAATTCATTTTAATTTCGAGTACATTTTTGTTATTCAGAAGATACTAACTTAATTGTATTAAAATTGAATTTCCCAAAAATATTTAAAAATGTTAACTATGCATTTATTTTCATATCATTTCTCGTAAGTGTTTTTATATAAATACTAGCTTATCCCGGTGTGCTTCGCTATCCCCTCGTTATAAAATAAAATTAAAAGAATTTATATATCCTATTGTGAAAATTTTATGACGATCGGTCCAGTAGTTAAGACTATATTACGATTTTTAATTTTCCTAAAAATGGGCGTGGTCCCACCCACTTTTCTCCTGGTACGTATTCCAAATTATGCCAATACCGTATGTACCAAATATCATCGACATATGTAGGTAAAAAATGCCCAAAATATTGCGATTTAAATTTTTGGGTTATATGGGCGGTGCCATACCCCTTTGTCCAATCAAAACTTCATATAGCCTGTAATTCATCCGAGAGTTCCAGTTAAATACTGTGAAAATTTCAGGAAGATCGGTCCAAAGGTTTGGCCTCCTATAAGGAACAAACAAACAAACAAACAAACAAATAAACAAACACACATTCGGTTTTATATATATAGATGTATGTAGTAGTGATGTTACGAATACTCGTATTCGTATTCGTATTCGACCATTCGCCTGTTTTAAGATATTCGTATTCGGATTCGCCAAATTCAAGCGAATATTTCTCGAATAATTTTTACATACACTTTATCCCAAAAAAAAAAAAAATCATACAAAAAGTTTAAAAAAGTACATAAAATGTACAAAAATATACATATTAATTTATAATAATTTATATTTAAAGAAAGCCCTTTATCTTTGACGCAAGATAATAATCTTCTTAAAAAACAAACGAAAATTATATTTCGTAACAATCATTTAAAAGTTAAAGTCTTATATGTAAATTCATTTCATGTTAAGTTAGTAATCAATTCTCAGTAGAGGAATGTTGGACTTCAAAAATGGAAGAACTAAAATTTAATATGTGAAATTCCACCGACAGAGGTGGCTGTGCCATCTGCGAAAATATGTTCTCCCAAACAGCATGAAATTACAAATTAAAAGTGTAAACAGAGTAAGAAAAACGAAATTTCAAAGTATGTAAGTATGTATGGTAAAATAATTTAAAAATGTGGTCTTGAAATTCGGCATCACAATGTCATATTAATTATTTATACCTAAAGTAGTGTGACAGATTTTTCAATTTATTGTTACTGACACAAAAGGAGGGACTTTTTCTAATTAAATTTGAAAAATTAGGTGGCTTTAAAAGTTAAAAATAATATTCGTATTCGTATTCGCGAATACTAAAAATTGATATTCGTAACATCACTAGTATGTAGTATTAATAACATCAGCAAATATGTGAAATTGAAGTTTTTAAATTACTCCAAAAAATTTCGATCAAGTTATTTGAATACATTTTAGTTGCAAAAACTACACTGTGCAACACCTGTAATTATTTTTTGCCTTTTTAATATGGGAAAGAATTCTTGGAAAAATATTGGCAAGCTTACAGGTTGCCTAGAAATGAGATGGTGTTTTACCTCTCATGAACTTGGTCCTTATTTTGATCTCAGTACTTTTTACGGCCGAAATTTTTTTGGATAGGAACTTGGCCTTAATTTCACATTTATGTTTTTGTGCGGATCTTACTTCGTTTTTCTAAGTTATTTTTGTATAAATATTTATTCGTATTGCTTATCAGGGCCGACCTGTGTACGAGATTAAAGCTGAAAATGCTCGTTTAAAGATAATTTTCGTAAATTTCTCATCAGAACCTGGCTGTGTACCAAATTTCTAGCTTTCTAGCTTTACTGGAAGTGCCCCATACAAAGAAGGGGCACCCAAGTCCCCCCGGATGGAAAGTGCCTGTTTAAAAATCATTTTCATTAAATGCTTATCAGGGCCTACCTGTGTACGAAATTTCAGCTTTCTAGCTTTACTGGAAGTTCCCCATACAAAGAAAGTGTTCCCGACTAGTCCGCCCCGGATGGAAAGTGCCCGTTTTCAGATTTTTCTGGTTAATTTAACACCAAGATCTACCTGTGTACCAAGTTTTAGCTCTCTAGCTATACTGGAAGATCACCCTTTTTTGTCGCATTTTAATTCTGGATAATTAATTAAAAGTTTATATACAATAACAAGAATTGTTATTCTAGTAATTTTCAACTCTCATAAAACTTTTTAAATTGACTATAACAAGTCAAGTGTCAAATTGTTGATAATTTCTATGTCCTGATGAGTTTTTAGTTTTGTTATTTAATGACTTGTATCCTGTTTCCTTATAACTTTATTTGTTTTTCTTAAAACTTTTACTGTTTTACAATTTTATAACGAAACAGAAAGAGAGAGCGACAGAGAGGGTGAAGTGATAGTAAGAGAGATACATACGTCCTGTATTTAAATTAAAGTCTATTAAAAATGCTCATAAGTTTATTTGTTGTTTGTAAAATTTAAAATGTAAAAAGATTTTCTATTGTTTTTCATTCTGCTGTTGCTGCTGTTTTTATTCTATTTCAAAGTTTTTAATATATTTTTATACACAACAGAATCATGTTGAGCTTGTGTGTCTTTAATGTTTCCGTAATATATTCAGCGATTTAGTTTTATTTCTATTTTAACAGTCATTCAAGTCATTCAAGAAACACAATTGCAAAATTATTCGAGAAATTAAAATTTTCTTTGTTACAGGGAGAGGCAAGCCCGTAAACCAGATAATGGAATGGCATTAACTGCTAAACGGTGATCAAAAGGCCAGAGGAAACAAAAAAAATAACAAATAATCCATAAAAAAGGATTATGTTGTAAAAATTAATAAATTTCTTTCCTTTTCTTTTGGTCATTGAACTTTGACAAACTAAACTTGCATAATTTTTATTTGAATATATTTTCTCCTTGCATTCGCATCACCCGGCTTTTATTGCTCTCCCACATCTTTATTTTGCTCATTATCCTCTTTATCATACTAATCGTTGACACCATCATAAATGGTTTTACGGAAAAGTACATAAAAGGTGATGAACCTTTTTAACTATTTTTTTTTAATATTTTTATTCGCAAAATCCTGAAATTTAAATCAAGATTTACAGAAGAAAACTAACAACATTTTCATAAAATGACTAAAGTGCCTGTAGCATTTAATGAGTGCAAATATGCCAAGCAGCTAACGAATATCATTCATTCGTCGTTATGCATTTCTATTTGCCACTTTTATTTTATTATTATTATTTTTTATTTTTAATATAAAAATCTTCATATTCTTTTCACATATTCAAAAAGGCTGTTCGTACTCTTATGCTTAAGCTTACACATGAACTTTGTGCCTTAGAAGGTGTAGCTTTAGCGATTTAAACAGCGCGAGACTATAAAAAGTAGCAAAGAGATAAAGTTTTCAAACACCCTTAAGTTGGTTGTAAAAAAAGTATAAAAAAGCAACAGAAATGACAAAAAGTGAAAAAAAATTTCAACAGAACTGAAGTGTTAGCTTGCAAAAATTTTGTTGCATTAAAAAAATTAAAAATATTTTTTAAATCTTCTCAGGATGTTGTTCTTGAAAAATATTTATTTGTTGTTGTTCTTGTAACAGGTCCGGTGCTGTTGCTGACGGGAGTTCTTTCCTGAAAATATATTAGAATGAGAATAAGTTGGGAAATATATTACTTTGTGTCATTGGGTGGGTTTGGGGTTGGAAGTTGGAGAAACCTTGCCACCTCTGTTGGTCTTAGCCATAGGTCTGTTGGGCTAAGGGATGTCGACCTATTCGGGCAGTTGAACAAGTGCTCAGTGGGCATCTGTCTATAGAGCCGGGGACTATGCGCTCTTGGTAGCATTGAAGGATACTACTCCAGCCGTCGAGATTGTCTGTGGAGTTGCCGGGTGGTCGTGAGTTAAGGACCCTGTTGCATCTGTATCCGTTTGTTGTTTCTGTGACCGCTTGTTGATGCAACATCTTGAGAGCACTTCTGATGGACACTCGTGTAACGTCTGGTGGAATAGCGTTTCTGATGTTCTCACTATAGTGCCGGAAGTCCTTACGGATGCGTCTCGGGAGATGATCCTGCAATACAAGTTGGTGGTTTGGGTATTTTGGCACCTGACATGCCATCAGGAACTGCTTTGAAAGCATCACATTATGCTGCCTAACGGGTAGCATTAATGTCTCCTCATGAAGATGGTCAATATTGGTCTTTTTTACGCATCCTGTAGCGATTCTGAGAGCATTGTTCTGTGTGGTTTGTAGTGATCTCCATTGTGTGTCACTAAGAAACAGGGTCCATACTGGTGCAAAATAGTTTAAGAGAGAACGACCGATGGCTTTATACGTCGTTACGAGTAGCTCTTTAGTCATGCTCCAGGAGGTGCCCGAAGGGCCTTTCAGGACTTTGTTCCGGGCTTTCACTTTTTGACTGATATATGGCGTGCGAGGCAAAGTGAAGGAGGCTGTCAAATACTACGCCCAGTATTTTAGGGTTACGCACTGTGGGTATGCATGCGTGTTCCCTCAACAGAGATGTCTAATTCCATCCTTACTTCTTTAGTCCAGGAAGTGAGTTTTGTTGTGAGTTAAGCTGATTTATATGCCAGCATTTCACTGTGTACTTAGACCAACTTTTCAGTAAGAATCACGTTTTAAAATATTTTATACGTTTTTCTTCATAGTAAAACTCTCAAACAAGAAATGAAAATTACAAAATTATAAACAAAAGAAAATTTAAAAATGTACAGCAAACTATTTTCGTTTGATTTAAAGGAATTTATTTTCAAAACACAGACGAGTGTCCATCATGACTCCAAGTTACATTCCAAGACATTCCTTGGACTCTATAATACACGTACCAATATTAAGCCCTACGGACAACGTTACACTTGTATGTACATATGTATGTATGTACATACGAATGTATATGTACACTAATAAAAACAATTATTCTGTCCTTTAAGAGAAAAAAAAAACATTTATTTCTCTACTGAAAATTAAAATTTCGCTCACATATTATGAAAAACGAATTTCTGCTTTCGTTAGTTAGTAAAACTACAATCGTTTGCAAAAACTAAAAATAATATTCGCACTTTTTTATAAACCAATAAATATGTATTTATGTATGTATGTATTTATTTATTTGTTTTCAAACGTCAGTGGTTGTTTGTGTCTGCCTTAAGAGTTCTTTTTTTGTTTGTTTGTTATTTGCTGCTGTTTTTTTTGCAGTTCGCGTTTAAATGCGTCGAAAAGAATAAAGAGAAACATTCATAACTGACAATTGTCATATAGATATTTTTTAAAAATTATATTTCGTACAACCTGATGTGACAGTGTGTTTTTTTTTGCATTTAACGACAAACATAATTTGTTACGCATGTTATAAAAATAACAGGGTGTCCCATCTTTAACTATGTCTGTATTGGCATAAATTAATTGTTTTTCAAAAACGAATAATTGTCAGAATTATGAGCAATCATTTAATTGAGATTGAGTTTTTGTTTTTTTTTTGCGAAAACGTGTTTCAGGCCGTTACAGCTTTTTGCAATCGCATATTTTTTCATGGATTCTATTCCACTTCTTTGTCGCCTTAGACTAATTTTGATGTACAAAAGTCAATTCATAATACCTTGCCCTTAAGAAATTTTTATCACAACTAAATCGACAATAGAAATATCTGAATGAAAAAAAAGTTACGTTTGTACGACTTTGCATTTGAAAATCTCGAATCGAACTATTTTGTTTTTAAATTTCGATGGAAGTTTTCTTTTACTCGGCTCAAACAAAATGTCCCAGATAAATTTGAATGGGGTTGTATAGCTTAATGTGCCCCAAATCCGACCCCCAACTCTCATTAATATCTATTTAGAAAGTTAGAGGGTATACCCTTTAGAGCGCAGAGAAATATTCACCGAGTGTACTGCACTGTGTTTTGTGAAAATCATTTTATAAAACGGCTCAAACAAAATGTCCCAGATAAATTTAAATGGGGTTGTATAGCTTAATGTGCCCCAAATCCGACCCCCAACTCTCATTAATATCTATTTAGAAAGTTAGAGGGTATACCCTTTAGAGCGCAGAGAAATATTCACCGAGTGTACTGCACTGTGTTTTGTGAAAATCATTTTATAAAACGGCTCAAACAAAATGTCCCAGATAAATTTAAATGGGGTTGTATAGCTTAATGTGCCCCAAATCCGACTCCCAACTCTCATTAATATCTATTTAGAAAGTTAGAGGGTATACCCTTTAGAGCGCAGAGAAATATTCACCGAGTGTACTGCACTGTGTTTTGTGAAAATCATTTTATAAAACGGCTCAAACAAAATGTCCCAGATAAATTTAAATGGGGTTGTATAGCTTAATGTGCCCCAAATCCGACCCCCAACTCTCATTAAAATCTATTTAGAAAGTTAGAGGGTATTACCCTTTAATCATTGTTATTCATAATTAATTTCCAAAAGGCATATCATGCCATTTCTTCATTGAGAATTGAGAGACTATTTTATAGAAAAATTCTCAAATACAATTGAGAAATCGGACTTACATAGTCTATAAGTATGGATCTTTGGCTTTAATTTCCCATTGGTCCAAATGAGTGACAAACAAATTTTATAGAAAAATTCTCAAATACAATTGAGAAATCGGACTTAAGTAGTCAATAAGTATGGATTCTTGGCTTTAGTTTTCAATTGGTTTAAATGAGTGACAAACAAAATTGTGCCCACAAATAACCAAATTCCCGTAGAGCTCATCAAAATTTACATAAATTTTAATTTTCAAAATTTTATAGAAAAATTCTCAAATACAATTGAGAAATCGGACTTACATAGTCTATAAGTATGGATCTTTGGCTTTAATTTCCAATTGGTCCAAATGAGTGACAAACAAATTTTATAGAAAAATTCTCAAATACAATTGAGAAATCGGACTTAAGTAGTCAATAAGTATGGATTCTTGGCTTTAGTTTTCAATTGGTTTAAATGAGTGACAAACAAAATTGTGCCCACAAATGGCCAAATTCCCGTAGAGCTCATCAAAATTTACATAAATTTTAATTTTCAAAATTTTATAGAAAAATTCTCAAATACAATTGAGAAATCGGACTTACATAGTCCATAAGTATGGATTCTTGGCTTTAGTTTTCAATTGGTTTAAATGAGTGACAAACAAAATTGTGCCCACAAATGGCCAAATTCCCGTACAATTCAAATACAATTGAGAAATCGGACTTAAGTAGTCAATAAGTATGGATTCTTGGCTTTAGTTTTCAATTGGTTTAAATGAGTGACAAACAAATTTTATAGAAAAATTCTCAAATACAATTGAGAAATCGGACTTAAGTAGTCAATAAGTATGGATTCTTGGCTTTAGTTTTCAATTGGTTTAAATGAGTGACAAACAAAATTGTGCCCACAAATGGCCAAATTCCCGTAGAGCTCATCAAAATTTACATAAATTTTAATTTTCAAAATTTTATAGAAAAATTCTCAAATACAATTGAGAAATCGGACTTACATAGTCTATAAGTATGGATCTTTGGCTTTAATTTCCCATTGGTCCAAATGAGTGACAAACAAATTTTATAGAAAAATTCTCAAATACAATTGAGAAATCGGACTTACATAGTCCATAAGTATGGATTCTTGGCTTTAGTTTTTAATTGGTTTAAATGAGTGACAAACAAAATTGTGCCCACAAATGGCCAAATTCCCGTACAATTCAAATACAATTGAGAAATCAAACTTAAGTAGTCAATAAGTATGGATTCTTGGCTTTAGTTTTCAATTGGTTTAAATGAGTGACAAACAAAATTGTGCCCACAAATGGCCAAATTCCCGTAGAGCTCATCAAAATTTACATAAATTTTAATTTTCAAAATTTTATAGAAAAATTCTCAAATACAATTGAGAAATCGGACTTAAGTAGTCAATAAGTATGGATTCTTGGCTTTAGTTTTCAATTGGTTTAAATGAGTGACAAACAAAATTGTGCCCACAAATGGCCAAATTCCCGTAGAGCTCATCAAAATTTACATAAATTTTAATTTTCAAAATTTTATAGAAAAATTCTCAAATACAATTGAGAAATCGGACTTAAGTAGTCAATAAGTATGGATTCTTGGCTTTAGTTTTCAATTGGTTTAAATGAGTGACAAACAAAAATGTGCCCACAAATGGCCAAATTCCCGTGGAGCTCATCAAAATTTACATAAATTTTAATTTTCAAAATTTTATAGAAAAATTCTCAAATACAATTGAGAAATCGGACTTACATAGTCTATAAGTATGGATCTTTGGCTTTAATTTCCCATTGGTCCAAATGAGTGACAAACAAATTTTATAGAAAAATTCTCAAATACAATTAAGAAATCGGACTTAAGTAGTCAATAAGTATGGATTCTTGGCTTTAGTTTTCAATTGGTTTAAATGAGTGACAAACAAAATTGTGCCCACAAATGGCCAAATTCCCGTAGAGCTCATCAAAATTTACATAAATTTTAATTTTCAAAATTTTATAGAAAAATTCTGAAATACAATTGAGAAATCGGACTTAAATAGTCTATAAGTATGGATTCTTGGCTTTAGTTTTCAATTGGTTTAAATGAGTGACAAACAAAAATGTGCCCACAAATGGCCAAATTCCCGTGGAGTTCATCAAAATTTACATAAATTTTAATTTTCAAAATTTTATAGAACAATTCTCAAATACAATTGAGAAATCGGACTTACATAGTCTATAAGTATGGATCTTTGGCTTTAATTTCCCATTGGTCCAAATGAGTGACAAACAAATTTTATAGAAAAATTCTCAAATACAATTGAGAAATCGGACTTAAGTAGTCAATAAGTATGGATTCTTGGCTTTAGTTTTCAATTGGTTTAAATGAGTGACAAACAAAATTGTGCCCACAAATGGCCAAATTCCCGTAGAGCTCATCAAAATTTACATAAATTTTAATTTTCAAAATTTTATAGAAAAATTCTCAAATACAATTGAGAAATCGGACTTACATAGTCCATAAGTATGGATTCTTGGCTTTAGTTTTCAATTGGTTTAAATGAGTGACAAACAAAAATGTGCCCACAAATGGCCAAATTCCCGTGGAGTTCATCAAAATTTACATAAATTTTAATTTTCAAAATTTTATAGAACAATTCTCAAATACAATTGAGAAATCGGACTTACATAGTCTATAAGTATGGATCTTTGGCTTTAATTTCCCATTGGTCCAAATGAGTGACAAACAAATTTTATAGAAAAATTCTCAAATACAATTGAGAAATCGGACTTAAGTAGTCAATAAGTATGGATTCTTGGCTTTAGTTTTCAATTGGTTTAAATGAGTGACAAACAAAATTGTGCCCACAAATGGCCAAATTCCCGTAGAGCTCATCAAAATTTACATAAATTTTAATTTTCAAAATTTTATAGAAAAATTCTCAAATACAATTGAGAAATCGGACTTACATAGTCCATAAGTATGGATTCTTGGCTTTAGTTTTCAATTGGTTTAAATGAGTGACAAACAAAAATGTGCCCACAAATGGCCAAATTCCCGTGGAGCTCATCAAAATTTACATAAATTTTAATTTTCAAAATTTTATAGAAAAATTCTCAAATACAATTGAGAAATCGGACTTACATAGTCTATAAGTATGGATCTTTGGCTTTAATTTCCCATTGGTCCAAATGAGTGACAAACAAATTTTATAGAAATATTCTCAAATACAATTGAGAAATCGGACTTAAGTAGTCAATAAGTATGGATTCTTGGTTTTAGTTTTCAATTGGTTTAAATGAGTGACAAACAAAATTGTGCCCACAAATGGCCAAATTCCCGTAGAGCTCATCAAAATTTACATAAATTTTAATTTTCAAAATTTTATAGAAAAATTCTCAAATACAATTGAGAAATCGGACTTACATAGTCTATAAGTATGGATCTTTGGCTTTAATTTCCCATTGGTCCAAATGAGTGACAAACAAATTTTATAGAAAAATTCTCAAATACAATTGATAAATCGGACTTAAGTAGTCAATAAGTATGGATTCTTGGCTTTAGTTTTCAATTGGTTTAAATGAGTGACAAACAAAATTGTGCCCACAAATGGCCAAATTCCCGTAGAGCTCATCAAAATTTACATAAATTTTAATTTTCAAAATTTTATAGAAAAATTCTCAAATACAATTGAGAAATCGGACTTACATAGTCTATAAGTATGGATCTTTGGCTTTAATTTCCCATTGGTCCAAATGAGTGACAAACAAATTTTATAGAAAAATTCTCAAATACAATTGAGAAATCGGACTTAAGTAGTCAATAAGTATGGATTCTTGGCTTTAGTTTTCAATTGGTTTAAATGAGTGACAAACAAAATTGTGCCCACAAATGGCCAAATTCCCGTAGAGCTCATCAAAATTTACATAAATTTTAATTTTCAAAATTTTATAGAAAAATTCTCAAATACAATTGAGAAATCGGACTTACATAGTCTATAAGTATGGATCTTTGGCTTTAATTTCCCATTGGTCCAAATGAGTGACAAACAAATTTTATAGAAAAATTCTCAAATACAATTGAGAAATCGGACTTAAGTAGTCAATAAGTATGGATTCTTGGCTTTAGTTTTCAATTGGTTTAAATGAGTGACAAACAAAATTGTGCCCACAAATGGCCAAATTCCCGTAGAGCTCATCAAAATTTACATAAATTTTAATTTTCAAAATTTTATAGAAAAATTCTCAAATACAATTGAGAAATCGGACTTACATAGTCTATAAGTATGGATTCTTGGCTTTAGTTTTCAATTGGTTTAAATGAGTGACAAACAAAAATGTGCCCACAAATGGCCAAATTCCCGTGGAGCTCATCAAAATTTACATAAATATAAATTTTCAAAATTTTATAGAAAAATTCTCAAATACAATTGAGAAATCGGACTTACATAGTCTATAACTATGGATCTTTGGCTTTAATTTCCCATTGGTCCAAATGAGTGACAAACAAATTTTATAGAAAAATTCTCAAATACAATTGAGAAATCGGACTTAAGTAGTCAATAAGTATGGATTCTTGGCTTTAGTTTTCAATTGGTTTAAATGAGTGACAAACAAAATTGTGCCCACAAATGGCCAAATTCCCGTAGAGCTCATCAAAATTTACATAAATTTTAATTTTCAAAATTTTATAGAAAAATTCTCAAATACAATTGAGAAATCGGACTTACATAGTCTATAACTATGGATCTTTGGCTTTAATTTCCCATTGGTCCAAATGAGTGACAAACAAATTTTATAGAAAAATTCTCAAATTCAATTGAGAAATCGGACTTTCATAGTCTATAAGTATGGATCTTTGGCTTTAATTTCCCATTGGTCCAAATGAGTGACAAACAAATTTTATAGAAAAATTCTCAAATACAATTGAGAAATCGGACTTAAGTAGTCAATAAGTATGGATTCTTGGCTTTAGTTTTCAATTGGTTTAAATGAGTGACAAACAAAAATGTGCCCACAAATGGCCAAATTCCCGTGGAGCTTATCAAAATTTACATAAATTTTAATTTTCAAAATTTTATAGAAAAATTCTCTAATACAATTGAGAAATCGGACTTACATAGTCTATAAGTATGGATCTTTGGCTTTAATTTCTCATTGGTCCAAATGAGTGACAAACAAATTTTATAGAAAAATTCTCAAATACAATTGAGAAATCGGACTTACATAGTCTATAAGTATGGATCTTTGGCTTTAATTTCCCATTGGTCCAAATGAGTGACAAACAAATTTTATAGAAAAATTCTCAAATACAATTGAGAAATCGGACTTAAGTAGTCAATAAGTATGGATTCTTGGCTTTAGTTTTCAATTGGTTTAAATGAGTGACAAACAAAATTGTGCCCACAAATGGCCAAATTCCCGTAGAGCTCATCAAAATTTACATAAATTTTAATTTTCAAAATTTTATAGAAAAATTCTCAAATACAATTGAGAAATCGGACTTACATAGTCTATAAGTATGGATCTTTGGCTTTAATTTCTCATTGGTCCAAATGAGTGACAAACAAATTTTATAGAAAAATTCTCAAATACAATTGAGAAATCGGACTTAAGTAGTCAATAAGTATGGATTCTTGGCTTTAGTTTTCAATTGGTTTAAATGAGTGACAAACAAAATTGTGCCCACAAATGGCCAAATTCCCGTAGAGCTCATCAAAATTTACATAAATTTTAATTTTCAAAATTTTATAGAAAAATTCTCAAATACAATTGAGAAATCGGACTTACATAGTCTATAAGTATGGATTCTTGGCTTTAGTTTTCAATTGGTTTAAATGAGTGACAAACAAAAATGTGCCCACAAATGGCCAAATTCCCGTGGAGCTCATCAAAATTTACATAAATTTAAATTTTCAAAATTTTATAGAAAAATTCTCAAATACAATTGAGAAATCGGACTTTCATAGTCTATAAGTATGGATCTTTGGCTTTAATTTCCCATTGGTCCAAATGAGTGACAAACAAATTTTATAGAAAAATTCTCAAATACAATTGAGAAATCGGACTTTCATAGTCTATAAGTATGGATCTTTGGCTTTAATTTCCCATTGGTCCAAATGAGTGACAAACAAATTTTATAGAAAAATTCTCAAATTCAATTGAGAAATCGGACTTTCATAGTCTATAAGTATGGATCTTTGGCTTTAATTTCCCATTGGTCCAAATGAGTGACAAACAAATTTTATAGAAAAATTCTCAAATACAATTGAGAAATCGGACTTACATAGTCTATAAGTATGGATTCTTGGCTTTAGTTTTCAATTGGTTTAAATGAGTGACAAACAAAATTGTGCCCACAAATGGCCAAATTCCCGTAGAGCTCATCAAAATTTACATAAATTTTAATTTTCAAAATTTTATAGAAAAATTCTCAAATACAATTGAGAAATCGGACTTACATAGTCTATAAGTATGGATCTTTGGCTTTAATTTCCCATTGGTCCAAATGAGTGACAAACAAATTTTATAGAAAAATTCTCAAATACAATTGAGAAATCGGACTTAAGTAGTCAATAAGTATGGATTCTTGGCTTTAGTTTTCAATTGGTTTAAATGAGTGACAAACAAAATTGTGCCCACAAATGGCCAAATTCCCGTAGAGCTCATCAAAATTTACATAAATTTTAATTTTCAAAATTTTATAGAAAAATTCTCAAATACAATTGAGAAATCGGACTTACATAGTCTATAAGTATGGATTCTTGGCTTTAGTTTTCAATTGGTTTAAATGAGTGACAAACAAAAATGTGCCCACAAATGGCCAAATTCCCGTGGAGCTCATCAAAATTTACATAAATTTAAATTTTCAAAATTTTATAGAAAAATTCTCAAATACAATTGAGAAATCGGACTTTCATAGTCTATAAGTATGGATCTTTGGCTTTAATTTCCCATTGGTCCAAATGAGTGACAAACAAATTTTATAGAAAAATTCTCAAATACAATTGAGAAATCGGACTTTCATAGTCTATAAGTATGGATCTTTGGCTTTAATTTCCCATTGGTCCAAATGAGTGACAAACAAATTTTATAGAAAAATTCTCAAATTCAATTGAGAAATCGGACTTTCATAGTCTATAAGTATGGATCTTTGGCTTTAATTTCCCATTGGTCCAAATGAGTGACAAACAAATTTTATAGAAAAATTCTCAAATACAATTGAGAAATCGGACTTACATAGTCTATAAGTATGGATTCTTGGCTTTAGTTTTCAATTGGTTTAAATGAGTGACAAACAAAAATGTGCCCACAAATGGCCAAATTCCCGTGGAGCTCATCAAAATTTACATAAATTTTAATTTTCAAAATTTTATAGAAAAATTCTCTAATACAATTGAGAAATCGGACTTACATAGTCTATAAGTATGAATCTTTGGCTTTAATTTCCCATTGGTCCAAATGAGTGACAAACAAATTTTATAGAAAAATTCTCAAATACAATTGAGAAATCGGACTTAAGTAGTCAATAAGTATGGATTCTTGGCTTTAGTTTTCAATTGGTTTAAATGAGTGACAAACAAAATTGTGCCCACAAATGGCCAAATTCCCGTAGAGCTCATCAAAATTTACATAAATTTTAATTTTCAAAATTTTATAGAAAAATTCTCAAATACAATTGAGAAATCGGACTTACATAGTCTATAAGTATGGATCTTTGGCTTTAATTTCTCATTGGTCCAAATGAGTGACAAACAAATTTTATAGAAAAATTCTCAAATACAATTGAGAAATCGGACTTAAGTAGTCAATAAGTATGGATTCTTGGCTTTAGTTTTCAATTGGTTTAAATGAGTGACAAACAAAATTGTGCCCACAAATGGCCAAATTCCCGTAGAGCTCATCAAAATTTACATAAATTTTAATTTTCAAAATTTTATAGAAAAATTCTCAAATACAATTGAGAAATCGGACTTACATAGTCTATAAGTATGGATTCTTGGCTTTAGTTTTCAATTGGTTTAAATGAGTGACAAACAAAAATGTGCCCACAAATGGCCAAATTCCCGTGGAGCTCATCAAAATTTACATAAATTTAAATTTTCAAAATTTTATAGAAAAATTCTCAAATACAATTGAGAAATCGGACTTTCATAGTCTATAAGTATGAATCTTTGGCTTTAATTTCCCATTGGTCCAAATGAGTGACAAACAAATTTTATAGAAAAATTCTCAAATACAATTGAGAAATCGGACTTAAGTAGTCAATAAGTATGGATTCTTGGCTTTAGTTTTCAATTGGTTTAAATGAGTGACAAACAAAATTGTGCCCACAAATGGCCAAATTCCCGTAGAGCTCATCAAAATTTACATAAATTTTAATTTTCAAAATTTTATAGAAAAATTCTCAAATACAATTGAGAAATCGGACTTACATAGTCTATAAGTATGGATTCTTGGCTTTAGTTTTCAATTGGTTTAAATGAGTGACAAACAAAAATGTGCCCACAAATGGCCAAATTCCCGTGGAGCTCATCAAAATTTACATAAATTTAAATTTTCAAAATTTTATAGAAAAATTCTCAAATACAATTGAGAAATCGGACTTTCATAGTCTATAAGTATGAATCTTTGGCTTTAATTTCCCATTGGTCCAAATGAGTGACAAACAAATTTTATAGAAAAATTCTCAAATACAATTGAGAAATCGGACTTAAGTAGTCAATAAGTATGGATTCTTGGCTTTAGTTTTCAATTGGTTTAAATGAGTGACAAACAAAATTGTGCCCACAAATGGCCAAATTCCCGTAGAGCTCATCAAAATTTACATAAATTTTAATTTTCAAAATTTTATAGAAAAATTCTCAAATACAATTGAGAAATCGGACTTACATAGTCTATAAGTATGGATTCTTGGCTTTAGTTTTCAATTGGTTTAAATGAGTGACAAACAAAAATGTGCCCACAAATGGCCAAATTCCCGTGGAGCTCATCAAAATTTACATAAATTTAAATTTTCAAAATTTTATAGAAAAATTCTCAAATACAATTGAGAAATCGGACTTTCATAGTCTATAAGTATGAATCTTTGGCTTTAATTTCCCATTGGTCCAAATGAGTGACAAACAAATTTTATAGAAAAATTCTCAAATACAATTGAGAAATCGGACTTAAGTAGTCAATAAGTATGGATTCTTGGCTTTAGTTTTCAATTGGTTTAAATGAGTGACAAACAAAATTGTGCCCACAAATGGCCAAATTCCCGTAGAGCTCATCAAAATTTACATAAATTTTAATTTTCAAAATTTTATAGAAAAATTCTCAAATACAATTGAGAAATCGGACTTACATAGTCTATAAGTATGGATTCTTGGCTTTAGTTTTCAATTGGTTTAAATGAGTGACAAACAAAAATGTGCCCACAAATGGCCAAATTCCCGTGGAGCTCATCAAAATTTACATAAATTTAAATTTTCAAAATTTTATAGAAAAATTCTCAAATACAATTGAGAAATCGGACTTTCATAGTCTATAAGTATGAATCTTTGGCTTTAATTTCCCATTGGTCCAAATGAGTGACAAACAAATTTTATAGAAAAATTCTCAAATACAATTGAGAAATCGGACTTAAGTAGTCAATAAGTATGGATTCTTGGCTTTAGTTTTCAATTGGTTTAAATGAGTGACAAACAAAATTGTGCCCACAAATGGCCAAATTCCCGTAGAGCTCATCAAAATTTACATAAATTTTAATTTTCAAAATTTTATAGAAAAATTCTCAAATACAATTGAGAAATCGGACTTACATAGTCTATAAGTATGGATCTTTGGCTTTAATTTCCCATTGGTCCAAATGAGTGACAAACAAATTTTATAGAAAAATTCTCAAATACAATTGAGAAATCGGACTTACATAGTCTATAAGTATGGATTCTTGGCTTTAGTTTTCAATTGGTTTAAATGAGTGACAAACAAAAATGTGCCCACAAATGGCCAAATTCCCGTGGAGCTCATCAAAATTTACATAAATTTTAATTTTCAAAATTTTATAGAAAAATTCTCTAATACAATTGAGAAATCGGACTTACATAGTCTATAAGTATGAATCTTTGGCTTTAATTTCCCATTGGTCCAAATGAGTGACAAACAAATTTTATAGAAAAATTCTCAAATACAATTGAGAAATCGGACTTAAGTAGT
Organism: Lypha dubia; assembly: GCA_947311025.1. NCBI lineage: Eukaryota > Metazoa > Arthropoda > Insecta > Diptera > Tachinidae > Lypha > Lypha dubia. The sequence goes on along the minus strand of OX371260.1, from coordinate 24,247,466 downwards.
CAATAAGTATGGATTCTTGGCTTTAGTTTTCAATTGGTTTAAATGAGTGACAAACAAAATTGTGCCCACAAATGGCCAAATTCCCGTAGAGCTCATCAAAATTTACATAAATTTTAATTTTCAAAATTTTATAGAAAAATTCTCAAATACAATTGAGAAATCGGACTTACATAGTCTATAAGTATGGATCTTTGGCTTTAATTTCTCATTGGTCCAAATGAGTGACAAACAAATTTTATAGAAAAATTCTCAAATACAATTGAGAAATCGGACTTAAGTAGTCAATAAGTATGGATTCTTGGCTTTAGTTTTCAATTGGTTTAAATGAGTGACAAACAAAATTGTGCCCACAAATGGCCAAATTCCCGTAGAGCTCATCAAAATTTACATAAATTTTAATTTTCAAAATTTTATAGAAAAATTCTCAAATACAATTGAGAAATCGGACTTAAGTAGTCAATAAGTATGGATTCTTGGCTTTAGTTTTCAATTGGTTTAAATGAGTGACAAACAAATTTTATAGAAAAATTCTCAAATACAATTGAGAAATCGGACTTAAGTAGTCAATAAGTATGGATTCTTGGCTTTAGTTTTCAATTGGTTTAAATGAGTGACAAACAAAATTGTGCCCACAAATGGCCAAATTCCCGTAGAGCTCATCAAAATTTACATAAATTTTAATTTTCAAAATTTTATAGAAAAATTCTCAAATACAATTGAGAAATCGGACTTACATAGTCTATAAGTATGGATCTTTGGCTTAAAATTCCCATTGGTCCAAATGAGTGACAAACAAAATTGTGCCCACAAATGGCCAAATTCCCGTAGAGCTCATCAAAATTTACATAAATTTTAATTTTCAAAATTTTATAGAAAAATTCTCAAATACAATTGAGAAATCGGACTTAAGTAGTCAATAAGTATGGATTCTTGGCTTTAGTTTTCAATTGGTTTAAATGAGTGACAAACAAAATTGTGCCCACAAATGGCCAAATTCCCGTAGAGCTCATCAAAATTTACATAAATTTTAATTTTCAAAATTTTATAGAAAAATTCTCAAATACAATTGAGAAATCGGACTTAAGTAGTCAATAAGTATGGATTCTTGGCTTTAGTTTTCAATTGGTTTAAATGAGTGACAAACAAAATTGTGCCCACAAATGGCCAAATTCCCGTAGAGCTCATCAAAATTTACATAAATTTTAATTTTCAAAATTTTATAGAAAAATTCTCAAATACAATTGAGAAATCGGACTTACATAGTCTATAAGTATGGATCTTTGGCTTTAATTTCCCATTGGTCCAAATGAGTGACAAACAAATTTTATAGAAAAATTCTCAAATACAATTGAGAAATCGGACTTAAGTAGTCAATAAGTATGGATTCTTGGCTTTAGTTTTCAATTGGTTTAAATGAGTGAGTGACAAACAAAATTGTGCCCACAAATGGCCAAATTCCCGTAGAGCTCATCAAAATTTACATAAATTTTAATTTTCAAAATTTTATAGAAAAATTCTCAAATACAATTGAGAAATCGGACTTACATAGTCTATAAGTATGGATCTTTGGCTTTAATATCCCATTGGTCCAAATGAGTGACAAACAAATTTTATAGAAAAATTCTCAAATACAATAGAGAAATCGGACTTAAGTAGTCAATAAGTATGGATTCTTGGCTTTAGTTTTCAATTGGTTTAAATGAGTGACAAACAAAATTGTGCCCACAAATGGCCAAATTTCCGTAGAGCTCATCAAAATTTACATAAATTTTAATTTTCAAAATTTTATAGAAAAATTCTCAAATACAATTGAGAAATCGGACTTACATAGTCTATAAGTATGGATCTTTGGCTTTAATTTCCCATTGGTCCAAATGAGTGACAAACAAATTTTATAGAAAAATTCTCAAATACAATTGAGAAATCGGACTTAAGTAGTCAATAAGTATGGATTCTTGGCTTTAGTTTTCAATTGGTTTAAATGAGTGACAAACAAAATTGTGCCCACAAATGGCCAAATTCCCGTAGAGCTCATCAAAATTTACATAAATTTTAATTTTCAAAATTTTATAGAAAAATTCTCAAATACAATTGAGAAATCGGACTTACATAGTCTATAAGTATGGATCTTTGGCTTTAATTTCCCATTGGTCCAAATGAGTGACAAACAAATTTTATAGAAAAATTCTCAAATACAATTGAGAAATCGGACTTAAGTAGTCAATAAGTATGGATTCTTGGCTTTAGTTTTCAATTGGTTTAAATGAGTGAGTGACAAACAAAATTGTGCCCACAAATGGCCAAATTCCCGTAGAGCTCATCAAAATTTACATAAATTTTAATTTTCAAAATTTTATAGAAAAATTCTCAAATACAATTGAGAAATCGGACTTACATAGTCTATAAGTATGGATCTTTGGCTTTAATTTCCCATTGGTCCAAATGAGTGACAAACAAATTTTATAGAAAAATTCTCAAATACAATTGAGAAATCGGACTTAAGTAGTCAATAAGTATGGATTCTTGGCTTTAGTTTTCAATTGGTTTAAATGAGTGACAAACAAAATTGTGCCCACAAATGGCCAAATTTCCGTAGAGCTCATCAAAATTTACATAAATTTTAATTTTCAAAATTTTATAGAAAAATTCTCAAATACAATTGAGAAATCGGACTTACATAGTCTATAAGTATGGATCTTTGGCTTTAATTTCCCATTGGTCCAAATGAGTGACAAACAAATTTTATAGAAAAATTCTCAAATACAATTGAGAAATCGGACTTAAGTAGTCAATAAGTATGGATTCTTGGCTTTAGTTTTCAATTGGTTTAAATGAGTGACAAACAAAATTGTGCCCACAAATGGCCAAATTCCCGTAGAGCTCATCAAAATTTACATAAATTTTAATTTTCAAAATTTTATAGAAAAATTCTCAAATACAATTGAGAAATCGGACTTACATAGTCTATAAGTATGGATCTTTGGCTTTAATTTCCCATTGGTCCAAATGAGTGACAAACAAATTTTATAGAAAAATTCTCAAATACAATTGAGAAATCGGACTTAAGTAGTCAATAAGTATGGATTCTTGGCTTTAGTTTTCAATTGGTTTAAATGAGTGACAAACAAAATTGTGCCCACAAATGGCCAAATTCCCGTAGAGCTCATCAAAATTTACATAAATTTTAATTTTCAAAATTTTATAGAAAAATTCTCAAATACAATTGAGAAATCGGACTTACATAGTTTATAAGTATGGATCTTTGGCTTTAATTTCCCATTGGTCCAAATGAGTGACAAACAAATTTTATAGAAAAATTCTCAAATACAATTGAGAAATCGGACTTAAGTAGTCAATAAGTATGGATTCTTGGCTTTAGTTTTCAATTGGTTTAAATGAGTGACAAACAAAATTGTGCCCACAAATGGCCAAATTCCCGTAGAGCTCATCAAAATTTACATAAATTTTAATTTTCAAAATTTTATAGAAAAATTCTCAAATACAATTGAGAAATCGGACTTACATAGTCTATAAGTATGGATTCTTGGCTTTAGTTTTCAATTGGTTTAAATGAGTGACAAACAAAATTGTGCCCACAAATGGCCAAATTCCCGTAGAGCTCATCAAAATTTACATAAATTTTAATTTTCAAAATTTTATAGAAAAATTCTCAAATACAATTGAGAAATCGGACTTACATAGTCTATAAGTATGGATCTTTGGCTTTAATTTCCCATTGGTCCAAATGAGTGACAAACAAATTTTATAGAAAAATTCTCAAATACAATTGAGAAATCGGACTTACGTAGTCAATAAGTATGGATTCTTGGCTTTAGTTTTCAATTGGTTTAAATGAGTGACAAACAAAATTGTGCCCACAAATGGCCAAATTCCCGTAGAGCTCATCAAAATTTACATAAATTTTAATTTTCAAAATTTTATAGAAAAATTCTCAAATACAATTGAGAAATCGGACTTAAGTAGTCAATAAGTATGGATTCTTGGCTTTAGTTTTCAATTGGTTTAAATGAGTGACAAACAAAATTGTGCCCACAAATGGCCAAATTCCCGTAGAGCTCATCAAAATTTACATAAATTTTAATTTTCAAAATTTTATAGAAAAATTCTCAAATACAATTGAGAAATCGGACTTAAGTAGTCAATAAGTATGGATTCTTGGCTTTAGTTTTCAATTGGTTTAAATGAGTGACAAACAAAATTGTGCCCACAAATGGCCAAATTCCCGTAGAGCTCATCAAAATTTACATAAATTTTAATTTTCAAAATTTTATAGAAAAATTCTCAAATACAATTGAGAAATCGGACTTAAGTAGTCAATAAGTATGGATTCTTGGCTTTAGTTTTCAATTGGTTTAAATGAGTGACAAACAAAATTGTGCCCACAAATGGCCAAATTCCCGTAGAGCTCATCAAAATTTACATAAATTTTAATTTTCAAAATTTTATAGAAAAATTCTCAAATACAATTGAGAAATCGGACTTACATAGTCTATAAGTATGGATCTTTGGCTTTAATTTCCCATTGGTCCAAATGAGTGACAAACAAATTTTATAGAAAAATTCTCAAATACAATTGTGAAATCTGACTTAAGTAGTCAATAAGTATGGATTCTTGGCTTTAGTTTTCAATTGGTTTAAATGAGTGACAAACAAAATTGTGCCCACAAATGGCCAAATTCCCGTAGAGCTCATCAAAATTTACATAAATTTTAATTTTCAAAATTTTATAGAAAAATTCTCAAATACAATTGAGAAATCGGACTTACATAGTCTATAACTATGGATCTTTGGCTTTAATTTCCCATTGGTCCAAATGAGTGACAAACAAATTTTATAGAAAAATTCTCAAATACAATTGAGAAATCTGACTTAAGTAGTCAATAAGTATGGATTCTTGGCTTTAGTTTTCAATTGGTTTAAATGAGTGACTAACAAAATTGTGCCCACAAATGGCCAAATTCCCGTAGAGCTCATCAAAATTTACATAAATTTTAATTTTCAAAATTTTATAGAAAAATTCTCAAATACAATTGAGAAATCGGACTTAAGTAGTCAATAAGTATGGATTCTTGGCTTTAGTTTTCAATTAGTTTAAATGAGTGACAAACAAAATTGTGCCCACAAATGGCTAAATTCCCGTAGAGCTCATCAAAATTTACATAAATTTTAATTTTCAAAATTTTATAGAAAAATTCTCAAATACAATTGAGAAATCGGACTTACATAGTCTATAAGTATGGATTCTTGGCCTTAGTTTTCAATTGGTTTAAATGAGTGACAAACAAAAATGTGCCCACAAATGGCCAAATTCCCGTGGAGCTAATCAAAATTTACATAAATTTTAATTTTCAAAATTTTATAGAAAAATTCTCAAATACAATTGAGAAATCGGACTTACATAGTCTATAAGTATGGATCTTTGGCTTTAATTTCCCATTGGTCCAAATGAGTGACAAACAAATTTTATAGAAAAATTCTCAAATACAATTGAGAAATCGGACTTAAGTAGTCAATAAGTATGGATTCTTGGCTTTAGTTTTCAATTGGTTTAAATGAGTGACAAACAAAATTGTGCCCACAAATGGCCAAATTCCCGTAGAGCTCATCAAAATTTACATAAATTTTAATTTTCAAAATTTTATAGAAAAATTCTCAAATACAATTGAGAAATCGGACTTACATAGTCTATAAGTATGGATCTTTGGCTTTAATTTCCCATTGGTCCAAATGAGTGACAAACAAATTTTATAGAAAAATTCTCAAATACAATTGAGAAATCGGACTTAAGTAGTCAATAAGTATGGATTCTTGGCTTTAGTTTTCAATTGGTTTAAATGAGTGACAAACAAAATTGTGCCCACAAATGGCCAAATTCCCGTAGAGCTCATCAAAATTTACATAAATTTTAATTTTCAAAATTTTATAGAAAAATTCTCAAATACAATTGAGAAATCGGACTTACATAGTCTATAAGTATGGATTCTTGGCCTTAGTTTTCAATTGGTTTAAATGAGTGACAAACAAAAATGTGCCCACAAATGGCCAAATTCCCGTGGAGCTAATCAAAATTTACATAAATTTTAATTTTCAAAATTTTATAGAAAAATTCTCAAATACAATTGAGAAATCGGACTTACATAGTCTATAAGTATGCATCTTTGGCTTTAATTTCCCATTGGTCCAAATGAGTGACAAACAAATTTTATAGAAAAATTCTCAAATACAATTGAGAAATCGGACTTAAGTAGTCAATAAGTATGGATTCTTGGCTTTAGTTTTCAATTGGTTTAAATGAGTGACAAACAAAATTGTGCCCACAAATAGCCAAATTCCCGTAGAGCTCATCAAAATTTACATAAATTTTAATTTTCAAAATTTTATAGAAAAATTCTCAAATACAATTGAGAAATCGGACTTACATAGTCCATAAGTATGGATCTTTGGCTTTAATTTCCCATTGGTCCAAATGAGTGACAAACAAATTTTATAGAAAAATTCTCAAATACAATTGAGAAATCGGACTTAAGTAGTTAATAAGTATGGATTCTTGGCTTTAGTTTTCAATTGGTTTAAATGAGTGACAAACAAAATTGTGCCCACAAATGGCCAAATTCCCGTAGAGCTCATCAAAATTTACATAAATTTTAATTTTCAAAATTTTATAGAAAAATTCTCAAATACAATTGAGAAATCGGACTTACATAGTCTATAAGTATGGATCTTTGGCTTTAATTTCCCATTGGTCCAAATGAGTGACAAACAAATTTTATAGAAAAATTCTCAAATACAATTGAGAAATCGGACTTAAGTAGTCAATAAGTATGGATTCTTGGCTTTAGTTTTCAATTGGTTTAAATGAGTGACAAACAAAATTGTGCCCACAAATGGCCAAATTCCCGTAGAGCTCATCAAAATTTACATAAATTTTAATTTTCAAAATTTTATAGAAAAATTCTCAAATACAATTGAGAAATCGGACTTACATAGTCTATAACTATGGATCTTTGGCTTTAATTTCCCATTGGTCCAAATGAGTGACAAACAAATTTTATAAAAAAATTCTCAAATACAATTGAGAAATCGGACTTAAGTAGTCAATAAGTATGGATTCTTGGCTTTAGTTTTCAATTGGTTTAAATGAGTGACAAACAAAATTGTGCCCACAAATGCCCAAATTCCCGTAGAGCTCATCAAAATTTACATAAATTTTAATTTTCAAAATTTTATAGAAAAATTCTCAAATACAATTGAGAAATCGGACTTAAGTAGTCAATAAGTATGGATTCTTGGCTTTAGTTTTCAATTAGTTTAAATGAGTGACAAACAAAATTGTGCCCACAAATGCCCAAATTCCCGTAGAGCTCATCAAAATTTACATAAATTTTAATTTTCAAAATTTTATAGAAAAATTCTCAAATACAATTGAGAAATCGGACTTACATAGTCTATAAGTATGGATCTTTGGCTTTAATTTCCCATTGGTCCAAATGAGTGACAAACAAATTTTATAGAAAAATTCTCAAATACAATTGAGAAATCGGACATACATAGTCTATAAGTATGGATTCTTGGCCTTAGTTTTCAATTGGTTTAAATGAGTGACAAACAAAAATGTGCCCACAAATGGCCAAATTCCCGTGGAGCTAATCAAAATTTACATAAATTTTAATTTTCAAAATTTTATAGAAAAATTCTCAAATACAATTGAGAAATCGGACTTACATAGTCTATAAGTATGGATCTTTGGCTTTAATTTCCCATTGGTCCAAATGAGTGACAAACAAATTTTATAGAAAAATTCTCAAATACAATTGAGAAATCGGACTTAAGTAGTCAATAAGTATGGATTCTTGGCTTTAGTTTTCAATTGGTTTAAATGAGTGACAAACAAAATTGTGCCCACAAATAGCCAAATTCCCGTAGAGCTCATCAAAATTTACATAAATTTTAATTTTCAAAATTTTATAGAAAAATTCTCAAATACAATTGAGAAATCGGACTTACATAGTCTATAAGTATGGATCTTTGGCTTTAATTTCCCATTGGTCCAAATGAGTGACAAACAAATTTTATAGAAAAATTCTCAAATACAATTGAGAAATCGGACTTAAGTAGTCAATAAGTATGGATTCTTGGCTTTAGTTTTCAATTGGTTTAAATGAGTGACAAACAAAATTGTGCCCACAAATGGCCAAATTCCCGTAGAGCTCATCAAAATTTACATAAATTTTAATTTTCAAAATTTTATAGAAAAATTCTCAAATACAATTGAGAAATCGGACTTAAGTAGTCAATAAGTATGGATTCTTGGCTTTAGTTTTCAATTGGTTTAAATGAGTGACAAACAAAATTGTGCCCACAAATGGCCAAATTCCCGTAGAGCTCATCAAAATTTACATAAATTTTAATTTTCAAAATTTTATAGAAAAATTCTCAAATACAATTGAGAAATCGGACTTAAGTAGTCAATAAGTATGGATTCTTGGCTTTAGTTTTCAATTGGTTTAAATGAGTGACAAACAAAATTGTGCCCACAAATGGCCAAATTCCCGTAGAGCTCATCAAAATTTACATAAATTTTAATTTTCAAAATTTTATAGAAAAATTCTCAAATACAATTGAGAAATCGGACTTAAGTAGTCAATAAGTATGGATTCTTGGCTTTAGTTTTCAATTGGTTTAAATGAGTGACAAACAAAATTGTGCCCACAAATGGCCAAATTCCCGTAGAGCTCATCAAAATTTACATAAATTTTAATTTTCAAAATTTTATAGAAAAATTCTCAAATACAATTGAGAAATCGGACTTACATAGTCTATAAGTATGGATCTTTGGCTTTAATTTCCCATTGGTCCAAATGAGTGACAAACAAATTTTATAAAAAAATTCTCAAATACAATTGAGAAATCGGACTTAAGTAGTCAATAAGTATGGATTCTTGGCTTTAGTTTTCAATTGGTTTAAATGAGTGACAAACAAAGTTGTGCCCACAAATGGCCAAATTCCCGTAGAGCTCATCAAAATTTACATAAATTTTAATTTTCAAAATTTTATAGAAAAATTCGCAAATACAATTGAGAAATCGGACTTACATAGTCTATAAGTATGGATCTTTGGCTTTAATTTCCCATTGGTCCAAATGAGTGACAAACAAATTTTATAGAAAAATTCTCAAATACAATTGAGAAATCGGACTTAAGTAGTCAATAAGTATGGATTCTTGGCTTTAGTTTTCAATTGGTTTAAATGAGTGACAAACAAAATTGTGCCCACAAATAGCCAAATTCCCGTAGAGCTCATCAAAATTTACATAAATTTTAATTTTCAAAATTTTATAGAAAAATTCTCAAATACAATTGAGAAATCGGACTTACATAGTCTATAAGTATGGATCTTTGGCTTTAATTTCCCATTGGTCCAAATGAGTGACAAACAAATTTTATAGAAAAATTCTCAAATACAATTGAGAAATCGGACTTAAGTAGTCAATAAGTATGGATTCTTGGCTTTAGTTTTCAATTGGTTTAAATGAGTGACAAACAAAATTGTGCCCACAAATAGCCAAATTCCCGTAGAGCTCATCAAAATTTACATAAATTTTAATTTTCAAAATTTTATAGAAAAATTCTCAAATACAATTGAGAAATCGGACTTACATAGTCTATAAGTATGGATCTTTGGCTTTAATTTCCCATTGGTCCAAATGAGTGACAAACAAATTTTATAGAAAAATTCTCAAATACAATTGAGAAATCGGACTTAAGTAGTCAATAAGTATGGATTCTTGGCTTTAGTTTTCAATTGGTTTAAATGAGTGACAAACAAAATTGTGCCCACAAATGGCCAAATTCCCGTAGAGCTCATCAAAATTTACATAAATTTTAATTTTCAAAATTTTATAGAAAAATTCTCAAATACAATTGAGAAATCGGACTTAAGTAGTCAATAAGTATGGATTCTTGGCTTTAGTTTTCAATTGGTTTAAATGAGTGACAAACAAAATTGTGCCCACAAATGGCCAAATTCCCGTAGAGCTCATCAAAATTTACATAAATTTTAATTTTCAAAATTTTATAGAAAAATTCTCAAATACAATTGAGAAATCGGACTTAAGTAGTCAATAAGTATGGATTCTTGGCTTTAGTTTTCAATTGGTTTAAATGAGTGACAAACAAAATTGTGCCCACAAATGGCCAAATTCCCGTAGAGCTCATCAAAATTTACATAAATTTTAATTTTCAAAATTTTATAGAAAAATTCTCAAATACAATTGAGAAATCGGACTTACATAGTCTATAAGTATGGATCTTTGGCTTTAATTTCCCATTGGTCCAAATGAGTGACAAACAAATTTTATAAAAAAATTCTCAAATACAATTGAGAAATCGGACTTAAGTAGTCAATAAGTATGGATTCTTGGCTTTAGTTTTCAATTGGTTTAAATGAGTGACAAACAAAGTTGTGCCCACAAATGGCCAAATTCCCGTAGAGCTCATCAAAATTTACATAAATTTTAATTTTCAAAATTTTATAGAAAAATTCTCAAATACAATTGAGAAATCGGACTTACATAGTCTATAAGTATGGATCTTTGGCTTTAATTTCCCATTGGTCCAAATGAGTGACAAACAAATTTTATAGAAAAATTCTCAAATACAATTGAGAAATCGGACTTAAGTAGTCAATAAGTATGGATTCTTGGCTTTAGTTTTCAATTGGTTTAAATGAGTGACAAACAAAATTGTGCCCACAAATGGCCAAATTCCCGTAGAGCTCATCAAAATTTACATAAATTTTAATTTTCAAAATTTTATAGAAAAATTCTCAAATACAATTGAGAAATCGGACTTAAGTAGTCAATAAGTATGAATTCTTGGCTTTAGTTTTCAATTAGTTTAAATGAGTGACAAACAAAATTGTGCCCACAAATGGCCAAATTCCCGTAGAGCTCATCAAAATTTACATAAATTTTAATTTTCAAAATTTTATAGAAAAATTCTCAAATACAATTGAGAAATCGGACTTACATAGTCTATAAGTATGGATCTTTGGCTTTAATTTCCCATTGGTCCAAATGAGTGACAAACAAATTTTATAGAAAAATTCTCAAATACAATTGAGAAATCGGACTTAAGTAGTCAATAAGTATGGATTCTTGGCTTTAGTTTTCAATTGGTTTAAATGAGTGACAAACAAAATTGTGCCCACAAATGGCCAAATTCCCGTAGAGCTCATCAAAATTTACATAAATTTTAATTTTCAAAATTTTATAGAAAAATTCTCAAATACAATTGAGAAATCGGACTTACATCGTCTATAAGTATGGATTCTTGGCTTTAGTTTTCAATTGGTTTAAATGAGTGACAAACAAAAATGTGCCCACAAATGGCCAAATTCCCGTGGAGCTCATCAAAATTTACATAAATTTTAATTTTCAAAATTTTATAGAAAAATTCTCAAATACAATTGAGAAATCGGACTTACATAGTCTATAAGTATGGATCTTTGGCTTTAATTTCCCATTGGTCCAAATGAGTGACAAACAAATTTTATAGAAAAATTCTCAAATACAATTGAGAAATCTGACTTAAGTAGTCAATAAGTATGGATTCTTGGCTTTAGTTTTCAATTGGTTTAAATGAGTGACTAACAAAATTGTGCCCACAAATAGCCAAATTCCCGTAGAGCTCATCAAAATTTACATAAATTTTAATTTTCAAAATTTTATAGAAAAATTCTCAAATACAATTGAGAAATCGGACTTAAGTAGTCAATAAGTATGGATTCTTGGCTTTAGTTTTCAATTGGTTTAAATGAGTGACAAACAAAATTGTGCCCACAAATGGCCAAATTCCCGTAGAGCTCATCAAAATTTACATAAATTTTAATTTTCAAAATTTTATAGAAAAATTCTCAAATACAATTGAGAAATCGGACTTAAGTAGTCAATAAGTATGGATTCTTGGCTTTAGTTTTCAATTGGTTTAAATGAGTGACAAACAAAATTGTGCCCACAAATGGCCAAATTCCCGTAGAGCTCATCAAAATTTACATAAATTTTAATTTTCAAAATTTTATAGAAAAATTCTCAAATACAATTGAGAAATCGGACTTAAGTAGTCAATAAGTATGGATTCTTGGCTTTAGTTTTCAATTGGTTTAAATGAGTGACAAACAAAATTGTGCCCACAAATGGCCAAATTCCCGTAGAGCTCATCAAAATTTACATAAATTTTAATTTTCAAAATTTTATAGAAAAATTCTCAAATACAATTGAGAAATCTGACTTAAGTAGTCAATAAGTATGGATTCTTGGCTTTAGTTTTCAATTGGTTTAAATGAGTGACAAACAAAATTGTGCCCACAAATGGCCAAATTTTCAAAATTTTATAGAAAAATTCTCAAATACAATTGAGAAATCGGACTTACATAGTCTATAAGTATGGATCTTTGGCTTTAATTTCCCATTGGTCCAAATGAGTGACAAACAAATTTTATAGAAAAATTCTCAAATACAATTGAGAAATCGGACTTAAGTAGTCAATAAGTATGGATTCTTGGCTTTAGTTTTCAATTGGTTTAAATGAGTGACAAACAAAATTGTGCCCACAAATAGCCAAATTCCCGTAGAGCTCATCAAAATTTACATAAATTTTAATTTTCAAAATTTTATAGAAAAATTCTCAAATACAATTGAGAAATCGGACTTACATAGTCTATAAGTATGGATCTTTGGCTTTAATTTCCCATTGGTCCAAATGAGTGACAAACAAATTTTATAGAAAAATTCTCAAATACAATTGAGAAATCGGACTTAAGTAGTCAATAAGTATGGATTCTTGGCTTTAGTTTTCAATTGGTTTAAATGAGTGACAAACAAAATTGTGCCCACAAATGGCCAAATTCCCGTAGAGCTCATCAAAATTTACATAAATTTTAATTTTCAAAATTTTATAGAAAAATTCTCAAATACAATTGAGAAATCGGACTTACATAGTCTATAAGTATGGATCTTTGGCTTTAATTTCCCATTGGTCCAAATGAGTGACAAACAAATTTTATAGAAAAATTCTCAAATACAATTGAGAAATCGGACTTAAGTAGTCAATAAGTATGGATTCTTGGCTTTAGTTTTCAATTGGTTTAAATGAGTGACAAACAAAATTGTGCCCACAAATGGCCAAATTCCCGTAGAGCTCATCAAAATTTACATAAATTTTAATTTTCAAAATTTTATAGAAAAATTCTCAAATACAATTGAGAAATCGGACTTACATAGTCTATAAGTATGGATCTTTGGCTTTAATTTCCCATTGGTCCAAATGAGTGACAAACAAATTTTATAGAAAAATTCTCAAATACAATTGAGAAATCGGACTTAAGTAGTCAATAAGTATGGATTCTTGGCTTTAGTTTTCAATTGGTTTAAATGAGTGACAAACAAAATTGTGCCCACAAATGGCCAAATTCCCGTAGAGCTCATCAAAATTTACATAAATTTTAATTTTCAAAATTTTATAGAAAAATTCTCAAATACAATTGAGAAATCGGACTTAAGTAGTCAATAAGTATGGATTCTTGGCTTTAGTTTTCAATTGGTTTAAATGAGTGACAAACAAAATTGTGCCCACAAATGGCCAAATTCCCGTAGAGCTCATCAAAATTTACATAAATTTTAATTTTCAAAATTTTATAGAAAAATTCTCAAATACAATTGAGAAATCGGACTTAAGTAGTCAATAAGTATGGATTCTTGGCTTTAGTTTGCAATTGGTTTAAATGAGTGACAAACAAAATTGTGCCCACAAATGGCCAAATTCCCGTAGAGCTCATCAAAATTTACATAAATTTTAATTTTCAAAATTTTATAGAAAAATTCTCAAATACAATTGAGAAATCGGACTTACATAGTCTATAAGTATGGATCTTTGGCTTTAATTTCCCATTGGTCCAAATGAGTGACAAACAAATTTTATAAAAAAATTCTCAAATACAATTGAGAAATCGGACTTAAGTAGTCAATAAGTATGGATTCTTGGCTTTAGTTTTCAATTGGTTTAAATGAGTGACAAACAAAGTTGTGCCCACAAATGGCCAAATTCCCGTAGAGCTCATCAAAATTTACATAAATTTTAATTTTCAAAATTTTATAGAAAAATTCTCAAATACAATTGAGAAATCGGACTTACATAGTCTATAAGTATGGATCTTTGGCTTTAATTTCCCATTGGTCCAAATGAGTGACAAACAAATTTTATAGAAAAATTCTCAAATACAATTGAGAAATCGGACTTAAGTAGTCAATAAGTATGGATTCTTGGCTTTAGTTTTCAATTAGTTTAAATGAGTGACAAACAAAATTGTGCCCACAAATGGCCAAATTCCCGTAGAGCTCATCAAAATTTACATAAATTTTAATTTTCAAAATTTTATAGAAAAATTCTCAAATACAATTGAGAAATCGGACTTACATAGTCTATAAGTATGGATCTTTGGCTTTAATTTCCCATTGGTCCAAATGAGTGACAAACAAATTTTATAGAAAAATTCTCAAATACAATTGAGAAATCGGACTTAAGTAGTCAATAAGTATGGATTCTTGGCTTTAGTTTTCAATTGGTTTAAATGAGTGACAAACAAAATTGTGCCCACAAATGGCCAAATTCCCGTAGAGCTCATCAAAATTTACATAAATTTTAATTTTCAAAATTTTATAGAAAAATTCTCAAATACAATTGAGAAATCGGACTTACATAGTCTATAAGTATGGATTCTTGGCTTTAGTTTTCAATTGGTTTAAATGAGTGACAAACAAAAATGTGCCCACAAATGGCCAAATTCCCGTGGAGCTCATCAAAATTTACATAAATTTTAATTTTCAAAATTTTATAGAAAAATTCTCAAATACAATTGAGAAATCGGACTTACATAGTCTATAATTATGGATCTTTGGCTTTAATTTCCCATTGGTCCAAATGAGTGACAAACAAATTTTATAGAAAAATTCTCAAATACAATTGAGAAATCGGACTTAAGTAGTCAATAAGTATGGATTCTTGGCTTTAGTTTTCAATTGGTTTAAATGAGTGACAAACAAAATTGTGCCCACAAATGGCCAAATTCCCGTAGAGCTCATCAAAATTTACATAAATTTTAATTTTCAAAATTTTATAGAAAAATTCTCAAATACAATTGAGAAATCGGACTTAAGTAGTCAATAAGTATGGATTCTTGGCTTTAGTTTTCAATTAATTTAAATGAGTGACAAACAAAATTGTGCCCACAAATGGCCAAATTCCCGTAGAGCTCATCAAAATTTACATAAATTTTAATTTTCAAAATTTTATAGAAAAATTCTCAAATACAATTGAGAAATCGGACTTAAGTAGTCAATAAGTATGGATTCTTGGCTTTAGTTTTCAATTGGTTTAAATGAGTGACAAACAAAATTGTGCCCACAAATGGCCAAATTCCCGTAGAGCTCATCAAAATTTACATAAATTTTAATTTTCAAAATTTTATAGAAAAATTCTCAAATACAATTGAGAAATCTGACTTAAGTAGTCAATAAGTATGGATTCTTGGCTTTAGTTTTCAATTGGTTTAAATGAGTGACAAACAAAATTGTGCCCACAAATGGCCAAATTCCCGTAGAGCTCATCAAAATTTACATAAATTTTAATTTTCAAAATTTTATAGAAAAATTCTCAAATACAATTGAGAAATCGGACTTACATAGTCTATAACTATGGATCTTTGGCTTTAATTTCCCATTGGTCCAAATGAGTGACAAACAAATTTTATAGAAAAATTCTCAAATACAATTGAGAAATCTGACTTAAGTAGTCAATAAGTATGGATTCTTGGCTTTAGTTTTCAATTGGTTTAAATGAGTGACTAACAAAATTGTGCCCACAAATAGCCAAATTCCCGTAGAGCTAATCAAAATTTACATAAATTTTAATTTTCAAAATTTTATAGAAAAATTCTCAAATACAATTGAGAAATCGGACTTAAGTAGTCAATAAGTATGGATTCTTGGCTTTAGTTTTCAATTAGTTTAAATGAGTGACAAACAAAATTGTGCCCACAAATGGCCAAATTCCCGTAGAGCTCATCAAAATTTACATAAATTTTAATTTTCAAAATTTTATAGAAAAATTCTCAAATACAATTGAGAAATCGGACTTACTTAGTCTATAAGTATGGATTCTTGGCCTTTGTTTTCAATTGGTTTAAATGAGTGACAAACAAAAATGTGCCCACAAATGGCCAAATTCCCGTGGAGCTAATCAAAATTTACATAAATTTTAATTTTCAAAATTTTATAGAAAAATTCTCAAATACAATTGAGAAATCGGACTTACATAGTCTATAAGTATGGATCTTTGGCTTTAATTTCCCATTGGTCCAAATGAGTGACAAACAAATTTTATAGAAAAATTCTCAAATACAATTGAGAAATCGGACTTAAGTAGTCAATAAGTATGGATTCTTGGCTTTAGTTTTCAATTGGTTTAAATGAGTGACAAACAAAATTGTGCCCACAAATAGCCAAATTCCCGTAGAGCTCATCAAAATTTACATAAATTTTAATTTTCAAAATTTTATAGAAAAATTCTCAAATACAATTGAGAAATCGGACTTACATAGTCTATAAGTATGGATCTTTGGCTTTAATTTCCCATTGGTCCAAATGAGTGACAAACAAATTTTATAGAAAAATTCTCAAATACAATTGAGAAATCGGACTTAAGTAGTCAATAAGTATGGATTCTTGGCTTTAGTTTTCAATTGGTTTAAATGAGTGACAAATAAAATTGTGCCCACAAATAGCCAAATTCCCGTAGAGCTCATCAAAATTTACATAAATTTTAATTTTCAAAATTTTATAGAAAAATTCTCAAATACAATTGAGAAATCGGACTTAAGTAGTCAATAAGTATGGATTCTTGGCTTTAGTTTTCAATTGGTTTAAATGAGTGACAAATAAAATTGTGCCCACAAATAGCCAAATTCCCGTAGAGCTCATCAAAATTTACATAAATTTTAATTTTCAAAATTTTATAGAAAAATTCTCAAATACAATTGAGAAATCGGACTTACATAGTCTATAAGTATGGATCTTTGGCTTTAATTTCCCATTGGTCCAAATGAGTGACAAACAAATTTTATAAAAAAATTCTCAAATACAATTGAGAAATCGGACTTAAGTAGTCAATAAGTATGGATTCTTGGCTTTAGTTTTCAATTGGTTTAAATGAGTGACAAATAAAATTGTGCCCACAAATAGCCAAATTCCCGTAGAGCTCATCAAAATTTACATAAATTTTAATTTTCAAAATTTTATAGAAAAATTCTCAAATACAATTGAGAAATCGGACTTAAGTAGTCAATAAGTATGGATTCTTGGCTTTAGTTTTCAATTGGTTTAAATGAGTGACAAATAAAATTGTGCCCACAAATAGCCAAATTCCCGTAGAGCTCATCAAAATTTACATAAATTTTAATTTTCAAAATTTTATAGAAAAATTCTCAAATACAATTGAGAAATCGGACTTACATAGTCTATAAGTATGGATCTTTGGCTTTAATTTCCCATTGGTCCAAATGAGTGACAAACAAATTTTATAAAAAAATTCTCAAATACAATTGAGAAATCGGACTTAAGTAGTCAATAAGTATGGATTCTTGGCTTTAGTTT
Organism: Lypha dubia; assembly: GCA_947311025.1. Lineage (NCBI taxonomy): Eukaryota > Metazoa > Arthropoda > Insecta > Diptera > Tachinidae > Lypha > Lypha dubia. The sequence continues at coordinate 24,229,740 of OX371260.1, read as the reverse complement.
TCAATTGGTTTAAATGAGTGACAAACAAAATTGTGCCCACAAATGGCCAAATTCCCGTAGAGCTCATCAAAATTTACATAAATTTTAATTTTCAAAATTTTATAGAAAAATTCTCAAATACAATTGAGAAATCTGACTTAAGTAGTCAATAAGTATGGATTCTTGGCTTTAGTTTTCAATTGGTTTAAATGAGTGACAAACAAAATTGTGCCCACAAATGGCCAAATTCCCGTAGAGCTCATCAAAATTTACATAAATTTTAATTTTCAAAATTTTATAGAAAAATTCTCAAATACAATTGAGAAATCTGACTTAAGTAGTCAATAAGTATGGATTCTTGGCTTTAGTTTTCAATTGGTTTAAATGAGTGACAAACAAAATTGTGCCCACAAATGGCCAAATTCCCGTAGAGCTCATCAAAATTTACATAAATTTTAATTTTCAAAATTTTATAGAAAAATTCTCAAATACAATTGAGAAATCGGACTTACATAGTCTATAACTATGGATCTTTGGCTTTAATTTCCCATTGGTCCAAATGAGTGACAAACAAATTTTATAGAAAAATTCTCAAATACAATTGAGAAATCTGACTTAAGTAGTCAATAAGTATGGATTCTTGGCTTTAGTTTTCAATTGGTTTAAATGAGTGACTAACAAAATTGTGCCCACAAATAGCCAAATTCCCGTAGAGCTCATCAAAATTTACATAAATTTTAATTTTCAAAATTTTATAGAAAAATTCTCAAATACAATTGAGAAATCGGACTTAAGTAGTCAATAAGTATGGATTCTTGGCTTTAGTTTTCAATTAGTTTAAATGAGTGACAAACAAAATTGTGCCCACAAATGGCCAAATTCCCGTAGAGCTCATCAAAATTTACATAAATTTTAATTTTCAAAATTTTATAGAAAAATTCTCAAATACAATTGAGAAATCGGACTTACATAGTCTATAAGTATGGATTCTTGGCCTTAGTTTTCAATTGGTTTAAATGAGTGACAAACAAAAATGTGCCCACAAATGGCCAAATTCCCGTGGAGCTAATCAAAATTTACATAAATTTTAATTTTCAAAATTTTATAGAAAAATTCTCAAATACAATTGAGAAATCGGACTTACATAGTCTATAAGTATGGATCTTTGGCTTTAATTTCCCATTGGTCCAAATGAGTGACAAACAAATTTTATAGAAAAATTCTCAAATACAATTGAGAAATCGGACTTAAGAAGTCAATAAGTATGGATTCTTGGCTTTAGTTTTCAATTGGTTTAAATGAGTGACAAACAAAATTGTGCCCACAAATAGCCAAATTCCCGTAGAGCTCATCAAAATTTACATAAATTTTAATTTTCAAAATTTTATAGAAAAATTCTCAAATACAATTGAGAAATCGGACTTACATAGTCTATAAGTATGGATCTTTGGCTTTAATTTCCCATTGGTCCAAATGAGTGACAAACAAATTTTATAGAAAAATTCTCAAATACAATTGAGAAATCGGACTTAAGTAGTCAATAAGTATGGATTCTTGGCTTTAGTTTTCAATTGGTTTAAATGAGTGACAAATAAAATTGTGCCCACAAATAGCCAAATTCCCGTAGAGCTCATCAAAATTTACATAAATTTTAATTTTCAAAATTTTATAGAAAAATTCTCAAATACAATTGAGAAATCGGACTTAAGTAGTCAATAAGTATGGATTCTTGGCTTTAGTTTTCAATTGGTTTAAATGAGTGACAAATAAAATTGTGCCCACAAATAGCCAAATTCCCGTAGAGCTCATCAAAATTTACATAAATTTTAATTTTCAAAATTTTATAGAAAAATTCTCAAATACAATTGAGAAATCGGACTTACATAGTCTATAAGTATGGATCTTTGGCTTTAATTTCCCATTGGTCCAAATGAGTGACAAACAAATTTTATAAAAAAATTCTCAAATACAATTGAGAAATCGGACTTAAGTAGTCAATAAGTATGGATTCTTGGCTTTAGTTTTCAATTGGTTTAAATGAGTGACAAATAAAATTGTGCCCACAAATAGCCAAATTCCCGTAGAGCTCATCAAAATTTACATAAATTTTAATTTTCAAAATTTTATAGAAAAATTCTCAAATACAATTGAGAAATCGGACTTAAGTAGTCAATAAGTATGGATTCTTGGCTTTAGTTTTCAATTGGTTTAAATGAGTGACAAATAAAATTGTGCCCACAAATAGCCAAATTCCCGTAGAGCTCATCAAAATTTACATAAATTTTAATTTTCAAAATTTTATAGAAAAATTCTCAAATACAATTGAGAAATCGGACTTACATAGTCTATAAGTATGGATCTTTGGCTTTAATTTCCCATTGGTCCAAATGAGTGACAAACAAATTTTATAAAAAAATTCTCAAATACAATTGAGAAATCGGACTTAAGTAGTCAATAAGTATGGATTCTTGGCTTTAGTTTTCAATTGGTTTAAATGAGTGACAAATAAAATTGTGCCCACAAATAGCCAAATTCCCGTAGAGCTCATCAAAATTTACATAAATTTTAATTTTCAAAATTTTATAGAAAAATTCTCAAATACAATTGAGAAATCGGACTTACATAGTCTATAAGTATGGATCTTTGGCTTTAATTTCCCATTGGTCCAAATGAGTGACAAACAAATTTTATAAAAAAATTCTCAAATACAATTGAGAAATCGGACTTAAGTAGTCAATAAGTATGGATTCTTGGCTTTAGTTTTCAATTGGTTTAAATGAGTGACAAACAAAGTTGTGCCCACAAATGGCCAAATTCCCGTAGAGCTCATCAAAATTTACATAAATTTTAATTTTCAAAATTTTATAGAAAAATTCTCAAATACAATTGAGAAATCGGACTTACATAGTCTATAAGTATGGATCTTTGGCTTTAATTTCCCATTGGTCCAAATGAGTGACAAACAAATTTTATAGAAAAATTCTCAAATACAATTGAGAAATCGGACTTAAGTAGTCAATAAGTATGGATTCTTGGCTTTAGTTTTCAATTGGTTTAAATGAGTGACAAACAAAATTGTGCCCACAAATGGCCAAATTCCCGTAGAGCTCATCAAAATTTACATAAATTTTAATTTTCAAAATTTTATAGAAAAATTCTCAAATACAATTGAGAAATCGGACTTAAGTAGTCAATAAGTATGGATTCTTGGCTTTAGTTTTCAATTAGTTTAAATGAGTGACAAACAAAATTGTGCCCACAAATGGCCAAATTCCCGTAGAGCTCATCAAAATTTACATAAATTTTAATTTTCAAAATTTTATAGAAAAATTCTCAAATACAATTGAGAAATCGGACTTACATAGTCTATAAGTATGGATCTTTGGCTTTAATTTCCCATTGGTCCAAATGAGTGACAAACAAATTTTATAGAAAAATTCTCAAATACAATTGAGAAATCGGACTTAAGTAGTCAATAAGTATGGATTCTTGGCTTTAGTTTTCAATTGGTTTAAATGAGTGACAAACAAAATTGTGCCCACAAATGGACAAATTCCCGTAGAGCTCATCAAAATTTACATAAATTTTAATTTTCAAAATTTTATAGAAAAATTCTCAAATACAATTGAGAAATCGGACTTAAGTAGTCAATAAGTATGGATTCTTGGCTTTAGTTTTCAATTGGTTTAAATGAGTGACAAACAAAATTGTGCCCACAAATGGCCAAATTCCCGTAGAGCTCATCAAAATTTACATAAATTTTAATTTTCAAAATTTTATAGAAAAATTCTCAAATACAATTGAGAAATCGGACTTACATAGTCTATAAGTATGGATCTTTGGCTTTAATTTCCCATTGGTCCAAATGAGTGACAAACAAATTTTATAGAAAAATTCTCAAATACAATTGAGAAATCGGACTTAAGTAGTCAATAAGTATGGATTCTTGGCTTTAGTTTTCAATTGGTTTAAATGAGTGACAAACAAAATTGTGCCCACAAATGGCCAAATTCCCGTAGAGCTCATCAAAATTTACATAAATTTTAATTTTCAAAATTTTATAGAAAAATTCTCAAATACAATTGAGAAATCGGACTTACATAGTCTATAAGTATGGATTCTTGGCTTTAGTTTTCAATTGGTTTAAATGAGTGACAAACAAAAATGTGCCCACAAATGGCCAAATTCCCGTGGAGCTCATCAAAATTTACATAAATTTTAATTTTCAAAATTCTATAGAAAAATTCTCAAATACAATTGAGAAATCGGACTTAAGTAGTCAATAAGTATGGATTCTTGGCTTTAGTTTTCAATTGGTTTAAATGAGTGACAAACAAAATTGTGCCCACAAATGGCCAAATTCCCGTAGAGCTCATCAAAATTTACATAAATTTTAATTTTCAAAATTTTATAGAAAAATTCTCAAATACAATTGAGAAATCTGACTTAAGTAGTCAATAAGTATGGATTCTTGGCTTTAGTTTTCAATTGGTTTAAATGAGTGACAAACAAAATTGTGCCCACAAATGGCCAAATTCCCGTAGAGCTCATCAAAATTTACATAAATTTTAATTTTCAAAATTTTATAGAAAAATTCTCAAATACAATTGAGAAATCGGACTTACATAGTCTATAACTATGGATCTTTGGCTTTAATTTCCCATTGGTCCAAATGAGTGACAAACAAATTTTATAGAAAAATTCTCAAATACAATTGAGAAATCTGACTTAAGTAGTCAATAAGTATGGATTCTTGGCTTTAGTTTTCAATTGGTTTAAATGAGTGACTAACAAAATTGTGCCCACAAATAGCCAAATTCCCGTAGAGCTCATCAAAATTTACATAAATTTTAATTTTCAAAATTTTATAGAAAAATTCTCAAATACAATTGAGAAATCGGACTTAAGTAGTCAATAAGTATGGATTCTTGGCTTTAGTTTTCAATTAGTTTAAATGAGTGACAAACAAAATTGTGCCCACAAATGGCCAAATTCCCGTAGAGCTCATCAAAATTTACATAAATTTTAATTTTCAAAATTTTATAGAAAAATTCTCAAATACAATTGAGAAATCGGACTTACATAGTCTATAAGTATGGATTCTTGGCCTTAGTTTTCAATTGGTTTAAATGAGTGACAAACAAAAATGTGCCCACAAATGGCCAAATTCCCGTGGAGCTAATCAAAATTTACATAAATTTTAATTTTCAAAATTTTATAGAAAAATTCTCAAATACAATTGAGAAATCGGACTTACATAGTCTATAAGTATGGATCTTTGGCTTTAATTTCCCATTGGTCCAAATGAGTGACAAACAAATTTTATAGAAAAATTCTCAAATACAATTGAGAAATCGGACTTAAGTAGTCAATAAGTATGGATTCTTGGCTTTAGTTTTCAATTGGTTTAAATGAGTGACAAACAAAATTGTGCCCACAAATAGCCAAATTCCCGTAGAGCTCATCAAAATTTACATAAATTTTAATTTTCAAAATTTTATAGAAAAATTCTCAAATACAATTGAGAAATCGGACTTACATAGTCTATAAGTATGGATCTTTGGCTTTAATTTCCCATTGGTCCAAATGAGTGACAAACAAATTTTATAGAAAAATTCTCAAATACAATTGAGAAATCGGACTTAAGTAGTCAATAAGTATGGATTCTTGGCTTTAGTTTTCAATTGGTTTAAATGAGTGACAAATAAAATTGTGCCCACAAATAGCCAAATTCCCGTAGAGCTCATCAAAATTTACATAAATTTTAATTTTCAAAATTTTATAGAAAAATTCTCAAATACAATTGAGAAATCGGACTTACATAGTCTATAAGTATGGATCTTTGGCTTTAATTTCCCATTGGTCCAAATGAGTGACAAACAAATTTTATAGAAAAATTCTCAAATACAATTGAGAAATCGGACTTAAGTAGTCAATAAGTATGGATTCTTGGCTTTAGTTTTCAATTGGTTTAAATGAGTGACAAACAAAATTGTGCCCACAAATGGCCAAATTCCCGTAGAGCTCATCAAAATTTACATAAATTTTAATTTTCAAAATTTTATAGAAAAATTCTCAAATACAATTGAGAAATCGGACTTACATAGTCTATAAGTATGGATCTTTGGCTTTAATTTCCCATTGGTCCAAATGAGTGACAAACAAATTTTATAGAAAAATTCTCAAATACAATTGAGAAATCGGACTTAAGTAGTCAATAAGTATGGATTCTTGGCTTTAGTTTTCAATTGGTTTAAATGAGTGACAAACAAAATTGTGCCCACAAATGGCCAAATTCCCGTAGAGCTCATCAAAATTTACATAAATTTTAATTTTCAAAATTTTATAGAAAAATTCTCAAATACAATTGAGAAATCGGACTTACATAGTCTATAAGTATGGATCTTTGGCTTTAATTTCCCATTGGTCCAAATGAGTGACAAACAAATTTTATAGAAAAATTCTCAAATACAATTGAGAAATCGGACTTAAGTAGTCAATAAGTATGGATTCTTGGCTTTAGTTTTCAATTGGTTTAAATGAGTGACAAACAAAATTGTGCCCACAAATGGCCAAATTCCCGTAGAGCTCATCAAAATTTACATAAATTTTAATTTTCAAAATTTTATAGAAAAATTCTCAAATACAATTGAGAAATCGGACTTACATAGTCTATAAGTATGGATCTTTGGCTTTAATTTCCCATTGGTCCAAATGAGTGACAAACAAATTTTATAGAAAAATTCTCAAATACAATTGAGAAATCGGACTTAAGTAGTCAATAAGTATGGATTCTTGGCTTTAGTTTTCAATTGGTTTAAATGAGTGACAAACAAAATTGTGCCCACAAATGGCCAAATTCCCGTAGAGCTCATCAAAATTTACATAAATTTTAATTTTCAAAATTTTATAGAAAAATTCTCAAATACAATTGAGAAATCGGACTTAAGTAGTCAATAAGTATGGATTCTTGGCTTTAGTTTTCAATTGGTTTAAATGAGTGACAAACAAAATTGTGCCCACAAATGGCCAAATTCCCGTAGAGCTCATCAAAATTTACATAAATTTTAATTTTCAAAATTTTATAGAAAAATTCTCAAATACAATTGAGAAATCGGACTTACATAGTCTATAAGTATGGATCTTTGGCTTTAATTTCCCATTGGTCCAAATGAGTGACAAACAAATTTTATAAAAAAATTCTCAAATACAATTGAGAAATCGGACTTAAGTAGTCAATAAGTATGGATTCTTGGCTTTAGTTTTCAATTGGTTTAAATGAGTGACAAACAAAATTGTGCCCACAAATGGCCAAATTCCCGTAGAGCTCATCAAAATTTACATAAATTTTAATTTTCAAAATTTTATAGAAAAATTCTCAAATACAATTGAGAAATCGGACTTACATAGTCTATAAGTATGGATCTTTGGCTTTAATTTCCCATTGGTCCAAATGAGTGACAAACAAATTTTATAAAAAAATTCTCAAATACAATTGAGAAATCGGACTTAAGTAGTCAATAAGTATGGATTCTTGGCTTTAGTTTTCAATTGGTTTAAATGAGTGACAAACAAAGTTGTGCCCACAAATGGCCAAATTCCCGTAGAGCTCATCAAAATTTACATAAATTTTAATTTTCAAAATTTTATAGAAAAATTCTCAAATACAATTGAGAAATCGGACTTACATAGTCTATAAGTATGGATCTTTGGCTTTAATTTCCCATTGGTCCAAATGAGTGACAAACAAATTTTATAAAAAAATTCTCAAATACAATTGAGAAATCGGACTTAAGTAGTCAATAAGTATGGATTCTTGGCTTTAGTTTTCAATTGGTTTAAATGAGTGACAAACAAAATTGTGCCCACAAATGGCCAAATTCCCGTAGAGCTCATCAAAATTTACATAAATTTTAATTTTCAAAATTTTATAGAAAAATTCTCAAATACAATTGAGAAATCGGACTTACATAGTCTATAAGTATGGATCTTTGGCTTTAATTTCCCATTGGTCCAAATGAGTGACAAACAAATTTTATAAAAAAATTCTCAAATACAATTGAGAAATCGGACTTAAGTAGTCAATAAGTATGGATTCTTGGCTTTAGTTTTCAATTGGTTTAAATGAGTGACAAACAAAGTTGTGCCCACAAATGGCCAAATTCCCGTAGAGCTCATCAAAATTTACATAAATTTTAATTTTCAAAATTTTATAGAAAAATTCTCAAATACAATTGAGAAATCGGACTTAAGTAGTCAATAAGTATGGATTCTTGGCTTTAGTTTTCAATTGGTTTAAATGAGTGACAAACAAAATTGTGCCCACAAATGGCGAAATTCCCGTAGAGCTCATCAAAATTTACATAAATTTTAATTTTCAAAATTTTATAGAAAAATTCTCAAATACAATTGAGAAATCGAACTTACATAGTCTATAAGTATGGATCTTTGGCTTTAATTTCCCATTGGTCCAAATGAGTGACAAACAAATTTTATAGAAAAATTCTCAAATACAATTGAGAAATCGGACTTAAGTAGTCAATAAGTATGGATTCTTGGCTTTAGTTTTCAATTGGTTTAAATGAGTGACAAACAAAATTGTGCCCACAAATGGCCAAATTCCCGTAGAGCTCATCAAAATTTACATAAATTTTAATTTTCAAAATTTTATAGAAAAATTCTCAAATACAATTGAGAAATCGGACTTACATAGTCTATAAGTATGGATCTTTGGCTTTAATTTCCCATTGGTCCAAATGAGTGACAAACAAATTTTATAGAAAAATTCTCAAATACAATTGAGAAATCGGACTTAAGTAGTCAATAAGTATGGATTCTTGGCTTTAGTTTTCAATTGGTTTAAATGAGTGACAAACAAAATTGTGCCCACAAATGGCCAAATTCCCGTAGAGCTCATCAAAATTTACATAAATTTTAATTTTCAAAATTTTATAGAAAAATTCTCAAATACAATTGAGAAATCGGACTTACATAGTCTATAAGTATGGATCTTTGGCTTTAATTTCCCATTGGTCCAAATGAGTGACAAACAAATTTTATAGAAAAATTCTCAAATACAATTGAGAAATCGGACTTAAGTAGTCAATAAGTATGGATTCTTGGCTTTAGTTTTGAATTGGTTTAAATGAGTGACAAACAAAATTGTGCCCACAAATGGCCAAATTCCCGTAGAGCTCATCAAAATTTACATAAATTTTAATTTTCAAAATTTTATAGAAAAATTCTCAAATACAATTGAGAAATCGGACTTACATAGTCTATAAGTATGGATCTTTGGCTTTAATTTCCCATTGGTCCAAATGAGTGACAAACAAATTTTATAGAAAAATTCTCAAATACAATTGAGAAATCGGACTTAAGTAGTCAATAAGTATGGATTCTTGGCTTTAGTTTTCAATTGGTTTAAATGAGTGACAAACAAAATTGTGCCCACAAATGGCCAAATTCCCGTAGAGCTCATCAAAATTTACATAAATTTTAATTTTCAAAATTTTATAGAAAAATTCTCAAATACAATTGAGAAATCGGACTTACATAGTCTATAAGTATGGATCTTTGGCTTTAATTTCCCATTGGTCCAAATGAGTGACAAACAAATTTTATAGAAAAATTCTCAAATACAATTGAGAAATCGGACTTAAGTAGTCAATAACTATGGATTCTTGGCTTTAGTTTTCAATTGGTTTAAATGAGTGACAAACAAAATTGTGCCCACAAATGGCCAAATTCCCGTAGAGCTCATCAAAATTTACATAAATTTTATTTTTCAAAATTTTATAGAAAAATTCTCAAATACAATTGAGAAATCGGACTTACATAGTCTATAAGTATGGATCTTTGGCTTTAATTTCCCATTGGTCCAAATGAGTGACAAACAAATTTTATAGAAAAATTCTCAAATACAATTGAGCAATCGGACTTAAGTAGTCAATAAGTATGGATTCTTGGCTTTAGTTTTCAATTGGTTTAAATGAGTGACAAACAAAATTGTGCCCACAAATGGCCAAATTCCCGTAGAGCTCATCAAAATTTACATAAATTTTAATTTTCAAAATTTTATAGAAAAATTCTCAAATACAATTGAGAAATCGGACTTAAGTAGTCAATAAGTATGGATTCTTGGCTTTAGTTTTCAATTGGTTTAAATGAGTGACAAACAAAATTGTGCCCACAAATAGCCAAATTCCCGTAGAGCTCATCAAAATTTACATAAATTTTAATTTTCAAAATTTTATAGAAAAATTCTCAAATACAATTGAGAAATCGGACTTACATAGTCTATAAGTATGGATCTTTGGCTTTAATTTCCGATTGGTCCAAATGAGTGACAAACAAATTTTATAGAAAAATTCTCAAATACAATTGAGAAATCGGACTTAAGTAGTCAATAAGTATGGATTCTTGGCTTTAGTTTTCAATTGGTTTAAATGAGTGACAAACAAAATTGTGCCCACAAATGTCCAAATTCCCGTAGAGCTCATCAAAATTTACATAAATTTTAATTTTCAAAATTTTATAAAAAAATTCTCAAATACAATTGAGAAATCGGACTTACATAGTCTATAAGTATGGATCTTTGGCTTTAATTTCCCATTGGTCCAAATGAGTGACAAACAAATTTTATAGAAAAATTCTCAAATACAATTGAGAAATCGGACTTAAGTAGTCAATAAGTATGGATTCTTGGCTTTAGTTTTCAATTGGTTTAAATGAGTGACAAACAAAATTGTGCCCACAAATGGCCAAATTCCCGTAGAGCTCATCAAAATTTACATAAATTTTAATTTTCAAAATTTTATAGAAAAATTCTCAAATACAATTGAGAAATCGGACTTAAGTAGTCAATAAGTATGGATTCTTGGCTTTAGTTTTCAATTAGTTTAAATGAGTGACAAACAAAATTGTGCCCACAAATGGCCGAATTCCCGTAGAGCTCATCAAAATTTACATAAATTTTAATTTTCAAAATTTTATAGAAAAATTCTCAAATACAATTGAGAAATCGGACTTACATAGTCTATAAGTATGGATCTTTGGCTTTAATTTCCCATTGGTCCAAATGAGTGACAAACAAATTTTATAGAAAAATTCTCAAATACAATTGAGAAATCGGACTTAAGTAGTCAATAAGTATGGATTCTTGGCTTTAGTTTTCAATTGGTTTAAATGAGTGACAAACAAAATTGTGCCCACAAATGGCCAAATTCCCGTAGAGCTCATCAAAATTTACATAAATTTTAATTTTCAAAATTTTATAGAAAAATTCTCAAATACAATTGAGAAATCGGACTTAAGTAGTCAATAAGTATGGATTCTTGGCTTTAGTTTTCAATTAGTTTAAATGAGTGACAAACAAAATTGAGCCCACAAATGGCCAAATTCCCGTAGAGCTCATCAAAATTTACATAAATTTTAATTTTCAAAATTTTATAGAAAAATTCTCAAATACAATTGAGAAATCGGACTTACATAGTCTATAAGTATGGATCTTTGGCTTTAATTTCCCATTGGTCCAAATGAGTGACAAACAAATTTTATAGAAAAATTCTCAAATACAATTGAGAAATCGGACTTAAGTAGTCAATAAGTATGGATTCTTGGCTTTAGTTTTCAATTGGTTTAAATGAGTGACAAACAAAATTGTGCCCACAAATGGCGAAATTCCCGTAGAGCTCATCAAAATTTACATAAATTTTAATTTTCAAAATTTTATAGAAAAATTCTCAAATACAATTGAGAAATCGGACTTACATAGTCTATAAGTATGTATCTTTGGCTTTAATTTCCCATTGGTCCAAATGAGTGACAAACAAATTTTATAGAAAAATTCTCAAATACAATTGAGAAATCGGACTTAAGTAGTCAATAAGTATGGATTCTTGGCTTTAGTTTTCAATTGGTTTAAATGAGTGACAAACAAAATTGTGCCCACAAATGGCCAAATTCCCGTAGAGCTCATCAAAATTTACATAAATTTTAATTTTCAAAATTTTATAGAAAAATTCTCAAATACAATTGAGAAATCGGACTTACATAGTCTATAAGTATGGATCTTTGGCTTTAATTTCCCATTGGTTTAAATGAGTGACAAACAAATTTTATAGAAAAATTCTCAAATACAATTGAGAAATCGGACTTACATAGTCTATAAGTATGGATTCTTGGCTTTAGTTTTCAATTGGTTTAAATGAGTGACAAAAAAAATTGTGCCCACAAATGGCCAAATTCCCGTAGAGCTCATCAAAATTTACATAAATTTTAATTTTCAAAATTTTATAGAAAAATTCTCAAATACAATTGAGAAATCGGACTTACATAGTCTATAAGTATGGATCTTTGCCTTTAATTTCCCATTGGTCCAAATGAGTGACAAACAAATTTTATAGAAAAATTCTCAAATACAATTGAGAAATCGGACTTAAGTAGTCAATAAGTATGGATTCTTGGCTTTAGTTTTCAATTGGTTTAAATGAGTGACAAACAAAATTGTGCCCACAAATGGCCAAATTCCCGTAGAGCTCATCAAAATTTACATAAATTTTAATTTTCAAAATTTTATAGAAAAATTCTCAAATACAATTGAGAAATCGGACTTACATAGTCTATAAGTATGGATTCTTGGCTTTAGTTTTCAATTGGTTTAAATGAGTGACAAACAAAAATGTGCCCACAAATGGCCAAATTCCCGTGGAGCTCATCAAAATTTACATAAATTTTAATTTTCAAAATTTTATAGAAAAATTCTCAAATACAATTGAGAAATCGGACTTACATAGTCTATAAGTATGGATCTTTGGCTTTAATTTCCCATTGGTCCAAATGAGTGACAAACAAATTTTATAGAAAAATTCTCAAATACAATTGAGAAATCGGACTTAAGTAGTCAATAAGTATGGATTCTTGGCTTTAGTTTTCAATTGGTTTAAATGAGTGACAAACAAAAATGTGCCCACAAATGGCCAAATTCCCGTAGAGCTCATCAAAATTTACATAAATTTTAATTTTCAAAATTTTATAGAAAAATTCTCAAATACAATTCAGAAATCGGACTTAAGTAGTCAATAAGTATGGATTCTTGGCTTTAGTTTTCAATTAGTTTAAATGAGTGACAAACAAAATTGTGCCCACAAATGGCCAAATTCCCGTAGAGCTCATCAAAATTTACATAAATTTTAATTTTCAAAATTTTATAGAAAAATTCTCAAATACAATTGAGAAATCGGACTTACGTAGTCAATAAGTATGGATTCTTGGCTTTAGTTTTCAATTAGTTTAAATGAGTGACAAACAAAATTGTGCCCACAAATGGCCAAATTCCCGTAGAGCTCATCAAAATTTACATAAATTTTAATTTTCAAAATTTTATAGAAAAATTATCAAATACAATTGAGAAATCGGACTTACATAGTCTATAAGTATGGATCTTTGCCTTTAATTTCCCATTGGTCCAAATGAGTGACAAACAAATTTTATAGAAAAATTCTCAAATACAATTGAGAAATCGGACTTAAGTAGTCAATAAGTATGGATTCTTGGCTTTAGTTTTCAATTAGTTTAAATGAGTGACAAACAAAATTGTGCCCACAAATGGCCAAATTCCCGTAGAGCTCATCAAAATTTACATAAATTTTAATTTTCAAAATTTTATAGAAAAATTCTCAAATACAATTGAGAAATCGGACTTACATAGTCTATAAGTATGGATCTTTGCCTTTAATTTCCCATTGGTCCAAATGAGTGACAAACAAATTTTATAGAAAAATTCTCAAATACAATTGAGAAATCGGACTTAAGTAGTCAATAAGTATGGATTCTTGGCTTTAGTTTTCAATTGGTTTAAATGAGTGACAAACAAAATTGTGCCCACAAATGGCCAAATTCCCGTAGAGCTCATCAAAATTTACATAAATTTTAATTTTCAAAATTTTATAGAAAAATTCTCAAATACAATTGAGAAATCGGACTTAAGTAGTCAATAAGTATGGATTCTTGGCTTTAGTTTTCAATTGGTTTAAATGAGTGAAAAAAAAAATTGTGCCCACAAATAGCCAAATTCCCGTAGAGCTTATCAAAATTTACATAAATTTTAATTTTCAAAATTTTATAGAAAAATTCTCGAATACAATTGAGAAATCGGACTTACATAGTCTATAAGTATGGATGTTTGGCTTTAATTTCCCATTGGTCCAAATGAGTTACAAACAAATTTTATAGAAAAATTCTCAAATACAATTGAGAAATCGGACTTAAGTAGTCAATAAGTATGGATTCTTGGCTTTAGTTTTCAATTGGTTTAAATGAGTGACAAACAAAATTGTGCCCACAAATGGCCGAATTCCCGTAGAGCTCATCAAAATTTACATAAATTTTAATTTTCAAAATTTTATAGAAAAATTCTTAAATACAATTGAGAAATCGGACTTAAGTAGTCAATAAGTATGGATTCTTGGCTTTAGTTTTCAATTGGTTTAAATGAGTGACAAACAAAATTGTGCCCACAAATGGCCGAATTCCCGTAGAGCTCATCAAAATTTACATAAATTTTAATTTTCAAAATTTTATAGAAAAATTCTTAAATACAATTGAGAAATCGGACTTAAGTAGTCAATAAGTATGGATTCTTGGCTTTAGTTTTCAATTGGTTTAAATGAGTGACAAACAAAATTGTGCCCACAAATGGCCAAATTCCCGTGGAGCTCATCAAAATTTACATAAATTTTAATTTTCAAAATTTTATAGAAAAATTCTCAAATACAATTGAGAAATCGGACTTACATAGTCTATAAGTATGGATCTTTGGCTTTAATTTCCCATTGGTCCAAATGAGTGACAAACAAATTTTATAGAAAAATTCTCAAATACAATTGAGAAATCGGACTTAAGTAGTCAATAAGTATGGATTCTTGGCTTTAGTTTTCAATTGGTTTAAATGAGTGACAAACAAAATTGTGCCCACAAATGGCCAAATTCCCGTAGAGCTCATCAAAATTTACATAAATTTTAATTTTCAAAATTTTATAGAAAAATTCTCAAATACAATTCAGAAATCGGACTTAAGTAGTCAATAAGTATGGATTCTTGGCTTTAGTTTTCAATTAGTTTAAATGAGTGACAAACAAAATTGTGCCCACAAATGGCCAAATTCCCGTAGAGCTCATCAAAATTTACATAAATTTTAATTTTCAAAATTTTATAGAAAAATTCTCAAATACAATTGAGAAATCGGACTTACGTAGTCAATAAGTATGGATTCTTGGCTTTAGTTTTCAATTAGTTTAAATGAGTGACAAACAAAATTGTGCCCACAAATGGCCAAATTCCCGTAGAGCTCATCAAAATTTACATAAATTTTAATTTTCAAAATTTTATAGAAAAATTATCAAATACAATTGAGAAATCGGACTTACATAGTCTATAAGTATGGATCTTTGCCTTTAATTTCCCATTGGTCCAAATGAGTGACAAACAAATTTTATAGAAAAATTCTCAAATACAATTGAGAAATCGGACTTAAGTAGTCAATAAGTATGGATTCTTGGCTTTAGTTTTCAATTAGTTTAAATGAGTGACAAACAAAATTGTGCCCACAAATGGCCAAATTCCCGTAGAGCTCATCAAAATTTACATAAATTTTAATTTTCAAAATTTTATAGAAAAATTCTCAAATACAATTGAGAAATCGGACTTACATAGTCTATAAGTATGGATCTTTGCCTTTAATTTCCCATTGGTCCAAATGAGTGACAAACAAATTTTATAGAAAAATTCTCAAATACAATTGAGAAATCGGACTTAAGTAGTCAATAAGTATGGATTCTTGGCTTTAGTTTTCAATTGGTTTAAATGAGTGACAAACAAAATTGTGCCCACAAATGGCCAAATTCCCGTAGAGCTCATCAAAATTTACATAAATTTTAATTTTCAAAATTTTATAGAAAAATTCTCAAATACAATTGAGAAATCGGACTTACATAGTCTATAAGTATGGATTCTTGGCTTTAGTTTTCAATTGGTTTAAATGAGTGACAAAAAAAATTGTGCCCACAAATGGCCAAATTCCCGTAGAGCTCATCAAAATTTACATAAATTTTAATTTTCAAAATTTTATAGAAAAATTCTCAAATACAATTGAGAAATCGGACTTACATAGTCTATAAGTATGGATCTTTGCCTTTAATTTCCCATTGGTCCAAATGAGTGACAAACAAATTTTATAGAAAAATTCTCAAATACAATTGAGAAATCGGACTTAAGTAGTCAATAAGTATGGATTCTTGGCTTTAGTTTTCAATTGGTTTAAATGAGTGACAAACAAAATTGTGCCCACAAATGGCCAAATTCCCGTAGAGCTCATCAAAATTTACATAAATTTTAATTTTCAAAATTTTATAGAAAAATTCTCAAATACAATTGAGAAATCGGACTTACATAGTCTATAAGTATGGATCTTTGCCTTTAATTTCCCATTGGTCCAAATGAGTGACAAACAAATTTTATAGAAAAATTCTCAAATACAATTGAGAAATCGGACTTAAGTAGTCAATAAGTATGGATTCTTGGCTTTAGTTTTCAATTGGTTTAAATGAGTGACAAACAAAATTGTGCCCACAAATGGCCAAATTCCCGTAGAGCTCATCAAAATTTACATAAATTTTAATTTTCAAAATTTTATAGAAAAATTCTCAAATACAATTGAGAAATCGGACTTACATAGTCTATAAGTATGGATTCTTGGCTTTAGTTTTCAATTGGTTTAAATGAGTGACAAACAAAAATGTGCCCACAAATGGCCAAATTCCCGTGGAGCTCATCAAAATTTACATAAATTTTAATTTTCAAAATTTTATAGAAAAATTCTCAAATACAATTGAGAAATCGGACTTACATAGTCTATAAGTATGGATCTTTGGCTTTAATTTCCCATTGGTCCAAATGAGTGACAAACAAATTTTATAGAAAAATTCTCAAATACAATTGAGAAATCGGACTTAAGTAGTCAATAAGTATGGATTCTTGGCTTTAGTTTTCAATTGGTTTAAATGAGTGACAAACAAAATTGTGCCCACAAATGGCCAAATTCCCGTAGAGCTCATCAAAATTTACATAAATTTTAATTTTCAAAATTTTATAGAAAAATTCTCAAATACAATTGAGAAATCGGACTTAAGTAGTCAATAAGTATGGATTCTTGGCTTTAGTTTTCAATTAGTTTAAATGAGTGACAAACAAAATTGTGCCCACAAATGGCCAAATTCCCGTAGAGCTCATCAAAATTTACATAAATTTTAATTTTCAAAATTTTATAGAAAAATTCTCAAATACAATTGAGAAATCGGACTTACGTAGTCAATAAGTATGGATTCTTGGCTTTAGTTTTCAATTAGTTTAAATGAGTGACAAACAAAATTGTGCCCACAAATGGCCAAATTCCCGTAGAGCTCATCAAAATTTACATAAATTTTAATTTTCAAAATTTTATAGAAAAATTATCAAATACAATTGAGAAATCGGACTTACATAGTCTATAAGTATGGATCTTTGCCTTTAATTTCCCATTGGTCCAAATGAGTGACAAACAAATTTTATAGAAAAATTCTCAAATACAATTGAGAAATCGGACTTAAGTAGTCAATAAGTATGGATTCTTGGCTTTAGTTTTCAATTAGTTTAAATGAGTGACAAACAAAATTGTGCCCACAAATGGCCAAATTCCCGTAGAGCTCATCAAAATTTACATAAATTTTAATTTTCAAAATTTTATAGAAAAATTCTCAAATACAATTGAGAAATCGGACTTACATAGTCTATAAGTATGGATCTTTGCCTTTAATTTCCCATTGGTCCAAATGAGTGACAAACAAATTTTATAGAAAAATTCTCAAATACAATTGAGAAATCGGACTTAAGTAGTCAATAAGTATGGATTCTTGGCTTTAGTTTTCAATTGGTTTAAATGAGTGACAAACAAAATTGTGCCCACAAATGGCCAAATTCCCGTAGAGCTCATCAAAATTTACATAAATTTTAATTTTCAAAATTTTATAGAAAAATTCTCAAATACAATTGAGAAATCGGACTTAAGTAGTCAATAAGTATGGATTCTTGGCTTTAGTTTTCAATTGGTTTAAATGAGTGAAAAAAAAAATTGTGCCCACAAATAGCCAAATTCCCGTAGAGCTTATCAAAATTTACATAAATTTTAATTTTCAAAATTTTATAGAAAAATTCTCGAATACAATTGAGAAATCGGACTTACATAGTCTATAAGTATGGATGTTTGGCTTTAATTTCCCATTGGTCCAAATGAGTTACAAACAAATTTTATAGAAAAATTCTCAAATACAATTGAGAAATCGGACTTAAGTAGTCAATAAGTATGGATTCTTGGCTTTAGTTTTCAATTGGTTTAAATGAGTGACAAACAAAATTGTGCCCACAAATGGCCGAATTCCCGTAGAGCTCATCAAAATTTACATAAATTTTAATTTTCAAAATTTTATAGAAAAATTCTTAAATACAATTGAGAAATCGGACTTAAGTAGTCAATAAGTATGGATTCTTGGCTTTAGTTTTCAATTGGTTTAAATGAGTGACAAACAAAATTGTGCCCACAAATGGCCGAATTCCCGTAGAGCTCATCAAAATTTACATAAATTTTAATTTTCAAAATTTTATAGAAAAATTCTTAAATACAATTGAGAAATCGGACTTAAGTAGTCAATAAGTATGGATTCTTGGCTTTAGTTTTCAATTAGTTTAAATGAGTGACAAACAAAATTGTGCCCACAAATGGCCAAATTCCCGTAGAGCTCATCAAAATTTACATAAATTTTAATTTTCAAAATTTTATAGAAAAATTCTCAAATACAATTGAGAAATCGGACTTAAGTAGTCAATAAGTATGGATTCTTGGCTTTAGTTTTCAATTGGTTTAAATGAGTGACAAACAAAATTGTGCCCACAAATGGCCAAATTCCCGTAGAGCTCATCAAAATTTACATAAATTTTAATTTTTAAAATTTTATAGAAAAATTCTCAAATACAATTGAGAAATCGGACTTACATAGTCTATAAGTATGGATCTTTGGTTTTAATTTCCCATTGGTCCAAATGAGTGACAAACAGATTTTATAGAAAAATTCTCAAATACAATTGAGAAATCGGACTTACATAGTCTATAAGTATGGATCTTTGGTTTTAATTTCCCATTGGTCCAAATGAGTGACAAACAGATTTTATAGAAAAATTCTCAAATACAATTGAGAAATCGGACTTACATAGTCTATAAGTATGGATCTTTGGTTTTAATTTCCCATTGGTCCAAATGAGTGACAAACAGATTTTATAGAAAAATTCTCAAATACAATTGAGAAATCGGACTTACATAGTCTATAAGTATGGATCTTTGGCTTTAATTTCCCATTGGTCCAAATGAGTGACAAACAAATTTTATAAAAAAATTCTCAAATACAATTGAGAAATCGGACTTAAGTAGTCAATAAGTATGGATTCTTGGCTTTAGTTTTCAATTGCTTTAAATGAGTGACAAACAAAATTGTGCCCACAAATGGCCAAATTCCCGTAGAGCTCATCAAAATTTACATAAATTTTAATTTTCAAAATTTTATAGAAAAATTCTCAAATACAATTGAGAAATCGGACTTAAGTAGTCAATAAGTATGGATTCTTGGCTTTAGTTTTCAATTGGTTTAAATGAGTGAAAAAAAAAATTGTGCCCACAAATAGCCAAATTCCCGTAGAGCTCATCAAAATTTACATAAATTTTAATTTTAAAAATTTTATAGAAAAATTCTCGAATACAATTGAGAAATCGGACTTACATAGTCTATAAGTATGGATGTTTGGCTTTAATTTCCCATTGGTCCAAATGAGTGACAAACAAATTTTATAGAAAAATTCTCAAATACAATTGAGAAATCGGACTTAAGTAGTCAATAAGTATGGATTCTTGGCTTTAGTTTTCAATTGGTTTAAATGAGTGACAAACAAAATTGTGCCCACAAATGGCCGAATTCCCGTAGAGCTCATCAAAATTTACATAAATTTTAATTTTCAAAATTTTATAGAAAAATTCTTAAATACAATTGAGAAATCGGACTAAAGTAGTCAATAAGTATGGATTCTTGGCTTTAGTTTTCAATTAGTTTAAATGAGTGACAAACAAAATTGTGCCCACAAATGGCCAAATTCCCGTAGAGCTCATCAAAATTTACATAAATTTTAATTTTCAAAATTTTATAGAAAAATTCTCAAATACAATTGAGAAATCGGACTTAAGTAGTCAATAAGTATGGATTCTTGGCTTTAGTTTTCAATTGGTTTAAATGAGTGACAAACAAAATTGTGCCCACAAATGGCCAAATTCCCGTAGAGCTCATCAAAATTTACATAAATTTTAATTTTCAAAATTTTATAGAAAAATTCTCAAATACAATTGAGAAATCGGACTTACATAGTCTATAAGTATGGATCTTTGGCTTTAATTTCCCATTGGTCCAAATGAGTGACAAACAAATTTTATAAAAAAATTCTCAAATACAATTGAGAAATCGGACTTAAGTAGTCAATAAGTATGGATTCTTGGCTTTAGTTTTCAATTGGTTTAAATGAGTGACAAACAAAATTGTGCCCACAAATGGCCAAATTCCCGTAGAGCTCATCAAAAGTTACATAAATTTTAATTTTCAAAATTTTATAGAAAAATTCTCAAATACAATTGAGAAATCGGACTTACATAGTCTATAAGTATAGATCTTTGGCTTTAATTTCCCATTGGTCCAAATGAGTGACAAACAAATTTTATAGAAAAATGCTCAAATACAATTGAGAAATCGGACTTAAGTAGTCAATAAGTATGGATTCTTGGCTTTAGTTTTCAATTGGTTTAAATGAGTGACAAACAAAATTGTGCCCACAAATGGCCAAATTCCCGTAGAGCTCATCAAAATTTACATAAATTTTAATTTTCAAAATTTTATAGAAAAATTCTCAAATACAATTGAGAAATCGGACTTAAGTAGTCAATAAGTATGGATTCTTGGCTTTAGTTTTCAATTGGTTTAAATGAGTGACAAACAAAATTGTGCCCACAAATAGCCAAATTCCCGTAGAGCTCATCAAAATTTACATAAATTTTAATTTTCAAAATTTTATAGAAAAATTCTCAAATACAATTGAGAAATCGGACTTACATAGTCTATAAGTATGGATCTTTGGCTTTAATTTCCCATTGGTCCAAATGAGTGACAAACAGATTTTATAGAAAAATTCTCAAATACAATTGAGAAATCGGACTTAAGTAGTCAATAAGTATGGATTCTTGGCTTTAGTTTTCAATTGGTTTAAATGAGTGACAAACAAAATTGTGCCCACAAATGGCCAAATTCCCGTAGAGCTCATCAAAATTTACATAAATTTTAATTTTCAAAATTTTATAGAAAAATTCTCAAATACAATTGAGAAATCGGACTTACATAGTCTATAAGTATGGATCTTTGGTTTTAATTTCCCATTGGTCCAAATGAGTGACAAACAAATTTTATAGAAAAATTCTCAAATACAATTGAGAAATCGGACTTAAGTAGTCAATAAGTATGGATTCTTGGCTTTAGTTTTCAATTGGTTTAAATGAGTGACAAACAAAATTGTGCCCACAAATGGCCAAATTCCCGTAGAGCTCATCAAAATTTACATAAATTTTAATTTTCAAAATTTTATAGAAAAATTCTCAAATACAATTGAGAAATCGGACTTACATAGTCTATAAGTATGGATCTTTGGTTTTAATTTCCCATTGGTCCAAATGAGTGACAAACAGATTTTATAGAAAAATTCTCAAATACAATTGAGAAATCGGACTTACATAGTCTATAAGTATGGATCTTTGGTTTTAATTTCCCATTGGTCCAAATGAGTGACAAACAGATTTTATAGAAAAATTCTCAAATACAATTGAGAAATCGGACTTAAGTAGTCAATAAGTATGGATTCTTGGCTTTAGTTTTCAATTGGTTTAAATGAGTGACAAACAAAATTGTGCCCACAAATGGCCAAATTCCCGTAGAGCTCATCAAAATTTACATAAATTTTAATTTTCAAAATTTTATAGAAAAATTCTCAAATACAATTGAGAAATCGGACTTACATAGTCAATAAGTATGGATTCTTGGCTTTAGTTTTCAATTGGTTTAAATGAGTGACAAACAAAATTGTGCCCACAAATGGCCAAATTCCGGTAGAGCTCATCAAAATTTACATAAATTTTAATTTTCAAAATTTTATAGAAAAATTCTCAAATACAATTGAGAAATCGGACTTAAGTAGTCAATAAGTATGGATTCTTGGCTTTAGTTTTCAATTGGTTTAAATGAGTGACAAACAAAATTGTGCCCACAAATGGCCAAATTCCCGTAGAGCTCATCAAAATTTACATAAATTTTAATTTTCAAAATTTTATAGAAAAATTCTCAAATACAATTGAGAAATCGGACTTAAGTAGTCAATAAGTATGGATTCTTGGCTTTAGTTTTCAATTGGTTTAAATGAGTGACAAACAAAATTGTGCCCACAAATGGCCAAATTCCCGTAGTGCTCATCAAAATTTACATAAATTTTAATTTTCAAAATTTTATAGAAAAATTCTCAAATACAATTGAGAAATCGGACTTAAGTAGTCAATAAGTATGGATTCTTGGCTTTAGTTTTCAATTGGTTTAAATGAGTGACAAACAAAATTGTGCCCACAAATGGCCGAATTCCCGTAGAGCTCATCAAAATTTACATAAATTTTAATTTTCAAAATTTTATAGAAAAATTCTTAAATACAATTGAGAAATCGGACTTAAGTAGTCAATAAGTATGGATTCTTGGCTTTAGTTTTCAATTAGTTTAAATGAGTGACAAACAAAATTGTGCCCACAAATGGCCAAATTCCCGTAGAGCTCATCAAAATTTACATAAATTTTAATTTTCAAAATTTTATAGAAAAATTCTCAAATACAATTGAGAAATCGGACTTACATAGTCTATAAGTATGGATCTTTGGCTTTAATTTCCCATTGGTCCAAATGAGTGACAAACAAATTTTATAGAAAAATTCTCAAATACAATTGAGAAATCGGACTTAAGTAGTCAATAAGTATGGATTCTTGGCTTTAGTTTTCAATTGGTTTAAATGAGTGACAAACAAAATTGTGCCCACAAATGGCCAAAATTCCGTAGAGCTCATCAAAATTTACATAAATTTTAATTTTCAAAATTTTATAGAAAAATTCTCAAATACAATTGAGAAATCGGACTTACATAGTCTATAAGTATGGATCTTTGGCTGTAATTTCCCATTGGTCCAAATGAGTGACAAACAAATTTTATAGAAAAATTCTCAAATACAATTGAGAAATCGGACTTAAGTAGTCAATAAGTATGGATTCTTGGCTTTAGTTTTCAATTGGTTTAAATGAGTGACAAACAAAATTGTGCCCACAAATAGCCAAATTCCCGTAGAGCTCATCAAAATTTACATAAATTTTAATTTTCAAAATTTTATAGAAAAATTCTCAAATACAATTGAAAAATCGGACTTACATAGTCTATAAGTATGGATCTTTGGCTTTAATTTCCCATTGGTCCAAATGAGTGACAAACAAATTTTATAGAAAAATTCTCAAATACAATTGAGAAATCGGACTTAAGTAGTCAATAAGTATGGATTCTTGGCTTTAGTTTTCAATTGGTTTAAATGAGTGACAAACAAAATTGTGCCCACAAATGGCCAAATTCCCGTAGAGCTCATCAAAATTTACATAAATTTTAATTTTTAAAATTTTATAGAAAAATTCTCAAATACAATTGAGAAATCGGACTTAAGTAGTCAATAAGTATGGATTCTTGGCTTTAGTTTTCAATTGGTTTAAATGAGTGACAAACAAAATTGTGCCCACAAATGGCCAAATTCCCGTAGAGCTCATCAAAATTTACATAAATTTTAATTTTCAAAATTTTATAGAAAAATTCTCAAATACAATTGAGAAATCGGACTTAAGTAGTCAATAAGTATGGATTCTTGGCTTTAGTTTTCAATTAGTTTAAATGAGTGACAAACATAATTGTGCCCACAAATGGCCAAATTCCCGTAGAGCTCATCAAAATTTACATAAATTTTAATTTTCAAAATTTTATAGAAAAATTCTCAAATACAATTGAGAAATCGGACTTACATAGTCTATAAGTATGGATCTTTGGCTTTAATTTCCCATTGGTCCAAATGAGTGACAAACAAATTTTATAGAAAAATTCTCAAATACAATTGAGAAATCGGACTTACATAGTCTATAAGTATGGATCTTTGGCTTTAATTTCCCATTGGTCCAAATGAGTGACAAACAAATTTTATAAAAAAATTCTCAAATACAATTGAGAAATCGGACTTAAGTAGTCAATAAGTATGGATTCTTGGCTTTAGTTTTCAATTGGTTTAAATGAGTGACAAACAAAATTGTGCCCACAAATGGCCAAATTCCCGTAGAGCTCATCAAAATTTACATAAATTTTAATTTTCAAAATTTTATAGAAAAATTCTCAAATACAATTGAGAAATCGGACTTACATAGTCTATAAGTATAGATCTTTGGCTTTAATTTCCCATTGGTCCAAATGAGTGACAAAGAAATTTTATAGAAAAATTCTCAAATACAATTGAGAAATCGGACTTAAGTAGTCAATAAGTATGGATTCTTGGCTTTAGTTTTCAATTGGTTTAAATGAGTGACAAACAAAATTGTGCCCACAAATGGCCAAATTCCCGTAGAGCTCATCAAAATTTACATAAATTTTAATTTTCAAAATTTTATAGAAAAATTCTCAAATACAATTGAGAAATCGGACTTAAGTAGTCAATAAGTATGGATTCTTGGCTTTAGTTTTCAATTAGTTTAAATGAGTGACAAACATAATTGTGCCCACAAATGGCCAAATTCCCGTAGAGCTCATCAAAATTTACATAAATTTTAATTTTCAAAATTTTATAGAAAAATTCTCAAATACAATTGAGAAATCGGACTTACATAGTTTATAAGTATGGATCTTTGGCTTTAATTTCCCATTGGTCCAAATGAGTGACAAACAAATTTTATAGAAAAATTCTCAAATACAATTGAGAAATCGGACTTAAGTAGTCAATAAGTATGGATTCTTGGCTTTAGTTTTCAATTGGTTTAAATGAGTGACAACCAAAATTGTGCCCACAAATGGCCAAATTCCCGTAGAGCTCATCAAAATTTACATAAATTTTAATTTTCAAAATTTTATAGAAAAATTCTCAAATACAATTGAGAAATCGGACTTACATAGTCTATAAGTATGGATCTTTGGCTTTAATTTCCAATTGGTCCAAATGAGTGACAAACAAATTTTATAGAAAAATTCTCAAATACAATTGAGAAATCGGACTTAAGTAGTCAATAAGTATGGATTCTTGGCTTTAGTTTTAAATTAGTTTAAATGAGTGACAAACATAATTTTGCCCACAAATGGCCAAATTCCCGTAGAGCTCATCAAAATTTACATAAATTTTAATTTTCAAAATTTTATAGAAAAATTCTCAAATACAATTGAGAAATCGGACTTACATAGTCTATAAGTATGGATCTTTGGCTTTAATTTCCAATTGGTCCAAATGAGTGACAAACAAATTTTATAGAAAAATTCTCAAATACAATTGAGAAATCGGACTTAAGTAGTCAATAAGTATGGATTCTTGGCTTTAGTTTTCAATTGGTTTAAATGAGTGACAAACAAAATTGTGCCCACAAATGGCCAAATTCCCGTAGAGCTCATCAAAATTTACATAAATTTTAATTTTCAAAATTTTATAGAAAAATTCTCAAATACAATTGAGAAATCGGACTTACATAGTCTATGGATCTTTGGCTTTAATTTCCCATTGGTCCAAATGAGTGACAAACAAATTTTATAGAAAAATTCTCAAATACAATTGAGAAATCGGACTTAAGTAGTCAATAAGTATGGATTCTTGGCTTTAGTTTTCAATTAGTTTAAATGAGTGACAAACATAATTGTGCCCACAAATGGCCAAATTCCCGTAGAGCTCATCAAAATTTACATAAATTTTAATTTTCAAAATTTTATAGAAAAATTCTCAAATACAATTGAGAAATCGGACTTAAGTAGTCAATAATTATGGATTCTTGGCTTTAGTTTTCAATTAGTTTAAATGAGTGACAAACATAATTGTGCCCACAAATGGCCAAATTCCCGTAGAGCTCATCAAAATTTACATAAATTTTAATTTTCAAAATTTTATAGAAAAATTCTCAAATACAATTGAGAAATCGGACTTACATAGTTTATAAGTATGGATCTTTGGCTTTAATTTCCCATTGGTCCAAATGAGTGACAAACAAATTTTATAGAAAAATTCTCAAATACAATTGAGAAATCGGACTTACATAGTTTATAAGTATGGATCTTTGGCTTTAATTTCCAATTGGTCCAAATGAGTGACAAACAAATTTTATAGAAAAATTCTCAAATACAATTGAGAAATCGGACTTAAGTAGTCAATAAGTATGGATTCTTGGCTTTAGTTTTCAATTGGTTTAAATGAGTGACAAACAAAATTGTGCCCACAAATGGCCAAATTCCCGTAGAGCTCATCAAAATTTACATAAATTTTAATTTTCAAAATTTTATAGAAAAATTCTCAAATACAATTGAGAAATCGGACTTACATAGTCTATGGATCTTTGGCTTTAATTTCCCATTGGTCCAAATGAGTGACAAACAAATTTTATAGAAAAATTCTCAAATACAATTGAGAAATCGGACTTAAGTAGTCAATAAGTATGGATTCTTGGCTTTAGTTTTCAATTAGTTTAAATGAGTGACAAACATAATTGTGCCCACAAATGGCCAAATTCCCGTAGAGCTCATCAAAATTTACATAAATTTTAATTTTCAAAATTTTATAGAAAAATTCTCAAATACAATTGAGAAATCGGACTTAAGTAGTCAATAATTATGGATTCTTGGCTTTAGTTTTCAATTAGTTTAAATGAGTGACAAACATAATTGTGCCCACAAATGGCCAAATTCCCGTAGAGCTCATCAAAATTTACATAAATTTTAATTTTCAAAATTTTATAGAAAAATTCTCAAATACAATTGAGAAATCGGACTTACATAGTTTATAAGTATGGATCTTTGGCTTTAATTTCCCATTGGTCCAAATGAGTGACAAACAAATTTTATAGAAAAATTCTCAAATACAATTGAGAAATCGGACTTACATAGTCTATGGATCTTTGGCTTTAATTTCCCATTGGTCCAAATGAGTGACAAACAAATTTTATAGAAAAATTCTCAAATACAATTGAGAAATCGGACTTAAGTAGTCAATAATTATGGATTCTTGGCTTTAGTTTTCAATTAGTTTAAATGAGTGACAAACATAATTGTGCCCACAAATGGCCAAATTCCCGTAGAGCTCATCAAAATTTACATAAATTTTAATTTTCAAAATTTTATAGAAAAATTCTCAAATACAATTGAGAAATCGGACTTAAGTAGTCAATAAGTATGGATTCTTGGCTTTAGTTTTCAATTGGTTTAAATGAGTGACAAACAAAATTGTGCCCACAAATGGCCAAATTCCCGTAGAGCTCATCAAAATTTACATAAATTTTAATTTTCAAAATTTTATAGAAAAATTCTCAAATACAATTGAGAAATCGGACTTACATAGTCTATAAGTATGGATCTTTGGCTTTAATTTCCCATTGGTCCAAATGAGTGACAAACAAATTTTATAGAAAAATTCTCAAATACAATTGAGAAATCGGACTTAAGTAGTCAATAAGTATGGATTCTTGGCTTTAGTTTTCAATTGGTTTAAATGAGTGACAAACAAAATTGTGCCCACAAATGGCCAAATTCCCGTAGAGCTCATCAAAATTTACATAAATTTTAATTTTCAAAATTTTATAGAAAAATTCTCAAATACAATTGAGAAATCGGACTTACATAGTCTATAAGTATGGATCTTTGGCTTTAATTTCCAATTGGTCCAAATGAGTGACAAACAAATTTTATAGAAAAATTCTCAAATACAATTGAGAAATCGGACTTAAGTAGTCAATAAGTATGGATTCTTGGCTTTAGTTTTCAATTAGTTTAAATGAGTGACAAACAAAATTGTGCCCACAAATGGCCAAATTCCCGTAGAGCTCATCAAAATTTACATAAATTTTAATTTTCAAAATTTTATAGAAAAATTCTCAAATACAATTGAGAAATCGGACTTAAGTAGTCAATAAGTATGGATTCTTGGCTTTAGTTTTCAATTAGTTTAAATGAGTGACAAACAAAATTGTGCCCACAAATGGCCAAATTCCCGTAGAGCTCATCAAAATTTACATAAATTTTAATTTTCAAAATTTTATAGAAAAATTCTCAAATACAATTGAGAAATCGGACTTACATAGTCTATAAGTATGGATCTTTGGCTTTAATTTCCCATTGGTCCAAATGAGTGACAAACAAATTTTATAGAAAAATTCTCAAATACAATTGAGAAATCGGACTTAAGTAGTCAATAAGTATGGATTCTTGGCTTTAGTTTTCAATTGGTTTAAATGAGTGACAAACAAAATTGTGCCCACAAATAACCAAATTCCCGTAGAGCTCATCAAAATTTACATAAATTTTAATTTTCAAAATTTTATAGAAAAATTCTCAAATACAATTGAGAAATCGGACTTACATAGTCTATAAGTATGGATCTTTGGCTTTAATTTCCCATTGGTCCAAATGAGTGACAAACAAATTTTATAGAAAAATTCTCAAATACAATTGAGAAATCGGACTTAAGTAGTCAATAAGTATGGATTCTTGGCTTTAGTTTTCAATTGGTTTAAATGAGTGACAAACAAAATTGTGCCCACAAATAACCAAATTCCCGTAGAGCTCATCAAAATTTACATAAATTTTAATTTTCAAAATTTTATAGAAAAATTCTCAAATACAATTGAGAAATCGGACTTACATAGTCTATAAGTATGGATCTTTGGCTTTAATTTCCAATTGGTATAAATGAGTGACAAACAAATTTTATAGAAAAATTCTCAAATACAATTGAGAAATCGGACTTAAGTAGTCAATAAGTATGGATTCTTGGCTTTAGTTTTCAATTGGTTTAAATGAGTGACAAACAAAATTGTGCCCACAAATAACCAAATTCCCGTAGAGCTCATCAAAATTTACATAAATTTTAATTTTCAAAATTTTATAGAAAAATTCTCAAATACAATTGAGAAATCGGACTTACATAGTCTATAAGTATGGATCTTTGGCTTTAATTTCCCATTGGTCCAAATGAGTGACAAACAAATTTTATAGAAAAATTCTCAAATACAATTGAGAAATCGGACTTAAGTAGTCAATAAGTATGGATTCTTGGCTTTAGTTTTCAATTGGTTTAAATGAGTGACAAACAAAATTGTGCCCACAAATAACCAAATTCCCGTAGAGCTCATCAAAATTTACATAAATTTTAATTTTCAAAATTTTATAGAAAAATTCTCAAATACAATTGAGAAATCGGACTTACATAGTCTATAAGTATGGATCTTTGGCTTTAATTTCCAATTGGTCCAAATGAGTGACAAACAAATTTTATAGAAAAATTCTCAAATACAATTGAGAAATCGGACTTACATAGTCTATGGATCTTTGGCTTTAATTTCCCATTGGTCCAAATGAGTGACAAACAAATTTTATAGAAAAATTCTCAAATACAATTGAGAAATCGGACTTAAGTAGTCAATAAGTATGGATTCTTGGCTTTAGTTTTCAATTGGTTTAAATGAGTGACAAACAAAATTGTGCCCACAAATAACCAAATTCCCGTAGAGCTCATCAAAATTTACATAAATTTTAATTTTCAAAATTTTATAGAAAAATTCTCAAATACAATTGAGAAATCGGACTTACATAGTCTATAAGTATGGATCTTTGGCTTTAATTTCCAATTGGTCCAAATGAGTGACAAACAAATTTTATAGAAAAATTCTCAAATACAATTGAGAAATCGGACTTAAGTAGTCAATAAGTATGGATTCTTGGCTTTAGTTTTCAATTGGTTTAAATGAGTGACAAACAAAATTGTGCCCACAAATAACCAAATTCCCGTAGAGCTCATCAAAATTTACATAAATTTTAATTTTCAAAATTTTATAGAAAAATTCTCAAATACAATTGAGAAATCGGACTTACATAGTCTATAAGTATGGATCTTTGGCTTTAATTTCCCATTGGTCCAAATGAGTGACAAACAAATTTTATAGAAAAATTCTCAAATACAATTGAGAAATCGGACTTAAGTAGTCAATAAGTATGGATTCTTGGCTTTAGTTTTCAATTGGTTTAAATGAGTGACAAACAAAATTGTGCCCACAAATGGCCAAATTCCCGTAGAGCTCATCAAAATTTACATAAATTTTAATTTTCAAAATTTTATAGAAAAATTCTCAAATACAATTGAGAAATCGGACTTACATAGTCTATAAGTATGGATCTTTGGCTTTAATTTCCAATTGGTCCAAATGAGTGACAAACAAATTTTATAGAAAAATTCTCAAATACAATTGAGAAATCGGACTTAAGTAGTCAATAAGTATGGATTCTTGGCTTTAGTTTTCAATTGGTTTAAATGAGTGACAAACAAAATTGTGCCCACAAATAACCAAATTCCCGTAGAGCTCATCAAAATTTACATAAATTTTAATTTTCAAAATTTTATAGAAAAATTCTCAAATACAATTGAGAAATCGGACTTACATAGTCTATAAGTATGGATCTTTGGCTTTAATTTCCCATTGGTCCAAATGAGTGACAAACAAATTTTATAGAAAAATTCTCAAATACAATTGAGAAATCGGACTTAAGTAGTCAATAAGTATGGATTCTTGGCTTTAGTTTTCAATTGGTTTAAATGAGTGACAAACAAAATTGTGCCCACAAATAACCAAATTCCCGTAGAGCTCATCAAAATTTACATAAATTTTAATTTTCAAAATTTTATAGAAAAATTCTCAAATACAATTGAGAAACCGGACTTACATAGTCTATAAGTATGGATCTTTGGCTTTAATTTCCAATTGGTCCAAATGAGTGACAAACAAATTTTATAGAAAAATTCTCAAATACAATTGAGAAATCGGACTTACATAGTCTATGGATCTTTGGCTTTAATTTCCCATTGGTCCAAATGAGTGACAAACAAATTTTATAGAAAAATTCTCAAATACAATTGAGAAATCGGACTTAAGTAGTCAATAAGTATGGATTCTTGGCTTTAGTTTTCAATTGGTTTAAATGAGTGACAAACAAAATTGTGCCCACAAATGGCCAAATTCCCGTAGAGCTCATCAAAATTTACATAAATTTTAATTTTCAAAATTTTATAGAAAAATTCTCAAATACAATTGAGAAATCGGACTTACATAGTCTATAAGTATGGATCTTTGGCTTTAATTTCCCATTGGTCCAAATGAGTGACAAACAAATTTTATAGAAAAATTCTCAAATACAATTGAGAAATCGGACTTAAGTAGTCAATAAGTATGGATTCTTGGCTTTAGTTTTCAATTGGTTTAAATGAGTGACAAACAAAATTGTGCCCACAAATAACCAAATTCCCGTAGAGCTCATCAAAATTTACATAAATTTTAATTTTCAAAATTTTATAGAAAAATTCTCAAATACAATTGAGAAATCGGACTTACATAGTCTATAAGTATGGATCTTTGGCTTTAATTTCCAATTGGTCCAAATGAGTGACAAACAAATTTTATAGAAAAATTCTCAAATACAATTGAGAAATCGGACTTAAGTAGTCAATAAGTATGGATTCTTGGCTTTAGTTTTCAATTGGTTTAAATGAGTGACAAACAAAATTGTGCCCACAAATAACCAAATTCCCGTAGAGCTCATCAAAATTTACATAAATTTTAATTTTCAAAATTTTATAGAAAAATTCTCAAATACAATTGAGAAATCGGACTTACATAGTCTATAAGTATGGATCTTTGGCTTTAATTTCCAATTGGTCCAAATGAGTGACAAACAAATTTTATAGAAAAATTCTCAAATACAATTGAGAAATCGGACTTAAGTAGTCAATAAGTATGGATTCTTGGCTTTAGTTTTCAATTGGTTTAAATGAGTGACAAACAAAATTGTGCCCACAAATAACCAAATTCCCGTAGAGCTCATCAAAATTTACATAAATTTTAATTTTCAAAATTTTATAGAAAAATTCTCAAATACAATTGAGAAATCGGACTTACATAGTCTATAAGTATGGATCTTTGGCTTTAATTTCCAATTGGTCCAAATGAGTGACAAACAAATTTTATAGAAAAATTCTCAAATACAATTGAGAAATCGGACTTAAGTAGTCAATAAGTATGGATTCTTGGCTTTAGTTTTCAATTGGTTTAAATGAGTGACAAACAAAATTGTGCCCACAAATGGCCAAATTCCCGTAGAGCTCATCAAAATTTACATAAATTTTAATTTTCAAAATTTTATAGAAAAATTCTCAAATACAATTGAGAAATCGGACTTAAGTAGTCAATAAGTATGGATTCTTGGCTTTAGTTTTCAATTGGTTTAAATGAGTGACAAACAAAATTGTGCCCACAAATGGCCAAATTCCCGTAGAGCTCATCAAAATTTACATAAATTTTAATTTTCAAAATTTTATAGAAAAATTCTCAAATACAATTGAGAAATCGGACTTACATAGTCTATAAGTATGGATCTTTGGCTTTAATTTCCCATTGGTCCAAATGAGTGACAAACAAATTTTATAGAAAAATTCTCAAATACAATTGAGAAATCGGACTTAAGTAGTCAATAAGTATGGATTCTTGGCTTTAGTTTTCAATTGGTTTAAATGAGTGACAAACAAAATTGTGCCCACAAATAACCAAATTCCCGTAGAGCTCATCAAAATTTACATAAATTTTAATTTTCAAAATTTTATAGAAAAATTCTCAAATACAATTGAGAAATCGGACTTACATAGTCTATAAGTATGGATCTTTGGCTTTAATTTCCAATTGGTCCAAATGAGTGACAAACAAATTTTATAGAAAAATTCTCAAATACAATTGAGAAATCGGACTTAAGTAGTCAATAAGTATGGATTCTTGGCTTTAGTTTTCAATTGGTTTAAATGAGTGACAAACAAAATTGTGCCCACAAATAACCAAATTCCCGTAGAGCTCATCAAAATTTACATAAATTTTAATTTTCAAAATTTTATAGAAAAATTCTCAAATACAATTGAGAAATCGGACTTACATAGTCTATAAGTATGGATCTTTGGCTTTAATTTCCAATTGGTCCAAATGAGTGACAAACAAATTTTATAGAAAAATTCTCAAATACAATTGAGAAATCGGACTTAAGTAGTCAATAAGTATGGATTCTTGGCTTTAGTTTTCAATTGGTTTAAATGAGTGACAAACAAAATTGTGCCCACAAATAACCAAATTCCCGTAGAGCTCATCAAAATTTACATAAATTTTAATTTTCAAAATTTTATAGAAAAATTCTCAAATACAATTGAGAAATCGGACTTACATAGTCTATAAGTATGGATCTTTGGCTTTAATTTCCAATTGGTCCAAATGAGTGACAAACAAATTTTATAGAAAAATTCTCAAATACAATTGAGAAATCGGACTTAAGTAGTCAATAAGTATGGATTCTTGGCTTTAGTTTTCAATTGGTTTAAATGAGTGACAAACAAAATTGTGCCCACAAATGGCCAAATTCCCGTAGAGCTCATCAAAATTTACATAAATTTTAATTTTCAAAATTTTATAGAAAAATTCTCAAATACAATTGAGAAATCGGACTTAAGTAGTCAATAAGTATGGATTCTTGGCTTTAGTTTTCAATTGGTTTAAATGAGTGACAAACAAAATTGTGCCCACAAATGGCCAAATTCCCGTAGAGCTCATCAAAATTTACATAAATTTTAATTTTCAAAATTTTATAGAAAAATTCTCAAATACAATTGAGAAATCGGACTTAAGTAGTCAATAAGTATGGATTCTTGGCTTTAGTTTTCAATTGGTTTAAATGAGTGACAAACAAAATTGTGCCCACAAATGGCCAAATTCCCGTAGAGCTCATCAAAATTTACATAAATTTTAATTTTCAAAATTTTATAGAAAAATTCTCAAATACAATTGAGAAATCGGACTTACATAGTCTATAAGTATGGATCTTTGGCTTTAATTTCCCATTGGTCCAAATGAGTGACAAACAAATTTTATAAAAAAATTCTCAAATACAATTGAGAAATCGGACTTACATAGTCTATAAGTATAGATCTTTGGCTTTAATTTCCAATTGGTCCAAATGAGTGACAAACAAATTTTATAGAAAAATTCTCAAATACAATTGAGAAATCGGACTTAAGTAGTCAATAAGTATGGATTCTTGGCTTTAGTTTTCAATTGGTTTAAATGAGTGACAAACAAAATTGTGCCCACAAATGGCCAAATTCCCGTAGAGCTCATCAAAATTTACATAAATTTTAATTTTCAAAATTTTATAGAAAAATTCTCAAATACAATTGAGAAATCGGACTTACATAGTCTATGAGTATAGATCTTTGGCTTTAATTTCCCATTGGTCCAAATGAGTGACAAACAAATTTTATAGAAAAATTCTCAAATACAATTGAGAAATCGGACTTAAGTAGTCAATAAGTATGGATTCTTGGCTTTAGTTTTCAATTGGTTAAATGAGTGACAAACAAAATTGTGCCCACAAATGGCCAAATTCCCGTAGAGCTCATCAAAATTTACATAAATTTTAATTTTCAAAATTTTATAGAAAAATTCTCAAATACAATTGAGAAATCGGACTTACATAGTCTATAAGTATGGATCTTTGGCTTTAATTTCCCATTGGTCCAAATGAGTGACAAACAAATTTTATAGAAAAATTCTCAAATACAATTGAGAAATCGGACTTACATAGTCTATAAGTATAGATCTTTGGCTTTAATTTCCCATTGGTCCAAATGAGTGACAAACAAATTTTATAGAAAAATTCTCAAATACTATTGAGAAATCGGACTTAAGTAGTCAATAAGTATGGATTCTTGGCTTTAGTTTTCAATTGGTTTAAATGAGTGACAAACAAAATTGTGCCCACAAATAACCAAATTCCCGTAGAGCTCATCAAAATTTACATAAATTTTAATTTTCAAAATTTTATAGAAAAATTCTCAAATACAATTGAGAAATCGGACTTACATAGTCTATAAGTATGGATCTTTGGCTTTAATTTCCAATTGGTCCAAATGAGTGACAAACAAATTTTATAGAAAAATTCTCAAATACAATTGAGAAATCGGACTTAAGTAGTCAATAAGTATGGATTCTTGGCTTTAGTTTTCAATTGGTTTAAATGAGTGACAAACAAAATTGTGCCCACAAATAACCAAATTCCCGTAGAGCTCATCAAAATTTACATAAATTTTAATTTTCAAAATTTTATAGAAAAATTCTCAAATACAATTGAGAAATCGGACTTACATAGTCTATAAGTATGGATCTTTGGCTTTAATTTCCAATTGGTCCAAATGAGTGACAAACAAATTTTATAGAAAAATTCTCAAATACAATTGAGAAATCGGACTTAAGTAGTCAATAAGTATGGATTCTTGGCTTTAGTTTTCAATTGGTTTAAATGAGTGACAAACAAAATTGTGCCCACAAATGGCCAAATTCCCGTAGAGCTCATCAAAATTTACATAAATTTTAATTTTCAAAATTTTATAGAAAAATTCTCAAATACAATTGAGAAATCGGACTTACATATTCTATAAGTATGGATCTTTGGCTTTAATTTCCAATTGGTCCAAATGAGTGACAAACAAATTTTATAGAAAAATTCTCAAATACAATTGAGAAATCGGACTTAAGTAGTCAATAAGTATGGATTCTTGGCTTTAGTTTTCAATTGGTTTAAATGAGTGACAAACAAAATTGTGCCCACAAATAACCAAATTCCCGTAGAGCTCATCAAAATTTACATAAATTTTAATTTTCAAAATTTTATAGAAAAATTCTCAAATACAATTGAGAAATCGGACTTACATAGTCTATAAGTATGGATTCTTGGCTTTAGTTTTCAATTGGTTTAAATGAGTGACAAACAAAATTGTGCCCACAAATGGCCAAATTCCCGTAGAGCTCATCAAAATTTACATAAATTTTAATTTTCAAAATTTTATAGAAAAATTCTCAAATACAATTGAGAAATCGGACTTACATAGTCTATAAGTATGGATCTTTGGCTTTAATTTCCCATTGGTCCAAATGAGTGACAAACAAATTTTATAAAAAAATTCTCAAATACAATTGAGAAATCGGACTTACATAGTCTATAAGTATGGATCTTTGGCTTAAATTTCCCATTGGTCCAAATGAGTGACAAACAAATTTTATAGAAAAATTCTCAAATACAATTGAGAAATCGGACTTAAGTAGTCAATAAGTATGGATTCTTGGCTTTAGTTTTCAATTGGTTTAAATGAGTGACAAACAAAATTGTGCCCACAAATAACCAAATTCCCGTAGAGCTCATCAAAATTTACATAAATTTTAATTTTCAAAATTTTATAGAAAAATTCTCAAATACAATTGAGAAATCGGACTTACATAGTCTATAAGTATGGATCTTTGGCTTTAATTTCCAATTGGTCCAAATGAGTGACAAACAAATTTTATAGAAAAATTCTCAAATACAATTGAGAAATCGGACTTAAGTAGTCAATAAGTATGGATTCTTGGCTTTAGTTTTCAATTGGTTTAAATGAGTGACAAACAAAATTGTGCCCACAAATAACCAAATTCCCGTAGAGCTCATCAAAATTTACATAAATTTTAATTTTCAAAATTTTATAGAAAAATTCTCAAATACAATTGAGAAATCGGACTTACATAGTCTATAAGTATGGATCTTTGGCTTTAATTTCCAATTGGTCCAAATGAGTGACAAACAAATTTTATAGAAAAATTCTCAAATACAATTGAGAAATCGGACTTAAGTAGTCAATAAGTATGGATTCTTGGCTTTAGTTTTCAATTGGTTTAAATGAGTGACAAACAAAATTGTGCCCACAAATGGCCAAATTCCCGTAGAGCTCATCAAAATTTACATAAATTTTAATTTTCAAAATTTTATAGAAAAATTCTCAAATACAATTGAGAAATCGGACTTACATAGTCTATAAGTATGGATCTTTGGCTTTAATTTCCAATTGGTCCAAATGAGTGACAAACAAATTTTATAGAAAAATTCTCAAATACAATTGAGAAATCGGACTTAAGTAGTCAATAAGTATGGATTCTTGGCTTTAGTTTTCAATTGGTTTAAATGAGTGACAAACAAAATTGTGCCCACAAATAACCAAATTCCCGTAGAGCTCATCAAAATTTACATAAATTTTAATTTTCAAAATTTTATAGAAAAATTCTCAAATACAATTGAGAAATCGGACTTACATAGTCTATAAGTATGGATCTTTGGCTTTAATTTCCCATTGGTCCAAATGAGTGACAAACAAATTTTATAGAAAAATTCTCAAATACAATTGAGAAATCGGACTTAAGTAGTCAATAAGTATGGATTCTTGGCTTTAGTTTTCAATTGGTTTAAATGAGTGACAAACAAAATTGTGCCCACAAATAACCAAATTCCCGTAGAGCTCATCAAAATTTACATAAATTTTAATTTTCAAAATTTTATAGAAAAATTCTCAAATACAATTGAGAAATCGGACTTACATAGTCTATAAGTATGGATCTTTGGCTTTAATTTCCAATTGGTCCAAATGAGTGACAAACAAATTTTATAGAAAAATTCTCAAATACAATTGAGAAATCGGACTTACATAGTCTATGGATCTTTGGCTTTAATTTCCCATTGGTCCAAATGAGTGACAAACAAATTTTATAGAAAAATTCTCAAATACAATTGAGAAATCGGACTTACATAGTCTATAAGTATGGATCTTTGGCTTTAATTTCCAATTGGTCCAAATGAGTGACAAACAAATTTTATAGAAAAATTCTCAAATACAATTGAGAAATCGGACTTAAGTAGTCAATAAGTATGGATTCTTGGCTTTAGTTTTCAATTGGTTTAAATGAGTGACAAACAAAATTGTGCCCACAAATAACCAAATTCCCGTAGAGCTCATCAAAATTTACATAAATTTTAATTTTCAAAATTTTATAGAAAAATTCTCAAATACAATTGAGAAATCGGACTTACATAGTCTATAAGTATGGATCTTTGGCTTTAATTTCCCATTGGTCCAAATGAGTGACAAACAAATTTTATAGAAAAATTCTCAAATACAATTGAGAAATCGGACTTAAGTAGTCAATAAGTATGGATTCTTGGCTTTAGTTTTCAATTGGTTTAAATGAGTGACAAACAAAATTGTGCCCACAAATAACCAAATTCCCGTAGAGCTCATCAAAATTTACATAAATTTTAATTTTCAAAATTTTATAGAAAAATTCTCAAATACAATTGAGAAATCGGACTTACATAGTCTATAAGTATGGATCTTTGGCTTTAATTTCCCATTGGTCCAAATGAGTGACAAACAAATTTTATAGAAAAATTCTCAAATACAATTGAGAAATCGGACTTAAGTAGTTAATAAGTATGGATTCTTGGCTTTAGTTTTCAATTGGTTTAAATGAGTGACAAACAAAATTGTGCCCACAAATAACCAAATTCCCGTAGAGCTCATCAAAATTTACATAAATTTTAATTTTCAAAATTTTATAGAAAAATTCTCAAATACAATTGAGAAATCGGACTTACATAGTCTATAAGTATGGATCTTTGGCTTTAATTTCCAATTGGTCCAAATGAGTGACAAACAAATTTTATAGAAAAATTCTCAAATACAATTGAGAAATCGGACTTACATAGTCTATGGATCTTTGGCTTTAATTTCCCATTGGTCCAAATGAGTGACAAACAAATTTTATAGAAAAATTCTCAAATACAATTGAGAAATCGGACTTAAGTAGTCAATAAGTATGGATTCTTGGCTTTAGTTTTCAATTGGTTTAAATGAGTGACAAACAAAATTGTGCCCACAAATGGCCAAATTCCCGTAGAGCTCATCAAAATTTACATAAATTTTAATTTTCAAAATTTTATAGAAAAATTCTCAAATACAATTGAGAAATCGGACTTACATAGTCTATAAGTATGGATCTTTGGCTTTAATTTCCAATTGGTCCAAATGAGTGACAAACAAATTTTATAGAAAAATTCTCAAATACAATTGAGAAATCGGACTTAAGTAGTCAATAAGTGTGGATTCTTGGCTTTAGTTTTCAATTGGTTTAAATGAGTGACAAACAAAATTGTGCCCACAAATAACCAAATTCCCGTAGAGCTCATCAAAATTTACATAAATTTTAATTTTCAAAATTTTATAGAAAAATTCTCAAATACAATTGAGAAATCGGACTTACATAGTCTATAAGTATGGATCTTTGGCTTTAATTTCCAATTGGTCCAAATGAGTGACAAACAAATTTTATAGAAAAATTCTCAAATACAATTGAGAAATCGGACTTAAGTAGTCAATAAGTATGGATTCTTGGCTTTAGTTTTCAATTGGTTTAAATGAGTGACAAACAAAATTGTGCCCACAAATGGCCAAATTCCCGTAGAGCTCATCAAAATTTACATAAATTTTAATTTTCAAAATTTTATAGAAAAATTCTCAAATACAATTGAGAAATCGGACTTACATAGTCTATAAGTATGGATCTTTGGCTTTAATTTCCAATTGGTCCAAATGAGTGACAAACAAATTTTATAGAAAAATTCTCAAATACAATTGAGAAATCGGACTTAAGTAGTCAATAAGTATGGATTCTTGGCTTTAGCTTTCAATTGGTTTAAATGAGTGACAAACAAAATTGTGCCCACAAATGGCCAAATTCCCGTAGAGCTCATCAAAATTTACATAAATTTTAATTTTCAAAATTTTATAGAAAAATTCTCAAATACAATTGAGAAATCGGACTTACATAGTCTATAAGTATGGATCTTTGGCTTTAATTTCCAATTGGTCCAAATGAGTGACAAACAAATTTTATAGAAAAATTCTCAAATACAATTGAGAAATCGGACTTAAGTAGTCAATAAGTATGGATTCTTGGCTTTAGTTTTCAATTGGTTTAAATGAGTGACAAACAAAATTGTGCCCACAAATAACCAAATTCCCGTAGAGCTCATCAAAATTTACATAAATTTTAATTTTCAAAATTTTATAGAAAAATTCTCAAATACAATTGAGAAATCGGACTTACATAGTCTATAAGTATGGATCTTTGGCTTTAATTTCCCATTGGTCCAAATGAGTGACAAACAAATTTTATAGAAAAATTCTCAAATACAATTGAGAAATCGGACTTAAGTAGTCAATAAGTATGGATTCTTGGCTTTAGTTTTCAATTGGTTTAAATGAGTGACAAACAAAATTGTGCCCACAAATAACCAAATTCTCGTAGAGCTCATCAAAATTTACATAAATTTTAATTTTCAAAATTTTATAGAAAAATTCTCAAATACAATTGAGAAATCGGACTTACATAGTCTATAAGTATGGATCTTTGGCTTTAATTTCCAATTGGTCCAAATGAGTGACAAACAAATTTTATAGAAAAATTCTCAAATACAATTGAGAAATCGGACTTAAGTAGTCAATAAGTATGGATTCTTGGCTTTAGTTTTCAATTGGTTTAAATGAGTGACAAACAAAATTGTGCCCACAAATGGCCAAATTCCCGTAGAGCTCATCAAAATTTACATAAATTTTAATTTTCAAAATTTTATAGAAAAATTCTCAAATACAATTGAGAAATCGGACTTACATAGTCTATAAGTATGGATCTTTGGCTTTAATTTCCAATTGGTCCAAATGAGTGACAAACAAATTTTATAGAAAAATTCTCAAATACAATTGAGAAATCGGACTTAAGTAGTCAATAAGTATGGATTCTTGGCTTTAGTTTTCAATTGGTTTAAATGAGTGACAAACAAAATTGTGCCCACAAATAACCAAATTCCCGTAGAGCTCATCAAAATTTACATAAATTTTAATTTTCAAAATTTTATAGAAAAATTCTCAAATACAATTGAGAAATCGGACTTACATAGTCTATAAGTATGGATCTTTGGCTTTAATTTCCCATTGGTCCAAATGAGTGACAAACAAATTTTATAGAAAAATTCTCAAATACAATTGAGAAATCGGACTTAAGTAGTCAATAAGTATGGATTCTTGGCTTTAGTTTTCAATTGGTTTAAATGAGTGACAAACAAAATTGTGCCCACAAATAACCAAATTCCCGTAGAGCTCATCAAAATTTACATAAATTTTAATTTTCAAAATTTTATAGAAAAATTCTCAAATACAATTGAGAAATCGGACTTACATAGTCTATAAGTATGGATCTTTGGCTTTAATTTCCAATTGGTCCAAATGAGTGACAAACAAATTTTATAGAAAAATTCTCAAATACAATTGAGAAATCGGACTTACATAGTCTATGGATCTTTGGCTTTAATTTCCCATTGGTCCAAATGAGTGACAAACAAATTTTATAGAAAAATTCTCAAATACAATTGAGAAATCGGACTTAAGTAGTCAATAAGTATGGATTCTTGGCTTTAGT
Source organism: Lypha dubia (assembly GCA_947311025.1). Classification (NCBI taxonomy): domain Eukaryota; kingdom Metazoa; phylum Arthropoda; class Insecta; order Diptera; family Tachinidae; genus Lypha; species Lypha dubia. The sequence goes on along the minus strand of OX371260.1, from coordinate 24,187,891 downwards.
TTTCAATTGGTTTAAATGAGTGACAAACAAAATTGTGCCCACAAATAACCAAATTCCCGTAGAGCTCATCAAAATTTACATAAATTTTAATTTTCAAAATTTTATAGAAAAATTCTCAAATACAATTGAGAAATCGGACTTACATAGTCTATAAGTATGGATCTTTGGCTTTAATTTCCAATTGGTCCAAATGAGTGACAAACAAATTTTATAGAAAAATTCTCAAATACAATTGAGAAATCGGACTTAAGTAGTCAATAAGTATGGATTCTTGGCTTTAGTTTTCAATTGGTTTAAATGAGTGACAAACAAAATTGTGCCCACAAATAACCAAATTCCCGTAGAGCTCATCAAAATTTACATAAATTTTAATTTTCAAAATTTTATAGAAAAATTCTCAAATACAATTGAGAAATCGGACTTACATAGTCTATAAGTATGGAACTTTGGCTTTAATTTCCCATTGGTCCAAATGAGTGACAAACAAATTTTATAGAAAAATTCTCAAATACAATTGAGAAATCGGACTTAAGTAGTCAATAAGTATGGATTCTTGGCTTTAGTTTTCAATTGGTTTAAATGAGTGACAAACAAAATTGTGCCCACAAATAACCAAATTCCCGTAGAGCTCATCAAAATTTACATAAATTTTAATTTTCAAAATTTTATAGAAAAATTCTCAAATACAATTGAGAAATCGGACTTACATAGTCTATAAGTATGGATCTTTGGCTTTAATTTCCAATTGGTCCAAATGAGTGACAAACAAATTTTATAGAAAAATTCTCAAATACAATTGAGAAATCGGACTTAAGTAGTCAATAAGTATGGATTCTTGGCTTTAGTTTTCAATTGGTTTAAATGAGTGACAAACAAAATTGTGCCCACAAATAACCAAATTCCCGTAGAGCTCATCAAAATTTACATAAATTTTAATTTTCAAAATTTTATAGAAAAATTCTCAAATACAATTGAGAAATCGGACTTAAGTAGTCAATAAGTATGGATTCTTGGCTTTAGTTTTCAATTGGTTTAAATGAGTGACAAACAAAATTGTGCCCACAAATGGCCAAATTCCCGTAGAGCTCATCAAAATTTACATAAATTTTAATTTTCAAAATTTTATAGAAAAATTCTCAAATACAATTGAGAAATCGGACTTAAGTAGTCAATAAGTATGGATTCTTGCCTTTAGTTTTCAATTGGTTTAAATGAGTGACAAACAAAATTGTGCCCACAAATGGCCAAATTCCCGTAGAGCTCATCAAAATTTACATAAATTTTAATTTTCAAAATTTTATAGAAAAATTCTCAAATACAATTGAGAAATCGGACTTACATAGTCTATAAGTATAGATCTTTGGCTTTAATTTCCCATTGGTCCAAATGAGTGACAAACAAATTTTATAGAAAAATTCTCAAATACAATTGAGAAATCGGACTTAAGTAGTCAATAAGTATGGATTCTTGGCTTTAGTTTTCAATTGGTTTAAATGAGTGACAAACAAAATTGTGCCCACAAATGGCCAAATTCCCGTAGAGCTCATCAAAATTTACATAAATTTTAATTTTCAAAATTTTATAGAAAAATTCTCAAATACAATTGAGAAATCGGACTTACATAGTCTATAAGTATAGATCTTTGGCTTTAATTTCCCATTGGTCCAAATGAGTGACAAACAAATTTTATAGAAAAATTCTCAAATACAATTGAGAAATCGGACTTAAGTAGTCAATAAGTATGGATTCTTGGCTTTAGTTTTCAATTGGTTAAATGAGTGACAAACAAAATTGTGCCCACAAATGGCCAAATTCCCGTAGAGCTCATCAAAATTTACATAAATTTTAATTTTCAAAATTTTATAGAAAAATTCTCAAATACAATTGAGAAATCGGACTTACATAGTCTATAAGTATGGATCTTTGGCTTTAATTTCCCATTGGTCCAAATGAGTGACAAACAAATTTTATAGAAAAATTCTCAAATACAATTGAGAAATCGGACTTACATAGTCTATAAGTATAGATCTTTGGCTTTAATTTCCCATTGGTCCAAATGAGTGACAAACAAATTTTATAGAAAAATTCTCAAATACTATTGAGAAATCGGACTTAAGTAGTCAATAAGTATGGATTCTTGGCTTTAGTTTTCAATTGGTTTAAATGAGTGACAAACAAAATTCTGCCCACAAATGGCCAAATTCCCGTAGAGCTCATCAAAATTTACATAAATTTTAATTTTCAAAATTTTATAGAAAAATTCTCAAATACAATTGAGAAATCGGACTTAAGTAGTCAATAAGTATGGATTCTTGGCTTTAGTTTTCAATTGGTTTAAATGAGTGACAAACAAAATTGTGCCCACAAATGGCCAAATTCCCGTAGAGCTCATCAAAATTTACATAAATTTTAATTTTCAAAATTTTATAGAAAAATTCTCAAATACAATTGAGAAATCGGACTTAAGTAGTCAATAAGTATGGATTCTTGGCTTTGGTTTTCAATTGGTTTAAATGAGTGACAAACAAAATTGTGCCCACAAATGGCCAAATTCCCGTAGAGCTCATCAAAATTTACATAAATTTTAATTTTCAAAATTTTATAGAAAAATTCTCAAATACAATTGAGAAATCGGACTTAAGTAGTCAATAAGTATGGATTCTTGGCTTTAGTTTTCAATTGGTTTAAATGAGTGACAAACAAAATTGTGCCCACAAATAACCAAATTCCCGTAGAGCTCATCAAAATTTACATAAATTTTAATTTTCAAAATTTTATAGAAAAATTCTCAAATACAATTGAGAAATCGGACTTACATAGTCTATGGATCTTTGGCTTTAATTTCCCATTGGTCCAAATGAGTGACAAACAAATTTTATAGAAAAATTCTCAAATACAATTGAGAAATCGGACTTACATAGTCTATGGATCTTTGGCTTTAATTTCCCATTGGTCCAAATGAGTGACAAACAAATTTTATAGAAAAATTCTCAAATACAATTGAGAAATCGGACTTAAGTAGTCAATAAGTATGGATTCTTGGCTTTAGTTTTCAATTGGTTTAAATGAGTGACAAACAAAATTGTGCCCACAAATGGCCAAATTCCCGTAGAGCTCATCAAAATTTACATAAATTTTAATTTTCAAAATTTTATAGAAAAATTCTCAAATACAATTGAGAAATCGGACTTACATAGTCTATAAGTATGGATCTTTGGCTTTAATTTCCAATTGGTCCAAATGAGTGACAAACAAATTTTATAGAAAAATTCTCAAATACAATTGAGAAATCGGACTTAAGTAGTCAATAAGTATGGATTCTTGGCTTTAGTTTTCAATTGGTTTAAATGAGTGACAAACAAAATTGTGCCCACAAATAACCAAATTCCCGTAGAGCTCATCAAAATTTACATAAATTTTAATTTTCAAAATTTTATAGAAAAATTCTCAAATACAATTGAGAAATCGGACTTACATAGTCTATAAGTATGGATCTTTGGCTTTAATTTCCCATTGGTCCAAATGAGTGACAAACAAATTTTATAGAAAAATTCTCAAATACAATTGAGAAATCGGACTTAAGTAGTCAATAAGTATGGATTCTTGGCTTTAGTTTTCAATTGGTTTAAATGAGTGACAAACAAAATTGTGCCCACAAATGGCCAAATTCCCGTAGAGCTCATCAAAATTTACATAAATTTTAATTTTCAAAATTTTATAGAAAAATTCTCAAATACAATTGAGAAATCGGACTTACATAGTCTATAAGTATGGATCTTTGGCTTTAATTTCCAATTGGTCCAAATGAGTGACAAACAAATTTTATAGAAAAATTCTCAAATACAATTGAGAAATCGGACTTAAGTAGTCAATAAGTATGGATTCTTGGCTTTAGTTTTCAATTGGTTTAAATGAGTGACAAACAAAATTGTGCCCACAAATAACCAAATTCCCGTAGAGCTCATCAAAATTTACATAAATTTTAATTTTCAAAATTTTATAGAAAAATTCTCAAATACAATTGAGAAATCGGACTTACATAGTCTATAAGTATGGATCTTTGGCTTTAATTTCCAATTGGTCCAAATGAGTGACAAACAAATTTTATAGAAAAATTCTCAAATACAATTGAGAAATCGGACTTAAGTAGTCAATAAGTATGGATTCTTGGCTTTAGTTTTCAATTGGTTTAAATGAGTGACAAACAAAATTGTGCCCACAAATAACCAAATTCCCGTAGAGCTCATCAAAATTTACATAAATTTTAATTTTCAAAATTTTATAGAAAAATTCTCAAATACAATTGAGAAATCGGACTTACATAGTCTATAAGTATGGATCTTTGGCTTTAATTTCCAATTGGTCCAAATGAGTGACAAACAAATTTTATAGAAAAATTCTCAAATACAATTGAGAAATCGGACTTAAGTAGTCAATAAGTATGGATTCTTGGCTTTAGTTTTCAATTGGTTTAAATGAGTGACAAACAAAATTGTGCCCACAAATAACCAAATTCCCGTAGAGCTCATCAAAATTTACATAAATTTTAATTTTCAAAATTTTATAGAAAAATTCTCAAATACAATTGAGAAATCGGACTTACATAGTCTATAAGTATGGATCTTTGGCTTTAATTTCCCATTGGTCCAAATGAGTGACAAACAAATTTTATAGAAAAATTCTCAAATACAATTGAGAAATCGGACTTAAGTAGTCAATAAGTATGGATTCTTGGCTTTAGTTTTCAATTGGTTTAAATGAGTGACAAACAAAATTGTGCCCACAAATGGCCAAATTCCCGTAGAGCTCATCAAAATTTACATAAATTTTAATTTTCAAAATTTTATAGAAAAATTCTCAAATACAATTGAGAAATCGGACTTACATAGTCTATAAGTATGGATCTTTGGCTTTAATTTCCCATTGGTCCAAATGAGTGACAAACAAAATTGTGCCCACAAATGGCCAAATTCCCGTAGAGCTCATCAAAATTTACATAAATTTTAATTTTCAAAATTTTATAGAAAAATTCTCAAATACAATTGAGAAATCGGACTTACATAGTCTATAAGTATGGATCTTTGGCTTTAATTTCCCATTGGTCCAAATGAGTGACAAACAAATTTTATAAAAAAATTCTCAAATACAATTGAGAAATCGGACTTACATAGTCTATAAGTATAGATCTTTGGCTTTAATTTCCCATTGGTCCAAATGAGTGACAAACAAATTTTATAGAAAAATTCTCAAATACAATTGAGAAATCGGACTTAAGTAGTCAATAAGTATGGATTCTTGGCTTTAGTTTTCAATTGGTTTAAATGAGTGACAAACAAAATTGTGCCCACAAATGGCCAAATTCCCGTAGAGCTCATCAAAATTTACATAAATTTTAATTTTCAAAATTTTATAGAAAAATTCTCAAATACAATTGAGAAATCGGACTTACATAGTCTATAAGTATAGATCTTTGGCTTTAATTTCCCATTGGTCCAAATGAGTGACAAACAAATTTTATAGAAAAATTCTCAAATACAATTGAGAAATCGGACTTAAGTAGTCAATAAGTATGGATTCTTGGCTTTAGTTTTCAATTGGTTAAATGAGTGACAAACAAAATTGTGCCCACAAATGGCCAAATTCCCGTAGAGCTCATCAAAATTTACATAAATTTTAATTTTCAAAATTTTATAGAAAAATTCTCAAATACAATTGAGAAATCGGACTTACATAGTCTATAAGTATGGATCTTTGGCTTTAATTTCCCATTGGTCCAAATGAGTGACAAACAAATTTTATAGAAAAATTCTCAAATACAATTGAGAAATCGGACTTACATAGTCTATAAGTATAGATCTTTGGCTTTAATTTCCCATTGGTCCAAATGAGTGACAAACAAATTTTATAGAAAAATTCTCAAATACTATTGAGAAATCGGACTTAAGTAGTCAATAAGTATGGATTCTTGGCTTTAGTTTTCAATTGGTTTAAATGAGTGACAAACAAAATTGTGCCCACAAATGGCCAAATTCCCGTAGAGCTCATCAAAATTTACATAAATTTTAATTTTCAAAATTTTATAGAAAAATTCTCAAATACAATTGAGAAATCGGACTTAAGTAGTCAATAAGTATGGATTCTTGGCTTTAGTTTTCAATTGGTTTAAATGAGTGACAAACAAAATTGTGCCCACAAATGGCCAAATTCCCGTAGAGCTCATCAAAATTTACATAAATTTTAATTTTCAAAATTTTATAGAAAAATTCTCAAATACAATTGAGAAATCGGACTTAAGTAGTCAATAAGTATGGATTCTTGGCTTTGGTTTTCAATTGGTTTAAATGAGTGACAAACAAAATTGTGCCCACAAATGGCCAAATTCCCGTAGAGCTCATCAAAATTTACATAAATTTTAATTTTCAAAATTTTATAGAAAAATTCTCAAATACAATTGAGAAATCGGACTTACATAGTCTATAAGTATGGATCTTTGGCTTTAATTTCCCATTGGTCCAAATGAGTGACAAACAAATTTTATAGAAAAATTCTCAAATACAATTGAGAAATCGGACTTAAGTAGTCAATAAGTATGGATTCTTGGCTTTAGTTTTCAATTGGTTTAAATGAGTGACAAACAAAATTGTGCCCACAAATGGCCAAATTCCCGTAGAGCTCATCAAAATTTACATAAATTTTAATTTTCAAAATTTTATAGAAAAATTCTCAAATACAATTGAGAAATCGGACTTACATAGTCTATAAGTATAGATCTTTGGCTTTAATTTCCCATTGGTCCAAATGAGTGACAAACAAATTTTATAGAAAAATTCTCAAATACAATTGAGAAATCGGACTTAAGTAGTCAATAAGTATGGATTCTTGGCTTTAATTTCCCACTGCTCCAAATGAGTGACAAACAAAAATATGCCCTCAAATGGAAAAAATTCTCTCAGAGATTATCAAAATTTACATAAATTTTAATTTCAAAATTTTATAGAAAAATTCTCAAATACAATTGAGAAATCGGACTTAAGTAGTCAATAAGTATGGATTCTTGGCTTTAGTTTTCAATTGGTTTAAATGAGTGACAAACAAAATTGTGCCCACAAATGGCCAAATTCCCGTGGAGCTCATCAAAATTTACATAAATTTTAATTTTCAAAATTTCATAGAAAAATTCTCAAATACAATTGAGAAATCGGACTTACATAGTCTATAAGTATAGATCTTTGGCTTTAATTTCCCATTGGTCCAAATAAGTGACAAACAAATTTTATAGAAAAATTCTCAAATACAATTGAGAAATCGGACTTAAGTAGTCAATAAGTATGGATTCTTGGCTTTAATTTCCCATTGGTCCAAATAAGTGACAAACAAATTTTAAAGAAAAATTCTCAAATACAATTGAGAAATCGGACTAACATAGTCTATAAGTATAGATCTTTGGCTTTAATTTCCCATTGGTCCAAATGAGTGACAAACAAATTTTATAGAAAAATTCTCAAATACAATTGAGAAATCGGACTTAAGTAGTCAATAAGTATGGATTCTTGGCTTTAATTTTCCACTGCTCCAAATGAGTGACAAACAAAAATATGCCCTCAAATGGCAAAAATTCTCTCAGAGATTATCAAAATTTACATAAATTTTAATTTTCAAAATTTTATAGAAAAATTCTCAAATACAATTGAGAAATCGGACTTACATAGTCTATAAGTATAGATCTTTGGCTTTAATTTCCCATTGGTCCAAATAAGTGACAAACAAATTTTATAGAAAAATTCTCAAATACAATTGAGAAATCGGACTAACATAGTCTATAAGTATAGATCTTTGGCTTTAATTTCCCATTGGTCCAAATGAGTGACAAACAAATTTTATAGAAAAATTCTCAAATACAATTGAGAAATCGGACTTAAGTAGTCAATAAGTATGGATTCTTGGCTTTAATTTTCCACTGCTCCAAATGAGTGACAAACAAAAATATGCCCTCAAATGGCAAAAATTCTCTCAGAGATTATCAAAATTTACATAAATTTTAATTTTCAAAATTTTATAGAAAAATTCTCAAATACAATTGAGAAATCGGACTTACATAGTCTATAAGTATAGATCTTTGGCTTTAATTTCCCATTGGTCCAAATAAGTGACAAACAAATTTTATAGAAAAATTCTCAAATACAATTGAGAAATCGGACTTAAGTAGTCAATAAGTATGGATTCTTGGCTTTAGTTTTCAATTAGTTTAAATGAGTGACAAACAAAATTGTGCCCACAAATGGCCAAATTCCCGTAGAGCTCATCAAAATTTACATAAATTTTAATTTTCAAAATTTTATAGAAAAATTCTCAAATACAATTGAGAAATCGGACTTACATAGTCTATAAGTATGGATTCTTGGCTTTAGTTTTCAATTGGTTTAAATGAGTGACAAACAAAATTGTGCCCACAAATGGCCAAATTCCCGTAGAGCTCATCAAAATTTACATAAATTTTAATTTTCAAAATTTTATAGAAAAATTCTCAAATACAATTGAGAAATCGGACTTACATAGTCTATAAGTATAGATCTTTGGCTTTAATTTCCCATTGGTCCAAATAAGTGACAAACAAATTTTATAGAAAAATTCTCAAATACAATTGAGAAATCGGACTTAAGTAGTCAATAAGTATGGATTCTTGGCTTTAGTTTTCAATTAGTTTAAATGAGTGACAAACAAAATTGTGCCCACAAATGGCCAAATTCCCGTAGAGCTCATCAAAATTTACATAAATTTTAATTTTCAAAATTTTATAGAAAAATTCTCAAATAGAATTGAGAAATCGGACTTACATAGTCTAAAAGTATTGATCTTTGGCTTTAATTTCCCATTGGTCCAAATAAGTGACAAACAAATTTTATAGAAAAATTCTCAAATACAATTGAGAAATCGGACTTAAGTAGTCAATAAGTATGGATTCTTGGCTTTAGTTTTCAATTAGTTTAAATGAGTGACAAACAAAATTGTGCCCACAAATGGCCAAATTCCCGTAGAGCTCATCAAAATTTACATAAATTTTAATTTTCAAAATTTTATAGAAAAATTCTCAAATACAATTGAGAAATCGGACTTACATAGTCTATAAGTATGGATTCTTGGCTTTAGTTTTCAATTGGTTTAAATGAGTGACAAACAAAATTGTGCCCACAAATGGCCAAATTCCCGTAGAGCTCATCAAAATTTACATAAATTTTAATTTTCAAAATTTTATAGAAAAATTCTCAAATACAATTGAGAAATCGGACTTACATAGTCTATAAGTATGGATTCTTGGCTTTAGTTTTCAATTGGTTTAAATGAGTGACAAACAAAATTGTGCCCACAAATGGCCAAATTCCCGTAGAGCTCATCAAAATTTACATAAATTTTAATTTTCAAAATTTTATAGAAAAATTCTCAAATACAATTGAGAAATCGGACTTACATAGTCTATAAGTATGGATTCTTGGCTTTAGTTTTCAATTGGTTTAAATGAGTGACAAACAAAATTGTGCCCACAAATGGCCAAATTCCCGTGGAGCTCATCAAAATTTACATAAATTTTAATTTTCAAAATTTCATAGAAAAATTCTCAAATACAATTGAGAAATCGGACTTACATAGTCTATAAGTATAGATCTTTGGCTTTAATTTCCCATTGGTCCAAATAAGTGACAAACAAATTTTATAGAAAAATTCTCAAATACAATTGAGAAATCGGACTTAAGTAGTCAATAAGTATGGATTCTTGGCTTTAATTTCCCATTGGTCCAAATAAGTGACAAACAAATTTTAAAGAAAAATTCTCAAATACAATTGAGAAATCGGACTAACATAGTCTATAAGTATAGATCTTTGGCTTTAATTTCCCATTGGTCCAAATGAGTGACAAACAAATTTTATAGAAAAATTCTCAAATACAATTGAGAAATCGGACTTAAGTAGTCAATAAGTATGGATTCTTGGCTTTAATTTTCCACTGCTCCAAATGAGTGACAAACAAAAATATGCCCTCAAATGGCAAAAATTCTCTCAGAGATTATCAAAATTTACATAAATTTTAATTTTCAAAATTTTATAGAAAAATTCTCAAATACAATTGAGAAATCGGACTTACATAGTCTATAAGTATAGATCTTTGGCTTTAATTTCCCATTGGTCCAAATAAGTGACAAACAAATTTTATAGAAAAATTCTCAAATACAATTGAGAAATCGGACTAACATAGTCTATAAGTATAGATCTTTGGCTTTAATTTCCCATTGGTCCAAATGAGTGACAAACAAATTTTATAGAAAAATTCTCAAATACAATTGAGAAATCGGACTTAAGTAGTCAATAAGTATGGATTCTTGGCTTTAATTTTCCACTGCTCCAAATGAGTGACAAACAAAAATATGCCCTCAAATGGCAAAAATTCTCTCAGAGATTATCAAAATTTACATAAATTTTAATTTTCAAAATTTTATAGAAAAATTCTCAAATACAATTGAGAAATCGGACTTACATAGTCTATAAGTATAGATCTTTGGCTTTAATTTCCCATTGGTCCAAATAAGTGACAAACAAATTTTATAGAAAAATTCTCAAATACAATTGAGAAATCGGACTTAAGTAGTCAATAAGTATGGATTCTTGGCTTTAGTTTTCAATTAGTTTAAATGAGTGACAAACAAAATTGTGCCCACAAATGGCCAAATTCCCGTAGAGCTCATCAAAATTTACATAAATTTTAATTTTCAAAATTTTATAGAAAAATTCTCAAATACAATTGAGAAATCGGACTTACATAGTCTATAAGTATAGATCTTTGGCTTTAATTTCCCATTGGTCCAAATAAGTGACAAACAAATTTTATAGAAAAATTCTCAAATACAATTGAGAAATCGGACTTAAGTAGTCAATAAGTATGGATTCTTGGCTTTAGTTTTCAATTAGTTTAAATGAGTGACAAACAAAATTGTGCCCACAAATGGCCAAATTCCCGTAGAGCTCATCAAAATTTACATAAATTTTAATTTTCAAAATTTTATAGAAAAATTCTCAAATACAATTGAGAAATCGGACTTACATAGTCTATAAGTATGGATTCTTGGCTTTAGTTTTCAATTGGTTTAAATGAGTGACAAACAAAATTGTGCCCACAAATGGCCAAATTCCCGTAGAGCTCATCAAAATTTACATAAATTTTAATTTTCAAAATTTTATAGAAAAATTCTCAAATACAATTGAGAAATCGGACTTACATAGTCTATAAGTATAGATCTTTGGCTTTAATTTCCCATTGGTCCAAATAAGTGACAAACAAATTTTATAGAAAAATTCTCAAATACAATTGAGAAATCGGACTTAAGTAGTCAATAAGTATGGATTCTTGGCTTTAGTTTTCAATTAGTTTAAATGAGTGACAAACAAAATTGTGCCCACAAATGGCCAAATTCCCGTAGAGCTCATCAAAATTTACATAAATTTTAATTTTCAAAATTTTATAGAAAAATTCTCAAATAGAATTGAGAAATCGGACTTACATAGTCTAAAAGTATTGATCTTTGGCTTTAATTTCCCATTGGTCCAAATAAGTGACAAACAAATTTTATAGAAAAATTCTCAAATACAATTGAGAAATCGGACTTAAGTAGTCAATAAGTATGGATTCTTGGCTTTAGTTTTCAATTAGTTTAAATGAGTGACAAACAAAATTGTGCCCACAAATGGCCAAATTCCCGTAGAGCTCATCAAAATTTACATAAATTTTAATTTTCAAAATTTTATAGAAAAATTCTCAAATACAATTGAGAAATCGGACTTACATAGTCTATAAGTATGGATTCTTGGCTTTAGTTTTCAATTGGTTTAAATGAGTGACAAACAAAATTGTGCCCACAAATGGCCAAATTCCCGTAGAGCTCATCAAAATTTACATAAATTTTAATTTTCAAAATTTTATAGAAAAATTCTCAAATACAATTGAGAAATCGGACTTACATAGTCTATAAGTATGGATTCTTGGCTTTAGTTTTCAATTGGTTTAAATGAGTGACAAACAAAATTGTGCCCACAAATGGCCAAATTCCCGTAGAGCTCATCAAAATTTACATAAATTTTAATTTTCAAAATTTTATAGAAAAATTCTCAAATACAATTGAGAAATCGGACTTACATAGTCTATAAGTATGGATCTTTGGCTTTAATTTCCCATTGGTCCAAATGAGTGACAAACAAATTTTATAGAAAAATTCTCAAATACAATTGAGAAATCGGACTTACATAGTCTATAAGTATGGATCTTTGGCTTTAGTTTTCAATTGGTTTAAATGAGTGACAAACAAAATTGTGCCCACAAATGGCCAAATTCCCGTAGAGCTCATCAAAATTTACATAAATTTTAATTTTCAAAATTTTATAGAAAAATTCTCAAATAGAATTGAGAAATCGGACTTACATAGTCTAAAAGTATTGATCTTTGGCTTTAATTTCCCATTGGTCCAAATGAGTGACAAACAAATTTTATAGAAAAATTCTCAAATACAATTGAGAAATCGGACTTACATAGTCTATAAGTATGGATCTTTGGCTTTAGTTTTCAATTGGTTTAAATGAGTGACAAACAAAATTGTGCCCACAAATGGCCAAATTCCCGTAGAGCTCATCAAAATTTACATAAATTTTAATTTTCAAAATTTTATAGAAAAATTCTCAAATACAATTGAGAAATCGGACTTACATAGTCTATAAGTATGGATCTTTGGCTTTAATTTCCCATTGGTCCAAATGAGTGACAAACAAATTTTATAGAAAAATTCTCAAATACAATTGAGAAATCGGACTTACATAGTCTATAAGTATGGATCTTTGGCTTTAGTTTTCAATTGGTTTAAATGAGTGACAAACAAAATTGTGCCCACAAATGTCCAAATTCCCTTAGAGCTCATCAAAATTTACATAAATTTTAATTTTCAAAATTTTATAGAAAAATTCTCAAATAGAATTGAGAAATCGGACTTACATAGTCTATAAGTATGGATCTTTGGCTTTAATTTCCCATTGGTCCAAATGAGTGACAAACAAATTTTATAGAAAAATTCTCAAATAGAATTGAGAAATCGGACTTACATAGTCTATAAGTATGGATTCTTGGCTTTAGTTTTCAATTGGTTTAAATGAGTGACAAACAAATTTTATAGAAAAATTCTCAAATACAATTGAGAAATCGGACTTAAGTAGTCAATAAGTATGGATTCTTGGCTTTAGTTTTCAATTGGTTTAAATGAGTGACAAACAAAATTGTGCCCACAAATGTCCAAATTCCCGTAGAGCTCATCAAAATTTACATAAATTTTAATTTTCAAAATTTTATAGAAAAATTCTCAAATACAATTGAGAAATCGGACTTACATAGTCTATAAGTATGGATCTTTGGCTTTAGTTTTCAATTGGTTTAAATGAGTGACAAACAAAAATGTGCCCACAAATGGCCAAATTCCCGTGGAGCTCATCAAAATTTACATAAATTTTAATTTTCAAAATTTTATAGAAAAATTCTCAAATACAATTGAGGAATCGGACTTACATAGTCTATAAGTATGGATCTTTGGCTTTAATTTCCCATTGGTCCAAATGAGTGACAAACAAATTTTATAGAAAAATTCTCAAATACAATTGAGAAAGCGGACTTAAGTAGTCAATAAGTATGGATTCTTGGCTTTAGTTTTCAATTGGTTTAAATGAGTGACAAACAAAAATGTGCCCACAAATGGCCAAATTCCCGTGGAGCTCATCAAAATTTACATAAATTTTAATTTTCAAAATTTTATAGAAAAATTCTCAAATACAATTGAGAAATCGGACTTACATAGTCTATAAGTATGGATTCTTGGCTTTAGTTTTCAATTGGTTTAAATGAGTGACAAACAAAAATGTGCCCACAAATGGCCAAATTCCCGTGGAGCTCATCAAAATTTACATAAATTTTAATTTTCAAAATTTTATAGAAAAATTCTCAAATACAATTGAGAAATCGGACTTACATAGTCTATAAGTATGGATCTTTGGCTTAAATTTCCCATTGGTCCAAATGAGTGACAAACAAATTTTATAGAAAAATTCTCAAATACAATTGAGAAATCGGACTTAAGTAGTCAATAAGTATGGATTCTTGGCTTTAGTTTTCAATTGGTTTAAATGAGTGACAAACAAAATTGTGCCCACAAATGGCCAAATTCCCGTAGAGCTCATCAAAATTTACATAAATTTTAATTTTCAAAATTTTATAGAAAAATTCTCAAATACAATTGAGAAATCGGACTTAAGTAGTCAATAAGTATGGATTCTTGGCTTTAGTTTTCAATTGGTTTAAATGAGTGACAAACAAAATTGTGCCCACAAATGGCCAAATTCCCGTAGAGCTCATCAAAATTTACATAAATTTTAATTTTCAAAATTTTATAGAAAAATTCTCAAATACAATTGAGAAATCGGACTTAAGTAGTCAATAAGTATGGATTCTTGGCTTTAGTTTTCAATTGGTTTAAATGAGTGACAAACAAAATTGTGCCCACAAATGGCCAAATTCCCGTGGAGCTCATCAAAATTTACATAAATTTTAATTTTCAAAATTTTATAGAAAAATTCTCAAATACAATTGAGAAATCGGACTTACATAGTATATAAGTATGGATCTTTGGCTTTAATTTCCCATTGGTCCAAATGAGTGACAAACAAATTTTATAGAAAAATTCTCAAATACAATTGAGAAATCGGACTTAAGTAGTCAATAAGTATGGATTCTTGGCTTTAGTTTTCAATTGGTTTAAATGAGTGACAAACAAAATTGTGCCCACAAATGGCCAAATTCCCGTGGAGCTCATCAAAATTTACATAAATTTTAATTTTCCAAATTTTATAGAAAAATTCTCAAATACAATTGAGAAATCGGACTTACATAGTCAATAAGTATGGATCTTTGGCTTTAATTTCCCATTGGTCCAAATGAGTGACAAACAAATTTTATAGAAAAATTCTCAAATACAATTGAGAAATCGGACTTAAGTAGTCAATAAGTATGGATTCTTGGCTTTAGTTTTCGATTGGTTTAAATGAGTGACAAACAAAAATGTGCCCACAAATGGCCAAATTCCCGTAGAGCTCATCAAAATTTACATAAATTTTAATTTTCCAAATTTTATAGAAAAATTCTCAAATACAATTGAGAAATCGGACTTACATAGTCTATAAGTATGGATTGTTGGCTTTAGTTTTCGATTGGTTTATATGAGTGACAAACAAAAATGTGCCCACAAATGGCCAAATTCCCGTAGAGATCATCAAAATTTACATAAATTTTAATTTTCAAAATTTTATAGAAAAATTCTCAAATACAATTGAGAAATCGGACTTACATAGTCAATAAGTATGGATCTTTGGCTTTAATTTCCCATTGGTCCAAATGAGTGACAAACAAATTTTATAGAAAAATTCTCAAATACAATTGAGAAATCGGACTTAAGTAGTCAATAAGTATGGATTCTTGGCTTTAGTTTTCGATTGGTTTAAATGAGTGACAACAAACAAAATTGTGCCCACAAATGGCCAAATTCCCGTAGAGCTCATCAAAATTTACATAAATTTTAATTTTCAAAATTTTATAGAAAAATTCTCAAATACAATTGAGAAATCGGACTTACATAGTCTATAAGTATGGATTGTTGGCTTTAGTTTTCGATTGGTTTAAATGAGTGACAAACAAAAATGTGCCCACAAATGGCCAAATTCCCGTAGAGCTCATCAAAATTTACATAAATTTTAATTTTCCAAATTTTATAGAAAAATTCTCAAATACAATTGAGAAATCGGACTTAAGTAGTCAATAAGTATGGATTCTTGGCTTTAGTTTTCGATTGGTTTAAATGAGTGACAACAAACAAAATTGTGCCCACAAATGGCCAAATTCCCGTAGAGCTCATCAAAATTTACATAAATTTTAATTTTCAAAATTTTATAGAAAAATTCTCAAATACAATTGAGAAATCGGACTTACATAGTCTATAAGTATGGATTGTTGGCTTTAGTTTTCGATTGGTTTAAATGAGTGACAAACAAAAATGTGCCCACAAATGGCCAAATTCCCGTAGAGCTCATCAAAATTTACATAAATTTTAATTTTCAAAATTTTATAGAAAAATTCTCAAATACAATTGAGAAATCGGACTTACATAGTATATAAGTATGGATCTTTGGCTTTAATTTCCCATTGGTCCAAATGAGTGACAAACAAATTTTATAGAAAAATTCTCAAATACAATTGAGAAATCGGACTTAAGTAGTCAATAAGTATGGATTCTTGGCTTCAGTTTTCGATTGGTTTAAATGAGTGACAAACAAAAATGTGCCCACAAATGGCCAAATTCCCGTAGAGCTCATCAAAATTTACATAAATTTTAATTTTCCAAATTTTATAGAAAAATTCTCAAATACAATTGAGAAATCGGACTTACATAGTCTATAAGTATGGATTGTTGGCTTTAGTTTTCGATTGGTTTATATGAGTGACAAACAAAAATGTGCCCACAAATGGCCAAATTCCCGTAGAGATCATCAAAATTTACATAAATTTTAATTTTCAAAATTTTATAGAAAAATTCTCAAATACAATTGAGAAATCGGACTTACATAGTCAATAAGTATGGATTCTTGGCTTTAGTTTTCGATTGGTTTAAATGAGTGACAAACAAAATTGTGCCCACAAATGGCCAAATTCCTGTAGAGATCATCAAAATTTACATAAATTTTAATTTTCAAAATTTTATAGAAAAATTCTCAAATACAATTGAGAAATCGCACTTACATAGTCTATAAGTATGGATTGTTGGCTTTAGTTTTCGATTGGTTTATATGAGTGACAAACAAAAATGTGCCCACAAATGGCCAAATTCCCGTAGAGCTCATCAAAATTTACATAAATTTTAATTTTCAAAATTTTATAGAAAAATTCTCAAATACAATTGAGAAATCGGACTTACATAGTCTATAAGTATGGATCTTTGGCTTTAATTTCCCATTGGTCCAAATGAGTGACAAACAAATTTTATAGAAAAATTCTCAAATACAATTGAGAAATCGGACTTACATAGTCAATAAGTATGGATTCTTGGCTTTAGTTTTCGATTGGTTTAAATGAGTGACAAACAAAATTGTGCCCACAAATGGCCAAATTCCCGTAGAGCTCATCAAAATTTACATAAATTTTAATTTTCAAAATTTTATAGAAAAATTCTCAAATACAATTGAGAAATCGGACTTACATAGTCTATAAGTATGGATTGTTGGCTTTAGTTTTCGATTAATTTAAATGAGTGACAAACAAAAATGTGCCCACAAATGGCCAAATTCCCGTAAAGCTCATCAAAATTTACATAAATTTTAATTTTCAAAATTTTATAGAAAAATTCTCAAATACAATTGAGAAATCGGACTTAAGTAGTCAATAAGTATGGATTCTTGGCTTTAGTTTTCAATTGGTTTAAATGAGTGACATACAAAATTGTGCCCACAAATGGCCAAATTCCCGTAGAGCTCATCAAAATTTACATAAATTTTAATTTTCAAAATTTTATAGAAAAATTCTCAAATACAATTGAGAAATCGGACTTAAGTAGTCAATAAGTATGGATTCTTGGCTTTAGTTTTCAATTGGTTTAAATGAGTGACAAACAAAATTGTGCCCACAAATGGCCAAATTCCCGTAGAGCTCATCAAAATTTACATAAATTTTAATTTTCAAAATTTTATAGAAAAATTCTCAAATACAATTGAGAAATCGGACTTAAGTAGTCAATAAGTATGGATTCTTGGCTTTAGTTTTCAATTGGTTTAAATGAGTGACAAACAAAAATGTGCCCACAAATGGCCAAATTCCCGTGGAGCTCATCAAAATTTACATAAATTCTAATTTTCAAAATTTTATAGAAAAATTCTCAAATACAATTGAGAAATCGGACTTACATAGTCTATAAGTATGGATCTTTGGCTTTAATTTCCCATTGGTCCAAATGAGTGACAAACAAATTTTATAGAAAAATTCTCAAATACAATTGAGAAATCGGACTTAAGTAGTCAATAAGTATGGATTCTTGGCTTTAGTTTTCAATTGGTTTAAATGAGTGACAAACAAAATTGTGCCCACAAATGGCCAAATTCCCGTAGAGCTCATCAAAATTTACATAAATTTTAATTTTCAAAATTTTATAGAAAAATTCTCAAATACAATTGAGAAATCGGACTTACATAGTCTATAAGTATGGATCTTTGGCTTTAATTTCCCATTGGTCCAAATGAGTGACAAACAAATTTTATAGAAAAATTCTCAAATACAATTGAAAAATCGAACTTACATAGTCTATAAGTATGGATCTTTGGCTTTAATTTCCCATTGGTCCAAATGAGTGACAAACAAAATTGTGCCCACAAATGGCCAAATTCCCGTAGAGCTCATCAAAATTTACATAAATTTTAATTTTCAAAATTTTATAGAAAAATTCTCAAATACAATTGAGAAATCGGACTTACATAGTCTATAAGTATGGATTCTTGGCTTTAGTTTTCAATTGGTTTAAATGAGTGACAAACAAAAATGTGCCCACAAATGGCCAAATTCCCGTAGAGCTCATCAAAATTTACATAAATTTTAATTTTCAAAATTTTATAGAAAAATTCTCAAATACAATTGAGAAATCGGACTTAAGTAGTCAATAAGTATGGATCTTTGGCTTTAGTTTTCAATTGGTTTAAATGAGTGACAAACTAAATTGTGCCCACAAATGGCCAAATTCCCGTAGAGCTCATCAAAATTTACATAAATTTTAATTTTCAAAATTTTATAGAAAAATTCTCAAATACAATTGAGAAATCGGACTTAAGTAGTCAATAAGTATGGATCTTTGGCTTTAGTTTTCAATTGGTTTAAATGAGTGACAAACTAAATTGTGCCCACAAATGGCCAAATTCCCGTAGAGCTCATCAAAATTTACATAAATTTTAATTTTCAAAATTTTATAGAAAAATTCTCAAATACAATTGAGAAATCGGACTTAAGTAGTCAATAAGTATGGATCTTTGGCTTTAGTTTTCAATTGGTTTAAATGAGTGACAAACAAAATTGTGCCCACAAATGGCCAAATTCCCGTAGAGCTCATCAAAATTTACATAAATTTTAATTTTCAAAATTTTATAGAAAAATTCTCAAATACAATTGAGAAATCGGACTTACATAGTCTATAAGTATAGATCTTTGGCTTTAGTTTTCAATTGGTTTAAATGAGTGACAAACAAAATTGTGCCCACAAATGGCCAAATTCCCGTGGAGCTCATCAAAATTTACATAAATTTTAATTTTCAAAATTTTATAGAAAAATTCTCAAATACAATTGAGAAATCGGACTTAAGTAGTCAATAAGTATGGATCTTTGGCTTTAGTTTTCAATTGGTTTAAATGAGTGACAAACAAAATTGTGCCCACAAATGGCCAAATTCCCGTAGAGCTCATCAAAATTTACATAAATTTTAATTTTCAAAATTTTATAGAAAAATTCTCAAATACAATTGAGAAATCGGACTTACATAGTCTATAAGTATAGATCTTTGGCTTTAGTTTTCAATTGGTTTAAATGAGTGACAAACAAAATTGTGCCCACAAATGGCCAAATTCCCGTGGAGCTCATCAAAATTTACATAAATTTTAATTTTCAAAATTTTATAGAAAAATTCTCAAATACAATTGAGAAATCGGACTTACATAGTCTATAAGTATGGATTCTTGGCTTTAGTTTTCAATTGGTTTAAATGAGTGACAAACAAAAATGTGCCCACAAATGGCCAAATTCCCGTGGAGCTCATCAAAATTTACATAAATTTTAACTTTCAAAATTTTATAGAAAAATTCTCAAATACAATTTAGAAATCGGACTTACATAGTCTATAAGTATGGATCTTTGGCTTTAATTTCCCATTGGTCCAAATGAGTGACAAACAAATTTTATAGAAAAATTCTCAAATACAATTGAGAAATCGGACTTAAGTAGTCAATAAGTATGGATTCTTGGCTTTAGTTTTCAATTGGTTTAAATGAGTGACAAACAAAATTGTGCCCACAAATGGCCAAATTCCCGTAGAGCTCATCAAAATTTACATAAATTTTAATTTTCAAAATTTTATAGAAAAATTCTCAAATACAATTGAGAAATCGGACTTACATAGTCTATAAGTATGGATCTTTGGCTTTAATTTCCCATTGGTCCAAATGAGTGACAAACAAATTTTATAGAAAAATTCTCAAATACAATTGAAAAATCGAACTTACATAGTCTATAAGTATGGATCTTTGGCTTTAATTTCCCATTGGTCCAATTGAGTGACAAACAAAATTGTGCCCACAAATGGCCAAATTCCCGTAGAGCTCATCAAAATTTACATAAATTTTAATTTTCAAAATTTTATAGAAAAATTCTCAAATACAATTGAGAAATCGGACTTAAGTAGTCAATAAGTATGGATTCTTGGCTTTAGTTTTCAATTGGTTTAAATGAGTGACAAACAAAAATGTGCCCACAAATGGCCAAATTCCCGTGGAGCTCATCAAAATTTACATAAATTTTAATTTTCAAAATTTTATAGAAAAATTCTCAAATACAATTTAGAAATCGGACTTACATAGTCTATAAGTATGGATCTTTGGCTTTAATTTCCCATTGGTCCAAATGAGTGACAAACAAATTTAATAGAAAAATTCTCAAATACAATTGAGAAATCGGACTTAAGTAGTCAATAAGTATGGATTCTTGGCTTTAGTTTTCAATTGGTTTAAATGAGTGACAAACAAAAATGTGCCCACAAATGGCCAAATTCCCGTGGAGCTCATCAAAATTTACATAAATTTTAATTTTCAAAATTTTATAGAAAAATTCTCAAATACAATTCAGAAATCGGACTTACATAGTCTATAAGTATGGATCTTTGGCTTTAATTTCCCATTGGTCCAAATGAGTGACAAACAAATTTTATAGAAAAATTCTCAAATACAATTGAGAAATCGGACTTAAGTAGTCAATAAGTATGGATTCTTGGCTTTAGTTTTCAATTGGTTTAAATGAGTGACAAACAAAATTGTGCCCACAAATGGCCAAATTCCCGTAGAGCTCATCAAAATTTACATAAATTTTAATTTTCAAAATTTTATAGAAAAATTCTCAAATACAATTCAGAAATCGGACTTACATAGTCTATAAGTATGGATCTTTGGCTTTAATTTCCCATTGGTCCAAATGAGTGACAAACAAATTTAATAGAAAAATTCTCAAATACAATTGAGAAATCGGACTTAAGTAGTCAATAAGTATGGATTCTTGGCTTTAGTTTTCAATTGGTTTAAATGAGTGACAAACAAAAATGTGCCCACAAATGGCCAAATTCCCGTGGAGCTCATCAAAATTTACATAAATTTTAATTTTCAAAATTTTATAGAAATATTCTCAAATACAATTGAGAAATCGGACTTACATAGTCTATAAGTATGGATCTTTCGCTTTAGTTTTCAATTGGTTTAAATGAGTGACAAACAAAATTGTGCCCACAAATGTCCAAATTCCCGTAGAGCTCATCAAAATTTACATAAATTTTAATTTTCAAAATTTTATAGAAAAATTCTCAAATACAATTGAGAAATCGGACTTAAGTAGTCTATAAGTATGGATTCTTGGCTTTAGTTTTCAATTGGTTTAAATGAGTGACAAACAAAAATGTGCCCACAAATGGCCAAATTCCCGTGGAGCTCATCAAAAGTTACATAAATTTTAATTTTCAAAATTTTATAGAAAAATTCTCAAATACAATTTAGAAATCGGACTTACATAGTCTATAAGTATGGATCTTTGGCTTTAATTTCCCATTGGTCCAAATGAGTGACAAACAAATTTTATAGAAAAATTCTCAAATACAATTGAGAAATCGGACTTAAGTAGTCAATAAGTATGGATTCTTGGCTTTAGTTTTCAATTGGTTTAAATGAGTGACAAACAAAATTGTGCCCACAAATGGCCAAATTCCCGTAGAGCTCATCAAAATTTACATAAATTTTAATTTTCAAAATTTTATAGAAAAATTCTCAAATACAATTGAGAAATCGGACTTACATAGTCTATAAGTATGGATTCTTGGCTTTAGTTTTCAATTGGTTTAAATGAGTGACAAACAAAAATGTGCCCACAAATGGCCAAATTCCCGTGGAGCTCATCAAAATTTACATAAATTTTAATTTTCAAAATTTTATAGAAAAATTCTCAAATACAATTGAGAAATCGGACTTACATAGTCTATAAGTATGGATTCTTGGCTTTAGTTTTCAATTGGTTTAAATGAGTGACAAACAAAATTGTGCCCACAAATGGCCAAATTCCCGTAGAGCTCATCAAAATTTACATAAATTTTAATTTTCAAAATTTTATAGAAAAATTCTCAAATACAATTGAGAAATCGGACTTACATAGTCTATAAGTATAGATCTTTGGCTTTAGTTTTCAATTGGTTTAAATGAGTGACAAACAAAATTGTGCCCACAAATGGCCAAATTCCCGTAGAGCTCATCAAAATTTACATAAATTTTAATTTTCAAAATTTTATAGAAAAATTCTCAAATACAATTTAGAAATCGGACTTACATAGTCTATAAGTATGGATCTTTGGCTTTAATTTCCCATTGGTCCAAATGAGTGACAAACAAATTTTATAGAAAAATTCTCAAATACAATTGAGAAATCGGACTTACATAGTCTATAAGTATGGATCTTTGGCTTTAGTTTTCAATTGGTTTAAATGAGTGACAAACAAAATTGTGCCCACAAATGGCCAAATTCCCGTAGAGCTCATCAAAATTTACATAAATTTTAATTTTCAAAATTTTATAGAAAAATTCTCAAATACAATTGAGAAATCGGACTTACATAGTCTATAAGTATAGATCTTTGGCTTTAGTTTTCAATTGGTTTAAATGAGTGACAAACAAAATTGTGCCCACAAATGGCCAAATTCCCGTAGAGCTCATCAAAATTTACATAAATTTTAATTTTCAAAATTTTATAGAAAAATTCTCAAATACAATTTAGAAATCGGACTTACATAGTCTATAAGTATGGATCTTTGGCTTTAATTTCCCATTGGTCCAAATGAGTGACAAACAAATTTTATAGAAAAATTCTCAAATACAATTGAGAAATCGGACTTACATAGTCTATAAGTATGGATCTTTGGCTTTAGTTTTCAATTGGTTTAAATGAGTGACAAACAAAATTGTGCCCACAAATGGCCAAATTCCCGTAGAGCTCATCAAAATTTACATAAATTTTAATTTTCAAAATTTTATAGAAAAATTCTCAAATACAATTGAGAAATCGGACTTACATAGTCTATAAGTATCGATCTTTGGCTTTAATTTTCAATTGGTTTAAATGAGTGACAAACAAAATTGTGCCCACAAATGGCCAAATTCCCGTGGAGCTCATCAAAATTTACATAAATTTTAATTTTCAAAATTTTATAGAAAAATTCTCAAATACAATTTAGAAATCGGACTTACATAGTCTATAAGTATGGATCTTTGGCTTTAATTTCCCATTGGTCCAAATGAGTGACAAACAAATTTTATAGAAAAATTCTCAAATACAATTGAGAAATCGGACTTACATAGTCTATAAGTATGGATTCTTGGCTTTAGTTTTCAATTGGTTTAAATGAGTGACAAACAAAATTGTGCCCACAAATGGCCAAATTCCCGTAGAGCTCATCAAAATTTACATAAATTTTAATTTTCAAAATTTTATAGAAAAATTCTCAAATACAATTGAGAAATCGGACTTACATAGTCTATAAGTATAGATCTTTGGCTTTAGTTTTCAATTGGTTTAAATGAGTGACAAACAAAATTGTGCCCACAAATGGCCAAATTCCCGTAGAGCTCATCAAAATTTACATAAATTTTAATTTTCAAAATTTTATAGAAAAATTCTCAAATACAATTTAGAAATCGGACTTACATAGTCTATAAGTATGGATCTTTGGCTTTAATTTCCCATTGGTCCAAATGAGTGACAAACAAATTTTATAGAAAAATTCTCAAATACAATTGAGAAATCGGACTTACATAGTCTATAAGTATGGATCTTTGGCTTTAGTTTTCAATTGGTTTAAATGAGTGACAAACAAAATTGTGCCCACAAATGGCCAAATTCCCGTAGAGCTCATCAAAATTTACATAAATTTTAATTTTCAAAATTTTATAGAAAAATTCTCAAATACAATTGAGAAATCGGACTTACATAGTCTATAAGTATCGATCTTTGGCTTTAATTTTCAATTGGTTTAAATGAGTGACAAACAAAATTGTGCCCACAAATGGCCAAATTCCCGTGGAGCTCATCAAAATTTACATAAATTTTAATTTTCAAAATTTTATAGAAAAATTCTCAAATACAATTTAGAAATCGGACTTACATAGTCTATAAGTATGGATCTTTGGCTTTAATTTCCCATTGGTCCAAATGAGTGACAAACAAATTTTATAGAAAAATTCTCAAATACAATTGAGAAATCGGACTTACATAGTCTATAAGTATGGATTCTTGGCTTTAGTTTTCAATTGGTTTAAATGAGTGACAAACAAAAATGTGCCCACAAATGGCCAAATTCCCGTGGAGCTCATCAAAATTTACATAAATTTTAATTTTCAAAATTTTATAGAAAAATTCTCAAATACAATTGAGAAATCGGACTTACATAGTCTATAAGTATGGATCTTTGGCTTTAATTTCCCATTGGTCCAAATGAGTGACAAACAAATTTAATAGAAAAATTCTCAAATACAATTGAGAAATCGGACTTAAGTAGTCAATAAGTATGGATTCTTGGCTTTAGTTTTCAATTGGTTTAAATGAGTGACAAACAAAAATGTGCCCACAAATGGCCAAATTCCCGTGGAGCTCATCAAAATTTACATAAATTTTTATTTTCAAAATTTTATAGAAAAATTCTCAAATACAATTGAGAAATCGGACTTACATAGTCTATAAGTATGGATCTTTGGCTTTAGTTTTCAATTGGTTTAAATGAGTGACAAACAAATTTTATAGAAAAATTCTTAAATACAATTGAGAAATCGGACTTAAGTAGTCAATAAGTATGGATTCTTGGCTTTAGTTTTCAATTGGTTTAAATGAGTGACAAACAAAATTGTGCCCACAAATGGCCAAATTCCCGTAGAGCTCATCAAAATTTACATAAATTTTAATTTTCAAAATTTTATAGAAAAATTCTCAAATACAATTGAGAAATCGGACTTACATAGTCTATAAGTATGGATCTTTGGCTTTAATTTCCCATTGGTCCAAATGAGTTACAAACAAATTTTATAGAAAAATTCTCAAATACAATTGAGAAATCGGAATTAAGTAGTCAATAAGTATGGATTCTTGGCTTTAGTTTTCAATTGGTTTAAATGAGTGACAAACAAAATTGTGCCCACAAATGGCCAAATTCCCGTAGAGCTCATCAAAATTTACATAAATTTTAATTTTCAAAATTTTATAAGAAAATTCTCAAATACAATTGAGAAATCGGACTTACATAGTCTATAAGTATGAATCTTTGGCTTTAATTTCCCATTGGTCCAAATGAGTGACAAACAAATTTTATAGAAAAATTCTCAAATACAATTGAGAAATCGGAATTAAGTAGTCAATAAGTATGGATTCTTGGCTTTAGTTTTCAATTGGTTTAAATGAGTGACAAACAAAATTGTGCCCACAAATGGCCAAATTCCCGTAGAGCTCATCAAAATTTACATAAATTTTAATTTTCAAAATTTTATAGAAAAATTCTCAAATACAATTGAGAAATCGGACTTACATAGTCTATAAGTATGGATCTTTGGCTTTAATTTCCCATTGGTCCAAATGAGTGACAAACAAATTTTATAGAAAAATTCTCAAATACAATTGAGAAATCGGAATTAAGTAGTCAATAAGTATGGATTCTTGGCTTTAGTTTTCCATTGGTTTAAATGAGTGACAAACAAAATTGTGCCCACAAATGGCCAAATGCCCGTAGAGCTCATCAAAATTTACATAAATTTTAATTTTCAAAATTTTATAGAAAAATTCTCAAATACAATTGAGAAATCGGACTTACATAGTCTATAAGTATGGATCTTTGGCTTTAATTTCCCATTGGTCCAAATGAGTGACAAACAAATTTTATAGAAAAATTCTCAAATACAATTGAGAAATCGGAATTAAGTAGTCAATAAGTATGGATTCTTGGCTTTAGTTTTCAATTGGTTTAAATGAGTGACAAACAAAATTGTGCCCACAAATGGCCAAATTCCCGTAGAGCTCATCAAAATTTACATAAATTTTAATTTTCAAAATTTTACAGAAAAATTCTCAAATACAATTGAGAAATCGGACTTACATAGTCTATAAGTATAGATCTTTGGCTTTAATTTCCCATTGGTCCAAATGAGTGACAAACAAATTTTATAGAAAAATTCTCAAATACAATTGAGAAATCGGACTTAAGTAGTCAATAAGTATGGATTCTTGGCTTTAGTTTTCAATTGGTTTAAATGAGTGACAAACAAATTTTATAGAAAAATTCTCAAATACAATTGAGAAATCGGACTTACATAGTCTATAAGTATGGATTCTTGGCTTTAGTTTTCAATTGGTTTAAATGAGTGACAAACAAAAATGTGCCCACAAATGGCCAAATTCCCGTGGAGCTCATCAAAATTTACATAAATTTTAATTTTCAAAATTTTATAGAAAAATTCTCAAATACAATTCAGAAATCGGACTTACATAGTCTATAAGTATGGATCTTTGGCTTTAATTTCCCATTGGTCCAAATGAGTGACAAACAAATTTTATAGAAAAATTCTCAAATACAATTGAGAAATCGGACTTAAGTAGTCAATAAGTATGGATTCTTGGCTTTAGTTTTCAATTGGTTTAAATGAGTGACAAACAAAAATGTGCCCACAAATGGCCAAATTCCCGTGGAGCTCATCAAAATTTACATAAATTTTAATTTTCAAAATTTTATAGAAAAATTCTCAAATACAATTGAGAAATCGGACTTACATAGTCTATAAGTATGGATCTTTGGCTTTAATTTTCAATTGGTTTAAATGAGTGACAAACAAAAATGTGCCCACAAATGGCCAAATTCCCGTGGAGCTCATCAAAATTTACATAAATTTTAATTTTCAAAATTTTATAGAAAAATTCTCAAATACAATTGAGAAATCGGACTTAAGTAGTCAATAAGTATGGATTCTTGGCTTTAGTTTTCAATTGGTTTAAATGAGTGACAACCAAAATTGTGCCCACAAATGGCCAAATTCCCGTAGAGCTCATCAAAATTTACATAAATTTTAATTTTCAAAATTTTATAGAAAAATTCTCAAATACAATTGAGAAATCGGACTTACATAGTCTATAAGTATGGATCTTTGGCTTTAATTTCCCATTGGTCCAAATGAGTGACAAACAAATTTTATAGAAAAATTCTCAAATACAATTGAGAAATCGGACTTAAGTAGTCAATAAGTATGGATTCTTGGCTTTAGTTTTCAATTGGTTTAAATGAGTGACAAACAAAAATGTGCCCACAAATGGCCAAATTCCCGTGGAGCTCATCAAAATTTACATAAATTTTAATTTTCAAAATTTTATAGAAAAATTCTCAAATACAATTGAGAAATCGGACTTACATAGTCTATAAGTATGGATCTTTGGCTTTAATTTTCAATTGGTTTAAATGAGTGACAAACAAAAATGTGCCCACAAATGGCCAAATTCCCGTGGAGCTCATCAAAATTTACATAAATTTTAATTTTCAAAATTTTATAGAAAAATTCTCAAATACAATTGAGAAATCGGACTTAAGTAGTCAATAAGTATGGATTCTTGGCTTTAGTTTTCAATTGGTTTAAATGAGTGACAACCAAAATTGTGCCCACAAATGGCCAAATTCCCGTAGAGCTCATCAAAATTTACATAAATTTTAATTTTCAAAATTTTATAGAAAAATTCTCAAATACAATTGAGAAATCGGACTTACATAGTCTATAAGTATGGATCTTTGGCTTTAATTTCCCATTGGTCCAAATGAGTGACAAACAAATTTTATAGAAAAATTCTCAAATACAATTGAGAAATCGGACTTAAGTAGTCAATAAGTATGGATTCTTGGCTTTAGTTTTCAATTGGTTTAAATGAGTGACAAACAAAAATGTGCCCACAAATGGCCAAATTCCCGTGGAGCTCATCAAAATTTACATAAATTTTAATTTTCAAAATTTTATAGAAAAATTCTCAAATACAATTGAGAAATCGGACTTACATAGTCTATAAGTATGGATCTTTGGCTTTAATTTTCAATTGGTTTAAATGAGTGACAAACAAAAATGTGCCCACAAATGGCCAAATTCCCGTGGAGCTCATCAAAATTTACATAAATTTTAATTTTCAAAATTTTATAGAAAAATTCTCAAATACAATTGAGAAATCGGACTTACATAGTCTATAAGTATGGATCTTTGGCTTTAGTTTTCAATTGGCTTAAATGAGTGACAAACAAAATTGTGCCCACAAATGTCCAAATTCCCGTAGAGCTCATCAAAATTTACATAAATTTTAATTTTCAAAATTTTATAGAAAAATTCTCAAATACAATTGAGAAATCGGAGCTCATCCCGTAGAGCTCATCAAAATTTACATAAATTTTAATTTTCAAAATTTTATAGAAAAATTCTCAAATACAATTGAGAAATCGGACTTACATAGTCTATAAGTATGGATCTTTGGCTTTAATTTCCCATTGGTCCAAATGAGTGACAAACAAATTTAATAGAAAAATTCTCAAATACAATTGAGAAATCGGACTTACATAGTCTATAAGTATGGATCTTTGGCTTTAATTTCCCATTGGTCCAAATGAGTGACAAACAAATTTAATAGAAAAATTCTCAAATACAATTGAGAAATCGGACTTACATAGTCTATAAGTATGGATCTTTGGCTTTAGTTTTCAATTGGTTTAAATGAGTGACAAACAAAATTGTGCCCACTAATGGCCAAATTCCCGTAGAGCTCATCAAAATTAACATAAATTTTAATTTTCAAAATTTTATAGAAAAATTCTCAAATACAATTGAGAAATCGGACTTACATAGTCTATAAGCATGGATCTTTGGCTTTAGTTTTCAATTGGTTTAAATGAGTGACAAACAAAATTGTGCCCACAAATGGCCAAATTCCCGTAGAGCTCATCAAAATTTACATAAATTTTAATTTTCAAAATTTTATAGAAAAATTCTCAAATACAATTGAGAAATCGGACTTACATAGTCTATAAGTATGGATCTTTGGCTTTAATTTCCCATTGGTCCAAATGAGTGACAAACAAATTTTATAGAAAAATTCTCAAATACAATTGAGAAATCGGACTTACATAGTCTATAAGTATGGATCTTTGGCTTTAGTTTTCAATTGGTTTAAATCAGTGACAACCAAAATTGTGCCCACAAATGGCCAAATTCCCGTAGAGCTCATCAAAATTTACATAAATTTTAATTTTCAAAATTTTATAGAAAAATTCTCAAATACAATTGAGAAATCGGACTTACATAGTCTATAAGTATGGATCTTTGGCTTTAATTTCCCATTGGTCCAAATGAGTGACAAACAAATTTTATAGAAAAATTCTCAAATACAATTGAGAAATCGGACTTAAGTAGTCAATAAGTATGGATTCTTGGCTTTAGTTTTCAATTGGTTTAAATGAGTGACAAACAAAAATGTGCCCACAAATGGCCAAATTCCCGTAGAGCTCATCAAAATTTACATAAATTTTAATTTTCAAAATTTTATAGAAAAATTCTCAAATACAATTGAGAAATCGGACTTACATAGTCTATAAGTATGGATCTTTGGCTTTAATTTCCCATTGGTCCAAATGAGTGACAAACAAATTTAATAGAAAAATTCTCAAATACAATTGAGAAATCGGACTTACATAGTCTATAAGTATGGATCTTTGGCTTTAGTTTTCAATTGGTTTAAATGAGTGACAAACAAAATTGTGCCCACAAATGGCCAAATTCCCGTAGAGCTCATCAAAATTAACATAAATTTTAATTTTCAAAATTTTATAGAAAAATTCTCAAATACAATTGAGAAATCGGACTTACATAGTCTATAAGTATGGATCTTTGGCTTTAATTTCCCATTGGTCCAAATGAGTGACAAACAAATTTAATAGAAAAATTCTCAAATACAATTGAGAAATCGGACTTACATAGTCTATAAGTATGGATCTTTGGCTTTAATTTCCCATTGGTCCAAATGAGTGACAAACAAATTTAATAGAAAAATTCTCAAATACAATTGAGAAATCGGACTTACATAGTCTATAAGTATGGATCTTTGGCTTTAATTTCCCATTGGTCCAAATGAGTGACAAACAAATTTAATAGAAAAATTCTCAAATACAATTGAGAAATCGGACTTACATAGTCTATAAGTATGGATCTTTGGCTTTAGTTTTCAATTGGTTTAAATGAGTGACAAACAAAATTGTGCCCACAAATGGCCAAATTCCCGCAGAGCTCATCAAAATTAACATAAATTTTAATTTTCAAAATTTTATAGAAAAATTCTCAAATACAATTGAGAAATCGGACTTACATAGTCTATAAGTATGGATCTTTGGCTTTAATTTCCCATTGGTCCAAATGAGTGACAAACAAATTTAATAGAAAAATTCTCAAATACAATTGAGAAATCGGACTTACATAGTCTATAAGTATGGATCTTTGGCTTTAATTTCCCATTGGTCCAAATGAGTGACAAACAAATTTAATAGAAAAATTCTCAAATACAATTGAGAAATCGGACTTACATAGTCTATAAGTATGGATCTTTGGCTTTAGTTTTCAATTGGTTTAAATGAGTGACAAACAAAATTGTGCCCACAAATGGCCAAATTCCCGTAGAGCTCATCAAAATTAACATAAATTTTAATTTTCAAAATTTTATAGAAAAATTCTCAAATACAATTGAGAAATCGGACTTACATAGTCTATAAGTATGGATCTTTGGCTTTAATTTCCCATTGGTCCAAATGAGTGACAAACAAATTTTATAGAAAAATTCTCAAATACAATTGAGAAATCGGACTTAAGTAGTCAATAAGTATGGATTCTTGGCTTTAGTTTTCAATTGATTTAAATGAGTGACAAAAGAAATTGTGCCCACAAATGGCCAAATTCCCGTAGAGCTCATCAAAATTTACATAAATTTTAATTTTCAAAATTTTATAGAAAAATTCTCAAATACAATTGAGAAATCGGACTTACATAGTCTATAAGTATGGATCTTTGGCTTTAATTTCCCATTGGTCCAAATGAGTGACAAACAAATTTTATAGAAAAATTCTCAAATACAATTGAGAAATCGGACTTAAGTTGTCAATAAGTATGGATTCTTGGCTTTAGTTTTCAATTGATTTAAATGAGTGACAAAAGAAATTGTGCCCACAAATGGCCAAATTCCCGTAGAGCTCATCAAAATTTACATAAATTTTAATTTTCAAAATTTTATAGAAAAATTCTCAAATACAATTGAGAAATCGGACTTACATAGTCTATAAGTATGGATCTTTGGCTTTAATTTCCCATTGGTCCAAATGAGTGACAAACAAATTTTATAGAAAAATTCTCAAATACAATTGAGAAATCGGACTTAAGTAGTCAATAAGTATGGATTCTTGGCTTTAGTTTTCAATTGGTTTAAATGAGTGACAAACAAAAATGTGCCCACAAATGGCCAAATTCCCGTAGAGCTCATCAAAATTTCCATAAATTTTAATTTTCAAAATTTTATAGAAAAATTCTCAAATACAATTGAGAAATCGGACTTACATAGTATGTGCCCACAAATGTCCAAATTCCCGTGGAGCTCATCAAAATTTACATAAATTTTAATTTTCAAAATTTTATAGAAAAATTCTCAAATACAATTGAGAAATCGGACTTACATAGTCTATAAGTATGGATTCTTGGCTTTAGTTTTCAATTGGTTTAAATGAGTGACAAACAAAATTGTGCCCACAAATGTCCAAATTCCCGTAGAGCTCATCAAAATTTACATAAATTTTAATTTTCAAAATTTTATAGAAAAATTCTCAACTACAATTGAGAAATCGGACTTACATAGTCTATAAGTATGGATTCTTGGCTTTAGTTTTCAATTGGTTTAAATGAGTGACAAACAAAATTGTGCCCACAAATGGCCAAATTCCCGTAGAGCTCATCAAAATTTACATAAATTTTAATTTTCAAAATTTTATAGAAAAATTCTCAACTACAATTGAGAAATCGGACTTACATAGTCTATAAGTATGGATTCTTGGCTTTAGTTTTCAATTGGTTTAAATGAGTGACAAACAAAAATGTGCCCACAAATGGCCAAATTCCCGTGGAGCTCATCAAAATTTACATAAATTTTAATTTTCAAAATTTTATAGAAAAATTCTCAAATACAATTGAGAAATCGGACTTACATAGTCTATAAGTATGGATCTTTGGCTTTAGTTTTCAATTGGTTTAAATGAGTGACAAACAAAATTGTGCCCACAAATGTCCAAACTCCCGTAGAGCTCATCAAAATTTACATAAATTTTTATTTTCAAAATTTTATAGAAAAATTCTCAAATACAATTGAGAAATCGGACTTACATAGTCTATAAGTATGGATTCTTGGCTTTAGTTTTCAATTGGTTTAAATGAGTGACAAACAAAATTGTGCCCACAAATGTCCAAATTCCCGTAGAGCTCATCAAAATTTACATAAATTTTAATTTTCAAAATTTTATAGAAAAATTCTCAAATACAATTGAGAAATCGGACTTACATAGTCTATAAGTATGGATCTTTGGCTTTAATTTCCCATTGGTCCAAATGAGTGACAAACAAATTTTATAGAAAAATTCTCAAATACAATTGAGAAATCGGACTTACATAGTCTATAAGTATGGATTCTTGGCTTTAGTTTTCAATTGGTTTAAATGAGTGACAAACAAAATTGTGCCCACAAATGGCCAAATTCCCGTAGAGCTCATCAAAATTTACATAAATTTTAATTTTCAAAATTTTATAGAAAAATTCTCAAATACAATTGAGAAATCGGACTTACATAGTCTATAAGTATGGATTCTTGGCTTTAGTTTTCAATTGGTTTAAATGAGTGACAAACAAAATTGTGCCCACAAATGTCCAAATTCCCGTAGAGCTCATCAAAATTTACATAAATTTTAATTTTCAAAATTTTATAGAAAAATTCTCAACTACAATTGAGAAATCGGACTTACATAGTCTATAAGTATGGATTCTTGGCTTTAGTTTTCAATTGGTTTAAATGAGTGACAAACAAAAATGTGCCCACAAATGGCCAAATTCCCGTGGAGCTCATCAAAATTTACATAAATTTTAATTTTCAAAATTTTATAGAAAAATTCTCAAATACAATTGAGAAATCGGACTTACATAGTCTATAAGTATGGATCTTTGGCTTTAGTTTTCAATTGGTTTAAATGAGTGACAAACAAAATTGTGCCCACAAATGTCCAAACTCCCGTAGAGCTCATCAAAATTTACATAAATTTTAATTTTCAAAATTTTATAGAAAAATTCTCAAATACAATTGAGAAATCGGACTTACATAGTCTATAAGTATGGATTCTTGGCTTTAGTTTTCAATTGGTTTAAATGAGTGACAAACAAAATTGTGCCCACAAATGTCCAAATTCCCGTAGAGCTCATCAAAATTTACATAAATTTTAATTTTCAAAATTTTATAGAAAAATTCTCAACTACAATTGAGAAATCGGACTTACATAGTCTATAAGTATGGATTCTTGGCTTTAGTTTTCAATTGGTTTAAATGAGTGACAAACAAAAATGTGCCCACAAATGGCCAAATTCCCGTGGAGCTCATCAAAATTTACATAAATTTTAATTTTCAAAATTTTATAGAAAAATTCTCAAATACAATTGAGAAATCGGACTTACATAGTCTATAAGTATGGATCTTTGGCTTTAGTTTTCAATTGGTTTAAATGAGTGACAAACAAAATTGTGCCCACAAATGTCCAAACTCCCGTAGAGCTCATCAAAATTTACATAAATTTTAATTTTCAAAATTTTATAAAAAAATTCTCAAATACAATTGAGAAATCGGACTTACATAGTCTATAAGTATGGATCTTTGGCTTTAATTTCCCATTGGTCCAAATGAGTGACAAACAAATTTTATAGAAAAATTCTCAAATACAATTGAGAAATCGGACTTACATAGTCTATAAGTATGGATTCTTGGCTTTAGTTTTCAATTGGTTTAAATGAGTGACAAACAAAATTGTGCCCACAAATGTCCAAATTCCCGTAGAGCTCATCAAAATTTACATAAATTTTAATTTTCAAAATTTTATAAAAAAATTCTCAAATACAATTGAGAAATCGGACTTACATAGTCTATAAGTATGGATCTTTGGCTTTAGTTTTCAATTGGTTTAAATGAGTGACAAACAAAATTGTGCCCACAAATGTCCAAACTCCCGTAGAGCTCATCAAAATTTACATAAATTTTAATTTTCAAAATTTTATAAAAAAATTCTCAAATACAATTGAGAAATCGGACTTACATAGTCTATAAGTATGGATCTTTGGCTTTAGTTTTCAATTGGTTTAAATGAGTGACAAACAAAATTGTGCCCACAAATGTCCAAACTCCCGTAGAGCTCATCAAAATTTACATAAATTTTAATTTTCAAAATTTTATAAAAAAATTCTCAAATACAATTGAGAAATCGGACTTACATAGTCTATAAGTATGGATCTTTGGCTTTAATTTCCCATTGGTCCAAATGAGTGACAAACAAATTTTATAGAAAAATTCTCAAATACAATTGAGAAATCGGACTTAAGTAGTCAATAAGTATGGATTCTTGGCTTTAGTTTTCAATTGGTTTAAATGAGTGACAAACAAAATTGTGCCCACAAATGGCCAAATTCCCGTAGAGATCATCAAAATTTACATAAATTTTAATTTTCAAAATTTTATAGAAAAATTCTCAAATACAATTGAGAAATCGGACTTACATAGTCTATAAGTATGGATTCTTGGCTTTAGTTTTCAATTGGTTTAAATGAGTGACAAACAAAAATGTGCCCACAAATGGCCAAATTCCCGTGGAGCTCATCAAAATTTACATAAATTTTAATTTTCAAAATTTTATAGAAAAATTCTCAAATACAATTGAGAAATCGGACTTACATAGTCTATAAGTATGGATCTTTGGCTTTAATTTCCCATTGGTCCAAATGAGTGACAAACAAATTTTATAGAAAAATTCTCAAATACAATTGAGAAATCGGACTTAAGTAGTCAATAAGTATGGATTCTTGGCTTTAGTTTTCAATTGGTTTAAATGAGTGACAAACAAAATTGTGCCCACAAATGGCCAAATTCCCGTAGAGCTCATCAAAATTTACATAAATTTTAATTTTCAAAATTTTATAGAAAAATTCTCAAATACAATTGAGAAATCGGACTTACATAGTCTATAAGTATGGATTCTTGGCTTTAGTTTTCAATTGGTTTAAATGAGTGACAAACAAAAATGTGCCCACAAATGGCCAAATTCCCGTGGAGCTCATCAAAATTTACATAAATTTTAATTTTCAAAATTTTATAGAAAAATTCTCAAATACAATTGAGAAATCGGACTTACATAGTCTATAAGTATGGATCTTTGGCTTTAATTTCCCATTGGTCCAAATGAGTGACAAACAAATTTTATAGAAAAATTCTCAAATACAATTCAGAAATCAGACTTACATAGTCTATAAGTATGGATCTTTGGCTTTAATTTCCCATTGGTCCAAATGAGTGACAAACAAATTTTATAGAAAAATTCTCAAATACAATTGAGAAATCGGACTTAAGTAGTCAATAAGTATGGATCTTTCTTTGGCTTTAATTTCCCATTGGTCCAAATGAGTGACAAACAAATTTTATAGAAAAATTCTCAAATACAATTGAGAAATCGGACTTAAGTAGTCAATAAGTATGGATTCTTGGCTTTAGTTTTCAATTGGTTTAAATGAGTGACAAACAAAATTGTGCCCACAAATGGCCAAATTCCCGTAGAGCTCATCAAAATTTACATAAATTTTAATTTTCAAAATTTTATAGAAAAATTCTCAAATACAATTGAGAAATCGGACTTACATAGTCTATAAGTATGGATTCTTGGCTTTAGTTTTCAATTGGTTTAAATGAGTGACAAACAAAAATGTGCCCACAAATGGCCAAATTCCCGTGGAGCTCATCAAAATTTACATAAATTTTAATTTTCAAAATTTTATAGAAAAATTCTCAAATACAATTGAGAAATCGGACTTACATAGTCTATAAGTATGGATTCTTGGCTTTAGTTTTCAATTGGTTTAAATGAGTGACAAACAAAAATGTGCCCACAAATGGCCAAATTCCCGTGGAGCTCATCAAAATTTACATAAATTTTAATTTTCAAAATTTTATAGAAAAATTCTCAAATACAATTCAGAAATCGGACTTACATAGTCTATAAGTATGGATCTTTGGCTTTAATTTCCCATTGGTCCAAATGAGTGACAAACAAATTTTATAGAAAAATTCTCAAATACAATTGAGAAATCGGATTTAAGTAGTCAATAAGTATGGATCTTTCTTTGGCTTTAATTTCCCATTGGTCCAAATGAGTGACAAACAAATTTTATAGAAAAATTCTCAAATACAATTGAGAAATCGGACTTAAGTAGTCAATAAGTATGGATTCTTGGCTTTAGTTTTCAATTGGTTTAAATGAGTGACAAACAAAATTGTGCCCACAAATGGCCAAATTCCCGTAGAGCTCATCAAAATTTACATAAATTTTAATTTTCAAAATTTTATAGAAAAATTCTCAAATACAATTGAGAAATCGGACTTACATAGTCTATAAGTATGGATTCTTGGCTTTAGTTTTCAATTGGTTTAAATGAGTGACAAACAAAAATGTGCCCACAAATGGCCAAATTCCCGTGGAGCTCATCAAAATTTACATAAATTTTAATTTTCAAAATTTTATAGAAAAATTCTCAAATACAATTGAGAAATCGGACTTACATAGTCTATAAGTATGGATTCTTGGCTTTAGTTTTCAATTGGTTTAAATGAGTGACAAACAAAAATGTGCCCACAAATGGCCAAATTCCCGTGGAGCTCATCAAAATTTACATAAATTTTAATTTTCAAAATTTTATAGAAAAATTCTCAAATACAATTGAGAAATCGGACTTACATAGTCTATAAGTATGGATTCTTGGCTTTAGTTTTCAATTGGTTTAAATGAGTGACAAACAAAAATGTGCCCACAAATGGCCAAATTCCCGTGGAGCTCATCAAAATTTACATAAATTTTAATTTTCAAAATTTTATAGAAAAATTCTCAAATACAATTGAGAAATCGGACTTACATAGTCTATAAGTATGGATTCTTGGCTTTAGTTTTCAATTGGTTTAAATGAGTGACAAACAAAAATGTGCCCACAAATGCCCAAATTCCCGTGGAGCTCATCAAAATTTACATAAATTTTAATTTTCAAAATTTTATAGAAAAATTCTCAAATACAATTGAGAAATCGGACTTACATAGTCTATAAGTATGGATTCTTGGCTTTAGTTTTCAATTGGTTTAAATGAGTGACAAACAAAAATGTGCCCACAAATGGCCAAATTCCCGTGGAGCTCATCAAAATTTACATAAATTTTAATTTTCAAAATTTTATAGAAAAATTCTCAAATACAATTGAGAAATCGGACTTACATAGTCTATAAGTATGGATTCTTGGCTTTAGTTTTCAATTGGTTTAAATGAGTGACAAACAAAAATGTGCCCACAAATGGCCAAATTCCCGTGGAGCTCATCAAAATTTACATAAATTTTAATTTTCAAAATTTTATAGAAAAATTCTCAAATACAATTGAGAAATCGGACTTACATAGTCTATAAGTATGGATTCTTGGCTTTAGTTTTCAATTGGTTTAAATGAGTGACAAACAAAAATGTGCCCACAAATGGCCAAATTCCCGTGGAGCTCATCAAAATTTACATAAATTTTAATTTTCAAAATTTTATAGAAAAATTCTCAAATACAATTCAGAAATCGGACTTACATAGTCTATAAGTATGGATCTTTGGCTTTAATTTCCCATTGGTCCAAATGAGTGACAAACAAATTTTATAGAAAAATTCTCAAATACAATTGAGAAATCGGATTTAAGTAGTCAATAAGTATGGATCTTTCTTTGGCTTTAATTTCCCATTGGTCCAAATGAGTGACAAACAAATTTTATAGAAAAATTCTCAAATACAATTGAGAAATCGGACTTAAGTAGTCAATAAGTATGGATTCTTGGCTTTAGTTTTCAATTGGTTTAAATGAGTGACAAACAAAATTGTGCCCACAAATGGCCAAATTCCCGTAGAGCTCATCAAAATTTACATAAATTTTAATTTTCAAAATTTTATAGAAAAATTCTCAAATACAATTGAGAAATCGGACTTACATAGTCTATAAGTATGGATTCTTGGCTTTAGTTTTCAATTGGTTTAAATGAGTGACAAACAAAAATGTGCCCACAAATGGCCAAATTCCCGTGGAGCTCATCAAAATTTACATAAATTTTAATTTTCAAAATTTTATAGAAAAATTCTCAAATACAATTGAGAAATCGGACTTACATAGTCTATAAGTATGGATTCTTGGCTTTAGTTTTCAATTGGTTTAAATGAGTGACAAACAAAAATGTGCCCACAAATGGCCAAATTCCCGTGGAGCTCATCAAAATTTACATAAATTTTAATTTTCAAAATTTTATAGAAAAATTCTCAAATACAATTCAGAAATCGGACTTACATAGTCTATAAGTATGGATCTTTGGCTTTAATTTCCCATTGGTCCAAATGAGTGACAAACAAATTTTATAGAAAAATTCTCAAATACAATTGAGAAATCGGATTTAAGTAGTCAATAAGTATGGATCTTTCTTTGGCTTTAATTTCCCATTGGTCCAAATGAGTGACAAACAAATTTTATAGAAAAATTCTCAAATACAATTGAGAAATCGGACTTAAGTAGTCAATAAGTATGGATTCTTGGCTTTAGTTTTCAATCGGTTTAAATGATTTACAAACAAAATTGTGCCCACAAATGGCCAAATTCCCGTAGAGCTCATCAAAATTTACATAAATTTTAATTTTCAAAATTTTATAGAAAAATTCTCAAATACAATTGAGAAATCGGACTTACATAGTCTATAAGTATGGATTCTTGGCTTTAGTTTTCAATTGGTTTAAATGAGTGACAAACAAAAATGTGCCCACAAATGGCCAAATTCCCGTGGAGCTCATCAAAATTTACATAAATTTTAATTTTCAAAATTTTATAGAAAAATTCTCAAATACAATTGAGAAATCGGACTTACATAGTCTATAAGTATGGATTCTTGGCTTTAGTTTTCAATTGGTTTAAATGAGTGACAAACAAAAATGTGCCCACAAATGGCCAAATTCCCGTGGAGCTCATCAAAATTTACATAAATTTTAATTTTCAAAATTTTATAGAAAAATTCTCAAATACAATTGAGAAATCGGACTTACATAGTCTATAAGTATGGATTCTTGGCTTTAGTTTTCAATTGGTTTAAATGAGTGACAAACAAAAATGTGCCCACAAATGGCCAAATTCCCGTGGAGCTCATCAAAATTTACATAAATTTTAATTTTCAAAATTTTATAGAAAAATTCTCAAATACAATTGAGAAATCGGACTTACATAGTCTATAAGTATGGATTCTTGGCTTTAGTTTTCAATTGGTTTAAATGAGTGACAAACAAAAATGTGCCCACAAATGCCCAAATTCCCGTGGAGCTCATCAAAATTTACATAAATTTTAATTTTCAAAATTTTATAGAAAAATTCTCAAATACAATTGAGAAATCGGACTTACATAGTCTATAAGTATGGATTCTTGGCTTTAGTTTTCAATTGGTTTAAATGAGTGACAAACAAAAATGTGCCCACAAATGGCCAAATTCCCGTGGAGCTCATCAAAATTTACATAAATTTTAATTTTCAAAATTTTATAGAAAAATTCTCAAATACAATTGAGAAATCGGACTTACATAGTCTATAAGTATGGATTCTTGGCTTTAGTTTTCAATTGGTTTAAATGAGTGACAAACAAAAATGTGCCCACAAATGGCCAAATTCCCGTGGAGCTCATCAAAATTTACATAAATTTTAATTTTCAAAATTTTATAGAAAAATTCTCAAATACAATTGAGAAATCGGACTTACATAGTCTATAAGTATGGATTCTTGGCTTTAGTTTTCAATTGGTTTAAATGAGTGACAAACAAAAATGTGCCCACAAATGGCCAAATTCCCGTGGAGCTCATCAAAATTTACATAAATTTTAATTTTCAAAATTTTATAGAAAAATTCTCAAATACAATTCAGAAATCGGACTTACATAGTCTATAAGTATGGATCTTTGGCTTTAATTTCCCATTGGTCCAAATGAGTGACAAACAAATTTTATAGAAAAATTCTCAAATACAATTGAGAAATCGGATTTAAGTAGTCAATAAGTATGGATCTTTCTTTGGCTTTAATTTCCCATTGGTCCAAATGAGTGACAAACAAATTTTATAGAAAAATTCTCAAATACAATTGAGAAATCGGACTTAAGTAGTCAATAAGTATGGATTCTTGGCTTTAGTTTTCAATTGGTTTAAATGAGTGACAAACAAAATTGTGCCCACAAATGGCCAAATTCCCGTAGAGCTCATCAAAATTTACATAAATTTTAATTTTCAAAATTTTATAGAAAAATTCTCAAATACAATTGAGAAATCGGACTTACATAGTCTATAAGTATGGATTCTTGGCTTTAGTTTTCAATTGGTTTAAATGAGTGACAAACAAAAATGTGCCCACAAATGGCCAAATTCCCGTGGAGCTCATCAAAATTTACATAAATTTTAATTTTCAAAATTTTATAGAAAAATTCTCAAATACAATTGAGAAATCGGACTTACATAGTCTATAAGTATGGATTCTTGGCTTTAGTTTTCAATTGGTTTAAATGAGTGACAAACAAAAATGTGCCCACAAATGGCCAAATTCCCGTGGAGCTCATCAAAATTTACATAAATTTTAATTTTCAAAATTTTATAGAAAAATTCTCAAATACAATTGAGAAATCGGACTTACATAGTCTATAAGTATGGATTCTTGGCTTTA
Organism: Lypha dubia; assembly: GCA_947311025.1. Taxonomy (NCBI): domain Eukaryota; kingdom Metazoa; phylum Arthropoda; class Insecta; order Diptera; family Tachinidae; genus Lypha; species Lypha dubia. The sequence goes on along the minus strand of OX371260.1, from coordinate 24,146,376 downwards.
GTTTTCAATTGGTTTAAATGAGTGACAAACAAAAATGTGCCCACAAATGGCCAAATTCCCGTGGAGCTCATCAAAATTTACATAAATTTTAATTTTCAAAATTTTATAGAAAAATTCTCAAATACAATTGAGAAATCGGACTTACATAGTCTATAAGTATGGATCTTTGGCTTTAATTTCCCATTGGTCCAAATGAGTGACAAACAAATTTTATAGAAAAATTCTCAAATACAATTTAGAAATCGGACTTAAGTAGTCAATATGTATGGATACTTGGCTTTAGTTTTCAATTGGTTTAAATGAGTGACAAACAAAAATGTGCCCACAAATGGCCAAATTCCCGTGGAGCTCATCAAAATTTACATAAATTTTAATTTTAAAAATTTTATAGAAAAATTCTCAAATACAATTGAGAAATCGGACTTAAGTAGTCAATAAGTATGGATTCTCGGCTTTAGTTTTCAATTGGTTTAAATGAGTGACAAACAAAAATGTGCCCACAAATGGCCAAATTCCCGTGGAGCTCATCAAAATTTACATAAATTTTAATTTTCAAAATTTTATAGAAAAATTCTCAAATACAATTGAGAAATCGGACTTAAGTAGTCAATAAGTATGGATTCTCGGCTTTAGTTTTCAATTGGTTTAAATGAGTGACAAACAAAAATGTGCCCACAAATGGCCAAATTCCCGTGGAGCTCATCAAAATTTACATAAATTTTAATTTTCAAAATTTTATAGAAAAATTCTCAAATACAATTGAGAAATCGGACTTAAGTAGTCAATAAGTATGGATTCTTGGCTTTAGTTTTCAATTGGTTTAAATGAGTGACAAACAAAAATGTGCCCACAAATGGCCAAATTCCCGTGGAGCTCATCAAAATTTACATAAATTTTAATTTTCAAAATTTTATAGAAAAATTCTCAAATACAATTGAGAAATCGGACTTACATAGTTTATAAGTATGGATCTTTGGCTTTAGTTTTCAATTGGTTTAAATGAGTGACAATTAAAATTGTGCCCACAAATGTCCAAATTCCCGTAGAGCTCATCAAAATTTACATAAATTTTAATTTTCAAAATTTTATAGAAAAATTCTCAAATACAATTGAGAAATCGGACTTACATAGTTTATAAGTATGGATCTTTGGCTTTAGTTTTCAATTGGTTTAAATGAGTGACAAACAAAAATGTGCCCACAAATGGCCAAATTCCCGTGGAGCTCATCAAAATTTACATAAATTTTAATTTTCAAAATTTTATAGAAAAATTCTCAAATACAATTGAGAAATCGGACTTACATAGTTTATAAGTATGGATCTTTGGCTTTAGTTTTCAATTGGTTTAAATGAGTGACAAACAAAATTGTGCCCACAAATGTCCAAATTCCCGTAGAGCTCATCAAAATTTACATAAATTTTAATTTTCAAAATTTTATAGAAAAATTCTCAAATACAATTGAGAAATCGGACTTACATAGTTTATAAGTATGGATCTTTGGCTTTAGTTTTCAATTGGTTTAAATGAGTGACAAACAAAAATGTGCCCACAAATGGCCAAATTCCCGTGGAGCTCATCAAAATTTACATAAATTTTAATTTTCAAAATTTTATAGAAAAATTCTCAAATACAATTGAGAAATCGGACTTACATAGTCTATAAGTATGGATTCTTGGCTTTAGTTTTCAATTGGTTTAAATGAGTGACAAACAAAATTGTGCCCACAAATGGCCAAATTCCCGTAGAGCTCATCAAAATTTACATAAATTTTAATTTTCAAAATTTTATAGAAAAATTCTCAAATACAATTGAGAAATCGGACTTAAGTAGTCAATAAGTATGGATTCTTGGCTTTAGTTTTCAATTGGTTTAAATGAGTGACAAACAAAATTGTGCCCACAAATGTCCAAATTCCCCTAGAGCTCATCAAAATTTACATAAATTTTAATTTTCAAAATTTTATAGAAAAATTCTCAAATGCAATTGAGAAATCGGACTTAAGTAGTCAATAAGTATGGATTCTCGGCTTTAGTTTTCAATTGGTTTAAATGAGTGACAAACAAAAATGTGCCCACAAATGGCCAAATTCCCGTGGAGCTCATCAAAATTTACATAAATTTTAATTTTCAAAATTTTATAGCAAAATTCTCAAATACAATTGAGAAATCGGACTTAAGTAGTCAATAAGTATGGATTCTTGGCTTTAGTTTTCAATTGGTTTAAATGAGTGACAAACAAAAATGTGCCCACAAATGGCCAAATTCCCGTGGAGCTCATCAAAATTTACATAAATTTTAATTTTCAAAATTTTATAGAAAAATTCTCAAATACAATTGAGAAATCGGACTTAAGTAGTCAATAAGTATGGATTCTTGGCTTTAGTTTTCAATTGGTTTAAATGAGTGACAAACAAAATTGTGCCCACAAATGGCCAAATTCCCGTAGAGCTCATCAAAATTTACATAAATTTTAATTTTCAAAATTTTATAGAAAAATTCTCAAATACAATTGAGAAATCGGACTTACATAGTCTATAAGTATGGATTCTTGGCTTTAGTTTTCAATTGGTTTAAATGAGTGACAAACAAAATTGTGCCCACAAATGGCCAAATTCCCGTAGAGCTCATCAAAATTTACATAAATTTTAATTTTCAAAATTTTATAGAAAAATTCTCAAATACAATTGAGAAATCGGACTTACATAGTTTATAAGTATGGATCTTTGGCTTTAGTTTTCAATTGGTTTAAATGAGTGACAAACAAAATTGTGCCCACAAATGGCCAAATTCCCGTAGAGCTCATCAAAATTTACATAAATTTTAATTTTCAAAATTTTATAGAAAAATTCTCAAATACAATTGAGAAATCGGACTTACATAATCTATAAGTATGGATTCTTGGCTTTAGTTTTCAATTGGTTTAAATGAGTGACAAACAAAAATGTGCCCACAAATGGCCAAATTCCCGTGGAGCTCATCAAAATTTACATAAATTTTAATTTTCAAAATTTTATAGCAAAATTCTCAAATACAATTGAGAAATCGGACTTAAGTAGTCAATAAGTATGGATTCTTGGCTTTAGTTTTCAATTGGTTTAAATGAGTGACAAACAAAAATGTGCCCACAAATGGCCAAATTCCCGTGGAGCTCATCAAAATTTACATAAATTTTAATTTTCAAAATTTTATAGAAAAATTCTCAAATACAATTGAGAAATCGGACTTACATAGTCTATAAGTATGGATTCTTGGCTTTAGTTTTCAATTGGTTTAAATGAGTGACAAACAAAAATGTGCCCACAAATGCCCAAATTCCCGTGGAGCTCATCAAAATTTACATAAATTTTAATTTTCAAAATTTTATAGAAAAATTCTCAAATACAATTGAGAAATCGGACTTACATAGTCTATAAGTATGGATTCTTGGCTTTAGTTTTCAATTGGTTTAAATGAGTGACAAACAAAAATGTGCCCACAAATGGCCAAATTCCCGTGGAGCTCATCAAAATTTACATAAATTTTAATTTTCAAAATTTTATAGAAAAATTCTCAAATACAATTGAGAAATCGGACTTACATAGTCTATAAGTATGGATTCTTGGCTTTAGTTTTCAATTGGTTTAAATGAGTGACAAACAAAAATGTGCCCACAAATGGCCAAATTCCCGTGGAGCTCATCAAAATTTACATAAATTTTAATTTTCAAAATTTTATAGAAAAATTCTCAAATACAATTGAGAAATCGGACTTACATAGTCTATAAGTATGGATTCTTGGCTTTAGTTTTCAATTGGTTTAAATGAGTGACAAACAAAAATGTGCCCACAAATGGCCAAATTCCCGTGGAGCTCATCAAAATTTACATAAATTTTAATTTTCAAAATTTTATAGAAAAATTCTCAAATACAATTCAGAAATCGGACTTACATAGTCTATAAGTATGGATCTTTGGCTTTAATTTCCCATTGGTCCAAATGAGTGACAAACAAATTTTATAGAAAAATTCTCAAATACAATTGAGAAATCGGATTTAAGTAGTCAATAAGTATGGATCTTTCTTTGGCTTTAATTTCCCATTGGTCCAAATGAGTGACAAACAAATTTTATAGAAAAATTCTCAAATACAATTGAGAAATCGGACTTAAGTAGTCAATAAGTATGGATTCTTGGCTTTAGTTTTCAATTGGTTTAAATGAGTGACAAACAAAATTGTGCCCACAAATGGCCAAATTCCCGTAGAGCTCATCAAAATTTACATAAATTTTAATTTTCAAAATTTTATAGAAAAATTCTCAAATACAATTGAGAAATCGGACTTACATAGTCTATAAGTATGGATTCTTGGCTTTAGTTTTCAATTGGTTTAAATGAGTGACAAACAAAAATGTGCCCACAAATGGCCAAATTCCCGTGGAGCTCATCAAAATTTACATAAATTTTAATTTTCAAAATTTTATAGAAAAATTCTCAAATACAATTGAGAAATCGGACTTACATAGTCTATAAGTATGGATTCTTGGCTTTAGTTTTCAATTGGTTTAAATGAGTGACAAACAAAAATGTGCCCACAAATGGCCAAATTCCCGTGGAGCTCATCAAAATTTACATAAATTTTAATTTTCAAAATTTTATAGAAAAATTCTCAAATACAATTGAGAAATCGGACTTACATAGTCTATAAGTATGGATTCTTGGCTTTAGTTTTCAATTGGTTTAAATGAGTGACAAACAAAAATGTGCCCACAAATGGCCAAATTCCCGTGGAGCTCATCAAAATTTACATAAATTTTAATTTTCAAAATTTTATAGAAAAATTCTCAAATACAATTGAGAAATCGGACTTACATAGTCTATAAGTATGGATCTTTGGCTTTAATTTCCCATTGGTCCAAATGAGTGACAAACAAATTTTATAGAAAAATTCTCAAATACAATTTAGAAATCGGACTTAAGTAGTCAATATGTATGGATACTTGGCTTTAGTTTTCAATTGGTTTAAATGAGTGACAAACAAAAATGTGCCCACAAATGGCCAAATTCCCGTGGAGCTCATCAAAATTTACATAAATTTTAATTTTAAAAATTTTATAGAAAAATTCTCAAATACAATTGAGAAATCGGACTTAAGTAGTCAATAAGTATGGATTCTCGGCTTTAGTTTTCAATTGGTTTAAATGAGTGACAAACAAAAATGTGCCCACAAATGGCCAAATTCCCGTGGAGCTCATCAAAATTTACATAAATTTTAATTTTCAAAATTTTATAGAAAAATTCTCAAATACAATTGAGAAATCGGACTTAAGTAGTCAATAAGTATGGATTCTCGGCTTTAGTTTTCAATTGGTTTAAATGAGTGACAAACAAAAATGTGCCCACAAATGGCCAAATTCCCGTGGAGCTCATCAAAATTTACATAAATTTTAATTTTCAAAATTTTATAGAAAAATTCTCAAATACAATTGAGAAATCGGACTTAAGTAGTCAATAAGTATGGATTCTTGGCTTTAGTTTTCAATTGGTTTAAATGAGTGACAAACAAAAATGTGCCCACAAATGGCCAAATTCCCGTGGAGCTCATCAAAATTTACATAAATTTTAATTTTCAAAATTTTATAGAAAAATTCTCAAATACAATTGAGAAATCGGACTTACATAGTTTATAAGTATGGATCTTTGGCTTTAGTTTTCAATTGGTTTAAATGAGTGACAATTAAAATTGTGCCCACAAATGTCCAAATTCCCGTAGAGCTCATCAAAATTTACATAAATTTTAATTTTCAAAATTTTATAGAAAAATTCTCAAATACAATTGAGAAATCGGACTTACATAGTTTATAAGTATGGATCTTTGGCTTTAGTTTTCAATTGGTTTAAATGAGTGACAAACAAAAATGTGCCCACAAATGGCCAAATTCCCGTGGAGCTCATCAAAATTTACATAAATTTTAATTTTCAAAATTTTATAGAAAAATTCTCAAATACAATTGAGAAATCGGACTTACATAGTTTATAAGTATGGATCTTTGGCTTTAGTTTTCAATTGGTTTAAATGAGTGACAAACAAAATTGTGCCCACAAATGTCCAAATTCCCGTAGAGCTCATCAAAATTTACATAAATTTTAATTTTCAAAATTTTATAGAAAAATTCTCAAATACAATTGAGAAATCGGACTTACATAGTTTATAAGTATGGATCTTTGGCTTTAGTTTTCAATTGGTTTAAATGAGTGACAAACAAAAATGTGCCCACAAATGGCCAAATTCCCGTGGAGCTCATCAAAATTTACATAAATTTTAATTTTCAAAATTTTATAGAAAAATTCTCAAATACAATTGAGAAATCGGACTTACATAGTCTATAAGTATGGATTCTTGGCTTTAGTTTTCAATTGGTTTAAATGAGTGACAAACAAAATTGTGCCCACAAATGGCCAAATTCCCGTAGAGCTCATCAAAATTTACATAAATTTTAATTTTCAAAATTTTATAGAAAAATTCTCAAATACAATTGAGAAATCGGACTTAAGTAGTCAATAAGTATGGATTCTTGGCTTTAGTTTTCAATTGGTTTAAATGAGTGACAAACAAAATTGTGCCCACAAATGTCCAAATTCCCCTAGAGCTCATCAAAATTTACATAAATTTTAATTTTCAAAATTTTATAGAAAAATTCTCAAATGCAATTGAGAAATCGGACTTAAGTAGTCAATAAGTATGGATTCTCGGCTTTAGTTTTCAATTGGTTTAAATGAGTGACAAACAAAAATGTGCCCACAAATGGCCAAATTCCCGTGGAGCTCATCAAAATTTACATAAATTTTAATTTTCAAAATTTTATAGCAAAATTCTCAAATACAATTGAGAAATCGGACTTAAGTAGTCAATAAGTATGGATTCTTGGCTTTAGTTTTCAATTGGTTTAAATGAGTGACAAACAAAAATGTGCCCACAAATGGCCAAATTCCCGTGGAGCTCATCAAAATTTACATAAATTTTAATTTTCAAAATTTTATAGAAAAATTCTCAAATACAATTGAGAAATCGGACTTAAGTAGTCAATAAGTATGGATTCTTGGCTTTAGTTTTCAATTGGTTTAAATGAGTGACAAACAAAATTGTGCCCACAAATGGCCAAATTCCCGTAGAGCTCATCAAAATTTACATAAATTTTAATTTTCAAAATTTTATAGAAAAATTCTCAAATACAATTGAGAAATCGGACTTACATAGTCTATAAGTATGGATTCTTGGCTTTAGTTTTCAATTGGTTTAAATGAGTGACAAACAAAATTGTGCCCACAAATGGCCAAATTCCCGTAGAGCTCATCAAAATTTACATAAATTTTAATTTTCAAAATTTTATAGAAAAATTCTCAAATACAATTGAGAAATCGGACTTACATAGTTTATAAGTATGGATCTTTGGCTTTAGTTTTCAATTGGTTTAAATGAGTGACAAACAAAATTGTGCCCACAAATGGCCAAATTCCCGTAGAGCTCATCAAAATTTACATAAATTTTAATTTTCAAAATTTTATAGAAAAATTCTCAAATACAATTGAGAAATCGGACTTACATAGTCTATAAGTATGGATTCTTGGCTTTAGTTTTCAATTGGTTTAAATGAGTGACAAACAAAATTGTGCCCACAAATGGCCAAATTCCCGTAGAGCTCATCAAAATTTACATAAATTTTAATTTTCAAAATTTTATAGAAAAATTCTCAAATACAATTGAGAAATCGGACTTACATAGTCTATAAGTATGGATTCTTGGCTTTAGTTTTCAATTGGTTTAAATGAGTGACAAACAAAATTGTGCCCACAAATGGCCAAATTCCCGTAAAGCTCATCAAAATTTACATAAATTTTAATTTTCAAAATTTTATAGAAAAATTCTCAAATACAATTGAGAAATCGGACTTAAGTAGTCAATAAGTATAGATTCTTGGCTTTAGTTTTCAATTGGTTTAAATGAGTGAAAAACAAAATTGTGCCCACAAATGGCCAAATTCCCGTGGAGCTCATCAAAATTTACATAAATTTTAATTTTCAAAATTTTATAGAAAAATTCTCAAATACAATTGAGAAATCGGACTTACATAGTTTATAAGTATGGATCTTTGGCTTTAGTTTTCAATTGGTTTAAATGAGTGACAAACAAAATTGTGCCCACAAATGGCCAAATTCCCGTAGAGCTCATCAAAATTTACATAAATTTTAATTTTCAAAATTTTATAGAAAAATTCTCAAATACAATTGAGAAATCGGACTTACATAGTCTATAAGTATGGATTCTTGGCTTTAGTTTTCAATTGGTTTAAATGAGTGACAAACAAAATTGTGCCCACAAATGGCCAAATTCCCGTAGAGCTCATCAAAATTTACATAAATTTTAATTTTCAAAATTTTATAGAAAAATTCTCAAATACAATTGAGAAATCGGACTTACATAGTCTATAAGTATGGATTCTTGGCTTTAGTTTTCAATTGGTTTAAATGAGTGACAAACAAAATTGTGCCCACAAATGGCCAAATTCCCGTAAAGCTCATCAAAATTTACATAAATTTTAATTTTCAAAATTTTATAGAAAAATTCTCAAATACAATTGAGAAATCGGACTTAAGTAGTCAATAAGTATAGATTCTTGGCTTTAGTTTTCAATTGGTTTAAATGAGTGAAAAACAAAATTGTGCCCACAAATGGCCAAATTCCCGTAGAGCTCATCAAAATTTACATAAATTTTAATTTTCAAAATTTTATAGAAAAATTCTCAAATACAATTGAGAAATCGGACTTAAGTAGTCAATAAGTATGGATTCTAGGCTTTAGTTTTCAATTGGTTTAAATGAGTGACAAACAAAATTGTGCCCACAAATGGCCAAATTCCCGTAGAGCTCATCAAAATTTACATAAATTTTAATTTTCAAAATTTTATAGAAAAATTCTCAAATACAATTGAGAAATCGGACTTAAGTAGTCTATAAGTATGGATTCTTGGCTTTAGTTTTCAATTGGTTTAAATGAGTGACAAACAAAATTGTGCCCACAAATGGCCAAATTCCCGTAGAGCTCATCAAAATTTACATAAATTTTAATTTTCAAAATTTTATAGAAAAATTCTCAAATACAATTGAGAAATCGGACTTACATAGTCTATAAGTATGGATTCTTGGCTTTAGTTTTCAATTGGTTTAAATGAGTGACAAACAAAATTGTGCCCACAAATGGCCAAATTCCCGTAGAGCTCATCAAAATTTACATAAATTTTAATTTTCAAAATTTTATAGAAAAATTCTCAAATACAATTGAGAAATCGGACTTAAGTAGTCAATAAGTATGGATCTTTGGCTTTAATTTCCCATTGGTCCAAATGAGTGACAAACAAATTTTATAGAAAAATTCTCAAATACAATTGAGAAATCGGACTTAAGTAGTCAATAAGTATGGATTCTCGGCTTTAGTTTTCAATTGGTTTAAATGAGTGACAAACAAAAATGTGCCCACAAATGGCCAAATTCCCGTGGAGCTCATCAAAATTTACATAAATTTTAATTTTCAAAATTTTATAGAAAAATTCTCAAATACAATTGAGAAATCGGACTTACATAGTCTATAAGTATGGATTCTTGGCTTTAGTTTTCAATTGGTTTAAATGAGTGACAAACAAAATTGTGCCCACAAATGGCCAAATTCCCGTAGAGCTCATCAAAATTTACATAAATTTTAATTTTCAAAATTTTATAGAAAAATTCTCAAATACAATTGAGAAATCGGACTTAAGTAGTCAATAAGTATGGATCTTTGGCTTTAATTTCCCATTGGTCCAAATGAGTGACAAACAAATTTTATAGAAAAATTCTCAAATACAATTGAGAAATCGGACTTAAGTAGTCAATAAGTATGGATTCTTGGCTTTAGTTTTCAATTGGTTTAAATGAGTGACAAACAAAATTGTGCCCACAAATGGCCAAATTCCCGTAGAGCTCATCAAAATTTACATAAATTTTAATTTTCAAAATTTTATAGAAAAATTCTCAAATACAATTGAGAAATCGGACTTACATAGTCTATAAGTATGGATTCTTGGCTTTAGTTTTCAATTGGTTTAAATGAGTGACAAACAAAATTGTGCCCACAAATGGCCAAATTCCCGTAGAGCTCATCAAAATTTACATAAATTTTAATTTTCAAAATTTTATAGAAAAATTCTCAAATACAATTGAGAAATCGGACTTAAGTAGTCAATAAGTATAGATTCTTGGCTTTAGTTTTCAATTGGTTTAAATGAGTGACAAACAAAATTGTGCCCACAAATGGCCAAATTCCCGTAAAGCTCATCAAAATTTACATAAATTTTAATTTTCAAAATTTTATAGAAAAATTCTCAAATACAATTGAGAAATCGGACTTAAGTAGTCTATAAGTATGGATTCTTGGCTTTAGTTTTCAATTGGTTTAAATGAGTGACAAACAAAATTGTGCCCACAAATGGCCAAATTCCCGTAAAGCTCATCAAAATTTACATAAATTTATTTATTTATTAATTCATAGAAGTAATATAAAGCCTATAGGCCAAATAACATATTACTTAGCATAAATATAATACCTTACTGTAACAGCTTGTAGAAATAGATTTTACAAACAAAAATTTTTATATATGTACATATATTTACATTTTCTTATTTTTAAATAAAGAATATACAATAGTTATGACATGGTTCCCCAACCATAATGTTTATCACAGAAGAAATCTACCAAGAAAAGAATTTTTAAGAGATTTTTCTTTTTTTTTTATGGTCCCACTAAGTATGTAGTAGCACTAAGGTAAAAGTAATAAATAGATACGAGAAAATAAATGAATTAGGAAATATGTGAGTCAACTTCATAAGTTCTTGTATCCGTACCACAATTTAGGCAGTCTAGATAAGTTAATATAGTTTAATAAGTAAGTACTCATGTACACATGTATATAAGTATACATAGCAATTTTATAAGCCAACTTGAATAAAATACATGCAGTATAATTCACCCAGTAGATCTGAAAGAGTTTAAGAGTTTCAATCTAAAAGCATTGTTAGATTGTGAAAAGCTACGTAATTCAATTGGTAAGTAATTCCAAGATCGAGCTACTCTGACTAAAAAAGATTTTTCAAAGAACGCATTAGCAATTTTTGGTATACGTATTTGGGGGTTTCTCGTTGAATGGCTAAAAGTAAATTTTTTATATAAAGATGACGGTTTGCCAGTTCTTATGGTTTTGTAAAAAGTGAGCAAGCAGCGAAGTTTAATGAAATTTGAAAAAGAGCATCCAATAAACTTTGTTACATATTCAGATATATGATCTCGGTATCGTACATTGAAGACATAGCGAACAATAGTATTAACAATTCGGGTTATTCTAGCGACTACCACAGAACGAGTCCCGGATACCACTTCAAGTCCATATAACACTTGAGATAATAGGAGAGAAAAGGCTAGTCTACACCTAACATGAAAGGGTAAGAAAATGTTTGTCGAGTAAATTTTTCGCAATGTCTGCAATATCCTGCACACCATTAGATCAATATGAGCTTCAAAATTTAGTTGTTTATCCAGAACAATACCCAAAAACCTTATTCGCTCTAGAAGTTCAACCCTTACACCATCAATGAAAATGTCAAGGTTAACATTAAAGCGGTCATAGGGCATAAACATCATAGCTTTAGTCTTAGCCACATTAATAGACAGATAATTACGTGAAGTCCAATCAGAAACACACTTAAAATAGTAATCAATATTACTTTGCAACACGTCCGGGAAATTATAATCACAGCTAAATAGCAAAGCGACATCATCCGCAAAAATAAACGATTTGCATATAGGACTATTAACCACAGATGGAAGTTCATTTACGTACAGAATAAACAGCAGAGGTCCCAAAATTGAGCCTTGGGGAACACCTGAGAAGAGACTCAACACATCTGAGTTTTTACCATTAAAAGCCGTAAATTGAGATCTGTTATTTAGATAAGATGAAATAAGTATGCACGCCGATTTTGAAAAGCCAAATTCAGATTGAAATTTTTTAATCATTAAGTTGAAGTCAATTGTATTAAAGGCCTTCGATAGGTCAAGTGAGATAAGAACACTAAGTCTATTGTTATTGATATCAGTTCTGATTGAATCAGTAAGATCAAGCAGAAGTGAAGTTGTATTGTGACCTTTACGAAAAGCATATTGGGAGTGGTAAATAAGTCTAGATGTAGCATCTAAAATCTGATCCTTCAGAATGTGCTCCATTACTTTAGAGAGTGCAGGAAGAATGCAGATTGGTCTTAGATCTTCAGGGCCATTTACATTTTTCGACTTTGGTATCGGAACCACGCGAGCCACTTTCCACCCAGCAGGAAATCTTGACGTCATAATTATAGAATTGAACAGATGAGTCAACATACAAGAAACATACGGATAGATCAATTTAATAAATTTAATTGGCATATCATCAACACCCACCGAATTGGATTTTACTTTGTTCAGGGCCACAGATATCTCTAGCTGACTCAGACATCGAAATGTAGTCCCCAACTCAGGAAAATTGGATTCAACATAAACATCTTCCCTTACTCTCGACGCTCCCACACTTGCAAAGTGATCATTTAAGGCATTAACATCTAGATCATACGACTGATCATCATGATTCGTACAGCCAGAATTCTTGAGAACATTCCAAATGCCAGAAGTATCAAGCCCACAGAATAATTTAGAAAAGTACTGTCTCTTTGCATCACGCATAACACTTTTTGCTCTGTTGCGGTAGTTGCAATAAATTCTCCAGTTTCCTGCTGTTTTGTTGGATTTGTATGCTGAAAAGGCCAAATCCCTCAATGATCTAGCAAGAGTAATACGCCCTGATCTCATCCATTCATTCTCCGATTTCACCTTTCTCTTAACAATTGGAACAAAAGATATCAGGCTGGTTAATAAGTTAGAGATATATGTACATAGTAGGTCAACATCAGTAGTGTTGAATATACAGAAGCTGTCAAATTCATATAAAAAGTCACATATTCCATCCCAATCAATCCTGTTATAATCCCTAAACTCAATAACAGCTGGTATGCTTTCAACCATGATATCAAATGAAGCACAAATTAAGGCATGACGAGATAAACTAGGGTATTGATATTGTTCAGAAAAAGTCAATCTAGGATGGCCACTATATAGCATGAAATCTATTAACGATGTAGAGCTATGAAAAGTATCAAAATGCGTGGGTTTGAAGTTATGAATTAAACACAAGTTCATCCTCATACACAATGAGCGAAGATGCATATTCTTAGTAGCATCAAACAGATTGTAGTTAAAGTCACCAAGAATTATAACATCAGGATGGCTAGACAAAAATTCGAAATGTTCAGTTTCAAAGCTAGCAACATCACCATAAGGCAGGTATACTACACCCAGTAGAATTCTTTTATTGTCTGCATAAAGCTCCAAAAACAGTGACTCACAAGAATTGGCAACACTCACCTTAAATACAACGTTAACCTTCAAGTTTTTTGATATATAAAAGCCAACACCACCACCCCTTGAACTACAACGATCGTTTCTATATAATGTATATCCTTGGATATGCATTGAGCGATTTGTAACATACGGTTTAAGCCACGTTTCAGATATTGCAAGAGCATCAACATCTGATCCACTCAAAAGAATCTTCAATTCATCAAATTTAGTGGAGTTTGCCATAGGTCTTATGCTTTGACAGTTCATGTGAGCAATTTTCAAGTGACTTTTGTAGGGCTTGAACCTTTTTTTAAGATCAGCACCACTATATATTAGCGGACCAATATTGTCATTTAGACTCATTAGAATAATTACAAAGCATTATAGCGGGGAACAATAAGATATGTAAATTCAGATCACAATTCATTCAATTATATTATTACAATCCAATAAAATAAAAATTAAAAATTGGCTACCAGTCAGTCTCACAAAGATATAAGATAAGTTGTTATAAAGATATAACAAGAATTGCAAATATATAGAAATAAAAATAAAGAAACAATTGAATAAAATACCAAATGTGTTATATTAGTCACCACGCAACTCCATAACTTGTGAGGTATTCAAGTTTTTTTCGGTACCGTCCATCAGTTTTATTCTAGCCATAGGTAGGTCCCTGTTAAGAATGCGATACCAAGCTATTTTATTGCTTCTGCGTAATGTTCTGCATAGGTATTGAAGCTTATTTCCAGCATCTGTCAAATTATCATTTAGATAAACCCGAGCACAAACATCAGTGTTAACAACATTTTTAAGTTGGATGGTAGGATCCTTGTAATACGCTCTCATAAGCTCATCACGCACTTGAACACAATAGAATTTTACAAACACAGTTTTACCCTTGTTTGTATAGTGGCATTGACTTATATCTTTAGCAACCACCGGGATTTTGTAGTGTGAACAAATGGCCAAGATAGAGTCAACAATGTTAGTTAGCCCGTTAGGCAAACCGGTGATCAAAACATCCGGACGATTTAAGGTTTTCTGCAATTTTCAAAATTTTATAGAAAAATTCTCAAATACAATTGAGAAATCGGACTTAAGTAGTCAATAAGTATAGATTCTTGGCTTTAGTTTTCAATTGGTTTAAATGAGTGAAAAACAAAATTGTGCCCACAAAAGGCCAAATTCCCGTAGAGCTCATCAAAATTTACATAAATTTTAATTTTCAAAATTTTATAGAAAAATTCTCAAATACAATTGAGAAATCGGACTTACATAGTCTATAAGTATAGATCTTTGGCTTTAATTTCCCATTGGTCCAAATGAGTGACAAACAAATTTTATAGAAAAATTCTCAAATACAATTGAGAAATCGGACTTACATAGTCAATAAGTATAGATCTTTGGCTTTAATTTCCCATTGGTCCAAATGAGTGACAAACAAATTTTATAGAAAAATTCTCAAATACAATTGAGAAATCGGACTTACATAGTCTATAAGTATAGATCTTTGGCTTTAATTTCCCATTGGTCCAAATGAGTGACAAACAAAATTGTGCCCACAAATGGCCAAATTCCCGTAGAGCTCATCAAAATTTACATAAATTTTAATTTTCAAAATTTTATAGAAAAATTCTCAAATACAATTGAGAAATCGGACTTAAGTAGTCAATAAGTATGGATTCTTGCCTTAAGTTTTCAATTGGTTTAAATGAGTGACAAACAAAATTGTGCCCTCAAATGGCAAAAATTCTCTCAGAGCTCATCAAAATTTACATAAATTTTAATTTTCAAAATTTTATAGAAAAATTCTCAAATACAATTGAGAAATCGGACTTACATAGTCTATAACTATGGATCTTTGGCTTTAATTTCCCATTGGTCCAAATGAGTGACAAACAAATTTTATAGAAAAATTCTCAAATACAATTGAGAAATCGGACTTACATAGTCAATAAGTATAGATCTTTGGCTTTAATTTCCCATTGGTCCAAATGAGTGACAAACAAATTTTATAGAAAAATTCTCAAATACAATTGAGAAATCGGACTTACATAGTCTATAACTATGGATCTTTGGCTTTAATTTCCCATTGGTCCAAATGAGTGACAAACAAAATTGTGCCCACAAATGGCCAAATTCCCGTAGAGCTCATCAAAATTTACATAAATTTTAATTTTCAAAATTTTATAGAAAAATTCTCAAATACAATTGAGAAATCGGACTTAAGTAGTCAATAAGTATGGATTCTTGCCTTAAGTTTTCAATTGGTTTAAATGAGTGACAAACAAAATTGTGCCCTCAAATGGCAAAAATTCTCTCAGAGCTCATCAAAATTTACATAAATTTTAATTTTCAAAATTTTATAGAAAAATTCTCAAATACCATTGAGAAATCGGACTTACATAGTCTATAACTATGGATCTTTGGCTTTAATTTCCCATTGGTCCAAATGAGTGACAAACAAATTTTATAGAAAAATTCTCAAATACAATTGAGAAATCGGACTTACATAGTCTATAAGTATAGATCTTTGGCTTTAATTTCCCATTGGTCCAAATGAGTGACAAACAAATTTTATAGAAAAATTCTCAAATACAATTGAGAAATCGGACTTACATAGTCTATAACTATGGATCTTTGGCTTTAATTTCCCATTGGTCCAAATGAGTGACAAACAAATTTTATAGAAAAATTCTCAAATACAATTGAGAAATCGGACTTACATAGTCTATAAGTATAGATCTTTGGCTTTAATTTCCCATTGGTCCAAATGAGTGACAAACAAATTTTATAGAAAAATTCTCAAATACAATTGAGAAATCGGACTTACATAGTCTATAACTATGGATCTTTGGCTTTAATTTCCCATTGGTCCAAATGAGTGACAAACAAATTTTATAGAAAAATTCTCAAATACAATTGAGAAATCGGACTTACATAGTCTATAAGTATAGATCTTTGGCTTTAATTTCCCATTGGTCCAAATGAGTGACAAACAAAATTGTGCCCACAAATGGCCAAATTCCCGTAGAGCTCATCAAAATTTACATAAATTTTAATTTTCAAAATTTTATAGAAAAATTCTCAAATACAATTGAGAAATCGGACTTAAGTAGTCAATAAGTATGGATTCTTGGCTTTAGCTTTCAATTGGTCCAAATGAGTGACAAACAAATTTTATAGAAAAATTCTCAAATACAATTGAGAAATCGGACTTACATAGTCTATAACTATGGATCTTTGGCTTTAATTTCCCATTGGTCCAAATGAGTGACAAACAAATTTTATAGAAAAATTCTCAAATACAATTGAGAAATCGGACTTACATAGTCTATAAGTATAGATCTTTGGCTTTAATTTCCCATTGGTCCAAATGAGTGACAAACAAATTTTATAGAAAAATTCTCAAATACAATTGAGAAATCGGACTTACATAGTCTATAACTATGGATCTTTGGCTTTAATTTCCCATTGGTCCAAATGAGTGACAAACAAATTTTATAGAAAAATTCTCAAATACAATTGAGAAATCGGACTTACATAGTCTATAAGTATAGATCTTTGGCTTTAATTTCCCATTGGTCCAAATGAGTGACAAACAAATTTTATAGAAAAATTCTCAAATACAATTGAGAAATCGGACTTACATAGTCTATAACTATGGATCTTTGGCTTTAATTTCCCATTGGTCCAAATGAGTGACAAACAAATTTTATAGAAAAATTCTCAAATACAATTGAGAAATCGGACTTACATAGTCTATAAGTATAGATCTTTGGCTTTAATTTCCCATTGGTCCAAATGAGTGACAAACAAATTTTATAGAAAAATTCTCAAATACAATTGAGAAATCGGACTTACATAGTCTATAACTATGGATCTTTGGCTTTAATTTCCCATTGGTCCAAATGAGTGACAAACAAATTTTATAGAAAAATTCTCAAATACAATTGAGAAATCGGACTTACATAGTCTATAACTATGGATCTTTGGCTTTAATTTCCCATTGGTCCAAATGAGTGACAAACAAATTTTATAGAAAAATTCTCAAATACAATTGAGAAATCGGACTTACATAGTCTATAACTATGGATCTTTGGCTTTAATTTCCCATTGGTCCAAATGAGTGACAAACAAAATTGTGCCCACAAATGGCCAAATTCCCGTAGAGCTCATCAAAATTTACATAAATTTTAATTTTAAAAATTTTATAGAAAAATTCTCAAATACAATTGAGAAATCGGACTTACATAGTCTATAAGTATAGATCTTTGGCTTTAATTTCCCATTGGTCCAAATGAGTGACAAACAAAATTGTGCCCACAAATGGCCAAATTCCCGTAGAGCTCATCAAAATTTACATAAATTTTAATTTCAAAATTTTATAGAAAAATTCTCAAATACAATTGAGAAATCGGACTTACATTGTCAATAAGTAGGGATTCTTGGCTTTAGTTTCCCATTGGTTCAAATGAGTGGCAAACAAAAATGTACCCACAGACAGCCGAATTCCACTAGTGATCATACAAAGTTATCTTAGTTAAGATACATTAATATCAACTAGCAAAGATGTAAACCAAAAAGGTCCTTTGAGCTATGTTGGCAATGTCCCGACTAAATATATTTAACTTTTGAGTTAAATATGTTATGACGTAAGCTCTTACGTAAAACATATTTAACTCGGCATATTTATCTTCACACACATGAATTATATGTGATAAAAAATTGCTATTTCCAATTAATGAAATCCAATAGATTTTGACAAAATTTTGTAAATTATGGGAACTATAAAGTGATATATTGTAATTAAGAGCTAAATCGCTAAAAGGTATGTGTACTTGCTAAAAGGTATGTGTACATACTAAGAAGGAAAGAATTTGTGTTTTCGGATGATATTGGGCGGGCTTCTCCAAGCTCTGTGCTGACTTTAATAAGGAGAGTCATTCAGAGCTTGGTTTAATTTAGAGATCCATGGCACAAAATATCCAATAGGTGTCGCAGTGCCGGTCCTAGGACCAGAGCTATCCACTTTTCTATTCTAAGAAAGAAAGAAAGTTATGTTCCATAATTACAAGTATTTTATTTCTTAAGGCTCTTAGCTTTATGTGGAGTTTTGTAAGAGCACAAAAAGATGGCGGTAAAAGATTTTAATTGAAATCTAGCAGATTTAGCTCTCATGCTAATGAAATACACTTTATTGAAGTTCCTTAAAATAATAAATCCAACCAACCTAATATGAAAATTGAATAACTAAATTTAAAAAAAAAAAACAATTTTTGGGAGTAGAAATAATTGAATTCTTCAAAAAAAAAAAAAACAATGCTATTGTATGAGCGAAAAGATTCCAAACAACCATTTCATTTCGAAAAAAAAAACACTGTGTCCGTACTTGAATTTGTACGTGTTTTTTTTATCATTAAATTGCCAGAATGACAGTGTAACCAGCCAGCCAGCCGGCAGCCAACCAACAATAAAAATCAATTTGATTTTATTTGATTGCGCCATATATTTTTATTTGGCAGTTTACATTAAAACTCAATTAACGAATTTAATATTTAAACTTTTCTTGACCCCATATTCTCACTCTCTCGGGTAGAAGCAATTGCATTCCTGTTGTCCGCCTACCGAAAGGACTAACAAAAATTAAAATAAGAAAATTCAAATACATATGTACACACATACAAGTACGTTACAGTCGTGTCGGTAGCCAACATCCTTTTGATGTCTGTAAATATTATTTACTTCCGTCTGTGTAATGTATATTATGGTTAA
This sequence comes from Lypha dubia, assembly GCA_947311025.1. Classification (NCBI taxonomy): domain Eukaryota; kingdom Metazoa; phylum Arthropoda; class Insecta; order Diptera; family Tachinidae; genus Lypha; species Lypha dubia. The sequence goes on along the minus strand of OX371260.1, from coordinate 24,127,109 downwards.
AAACAAAAACAAAAACAAAAAAGAAAAATATATGTATCTCTTTTTGTACGAAATTATTTTTATTATTCTTCCGCAGTCTGTGTCACTGTCAAAAATTCCAACCAAACGTTGGAGAAGAAGAGTAAATTTATAATAAAAACTAACAAACTTTCAATAGCTTCAAATGACAACTGCATCCTTGCGAAAACTCCGAAAGCGATACGAAAAAAAAAGAAGCAAGCAAGGAATGTACTTTATGTTTATGTTGTAGCAGAAGAAAAAAAACTAAAAGAAAAAAGTTATAATAATATTAAGTGAAGTTAGGGCAGGAGCATTGTAATCAAAACTCAGCAGTGGGATCTAAAAAACATTTGAAAGTATTAGGACGACTGTAGAAAAGGTGAGCGATCACCAGTTCCTTTCCGGAAATGTCCGGCAGCGGACGATAGTCCGTTAAAAAAATCACGACTTTTATTAAGAAAGTTTATTACCATTTAGATTTACCAACATGTTTTCGATCTCACTCCTTCGGTAAACAGAAATGATAAATGATTAGATCGTAATTAATTGAACTGAAATATTTATTGGAAAATATTTTGATAAGAAAGCAGGACCTAAAAAGATGTCGTTATCTAAAAATTGAGATGTAGTAAATTTTAAACTTCAATAACGATTCGGATACGCTCAACAGTTTTAAAACCATAAATTCACTCCTTTAATGCTCTTTCTTTAGTAGTAATAGTGGATATACAAAAGATGACTGAATAAGTCTGAGATGTCTGGACCAGACAATAAATTCAACGTAACATCGTAATGTAACCCAAAAAAAAAGAATAAAATTCATGCAACACACACTCAAACAAACACACACACCCATACAAACAATTACAAAATGTGTTGAGCCTCCTCCCTCAAAACTACGAAACCATAAAAAACAAAAAAAAAACACAACAGCACGTAAAAGGATAAAATTTACAAGTACCGGCTAAAAGGAAAAATACAACAATAAAAAAAAAACTCACACACACATTCACTTTTTAAAGTTAACAGAAAAGAAACAGCAAAAAAACAAAAGACAACGTTAAATGACTGCAAAGTGATTGTTGTTGCCATCATCAACAAAAAAGTAACAAAAATTAAACAAAAGCCGGCAATAATGTTGACATCAACATTAGAGCAAAATGAGAGAGAATGTTTTCTTGTCTATTATACTTTGGTTTTTGTTGCTAAGTATAGTTTTAAATATATTTTGAATCGTCAACTTTTTGTTGTCCCAGCAAACAATCGAATTTAATAAAAAGAAAAATAATTTAAATAATTTTAAATTAAGAATTGTGTTCCCTTAATTTTCCATCATAATTTTTTTAGGAGTTTATATTAACTCTTACATATTATATGGAGAGTGTGTTTAAAAGATTTATGTTAAACACTACAATTAATATTTTTCTGAAACATTTTAACCCTGTAACTCTGTACTGTATGGGTCTGTTTTGAAGTCTCAAGACCACAGGCTAAACAAAAAGCGATATAATGGTTCAAAATATCTTATTATTTGTTTTTTTTTTTCAATTTAATTTTCATTTGTTAAAAATTCATTTAATATAATAGTTATCTTTTGCTTTTCTAAATAAATCTTTTACTGGAATTGTCTAAAGTTCTCTTTAATCGAAAAACAGGTTTATAAATTTTTGGTGTGGGCTTTTGCAATTGCCCTAAAGTTTAATTAATTGCATTAACACAAATTACACTATATTTTTCATGAGATTCTAATAAAAGTGTCTGCATACAATACATCTAAAAACGTAACTTGACTGCCACTAATTAATCAAAACTTGAAATGCATTTCCGGGTTAATTTCGTCTTTATTTTTCTCCTTATCGGGAATAAAAGTTCAAGCGAAATGTGTTCCCTTTTCCTAACATTTTGATTGATGGCCAACTTTTTGCGTTGTTGTTTTTTGGTTGGTTATTATTTCACATGAACAAAATGTTCTATTATTATTCTCGATAAGGGTGATTTAGTATTGGTGCCAAAAGAACCCAAAAAACTGGATAATATACAAAGTGGAAAAAAATTTCAAAGCTACAATAAAGAGAAGATAAAATTCTTTGAAGTCAGAAAAATTCCACTGTTTAATGACATCAATTGGTTTTATTTAAATGACAATGTTCTAAAGTCGTAGTTTTTAGGCCGATATTATAATTAACATTTCAAGTTTTTATTATTGATTATAATTCAACTATCTATCAACTGTTCACTTAGTTGTCCTCGATAAGTTCTTACTTGCATTATCATTTTATGGCTGTGAATCATAATAAAAAAATGTAATTGATTTGAGTTCTTGGGGTATTGAATTGTTATATGGGTTTAATTTTAAGGGACTGTTAAAAAAATCTCTTTTGAAATACAAAATATTGGCGGCAGTTATTGTATATAAATATGTTTATAGCGTGGACGCCAAAACGAATACGAATATCTCTAATAATGGAAAAAATATATCTGTTTTTCGTGATATTAATGAAATTTTAGTTTAACTTTGAAGTATTTTATTTAATTTTTTTTAGTTTTCTTCTGTCAACTGCCAAACAATGCCAGCAAAAAAAAGCATTCAAGTCATCACGAACTGTTTTTATTTCGGTGAAAAATGCATAATTGAAATTCATGAATATGTGCGGGAATTTAAATAAACTGCTTTTCATTAAAATGAATGAATTAAACTGATTCATTTTTCCTTATTCGAAGACGGGTTTTTCACGGCTTGACAATAAATTTTGTTAAATTTGTCAGTATTAAGGCAGGGTATGCCTTGATTTTGAAGTTTTTTTTTTACTGTAGATTTTCACCACATCAATAATGACGTAATTATTCGAATTTAGTAGGAATGGATTAAATATGAATTATCATTAATTTTTTGCTGGGACCAGTTGAAATGAAACTCTATACTGGTTGTTGAATTTTCGAGTAGCATGCTAACGAAAATCATGTCCTCATCTTAAGATTTTTATATATCCCACAACCAAAAATAGATTTATTTGAATCAGTTTATTTAGTTCCACTGTTATGAAAAAAGTTTCTGGTGATTTTCTATAAAAAAATTCTAAAAAAATATTTTACTTAACAGCGGTTTTGAAAGGAACTACCATTCAATCATTTATTAAATTTAATGATACAATCTGCATTTTTAATAAAATAAAATAAAAATAATATGTTCAATAATACGAATTTTTCCAGGACGAATTATGATATTAAACAGATCATAATGTTGCACATTTAGTGTATATCCAACATAAACATGATTGGATGAAAACATTTGTAACACAACATCAGGAAGATTTATGTATATCACATGGATATATTATACAGTGGGTTGTAAATTGGACAAGTATTTATGTTAATCTTTTATAAAACCGATGGCGCAGATTTGACGTTAAGTGATATGTAATAATTTAGAAAAAAAAATGCAAGGAATATGATATTCCCAAGGTAAAAAAGTTTTGTGTGAATCATTATTTGTCATTGAGTCCGAAAATTGATATTTATACTTCAGATATGTATGTCCACATACAAAGCATTTTTAATCAAATCGTCATATTTAATCCAAGTCTGACTTGACTCTTTATAAGATTATTTCATAAAAAAAAGTTTTAATCTTGTGAATATCGAAAAATCCATCTATCAACATTTCTCAATATCTGTATTGTTAGAGTTCTGATACAATGTTTATATACAAGTTGGGTTATCAAAAATAGTTTTGTTTTTTTGCAACATTTACTAATTTCTCGTCTCTCAACATTTGTGTTTCGTAAAATTTTGTAATGCACTTTCAGCTGCATTTTCGAAAATGTTTCTACAACAAAAACAATATGAGCAGCATTGTTTGAAGAACTAAAAATATGAGCGAATGATTTCCTCTAGCGCGCTTTTTTTACATTTCTATTTTATTTTTCCAAGTTATTCAATTGTTTACTAAATACGAAATGCAAACAAACCAGCTAAGCAACCGACCTGTCAAACAAACAACCAGACAGACGTGTTGTCAGCCAACTACCAAAAACAACAGCAACAACAAGAAAAACAAAAAAAAAACTAGTCGTAACAGAGAAATATGTTAACGTTGTCGTATACATGAACGTTGTTAACTCTCTATTGGCAACATGACTGACTGGCAAACAAGTTTTTATTATTTTATTAAAGTAGTTTTCTACAAGACTTTGTCGTTAGTGGTTGTGTTCTTTTCAAATTGCCAACGTTAAGCGGACGTTTTACAAATTTAGTTTATTGTCTGTTTCTGGCTTTTAGTTGTTTGTTATTTTATCTACAACAACAATTTAACATACACCACATAAACGTGGTGGAATCTTAAACAAAAAAAAAAAAAGTTTATAAAATTTTCGAAAACGAAAGAAAAATACAAATTCAAACCGCCAATACTGGTTTCTAAAAGAAATTCAAAATTCTTTAATAACCTTTCGATTGAATAAAAACGTTCAACTAAATGCATTTTATATATTCAGGAAAACTCGAAGCAATGTGCAATTAAACGCCGAAAAATTTATAACATGAATTAACAAATTAAGTGCTTCAAAATTTGCCATTTAATTAGATAAAAAAAATTTTAAAAAGTTTAACTCGAAATTGCTTCTTTCCAAATGAAGTTTTTTTTATCGTTCGTATTACATTGGTTGGTTGTGACCAAAAAGTGTAATAGTATTAGTGTATCTAAACAAGTTTCTAGACGCGTTTTAACCAGGTTCTGTTAAACCCATCAATGCGTCTGTTTTTTCCCCATGTTAAAGCATACAAAAAAAAAAAAAGATAAATAAAACCAAACAAAATATAAATATATTTTTTTATCGAGTTGAATACAAAATGAAGCGTGTCTAGTGTAAACACAACGTGACATAAAATTAAGTGTAAATGTAGAAAAAACAATTATTAAACTGTGGTGGCAGCAATAAAAAAAAGTTTTAAATTTCACCAAATCGTGAAAATAAACAACAAAAAAATCGTGTTTGAAAAAAAGCCACCATTTAAAAAAAAATTACTTCAATGTTAAAAAAATTATTGAAATAATTTATAATTTTAGAATAAAGCAAGTTCCAGCTCGTTCATTTGATTGGATTACTCATTTTTCTTATTGTTTGTTTTGTTTAACACAAAAAAAGAAATACAAATAAAAATAAATAAATTCATCCATCCATCCCGTGAATACTAACCAGCATCTTTTTCTTGCCTCACGTTTGTTTTAATTTTTACGCGATACAAAACCTGTCGTCTCACGTACAGATCACAGAAATACAACAACGTTCCAGACATCATTTCTGTAGTTTAATTGATTTTTTTTTTGTAATCTTGAGTAAAATTTGAGAATACTGATGATAGATTTTTCTTTTTTCTTTACCCCTGAGGTAAGTTGTTGACTTCTTTTTAAACATTTAAACATTTTATATGTTTTTTTTTTTGATATTCGATAAGGTATTTTTTCAATATTGGTATATAAATATGTACCACAGTTCAAAATGTTTGCCTAATAACTTCTGCTGGTAACAGAAATCTGCTGGGAGGGTATTGTTTAGGACCAAAAACAACCACATCGAAGTAAAAACTATTGCCAACTGCGCAAAGTTTAGCCGGTATTCCCTAGCAACCGTAAGTTTGTTACTCAATGTAATTATATTTTTCATATATGTAAATTATAAATTGGAAAAATAGTATTAGGGATATTCCATAACGACAGATATTGCTTTTTGTCGCATTCATTCAAACCGTTCAAAATTGTTTAAATAAATTCAGAAAGATCGCATTATGAAAATATAATTTAAATTATTTTAATTTCTTTGCCGCAACTCGACCATATTTAAATAAATTACGTTAGGAAGGGGTTTCATACGCGTTCTGTACAACAAATAAGGAGCATTTTTAAAAAAAATCACAACCCACAAAGAACAAATTTTACACAAGAAAGTTTTTTCAAGTTTATTTTTACTTTCTTAAGAATATTTTTAATGTCTACGAATGATTTTATTCAAGTTGCAGAGAAGTTTCACATTCGTGTCTGTCATTAGTTTCATATCCGTGTGAAAATGAATCTTTTCCGAATATTTTGGTTTCCTGACATTCACATCCGAACAATTTTTTCGTTTTACTTTCGACTGCACTAAGCTGTGTGAAAGCAAATAGAATCTCATTTATTTCACAATAAAACTAATTTAATTTGAAAAAAATCTTTTTTGAACTTAAGTTTGATATCTTATCTACCTAATTCGGAAATAAAAACCAATATATGTTTGATAAAAACAAGATTTAAAAAAATCCCACATTAGCCACAAATCGAGCAAAAATATTCGGAAGTATGCCGGACAACAAATATTCTATTTTGTGATTCGGAAATTTTCATTCTAATTGAAAACGTTCGGAACTCATGACAGACACGAATTTATATCTGTGTAGTTCTACGTCAAAAACTTTATTTCTAAAAAAATGGGCGTGTATTCACATTTGTACTCGTATATGAATCTAAACTTAGTTAGGAGGTATTTTATGGCACACTTTTACTTTTGTTAATTTTTCTATTTTCAAAAAATTTGATATACAGACAGTTTATTGCTTTAATTTAATTTTCGCCTGAACGAGTCATGGGGAAAAAGTGGTGTAGAATAAAACTGTAAAAGAGGCGTACGTGTATATGAATTATTATTATATTTTTTTTTTTTTTGAAAAATTCAGCGATGATCACAAAAGCGCAAACTTTAAATTCTGACATGATGTGTATTATTATGGTTGCTGTAACGAAATAAAAGAAAGTTAAAAACTAAATCATGTGAAGAATAATAATTTTACTGGTCATGTCAACTTCCTTTTTCCTATTTAAACCCGCTATTTTTATGGGTGAAGTCTGATATTTTATATAGTGAAACACATCGGAATTCATAAAAACCGGATTTCCTGCCATTTTGTGTTTTACGTAGCGATATCCTTTTTCTTTTTTATGCCGATTTTTCCAATTAGTAAGCATATCTTTATTATATGCCTACTTTTAGGCGTTTCGGTGATTTTTTTTATTTTGTCTTTTTTTGTTTTGACGCTTTTTTCGTTTTTGATGTTTTCTTTTCGTTTAGACGCTTTTTCGGTTTTTGGCGTTTGTTTTCTTTCTGGCGACTTTTTCTTATTTTGATGTTTTGTTTTTTTTTTATTTTTTGACACTGTTGTTTGACGACTGTGTTCGTTTTGACAATTTTTTTTCTTGTGCGTTCTAATGTATTGAGTAGTGGGTATTCAATAATGCAGTTTAGTTATTCGATAATTTTAGAGTTGTATGGGTAATCAATGAAATTAATGTAAATTTCAATTGGAAAAGAATGCAACTCTGTCTAAAAATATATATTTATTTGAGCTTGAAATTTTTAAAGAAATAAATTTATCACAGAATAGAATTGAGCATCGTAATGAAAAGTATTGAAAAGTCTTTAGAACATAACAGTAGTAGAATTCAATGCCATTGAATTATCTTTTATATCAAATCAATTTTATAAATATCAAACGTAAGGCGAATTAATAACAGGTGGCTATTTTCGCCTTGTTTCGCTGCTTGTATTTATAATCCAATTGCCATAATAAACCGCAACCTACCTACACATTGAAAGTTAATAAAAAGCTTTTAAATTTAAACTACCAAATGTTGACGGTAAAAACTTCTTAAAAAAAATTTAATGGCCTAAAGACAAACTAAATTTTTAAGACAGAAATTGAACAGAGTCTAGAATAATTAATTTGTCTTTTATTTGTTTTAATTAATTTGTTTTTTTTTTTTTTGTAAACAAAATTATAAATGAAATTATTATTCTACAAATATTTAACTAATGACATCCTTTTGAAAATACACAAATACATACATATCTCACATTATAGCAACAACAATTTTTAATGGGTTCTCTTTGTGTTCCTTTTCGTAACATTGAAATAAATTAAGTGAAAATTAAGGTGAAAAAACCTTTTACGTGTTTAACTTACAGTTCTTATCGTTTTCAGTTGTAATAAACTGAACAGAACAAGGTTTTTCCTTTTTTAAAAGTCTTCTGGTCAAAAACATGTGAATTATTTTGTTCATTTGACATTGAAGACAATAAGAAAATTCTTGAAAGTAATTTAGGGGTAGTTTTGGTATTTACTTTTCTCAGAGATCTCCTCCGACATAAACAGGTAGAGTTACCTAATTTGTTTAGGTCTAGGAAACCCGAAGAATAATGTGTACAGGTAGATAGTGAAGTTTTACTTCGAAATTATATATAAAACAAGAGTGGGAAAAATACTAAAAAAAAAAAAAAAATACAAAACCATTTTACAAACAATTTTCTCACCTAAACCCGATATCCGCTGCATTCTCCGCTGTTTGTTTAATACCTTTTAAACGACCACTTGAACAGTGACACATCAGCCTAACAGTGAATGTCCTTTTGAAGCAAATACAAATTTCTTGCTTTTTGCAAACAAAATGCATCCATAAAAATACATATTTTAATTTCGGTATTTTTCTGTTTTCAAATGTCCACTATTCCAAAATTCCGTTAACACTCAATATTTAGTTGGTAGAACAAAGTGAAGTTCATCAGTATAGTTTTGCAAAAGAAAAAAAAGAAGAAATTTTAATTTTTGCGGTTTTAAAACCGGATTCTATTCTTTATCATTTAAGTTTTAATTTCTGCGAAAGAAGCTGGCAGCATGTTTGTGCTTTTGAGGTTGTGGTCTTTTGCTTGTAGAAACTTTTTCATAAATTTGTTTATTTTTTATCTTATTTTTTATTTAAGAGTGGTTTCTTAAGGTTTCTTTCAGTTTCAATCATGCAAATCAAATGCACTCACATCTGTTTTTATGTTAAAAGTGTTTTTCTTTATCTATTATTATTTTTTTTTGTGCTGAAGATTTCTATCATGTTATTTTTTGTATGTACTTTATGTTTGGCTGCTTGTAGGGTGTTCAATATCAACTACTATAGAACTGTTGGATTAACTGATCTTGAACGTGCTAAAACATTTAAATATCTAAAAAGAAAAAAAATCTAAACATTTCATACGATGATAATTTTTAACGTCCAATAAAATTCCTAAACTGATTTGAATGAATTCCTGTGTCTTTAAACCAACTACTCTTAAGCGTATCAAATTGGACGTTTAAACTTCCAATACCGATCATGAGCTTTTGATCAAAATAATTACGCAAAAGCAGCGATTTTAATTGACATTTGTCTTGGTGCAGTCATATTATTATTGTATAAATTTGGCATAATATATAAGGAAATAATGTATTGCTCTTGAGTTTAAACTCCAAGCATTTGAATTTTAATTAAGTTTAACTAAACCATCACTTAAACGTTTACTGATTTATCAGCAATTCAAATTATGAATTAGATTAGGATTATTCTCCGTTGTTCGGAAAAGCAAAGAAAGTAATCAAACGAGTATTTAAAGAAATTATGTCGAGCATATTTAATAATTTGTTTTTTCATAAATAATACATATGCATCAAACAGATATTTGTGTAAACTTTAGAATAGAATTAGAAGACCATTTTAAAGGCTTTAAATTACAAACTTTTAAATCGATTTCGTTAAAAAATCAATTGTAAACGTTCGCAAGAAAATAACTTTACAATCGATTTAATTTCGTCAAATTCAGCCGTACAATTTCACAGGGGTCAGAAAGAATAAAATTAGGTATTCTCTATAGAAAGTTTCAGAGTTGCTACCGCCAAAGCGATAGAAAGTTTGCAAAGAAAACGACTAAAATATTTTAAAACGTAAATTAGATTTATTCGACATACATCTTCGGATGATTATAACAAATACATTTTTGCTCTTTAGAAATCTCTTTTCAATGTTTAAAACTTGAAAATTACTGGACCAAATTGGATACAATCCTTCTAAAAGAAGAATTCTCAATAAGCGTCACCTTAGTTGGCCTACATTTGATTTTTCTTCTGTGGCTTGAAAATATTCGGAAAAACCCAATGAAATGTTTCTTAGTGATCTTGCAATCCCTCATAACCCTGCTGACACCACATTACTGCTTCCCAGCAACTCCAAGGGTTTCTTAAATGTTTTCCAGCGTTTCTTGCAATCCGACACGGTTCATTGGGATCCAGAAATTAACTATTAAAGGTACGTCAAATTGGGGAAACATTTGCTTCAAATATGTTGGTTCGTGTTTAAGAAAAATTTAGGTAAATAAATACACAACTTGTTTTGTGGTCACACTACGCACATTTATTTTTCCATTTTGTTTGTTGAAACAGCTGTCAAACAACGACAGGTGCTAACATGGGAAAACATATTTTCCCGGTGGTCACACTTTCCTTAAAAAAATATTAGAAAAAACTATCAAAAAACATAAATTTGTTTTTTAACAAACATTTCGTTGCTAATGATTAGTTTCTGCAGTTGGGCAGCTAAAAAGTAATATTAACAAAATATTTTTGCAAATTGCACAAGAACTATTATTTTCACGCTTATTCCATATTTCGTCGTCAATTTGGAGCCAACACCGAATAATCATTTTTTTTGCGAAGTCTGATTTTTCGCGTTTTTACCATTTACTTTTATTTTAACAGTTTTGCGATTTCTGATTAATTTATGTGCAAGTTTGTGTGTTTGTAATTTTTTCGTTAACAATATTTGCAAATTTTCGCCATATTCTCGATTTAGGAAGAATTGTTTTGCATTCTTTAAGGCTTTAGCGTTTTTTTTTTTTTAATATTATGGCTTTATTGATATTTAATACTTTTTCGCAAGTTGTCGCTTTTTCGCGAAATGTGCAATTCTGCCAAACTACTTGCCTTTTTTTTAATATTTTTTTTTTTTTTTTATTTTGGCTTTTTAAAAATATTGCAATTTATAGAGATTTTTCCATTTTCTCCTCGCAGCAGGAAGCAACATAATTTTTTAAAGTTTTTATCAGCCAACATCAGTAGTAGTTTTAGAGAATCACGAGGCATGTCGAACAATGAAGCCAAAAAAATATCAGCCGTAAAAATCTTTTATTGAAGCATTTTGTCTAAAGGCAGATATTTTCATTAGATTTTGTTTGTTCTTACAAAAATTTTGTAAGATCTAATAATTGTTTTCCCAAAATAAATTAAAATATTTGCCTTTAAAAGGTCACACTTTGTTCACATTAGACACATTTTTGTTTGGCAGCAAATCATTTTGTTTGCCATTACACAGATGTTTTGCTGTTTGCCTCTAATAAATATTTTATGGTCAGACTACGATAAGGAAATATTTGACATTTTTCGTCAAATGTTTCCCCAATGTGACCGTACCTTAAGTGTGTTCAGCTGCTCTGGTAATGCTACCCAACGAACTGCTACTCCTCTCCTTCGGCTTCACCAGCTAGTCGTCGTTGCCGGCGGTCGTGCGTTGACGCTACGTTATCTCATTGTCCCACCGATGTGACATCAAATCTTGTTTGCATCTTTCAATTACAGAACTGATGATGAGAGACGAATAAAAAACCAACAAAGACGAATTAAATTGTACTAAATGTATCCCTTGAGTACTGAAGTACTTTTGCAATGAGAATTGTACTGGAAAAAGTACTCTTATCATCCCCGATACTAAATAGAAAAGTTTTCCGACATTCTTAAGATTTTGGCCGAATTTTAAAAATTTTTTCTTCTAAAAATAAACTACAAAATTTTATTCGAGTAATTCTGATCCATATCGAAAAAAAAAAAAATGTTTTTTGTGTTGTTTATATAAGTTTTCCAAAACTATTGTGCTTTTGCCATGTTAAAGATATACCGCTATAATTTTTGAATTATTCGAAGAAACATATAAAAAATCAAGATTTTTTAAATACTCCTCCATAATAAATTGAGTAAATGTTCTGGTGGATACAGGCTGCAAAAAAATTTTTTGCGCGACATTGAATTAGTACCACTATTTATACGATTGAATATTATTAATGATTAAATCATGTTGTGTGGTATTATTAAAGCAGCAACAGCAGCTTCTCATTAAGAAGTTATTCTTTTATGGCCTGCCAAAGCAAAAAACTAAAAAAAAAAAAAAAAAAAAAAATACAACACAAATAATCATTTTTGTTTTTCAATGAATTAGTTGTAAAGAATTTTTTTGCCGATATTTCTTTTATTTGAGGTGTATGGCCTTATTTACCCAGATTTGTTTTTATATTGGCATTTTATATTGTTTGTTGTTGTTATAAAGAATTCATGTTTTTTTCTTATATATTTTTTGAAGCCTTTTTAATTTTAGTCTTTATTTTATTTTTAACTAACGATGACAAGGAATAACAGTGTGTAGTAAATATTGGGGTATTTTGCTGAATGTGTAAAACATTGAAATGAGAGAAACCTTCGCTTGCTTGTGACCAGCAAAAACCGGAAATATGAGTTTAAAAATGTATTGTATGCGCATTAAATATGCGGGAATAATTTGAAAATATGCTTTTAAAAGAGCATAAAATACATTTACAATACAATACCACGAAATATCTATAATTTTTGGTAGTTTTGGCCAAGGGTGTCCACATTAAACAATGCCATTCTGTTTATTCATCTATCCGAATATAAAATATTTATCGATATACATATTCATTAACATATCGCATATATTCCTATAAATATGCAAAATCTCATAAATACTTAAAATATTCACAAAATACGATTATTCCCTCCCTTCTTGTATTTTCCATGATTCTGCACAAAAATAATCACTATAATGAATTAAAAATTTTTCAACAATTGTAATTGTGAGTCAAAAATGCCTTAAATATTGATTGTAGTGCGACATAAGCAAAATTATGCTATAACAAATAAAATATGCAAAAATATGCAGTAAAAATAGATCTTTTAAAAGAATTAGAAATTTTGAAATTTATAAATAAATTCGAAATAAATCAAAAACATGTGAAAAATTTAACAAATTTTTGAGGTTGCTAAGGAAATTTTATTTTATTTTGAAAAAAAAAATCTTTTTTTTTTTGTAAAAATGGATTTAAACATTTTCAAATTGTGCACGAAAAAAAACTAATATACCACAAAACCTAACGAGAAATTATCCTTTTTTTTTTTTGATAAATTTTATTATTTATTGAATCTTCAATTATAGATTGAAACATCAATAAGTTTTTCAAATCTTAAATTTAAAAATATTAAATACAAGTTTAGCCAATGCTAAACAAAATTTTTAGTTACAACGGTTGATTTTTGTTGTTTTACATCTCTCGTGTACGGCTGATAGAAAGAGTATCCCTCCTCCTAAGCCATTTCATTTGGGCTGCTTTTAATTTCATTTGGATCAACTTTGCGTGTATATACGATCAACGGCGATCAAGGTGAACGCCTAGATATTTGACTACAGTGTGTTGCGGAATAGTCTCGGTGTTGGGCATGTTTCCCTTCGCAACGTAAAAGTGAAATTATCCTAAATATTCTTTGAAAGCCGTAATATGCAAAAATATGCAAAAAAAAAAAATGCAATAACAACTCCCAAAGATGAATTTAGAATTGCTGAAAAAAATTTAAAATTGTTAGTGCAAAAATTTCTATATAATAAATTAATTATTTGAGATATTCTTTAAAATTTATGTTTACTTAAAAAATTTTTAAAAATTCTCAAATTATGCTTGAAAGTTTGTGCATAAAATAAGAGATTTAAAACTTTTCAAAAGTGATAATTTGTTAAAGCAGTAATAAATCGCATCTAGAGCTTGATTTACCATCAACAACTAAATAAAAATATTTGACCAAATTTCTAAATATGAAAATTTATTAAAAATTTCCAAAAAAATTTTTGAGCACAAAAATAGAACTCGAAAGAAACATTAAAAAGTGCCAAAATATGCAGCATAAAAAACCAAATACGGCACAAAAACTAAAACAAAATCCACTAAATACACTAGGTCACAAATAACAAACTTTTGTCTGTTATTTGTTTCTAGCATACTTTTTCTCATGGATTTGGACCTACTGAACACGAAAATGAATTTTAAAAATTTTTCTGTCGATTGGTTTGCCAGATACAAATTTTTTAATTTTTTTTTTTTAATTTTTGGAGGTACACTTACTATTTTGAGCATATCTTTAGTCTTCTTTGACCTATTTTATCCTACTACTACTCAAATTAAAGACAATTGAGCCGTCTACAACTTATTTTCAGAAAATTTTCAAATCGGGTTAGTAGTTTTGATGTTGGCGGCTTAAAAAGGTTAAAAAACTGCGTTTTTTTAGTAAAAATGTGGCTGAAAAATTCATATAAAAATTCATAGAAAATATAAAACGCGATGTTAACAGCGATTTTAATTTTTTTACGTATAGCTGACACTTTTCCAAAGAAAATAAGCCCTTACTTAACAAAATCTGATGACAAATGGCCGACTTATTATTTTTTTGGTAAACGACCGAAATTCCGCTATTTCACGATTTTTTGATTTTCATTATTTGCACAGCTTACCTACCCAACGCAAACGAATAAATACATTTGAACTTAATTTAAAATAAACAAATTAGTCTTCGTATATTATTTTTTAATTTATTTACAGCACTACATGCTCATACATATTTAAACATAAGGAGACACGGTTATCAATTGCATTTCAAAACTGTCTGTGAAAGTGTAAAGAAGTTAATATTTAGAAAACGCAAGGAAGACAATGAGTAAAAGACTACGTGTGTTCGAGTGTTTGAACGATCCAGACAATTTCTGCAATGTTTGTGGCCAGTTTATAAAAAAAAATCACGCACACAAGTTTACTCCAGCAGTACAATTGCACTATTTGAATTATTTTGGTATTTCACCAAATATCACAGAACCATGGACACCTAAGTCGCTGTGTGATCTTTGCTATATAATCTTAACCAACTGGGCAGCTGGCGGAAGGTAAGAATTTTTCTTTGGAAAAGTGTCAGCTATACGTAAAAAAATTAAAATCGCTGTTAACATCGCGTTTTATATTTTCTATGAAATTTTATATGAATTTTTCAGCCACATTTTTACTAAAAAAACGCAGTTTTTTAACCTTTTTAAGCCGCCAACATCAAAACTACTAACCCGATTTGAAAATTTTCTGAGAATAAGTTGTAGACGGCTCAATTGTCTTTAATTTGAGTAGTAGTAGGATAAAATAGGTCAAAGAAGACTAAAGATATGCTCAAAATAGTAAGTGTACCTCCAAAAATTAAAAAAAAAAAAATTAAAAAATTTGTATCTCGCAAACCAATCGACAGAAAAATTTTTAAAATTCATTTTCGTGTTCAGTAGGTCCAAATCCATGAGAAAAAGTATGCTAGAACCAAATAACAAAATGGCTGTTGCCTAGTGATATGCAAAAAATGCTGTAAAGAGTAAAATAGGCGATAATAAAATGATGAAAAAGTTCTGAAACAACATATACATTTTTTATTTGGCTTCACACTCCACGCACAGGAAAAACATTTAATATTTCCGGTTCCCCTGCTTATGACTATAACACCCTCTTGTTTAAAATTTTAATGAAGAATCACATCATTACCATATCCCAGATTACTTTCGAATACCACTAGCACAATACAGTTTTGGTATATCTAACCATCACGCCGAGTTGACCACCTGACAACACTGTGCAACAAATTAAAAAAAAATTTCGAATAAATAATTTTCTGGTAGAGAATACCAAGAAAAAAATTTAACAGCTTTGCCGTTGTTAAAGTCTATAGTTTCACTTCTCTCTCTTATTATTCTTATATTCTAGCTACACAGTGTATTCTGTAAAACACTATTGTGACTAATTTTATTGATCTGGGCGTTTTATTTGATCCGAAATTGAATTTTGTTCCGCACATAACAAGTGCAATTAATAAAGCTCGAGCTACACTTGGTTATTTAAAACTCTGGGCAAAAGAGTTTAACGATCCATACATAACTAAAACGTTATATACTTCGATAATATGGGATCCTATCTATCAAATTCATTCAAATGCGATTGAGTCAGTTCAAAAGCAGTTTCTGTTGTTTTGTCTGTGTGGACTACGTTTTAACCCTCTCAACGTACCATCATACTCAGCTAGACTTGCTCTTGTCAAGCTGCCCACTCTATAGAGCCGTAGAACTATGCTGAACGTGTCATTTATTACGAATGTTATTAGAGGAGACTTATGCTGTGGATTTCTAATAAATGAAATTTCTTTTAATATACCCCAGCGACCATCACGTTACTTTTTACCACTATCTGTTATTACTATCTGTTTCTCAGAGCTAACTATCCTGATGCTGACCCGCTTAGAAGGATGTGCAATAATTTTAATCAATTTTATAGATTTATTGACTATTCTTCAAATATTAATGTTAAAAAAAAATTTACTTCTCATTTTTCTCAACAAATAGCATGTTAATGTATGTATATAATTGTGTCTCAACTCATTGTTAAATTTAATATTGTTGTATTAGCATCATTATATTTTATTTTCTTTTAATATGTCTCTAAGGATATTCTCCATAGACAAATAAACATTTTTGTGGACCATTTTCAACTTCTAAATTTTTACTGTACCGATCTTTTTTTCTCTTTCGTCGTGGCGTCTTACGATAACAAGTGTGCATCACCCACAGATAACCAGAGATGACAAAAACAAAAAAAAATGTACTTGGATCATATATTATATGTCATAAGTAAGCTTCGTGAAAAAGAGACAACATTAGTGTGTTTGTTATGAAAGTAAACAAACCGAAAAGCAAAAATAAGTTCAGTTTTTAGTGGAAAATGCTACATAAAACCACGCTTAAATTTAATAAAATGTGATAATATTAAGTATTTACGGCATATAATTCCAAAATAAAGTGATAAAAACAATTTAGTGTGTGCTTATATACTCTGTATATTAAATTTATATACATACGTACATATATGATGTAAATTTGCCAAATGGTGGTGGTTTTTTGGTTACATACACACATCTATACATACATACATACTTGATAAATTCTGATATTTTGCAGATGATATAGTAATACAAACGACATACGTGATTTATAATTTTAATTTTGATAGAAAGACAGCACAAAGAAAAAAACGAAAACGAAGGATTGTATGAGTGTATACAAACCAGTATGCAAAATCTTCCGTCTCGTGTCATCTCTGGTTATCTGTGGCATCACCGACTGATATTTCGCAGTTTGAAAAGTGCGTAAAAGCCTGCTTGATTGTCTGTCTCAGATTTTGTGATTCTCATATAGTTTGTAAGACTTTTTTTTATGACAATACGAGTTCGACAGCTTACAAACATTAAATGGTTATTTTACCGCTTAACCAAAACAAATAAATTTTTTTCAAAAATGAATTTCTAAAAATATATCGCAAAAATTTAATAAACTTTACTTCTTTTAAACTTAAATTTATGATATTTAAGGAAATATTTCCCATTATTAGTTCACAACTTTTTCTCTCACTGTATTCTTTTCATTAGAATTTTTCAAATAGATTTATGTAAACTTCTTTTTCACAACTAATTTTCTATTATATTTATTTTTCATTTTATGTGAAAACAAAATTTTACTTTTGGTTTTATTGAAGTTTAATGTATTTTTCTTGCTGCTTCTTTTATGTGCTCTGGCAGTTTCTCCACTTCACTTCAATATGAAGTTGTGTAGAATATGCATTGGAAAGAAAGGAATATGAAATAAAGGAAGAAAACTTGGCAACAACCTAGAAGATGTTATTTGCCATAGAAGGAAAAGAATACAAGTTATGTGGTACCATAGAGAGTGGTTGAGGTTTTCTATTTTTATTTTATTTATTTTTTGCTTTTTAGTTTTAGAAAAGGTTTTTATGGCATTTAGTTTTGAACAAGTCAATACAATAAATGGTTTAAAACTCGTCTAAAATGAAGTCGTTGTTGTTGGTGTTGCTGCCTTACAAACATTGAAAGTTTTGCTGCTGTTGTTCTTAACTAGAATCTCCTACTACTTTAGTTTGGTTATATGGCTGCAGCCGAAGTAGCAGCAGGGACATCAGCTTTAAGAGGTTCACTTT
Source organism: Lypha dubia (assembly GCA_947311025.1). Classification (NCBI taxonomy): domain Eukaryota; kingdom Metazoa; phylum Arthropoda; class Insecta; order Diptera; family Tachinidae; genus Lypha; species Lypha dubia. The sequence continues at coordinate 24,109,110 of OX371260.1, read as the reverse complement.
TATATTACGGCTAGAAAATGCAGCTGGCCATTTTTTTTGTGATTTGTTGCAAAGTCCACATGAGAAATCCGGTTACGGTTAAGTTTGTATAGATTTTTCCCTCCGTTTCTTTGTCATTATGACTGCCTGCTCGGATATGTTGTCGGTTGTTTTTATGGTATTGAGCTATTTTTAACATTATTTATGTTTTTTTTTTAATTTTTTCTTTTGCATTTTATCCAATAAACACAATATGCCACAGAACTCCTTAACAAGGTGAGTGAGTCCTAATAAACTTGGAATTTCTGTTTTAATTTTAACAAATTATCGATACATTTTAAACCTTGAAGTGCGTAATAATTGTTGTTTGTCGCAAAAGTGACTGTCTAAATTATATTCGAACATCATAAATATGTATTCAATTATTTATTCTTCTTTTTATATGTTACACTAAAGAGCTTTTGATTGGAAAATAAAGTTGAATTATTTAACAAGAAGTTGCTTTAATTAATGTGATCTCAGGATATTCTTTAGTAGATCAATAGCAAAGAAACTGCTGAAAGCGATATCACACACCGATGGCAATCGGTAAGGGGATTTTCAGATATAACGTAATGCTATTTTCGCAGTTTTCAAAACTCCTCTACCTTCTCAACGTCTTTTTTTTGTTAAATTTTCTGTATAAATTGTTTAATCCGCAACAAACAAAACAATTAAAAAATTTCATAAGAATCATTTTAGTAGAGTTGCCAGAAGAGGGATATTTCCTTAATATGGGCGTGGCAGTAGCCAGTTTTCTTATCAACAATACTGCACAGCATAGAAATAACAAGTCTTTAACAAAATTTTACGTGGGACATATTTTCAATGCAAACTAGACTTATAAATTCATACAGAAAAGTGATAGAGAATCAAAATATTCCTCACAACTTTTCTCACAGTGTTTTTTTTTATACAAAAAGTGTTGTTTTTATATCTTAAATGTAAGAATGACAAAGATTTTCTATAATAGTGTCCAACTACTCGCCAAATTAATGTAAGATGAAAACTTCCTCAACCAGCATCAGTTTGGTTAATCTGTTGTACAGTGAAATTTTTAACTTTAGTTTGATCGAATGCCTGTACGAAGGTATATTCACATTGTTTGGGCATAGTACTACCGTATTTTCTACTAAGAAATCGTATATTAGTGGAATTCATATATATTTGTTAAGTCTGATACAAATAGGTTTGGCAGAGGTGTTTAACAGGGAAGACTTATTTGGTATGGGCGTGACAACGCCCCACTTGTCTTATTATGAAATTGTGCTTTCGTTAAAACCATATATGTTTGTGAACTTTAATAAAAGTCGGTTCTTTAGAGAAATGTAGTCGTAAAAGAAGATTTGTAAGGTATGGGCGTGGCACTGCCCACTTTTCTAATCATCGATGTAAGGAGAAAAACAAATTCTTTGCAATGTTTTAAAAGAAAAACTTCTGTAAAAATAGCTTAAAAAGATCATTTACTAAGCGTGGGAGTGGCACCGCCTACTTTTGTATATTACACATTTCATTAGCGATACGTCTGTCAAGTCTTCTAGAAAACATTTTAGTAAAAAATTAATAATTACTTAGCATGGGCGTGGCATTGCCGACTTTTAGGTTAGGTTAGGTTAGGTTAGGTTAGGTTAGGTTAGGAAGGGTAGTGTGAAATACACATCCACTCGGAGACCCAATTGCATCCATTGTGATTCCCTTCATTTATAATTTATTGACATTTAGTCTCCTTACTGTCCAAGGAGAAACAAAGAGCCGTTATCATCCATCATTCAGCCGTTTAATTCCCATGATAAAGCCCCTGATATCCTCAAGTTTGCACTTCGCGATTTCACTAATGCCCTCATGGAAACGTCTGCTCAGCCATCTTTGCCTATGGCGTTGCAGCCTTGGGCAATGACAGATGATATGCTCTATAGTTTCTGGCTCCTCTTCATTCCCACACATCCTACAGAAATCCGGAGTGCCATTTTCCCATATGCTGGTCCTCGCTCTAACCGAGCAATGGCCAGTCAAGGCGCCTACTAAGACTCTCAAAACCTTTCTAGTCATACCCAGCAGTAGATCAGATTTACCTGAGTCTAGTTCTGTCCATATGGACCTCGAGAATCTACAATCTTCTCTATTCCTCCAGGAATGGTTAGTTCTGCTAATTGCCCAATTACTGAGTTTCCTATAGTAGTAACCGATTGGAGGTTTAATCGACCTGTCACTAACTGCCACATCTAATGCTGACCCTATTCTTGCCAGCTCATCAGCGATTTCGTTTCCCTCAATATTGCAATGTCCTGGTACCCAACATAACCTAACGCTAAATTTGTCCATAAGCTAGTTGAGAGATAGCTTGCACTAGCTGACCAGCTTCGATTTGACACAATGCCCCTTCAAATCTTTCAGCGCCGCCTGACTGTCAACGTAGAATGTTAACTTCACGCCTTCAGTTACGTGTTCTGTCACTAATTCCGTGGCCCTGAGGATCGCTAGGATCTCAGCCTGAAATACACTACATTCGTTCGGTAGCCTAAAAGACCTAAAGTTTTAAATGGAGTTTTAAATTAAATCCAACTAAAACTTAAATTAAAACTTGTTCAAACAATAAAAAAGCTTTGATTCCTGAGCCGTAAATAATACCCATTTGTTTTTCTAAAAATCTTGGCCTTATGCTTAATACGAAAAGAAAAAATGTATAAAATCATGGTATGAATTTTAAAAACACGATTATAACCTTGGTCTTCCAGTTATTTACGACACTAAAATCAATCACAAAAATAACTTAAATCGCACAGCGTTCACTCATTTTTGACACACATAAGTAGAAACATTTTTTTCTAACATAATTTCTTATTCAGTCATGAGTATTATTTATACGCTATTTAACAATTAAATCCTTTTACAAAAATCACTTTGAATCTTAAAGAATTCGTGGTATTTTATTTGTTTTTTTTTTATTGTTAGTAGCCAGCAACAGCACGGCGACCAACTAACTCTCCGCACCCAAGAAAATGAAAAAAAAAAAAAAATACGTAAATAAAAATAAAACATGAATAAATAAATGGAATCGTAGAGTATTTTGTATCTAAATGAAAACGGCAATAAAGCTCGTAAACTATCAAGAAACTTTACAACAAAAGAAAAAAAGCTTAACGTAGTAACTTCTATTGAAAACGAGTTTTTAACACTGTGAATTAGAAAAAAAAAATACAAAAATTCACAAAATATTCATACATAACAGCGAACTAAACATTTGAATTTTGTTTGAGTCATACCACAATTTAAGCATTAAAAAAATGGATATTTTTTGCGGTTAATAGCAGCAGCATATTCGTAGAAAAAACTAGAAATTGCACAATTTAACTTTTAACTTTTTTAAAAACAACAAACTTTTCAAAAAACAAAAAAAAAAAAAAAAAAAAAAATAACGTTTAGAACTTTAACAATTAAATAAATTGTTAACATAAATAGAGAGAAACATGGCTTAATTTACAACAGTTGCAATTCTTTTTTTTTTTTGTTATAACAAAAAGCCTTAAAAACTAACCACAAATAAAATTTGAAAATAATACATATTCGAAAAAATATAGCATTTTCAATAAACTGTAGAAAAAAAAACTAAATAGTTGTGGTTTTCCATAAAAATCTTGTCATGGATTTTAATGAAAATTTGAGCATAGAAACGATTAATTTAGGAATTTGCAATGCGCAAATTAGAAACGCAATATGCAATGTCTCACCGGTCACAATTTGCAATAAATTTCTTGTTATTATTAAAAAAAAGTGACTGACCTTAATTGAAAATAAAAGACCCTCTGATTGTTCTAAAAAAATTTATGGTACCAAACAACAACCAAACTCTTTGAAACAACAAATTACAAATTTGAAAACCGGTTCATAAATGGATTACTAATGCCATAGTCAATATTTCGGGGGAACGGCCTATGTCCCTACGATATTTCAAATATATTTATGAGAATTTTTAAAATCATTTCGTAATAAAGGTATGCGTACTATTTGGTACAGATTGGGCGGACAAATTGCTATCGATTTCAAAAACAAAAATATTTGGCCGAACTGCAACTGAATCTTTTTAAACAAAAAGAAATATTTGCATTAATGTGATAATCAAAAATTTTTGCGCAGAGGGAAAGTTGCACCCCACCCCCCATTTTTCAAAAAGATATTCGATAACAAATATTTTAGGGCAAGAACTTGCCCTACGATATGAAAAAAATTGTATGTAAACTGCAAGCAAAACCTTTCAAACAAAAAAAGAAAATTAGTGAAAGCATTTACACATGAAGACTGACGAGTTTTAATGGCTTCTACCGAAAGCAACGTTTGTTCTATTTAGCCGTGTAGTAGAAATCTAAAGTAATTAACTTTCTCCTTTGTTGATTGAAATATGTTAATAATGCTTTCTTATATTTCTCTGATTATTAAATTTTCGAAGTTTAGCCTCCATGAATATTAAAAAAAGAAAAGGTGTTTTTAAAATTGGCTCCCAAGGATTGAGTTGAGTTATGCGTGTTCAAACATACATAAAAAAAGTACACACGTATTTATAACCTCGTCCAAGATCTGCTACGAATGCAAGAGTGATTTCAACCAATGTTAAATTTTTACTCGCTTTGCAAGAGTAAAGTCTACAAGTATTTAATATGTGGTTATGTATTGGTAGCAACTTTTAACGCTAACTCCCAAATAACTGAACCGATTTTAACAAAATATATATTGTATATATCTGCCACGTAGGCCGGCTTCCTAACCGCATGTTGCAAAGCATAATTAAAAAAAAAATAGCGTGTGCAATATAAATGTTTTAGCAGTAACCCGACATTGCAGAGAAATGTTTTGCATAAAAACGGTATTAAGGAACGCGGTTGTTCAGTCACACAAAATACAACTGCTGCATGATGTTGACAGCTGATACCCACCAAACTGAGGTGCAACACGATAAGAAACATATGACATTGCCGAATATTTCAAGTATTAAATTACGAACTCTACGCATTGTAAATATTCTTTGCAATTTGGGTTTTGGAAGTCGGCAAAATCGGCTGTAAATAAATTGATTCATTCAACTACCTGTGGTAAACAAAGTTTCTAATTGAGCTCTTAAGATTCTGAAGCAGTGATAGGGAATATTTTCTAACGATTTTTACAAATGTTTGTATTACAATTACGCCATTTTTATGCCTATTCATTGGAGTTAAGTCGTATTTACTTTAAACGCAGACAGCAACATATAAAACAAAAGTAGCAGCAATTTTTTATAATCTGTTTTTGTCAAAATCTTTATTAAATTTATATCAAGAAAATTTATAAAACTCGAAATTTTTTAAATCTTTAAGTCAGTTGGCTGTCCAGTAACAATCAAATATTTTTTTTCTATCATTGTGACGGGTGTGACACTCACACTTGTTTATTATCATAGAGATATTCAAAAATTGTAAAATTGTCCGCTGAGTCGGATATAAAGTAAGAATGGTCAAAAGTAGAACAGTTATATTCCAGAGATATTCCAAAATAACCGTTCTTTCTGTTTTTGAAAAATATGATGTCACTTAAATGCAAATATCTTCAAAAATATTCGTCGATTTATGAATTAAGAAAGAAAGATAATAAAATTACTAACGGCCTGTTTCACACTGTCGACAAGTCGATGTCGTTCTCTTATTTATATTGAAAACAAAAACAAAATATTTAAATTTGTTTTTATTTTCAATATAAATAAGAGAACGACATCGAGTTGTCAACATTGTGAAACAGACCGTAAAACAAGTATGGGTCGTGTGTAAAAATTTGTCAAGAAACTACTGAGTTACAGTCGACCAAAATTCAAATTTCACAAAAATGTTAATGTTTTTTTGCAAGTTTCTTCTTTTCAACTTATTTTATAAAGCCAAACAATTAACATTTTTAATGTTTTATTAAATCGGACATTAGTTTATTTCAATACGAACATTTTGCGCCAAACAAGACCCAGATTGGTGCAAAAGTGACTAAGGGGCTGTGCACATATTACGTAACGCTCCAGGGGGGAGGGGGGTTAAAGATTTGTTACGGATTGGAAATTTTGCACTAAAAAATTAGTAAAAAGCGTTATGAAGAGGGGGGGGGGGGAGTTGGAGGGGGTCAAAATGTCTGAAAACAGCGTTACGTAATATGTGCACAGCCCCTAAGCTACAGAAGATTTAGTGAAACAACACATTTTTCGCTTACGTTCGAAATTGGTCTGTGTGAAAGAATTGAATGATTAAAAGCAGTGTTATCAATTTAAAGTCCTCCCCTCAAAATGCTCAAATGAAATGAATGAGAGAAGAAAGTTTTTATAAATGTTCATATGTGCTCGCCATAAATTTTTCCAGATTTTAATTTTAACCATTCATCAACCCTTAAGTCTTACTACTGTTCATTTTGGGTTCATAATAAATTTCACTAATGTTTTTGTGCATGAGATATTGTACGCATCTGGTGGAGTATAAACATTTAAATTTTCAACCAGCTCTAGCTAATTTTTACTAGTCTTTTGTGTTGTATGTAACCTAAAAAATACCACTTGTCAGATGCATGCAGGTGTAATATTTCCAACATGCTTTTGATCATTAGTTTGGCTTTTCTACAGCTTTACTTTTTTTTTTTCTTATTTAGATTTCAATCATTAATAAATCTTTAGAATGACAAAGGAAATTCTTTCAGAAAACAAAAAAAAAATTAAACAAACAATTTTATAATCAAGTTGCAAAGTAAAACTTTAAATGAGTTGTTTTTTTTTCTCTTTTCATTTGTCAATACCTTTTTGAGCAATTAAAAGCGTTGATGCCAGCATAATTTTTAATGATGACAAAAAACCAAAATAGTAAAAAAAAGGGAAAAAAAATCCATCCAGCACTAACAACATCCAGCAGTAAGCAACAAAAAAAAAAAGTTAAATTATATAAAGCTTTCCACATCATGCAGCGAGCGTTGGTGCTAATGAATGCTTTTTAATAATATATTTTTTTCTATTTATATTTACCAAACAATGTCAACACAATTGAAGTAAATATTTAAAAGCAGAAGTTTGTTTTTCAGGCGATGATGAAGCAAAAATTAGTTTTAATAGAAATTTCTATGCATTTTCATATTGACACACAAGCCAGCGTACGGTTACAGACAACACAAACAGACACACACACACAGACACACACACACACAGACACTTGTATTTATTCATTTGACAACCTGCTTGATGTCAGTTAGTTAGACGGAGTGACTAGCAGTTTTGCTGCTACAAGCAATCAGTAACCAGCATAACTAAATGCAGATAAATGTAGTTGTAGCAGCCAGCAGCATCTGTAATTTACATCAAGCATTTTCAATGTTTGCTATTTTGGTTGCATGCAGCTGTCAGTGGCAGTGAAGTATGAATACGAATAATTATGATTATAAGAGGAAGCATTTTGTTTGTATGAACAAAATGCACTCACGTGCAAATGAAAGTGTGGATTAAATGCTAGAGTTGGATTAAGATGATACGGTGTATTATGAACAGTATGTAGTGTTTTTTTTTTTGTATGTGATTGTGTGTGTGCGTCTGACAAGGCTTGCATTTTAACTGTGATATAGAATCGTGAGTAAAATTTCACTCATGATCATACAGGATCAAAACACTCTAATCCAAGTAGTTCATGCATACTGACATGACTACTCGTATAATGAAAAATTAAACACAAGTGAAAAAAACTCATGCTTATGAATTGTGGAAAAAAATTAAGAAAGTCGCCAAATTTTTACAGAAACTTATTAATTAATAAAAAGTTTCCTTTGTGTAATTTAGAGCTACGAGCTATTCACGTATGACAGGAATATAATTGCAGTGTTTGGTTTTCGAGAATAAAGTTCATTGATCGAACGATTTGTTCATTAATTTTAATGTAATGTTGTTGCTAAAAAATACCATTCACGAGTGCTTTCAATGAACCGTTCAACAGTGAACTTCAACGAATATTTTCATTGAAACAACGTATTCACACATTAAATCAACGCATTTGAATCAATAAGTTCATTGATTCATTATGTAAAATATTTCTTTAAGTCTAAAAAATAGATTTCCAAGGAAACTTTGTTTGTTATATTGCAGGGTTGTATCCGATAAGTACTTTCGGTACTTAAACAATGGAAGTATAGGGAAAATTTATTTTGGGACTAAAATGTTTAAGCTAATTGCGCGAACGATGTAATTAAGCAAAATTTAATTAAGGGCGGGACTTTGCTAACAAAGGCATACAATATGCGGGGATTTAATAAGTGAGGCAAATAAGTGAAAAATTTAATTAAGCATTGGGTAATTAAGCGAGGTATACTGTAATGAGATGTGGTTTGAATTAAATGGATAATTTGAGCCTGCCAGAAAAGCTCTAATAGCAACTGAAACTAGCAGCTTTCAGTTGCCATCCATAATATAGTTTTTAGCAACTGACAACCCAACTACGGTTTGGTTACCATCCAACGCACTTAACTGAGATTCGGTTGCCATCCACAATCGACCCTATCGATGCCATCTTGATGCAAGCACCGATGATAGGCAAGATCACATTAGACTGACTTTTATAACTAAGTAAACTGATTCAAAGAAAATACTGGCATTAGGATAAGTTAGATGCTGTGCACATATTACGTAACGCTCCAGGGGGTGGGGGGGTTAAAGATTTGTTACGGGTTGGAAATTTCGCACTGAAAAATTAGCAGAAAGCGTTACGAAGGGGGGGGGGGGGGTATAAAATCTCTGAAAACAGCGTTACGTAATATGTGCACAGCCCCTTAGGAAAAAATCAGTTGCGTTGAAAATGAAAAAAATATAGTTTTTTTAGGTTAAAATTCGTAAATTAACGTTATGTTCTCAGGGCAGCAATAAGCCCTTCAGGAACTTTATTTCACCAATTTTTTTTTATATTTTTGTCGTTATAACAGAGTACTGCTATTGCCTCCGAAATTCTTTCCTAGGAAAACAGCATTCGATCGCTTAGTTGACAGCAGTCTTTTAGAATTGACTGTTCTTTGTACTTGATCCCGTTTGTATGTTTAAGTAACTCATCTTATTAGACCCAATTTAGACATGCAACGTTTAATTTGACAAAGTTTTTCCCAGTTTTCTTTTAAACTTTGTTTGGTGTTCAGACACAAAAACTTTTGTTTTGAAAGTGAAACATTCCGAGTACTTTAAAGTCGGCACTCCCCATCACTCTCTTTCCCTCTCTCGCCTATAAACTCAAGACTTTGCGTGTCTAAATGGGGTCTTATGAAACCAATGGGCTATTAACATATTACGGAAAGCTGTTTTCGGAGCGTAAGGACTTTTAGGAAAAAGTTACACTCTATAACAAATCGAAGTGACTAAATATCGAAGATCAATTTGGATATTATGTATGTATTTTGAAGTAAGTTATTGTAAAATGACATCCGATTTAACTGAAATTTTCAGCATAGATGGCAACCGAACTTTGATTTCAGTGGCTATTTAGTGCGAGTTTTTAGATACTGGCTGGCATTGTACATACATACATAAAGCTCGATTGCTGTCGAACCCTTAAACCCTTTTTTATGTCAAAAAACTTGTAATTTAATATACTTATTTAAGTTTTCTTTTTTAAATTTAAATACTAAACTTATTTTCTTTTCTTTTCACAGGCTACACGCAAGGTAAGGTTTATTTATATTATATTATAAATGATTAAAATTGCACTTTGGTCATGCATACGATCTCTGATGTGGGATTTTGGCCAACTATTTTATTGCAACAATTATTTATGATTTCATTCTTTTCAAATGCTGCTCCAATCGTACATCATTTACATTATTCAAACCATAAGATGCACATACTTACTTACATACTTTGTCGTAAATATAAACAGCATTTTAAATATTTACTCGCGAGTGTTAATTAGAAAATTTTAAATAGATAATTTTTTCACGTAAATAAGAGGCTTAGCACTACTCGTATAATAATGCAAGAAAAAACAAAAAAAAAAAAAAGAAATTAAAATAAAAAGTGGAAATAGAAAAAAAAAGTTACCAAAAGAATGAAAATATATAAGAAACAGTGTAATAAATTAAAATGTTCTTTAGAGATGTGTGTGTCTGCTTATGTTTCAGTGTGTTGCGGTGGTTAACATGTGTTTTGTTGGCACATTAACATAATTTTTAAATTTTCTTCGCTGTTTTTTCCACAAAAGATTAACAACTTTCTATTGAATGATTTCAGTTATTAAAGAGATTTTTTTTTCAACTGATTACTTTTTGCTGTTTTTTCTTGCTTAATTATAAATAATAAAAATTTTCTTAATCATACACATTTTCAACACAAATTTTCAATTATCTTATGGTAATTTTTTATAATTCTCAATAGTAAAATATTTCGCATAATATGCGATATCATATTATGATATCGGATTTTGTTTTTTTAAATGTTTGAATTTTAAAAATTTAAAAATCAAGCATTTAATGTTTGATTACAAGTTTTAACAGCCCAGGTCTCCCTCAGATGAAATCCGAAAAGATAATTTTCCATGGCGAATTGGGACTACAACTCTTCATATAAATATGCGTTAGCACACTAAGACTATTTCCAATACGAATTTATTTAATACGTGGAAGCATCGCGGTAGCTTTGTACGTTTGATGTCAAAGCTCCACATATAGAAATCCCTGATTAGTTTTCTTAATTTTTTAGTGTTGTTGTGTTGTTTGTAAAAGCTTTTTAAAAACTCTTATGCTTTTGTATGATTATGTACTTCTCATCTTTTGTTTGAGAGATTGTCTATAAACATACGAACTTGAAAACTTTTCAAACATGGTTTCAAATCTACTGATGATTTGGCATTGTAACCCAACGAACTTAACTTATAATAAATAAATGAAGTTTTTAAAACAAAAATTATTTAATTTTAAAATTTAGTATTTTTGCACTTTACCTGCTTTGAATTAATGTCGGTGTAAAAATAGTAGTAAAAGATTTAAAATACTTCTTAAAGTAAAATGCACACTCGTAGGAGATCCTGCAAAAATTACTAATAAATTAAATTCTTGAAATTTGTTTTTATGAATATGAAAAATTTTAATTAAAAAGAGTAAATAGTACCAACAATTTTTTAGAAAAGACTGCATAAAAGGGAAGAAAGTTCAATAAATCAAAGTGCCCATTCAAAGGTAAAACAAATTTGTGTTTTACTGAAGTTTTCTAATATCATTATGGACAAGTTTTTTTTGCACTGCACTCACTGATTAACGTTTGGATAATTTTTCTATGAGTCATAATCTATATATCTGTGGCAATAAATAATAATGGCTTAAGTCGAAATTTCATGTTTTGAGATATTAAGGGTTTTGTCTAAAATAAATTGTGTTTGGTTTTTATATAAAATTTTTAGCCAAAAAAAAAAGATGCACATTCATTTAGAACAAAACTGTTAATTTTATAAAAAAAAATTAGTTTTATAAGTTATTATTCGTTGTTTTTTTAATTAAGATGTTATGAAAAAATCCATTGACAGAAAAAAAAACACTAAAGTGATCTTAAGATATTATATTGAAAGGCGAAATAATTTTTATTGGCAGTAAGTCGAGACAAGTGCTTTAGTTTAAATTGAAAAATGTGAAAAACTGAAAATCTCTCGTTTTATAAAAGCTTAGTTAAATTTAAGGTCTTTTTTTATTTGAAGAATAATTTGAATGGACTGTTAGTTACTCAACTTAAATGTATACAAGTTTTAAAGCTCAAACATTTTAATATTTATGTAGCTACCTTAAAAAAAAATTAAGTTGAGATAAGATATTATGGCTTATGTATTATTTTACAAAAAGAATTAACTTAAAATATAATCGCGTATAGTTTTATTAAAAATTACATTTTATACTTGAAATTTAGCTGAGTGATAGATCTTGAAGAGAAGATTTAGAATATGTAATAAAACGAAAAAGCACTTATGTCAACTTAAGCCATTATTATTTAATGCCACAGATATATAAAAATCAAACGCTGTGTCTTAGTCTCGCTAAAACTCGAGAACTACTTGACCGATTTGTATGAGTTTTTGTTTGTTTTGTTCGTCTAATCACGAGGAACGTTTAGAAAAAAAGAAAGTTCAGAAAAGCCCAAAAAATATCGAAAAAAACGTAAATTGTGTTTGTATGCAAATTTTACATTGCACCATTATGTGCTGTGGATTAGTCTGCTTAAACTCGATAATTACTTGACCGATTTCTATGATTCTTTTTTTGTTTTTTTCGTCTTATCCGGCGATGGTTTCGAAAAAAGGAAGAAGAGGAAAAGCCAAAAATAAAAGTCGAAAAATCAAAAAATCTAAAATGTATGTTTTGTATGCAAATTTGACTTAATACCACCCAAAGGAATTGTATTTCTTCAGTTGGTGGCTGCACAGAAACAAACCAAATTCATTGGTTTCATAAAATAAACCAATTACGAACTTTTTATATGAATTAATCATCCTATTTAAATTAATCTATATATATAAAATGAAGTGCTGTTCGTTAGTCTCGCTAAAACTCGAGAACGGCTGGAGCGATTTGGCTAATTTTGGTCTTGAATTATTTGTAGAAGTCTAGAAAAGGTTTACTTTTGGTACTTTTTTTAATGGATTTTGATGAAATTTGATAGGGTAGTTAAGTAAGTGTTAAAAAGGCGTAAAATTTGTACTTTTGGTAGGTTTTATTTTTATTAGGGTTTTTTACATTGACTTAACGCGTATTTTCTTAGTGCAAAATAATGAAAATCTGTCACTTTTGGTACTATTAAAACTTTTTATTAAAAAAAAAACAAAAATTGTTTTTACAACAACGTACATTAATATAGTATACTTTCTTGGGTGTAATATAAGGAAAAGCTGGTACTTTTGGTGCGTTTTGCTTTTAGTACTTTTTGTTTTTTCATTAACATGTAGCGTGAACGAAGTCACGGGTAAAATCTAATAAAATATAAATATGTACATCGAGAATACGGATGATTGTGTCGTCTATTTGGTATAATAGTATTAATTAATTTACTTAACAAAGCTTTCTAGATCTTTTTTCAAAACGTCTCTTTTATAACTCTTGTTTTAAATATTATGGCCGTATACATAACAACAATTTGGCATAAAGTGATCGTAAGTGTCGAAAATAAACTGGTTGCTATGGAACATTAAATATCACTTTTTAATGTAGTCGTGACTTTAGGCTTCTAATATGGAATGGTTTATATGGAAAAGCTCATAAAGATTCAGTTGAGTTTCATCACTTACTTCATGTTAGGTCTATGTTGCACATTCGCCCCTTTTAAAATCCACAATATGAAAATATAAAACCACGAGTACCTTCAATTTAAAAGTAGATTATGCAAACATTTATTAAAAACGACAAAAAAAAAAAAAAAAAAAAAAATACATTATAAATAAATTGTGCCCCTTAATTTATGATTTAATTGACCTTGTTCCGAATTATATTTCATATTTTTCTAGTTTGTTTCTAATTGCAAAAAAAACACAAAAAACAAAAGGAAAATTTGTAGCAAGAAAAATGCATATTTATAAAAATGATATTTTCATATTTGCCAAGCCCTAAATAGCATCATATATATACACACACACATACATACACTCATACATATACATTAGTTTTTGTATAAATTTGTTTAACAAAATGACAATGACTACTTTATTCATTCTCATGACTTTTTTCTATTTTTCTATTTGTGTGCAGCATTTTGCTAAATAATTGCTTAGAATTATGAGTTTGTATGGCTGACCTTAATTATTTATTAAGATTTTTGAAGGGGGAATAACAATTAAAAAAAGGAGAAATAATTATAATAAAAATAAAAATTTTGCACGTTTTTTTCATAGATGAACTGCAATCCATTAGTAGACGACGGGACAAAGATAAACTTGCAAATCGTGGAATACATATTTTTTGCATGAAAGTAATTGTCATCTGTGAATTTGTCATCGAAAATTTTGTATTAATCACAGATGTTGAATTATATTAGAAAGCAAACAAATAGTTTTTTTTTTCTTTAAAGCCGTGTTTCCATAATACAGACAAATGATTTGAGTGGAAAATTTGTAACGGGTATCACTCAAATTACTGAGTGCTTTTCATATAGATATGAGTGTAAAATTTTACAAAAGTGTTCAAACCACTTGAAATGTCATAAAAGTGGTAAAAGCTTTTTACAGAAGGTCGAGAAAATGTGAATGACGGTGCTTGAACGCATCAGGACATCAACAACCGATGAAAATTTTGAGAAAGTGAAGAAAATTGTTATGGAGAATCATCTCCATCTCCATCTCCTGCGTGGCTCATGTCATGCAATTTTTAGGCATGAAGCGTGTGCTAGCAAAAGTCGTTAAAAACTGCTGAATTTTGACCAAAAACATCTACTCCTTCGTCATTGCTTGTTTGCAGTATTTTTTTTTTACCAAAAACAACACCGTAATCTTGCGACTTTTCTGCAAAAGACACCCGTCAAAAGATAGCAAGGATTGATGAGATAAAACCCGAATCGTTGAGAGAACGAAAGGACATACCAAAATGTCGATATCAGAACGCTGATTCGAGGGTTGGACAAAATGCTGGCATAGGTGTATTAGGTCTAAAGAATAAATAGAAAAAAATTTTAATTCACTTTATTTTTCGAACACACCTTTTATTGTATGTTTGTATATAGCAGTTGCCAAATTAGTAGCAAGATAAGGTCTAAAAAAACGGCAATACTAATAATTAACAGCACTAAAACAACTTAATTACTCCTTTTACACCTTCTCCTCCTTTTGCGCCTTACTTTTATTGCATAATGCAGCAAAAGTTGTCAAATTTTTGATAAAGTTCAAAATTGTGTTGAAAGTTCTCCAGAAAGCGGTGTCAATTCAAATCGCCGAGTCGTCAAAATATCCTTTTGGTACCCAAAATCGTCAACATGGCGACAAATCGTCAAATCTGGCAACGTTGATACATCGATTCGATACCTGTTACAAAAAGTAACAGCTATCTGTGCGGCATTTGGATTAAGTAAAACCTTACGCTCCATCTACTAAAGCAATTTTTAATTAAACCTTTAAAATCTCAGAATACAAACGGATATACACATACATACATACATATGTATGTGCACAAATGAATATTTATTAGCCATACTGAATACTAGAAACTAATGTTTTTAAATCTTGTTTATTAGTTAACAGTTGACCAAATAATTTTTATCAGTTGCTGCAACAATCTAAAAGAAACTTACAACAATTTTAACAAAAATTTCAATTAGTGTGACAAACAAGTATTTTCTTGTTTTTTTTTTCATTCTCAAATCGGTATTTTAAATTTCGTAACGTGCTAAATTGTTGTAGGTACTCGTATACGAGTTAAGTTATTGGCACAACTTGTTTGTTTGTTTGTTGGCAGCAAAAATAAAAATCAACTAAAAATAAATTGTATTCAAAAGACACACTTGTTTGTTCGTTCGTTGAACAACAAACACATTCCTGTAGTTCATTTCTTGTTGTTGTTCACATGCATTTATTTATTTTTCGTTTGGTATTTTCAAACGTGTATCTCCTTCCTTGAGCAATAAAATATGAAACTCACAAAAAAAACAGCATATTACAGTCAAATCCCGATAATTCGTAATCACAAGGCACCGGCCATTTCTTACGAATTATAGGGGTTTTCGATTTAGCGGGGTTTCGATTTAACAGGGTTAAAATAAAATAAATACGATAAAAAAAACATAAAAAACAGTTTTATACGTGCGCTTTGACATTTTTCTTTATTATTCATGTAACAAACTGATCTTAAGAGAATGTGTTTAAAAACCCGATAAAAAAACTTTCTTTTCATTTTTCTGTTGTTTTTATTACGAATTATAAGTGGTAGTTAGCAAACAATTACGATTTATAAGAGGTAAAGAGGATTTTATTAAAAAAAAAATTTCGAATTAGCGAGGGGACCAAAATGTATGGAAATTTTACGAATTAACGAGATTTTTTCAAGGGGCCGACAGTTTATAATGAATTATTGGGAATTACGATTTATCGGGGTACGAATTATTGGGATTTGACTGTATTTATAAATGATCGTAGAAGTGATTGGTGTTGAATAAAATAAATCTTTTGTATACAAATTTGCAATACACTTTCAGAAAATTGTTTGCTTAATTGAAAAAAGGCCTCTACAGCAAAGCTTTAGACGATTAAAATGTTTCAAAAAAAGTTTGTCCTAAAAGTTTTACCTAAACGTGCTGAGCACATCTTCCAGCTTAAACGTTTCTCTTAAAACAATTCACAAATGTTAGCAATTCAAATGCCTGTATACTCATATATTTTCGTGATCTCTACCAGAATCAGATTTTTTTAAATTTTCTGTAGGACCAACACTCAGGGCATGACAGCCACGTCGGTAATCAATGCATTGTGCCGGAACTAGAGAAAGGGATAGTTTAGAGAATATAAGGTTTGATGACGGTTATAAAAAACTTGAAATTGAAAAAAAGAATAACTAACAGCGTTACTTATTACAATTGTATTTTATGAATTTTTCTCTCAGTGTTATTTATCCCATATGTAACTTTAATAAGATACGAAATTTTTTTTTAATAAAAAACACAAAAACCAGTTTGAGTTTAAGCTCACAAATATTTTCTTCATAATTTAAGATGGATTACAAATAAATATTTAACAGATATACAGGGGGTTTCATTTAGATCGATTCGATATTGAAATGAAAAATCTATGTATTTTTTTATAGGTGTGTATGTGACATTACTTTTCACCTATTAAACTTATATCGTGTGGTTCTAAAGAGTTTCATTACTCTTAAGGTAAAGAAATTGTCTCAAGCAAAATTTCCGCAGTCACTCGATTGCCACATGTTACATAAATTTGATTGTCTTAAATTGACGCAAAACGAGTTAGTGGCAATAATTGCCGCATTCCGTTCAAACGATTGTTCTGTACGTTAACTGAAAACAGCAAATTAGGAAAATTTTAATCTGTACACATGTAAATGATTTGTTCGCTAAAAAAAAAGAAAATTGTTTCGGCTTTAATGAAGTGCAAATAAATTATCATTAGTTAATTATAATTATATAACAATTAAAACTCATTTTGTTTTACTTACCAAAAGAAATACTGACACAAAAAATACATAAATTATTATCACGATGTCGACGGATCGATAACGCTGAAATTGTACACGAAAACCATGTGATTTGTGACCTTCAAACCATCTCCATTTTATTTATTTGTTTAGCTTTTCTTTCAGAAAAAAATTAATAAGTTAAATAAAATCGGTTATTAGTGAAACACAAGCTAAATTTTTTACGTCTAAAAACCAAGCGGTCGACATCGTGAGCCAGGCAGTTTATGTTTCGACTTTTGTTTATTTTTTCTATCTTTTATTGGCACAAAAAGATGAAATCAATTGACCTCAAAAGCCCGACTATTATGATATAAAAAAAAAACGATATTATCGCGAATTGCCTTCTGTGATTGACGCACTAGAACACAATAAATATTGGTGAATTTTAAAAATTTATATTGGCGCACAATTGCCTAACAACCGTTCACACGATTGCCGTAACAGAGTTGCATTTGAATGAGGTAAATCAGAACAATATTCTGCCCGATTGTCGTGTAGAGGAATAAATTGTGAAATCACAAGATTTTGAATTTAAATAGGCCCTTAAAATCTCCAGCAATTTTGCTAAGAAAAGTTTTTTAAAAATAAATTTTAAAATATTGCGCCTATCACATCCAAATTATAGTCAAAATATCTACCACATCAACCCGCCATAATTGTAAAACCCTTTGCTTTACATTTACAGACTAAATACTTATGAAGTTTACTTAATATTTTTCCTAGTACAACTTTTGAAAATAATTGCGCTTTCAATGTACCAGGGATGAAAAACTTGGTACAATCGTACTGTTTTTTAGCATTACATATTAAAAAATCGGCAACGGCATTCTGGATTTTTTTTTTGGCAAATTTTTAATAAAAACCGTTGAGAAACTTAGAACACACTTTTGGTACAATCGTATCGGAAAAAGTAAAATTTTTCTGCAAAATTAGTAAAATTTCTTAATCTGATTTGCATTCCTGCAATGTACAGAAATGTGTAATAACCATGTAAAATATGTGATTTGATGTCTTTATTAGTATAATTTATTTGATATTTTTCGATATAAATCATATTAATTATTTAATTGATATAACGTGTTAATAAATAAATATTGAACTGATTAACACCCACCTCTACTCATATTTTGGTGGTAAAATGTTCTACATACTTTTCAGCAAACGATTTATAAGCATAAATTAAAAATAAATACTCGCATTAATAACGTTTGTATTACAAAAAATAAACCGTTTTTAAAAGGCATTTAAGTTAACACCTTTTATGGAATTTTTTATACCAGATCAAAAAAGAAAAAACTATACAATCAGCAAAAAATATAAATGTAAAAACGTAACAAAATGCAGTTCGTTTAACACGCCTACACACGCGTCTGCAAAAAAAAAAAAAAAAACGTTGCTTCACAATAAAGAAAAAAGCGCCAAATTCAAAGAATAAAACGAACGAATTTAACTCACAATCGCTTACATTGACAATCAGGGATGGAACTATGAGTATTTGAGAATTTGATATCAAACGTCATAAAGGGACTTTTTTTTCAAATATTTCATTTTGTTAATAATTTGGGAACTTGCAAACTGTTTGGAATATAAAGGGTTTTTTTTATAGAGTGACACAAGTTTAAATCATAATAAAACAAGGAAATATATTTTTAATATCAATGAAACGGGCTTTATTGGAAACAACACTTTATGAAATGAATGTTTAAATATGATTTCTGCCATGTGGCCGCCACGGCTGGAGCGTAGAAGGCGTAATCTGGAACAATAATTTTCAACAACTTTTCGCAGCATTTACGGCCGTATTTCGCTGATAACTCTTCGAATGAGTTTGACGAATAGAACAATTATTTTGATTAAAAACTTTAGCAATTTGCACGCGTTGCTCTGGTGTAAGTCGATTCATAATGAAATTTTAAAGTAAACTAAACACAAAGCAACTATCAGCTGTTAAATGTGGCTCAAATAAAGCTGTGATGCCAACTCAAAGTTGTGATACTCTATAAAAAACACCCTATATTAATGAAATTAGACACACACACATATACATATGTATATTTGTATAAGAGTGATTTCGAATTCAGGTTGGTGTGGGAAGCAGCAAAAACCGAACGACGGTCAATAATAATACACTCGAAAAATTTGTATGTTGGCAAAAGTAAAATACATTTCTTGCCTTTTAGTATTTTTATTTGATTTGAAATTTTTTTCAATAATGCTTTTTATGTTAATATAATAATAACACGAAAACAATATTAATTTAATAATAAACTAGCTACACAACGAATGAAATAAAATATATTATTTAATAAGTAAAGAAATATCGAGAAAATATAATAAATAAAAATAAAATTTATTAAAAACGAAGCCCTCAAGCTTGATAATTTTTTCATTCCATAATTCAAATTAAGTTCGAATAAAAACAAAATTATAAAAAAAAATCATTTTACCATTCTTCATTTAACATTTTGCTTTGAGTGTAAACAAAAAATTGAAAAGCGAGATCTTACTCAATCACGTGCTGATCAGCGACTGTTTTGATTTATGCTGCGAACATAATTGGGACGAACGACGAATTTTTCGTTGCGAATATTCGTCGTCAAAAATAGAACACATGCATTCATATGAAAGTGAACACAGCACCGACGTCGACGAAATTCGTCGTAGGTGACGAATTCTCTGATAGATTTATTTCTATTTCATACGCCGACGAACGACGAAGAAATCAGTACAGCGTTACCATGTTCTTTTAGTTTTAAAATACATTAGTAAATAATGTTAATATTTACTTTAATAAGTTCTTCTTTTTATGATATAGAGCATTTTAGTTAAATATACATAATTATTAATAATGAAATTGGTTTTTAATAGTTCTTTTTTAATATTTAATTTTATAAAGGAATTATTTTCTTTTTACGGTAACACTATCGTTGTTATGTTTGTTTGTATATAAAAACAAATTTGTAATTATTATGACAGCAGTTGTTTGTTCGTCCCACTTGTGCGCCACACGACAAATTTACGCAATGAACTTTTGCCAACGAATTCGTCGTTCGTCCCAATTGTGTTCCGAGCATTACTTTGACGAAATGATAACAAAGCAACAACCGAACGGTAATTCTCATAAGCTACACCAGCGTTGCCATTTTGGTGCTTTTCGGGTATTTTTTGGTGCTTTATTACTCACGCAATACCCGAAATTTTGGTTAATACCCGTTTTTGAAAAGCGGGTATTTATAGTGCTTTTAACAATTACTCACAGTGCTCTTAAGTGCGTTTTAAATAATAAACATTTTTGGCACTAAACCATTTTCCAATTATTCTTTAAGCACACCTAATACTTTTTTAACCAACTGCGTATTATTTGCATCTATATTTTGCGTAGTATTCGCAAACTGTTAAGAGTTTGAATTCTAGAATTTCTCAAGCCTCATTTTTTTTTAAATTCGTGCAGAAATTTTTATACTTTAATTGTTTAGCAATGATTTTTACTTTTAATATACATATCCGTTGATTTAAGCAAGAAATTGCCTTGGTTTTTATAAAGCTGAACAGTTATTAAAGTTTAGTTCTTCATTAATTTTATGTGTGTTAAAGTTCATCATCTAACAATGGCTTTCATTTAGATGGAAAAACAACAATATAGAAAAGCTTGGGGAAATGATCCACCTTTTGAAAGGTGGGTTAGACCAACAAAAGATGAACTAAAAGGGTATTGCATTTGTTGTAATTGTGAAATAAATGCACGATAAAAGCGATATACTCCGACAAAGTCGCACAAAAAAACATAAAAAAGCAATAGATTCAAATGCAAATTTTTCAGAACAGCCAAGGCTGTCTTTTGATCCACCAGACCCAAAACAAAATTAGGTTAGTGCTTTTGTACCCGAAATATTTTTCATTTTTACCCTATTTCCATAGGCTCACAGTGCTTTTGATGTTGCAAGAGTTGGCATCACTGAGCTACACGAAGATGCTTATAGTATACGTGTGTCGACGTCGGGCAAACAGAATTTTCTTGCCTTACACGCGTGTATATCATTTCAAAAAATGCCCTTCACTGGTCTTAATGCAAAGAAATTTTCTATTTCGATAGTTCTTCAGCATGCCTAATCATATCTTTTTTGTTTCGAGAAATATTTTTAAACTTCCCACTATAAAAAATACAAAGCTAAAAATTTTCGAAAATCTATTTTTTGTCAGATCTCGCCATCGGTATCTATTTTGACTATTTTTACGATCATACCAAAAATTAAATAAATTCAAATCCAAAATTTGGCAACAATATAATTTTAAAGACGTAGCGGGTGATTTTTTAGCTGCAACACCCCAACAACTTAGGGTAGATCCGGCCCTGGTAAACATTTATCATTACAAATGTAGTATAGTAACAACTATTTATTTAAAAAAAAAATTGAATTGCCATACCTGGTAGCGGCAAAATATGCATAATTTTGTACAATTCGGTTTTTTAGTAAAAAAAAAAATTAATTACGAATACAGTACAACCACACTAAAAATATGGAAATAACAAAGTAAAGTAACCAAAAACCATTTATGGTCAAAATACCGTAAAACATTTTATTCCAAATTAGAAAAGAACAATAGACAAAATTAAATTTTGTGTGGGAATTAAAACATTAATGTCTTACATTATTTTTTTTTTTATCAAAAATAGAACATTATGTTAGAAAAATATCAATTGACCGACATATTTGATTCAGAAAAAAAAAAAAAATAAATAAAACACAGCCCAATTAATTAACAGGTTTTTATGATAAAGATTTTGAAATGTTATAAAGATAAAATCTTGTATAAATGTGGAGACGCGCGTATTATTATTATTAAATTAATATCGTTGAATGAATGATACTTTTTCGTTTAGCCAATATTTATTGTAATAGTAATACAATTAATGTCAAAGTGTACACACAACGAAAAAAAAAAAATTAGTTAAAGCAACCATAATCTAAAATCAACATAGTATGATTGAATTAAAAGGTTTTCCAATAGGAATGATATGATTTTGAACTGACGTTTCGGCCATTTGTAATATGTCATGATCTGTCATTTGTTTTTTTGTGTATTCAGTAGTGTTTACAATTTCATCATGGAGAGATATACGCAAGAGCAACGTTTAAAAATTATTCAGTTTTATTATCAAAATAATCGGTGTCCAATTATAACTTTTCGTGCGCTTTTGCCATTTTAAGGTCGTAATAATCGTCCAAGTGTGCTTGCTATTCCTATAATGTTCAAGTGCCAATAAGACAAAGAACCGCTCGAAGTAATTCAAATATTGCTGCCGTTCAGGCAAGTGTTACTGAAGACCGCAATTTGTCGATTCTCAACAATTGGGACTGTCTCAAACCACAACCAACCAACCAACTTTTTATGGCCCAAATTGGAAGAAGTTGATCTTTACAACATTTGGTTCCAACAAGACCGGGGCTACGTGCCACACAGCAAATGCAAGAATTGAATTATTACGAGAAAAGTTTGAAGATTCGATTATTTCAAGAAATTGTAATATTGAATGGGCTCCAAGAAGTTGTGATTTAACACCATTAGACTATTTCTTGTGGGGTTATTTGAAGTCATTGGTCTTTCGAAATAAACCAGACTCTCTTCAAGTTTTACAAGTCAATATTGAACGTGCCATTCATGACATACGACTTGATTTAGTGGAAAAAGTGCTCGAAAATTGGGTTCATTGAATTCGTTCCTGCAGAAGAAGTCGTGGAGGCCATTTGAATGACGTTTTATTTAGAACTTAATTGTATCGATTGTATTCCCATTAAATAAGAAACTTTTGAATTTCCTTAACAGTAAGTGTGTTTTATTTTTTAAGAAATCATATCACTCTTATTGGAAAACCTTTTATGTGGTTGAAGCCAAATCATAATGTCATGAAAACCTTAATATAATATTGTTGCCTGACTTAACAATAATATGATGTGATACAATCAAATATTAATTATATGTAACTATAACATGATTTAAACTAATCATATTATATTTTATATGAATAAAAATATCGTAATTGGATCTATAAGTATATAATCTCATATGTTGTTTTCTTAACCATGTATTGGTAAAAAAGATCACAGAAAGTAAAAATTTATAAATTTTTTTAACGTGTTAAGGAGACACATATTTTATTTATATTGTTACAATGTTTTTCTTTTTAATATTTTAAACCATAAAATATACAAAATTTTTACATTTATTTGAGCATGTACTCAAGTATTTATGTTTTATATTTTATTTATTTGTTTTTTTTTTTTTAAACATAAAACGCAACAAATAAATAAAATATAAAACATAAATACTTGAGTACATGCTCAAATAAATGTAAAAATTTTGTAACGGAGAGATTTGCTTTTCATTTTTGCCTTATAAAATACTTTTAATGGCAACCAGCGGTTGTCTAATTGTATAGGTGTAGAAAAGTAAACACATTCATAATGGAAAATTATTGTTGTGTGTGTTTGAGAAATTTTTTAAAGGCTGTTTTTATGCTTTGTAATTCACAAAAATATATTTGTGAGTTTTTGTATAAATAGATGAGCATTGAAATTTTTTAAACATAAAGGGTAAAACATCTACTGATGAATTGGTATAGCTACCAACGAAATATATATCTAGATATTGCTAGCCCGCAACAAATAAATAAAATATAAAACATAAAATATACAGCTAAAAAATAAATAAAAAACCTATAAAAAAACGTTTCGCAAAATTTGAAAACAAAAACTTGTTCAAAAGCAAACAAATATCCGCTTTCTAGCCATATTATAATTACAAACATACTGCGTTAAAACAATTTAATTGGCATTACATTTTACTATCGTATCGTATCATATTTTGGTTGTAATTTTAAATAAACTATTATTGTAAAATTCTAATAATCTGACGGTAAGAGTGAGTTTTTAGGTGGCCGATCAGAGATTTACACAACTTTAATCTGGATTAACAATTAACCCTACAAAAAATGAGTGTACTCTTAACATGCGTGTATGGACTACTCCACAATGGAGTATGAAAAAAACATGGTCCAATTTACATTGCGATGTCCTAGGGCTGGACCACGTAACCCAAAAACTACTCCATGTTACTAATCCAAGGACTACCCACGGGGACTAGTTTCGAAACTACTCTATTTTGCTATTCCTTGGAGTCCCCACAGGGGAACTCCGTTAAAAATGTGTACATACATACATAACTATGTATATATCTCTGTCACTAATATAATTGAATGATATTTTAAGAACAGACAAATGTGTGAATTCAGCCCTTCCATTACATTTTATAAAAATACAAAATAAAGTTCAGAAATTGAAAAAACACGAGCTAACTTGTGTTTCTTTAAGTTTCCATGAACTTGTTTTAATTTTAACAGGGGAGCTGCCACAGTTTCAATTTAACTCCAAAAATTTTTAGTGTTGCCAAATGGTATTTAACTATAAATGGTGTGTAGAAAAGAAATGGTCCACGGCTGCATTACATAGGAGTAGTCCAAAAACTACCCTTTTTATCTAAAATGGACCATGTACTCCAATAATTTTTGTAGGGATAGTGTTCCCAATTTTTAGTCTGCAGTACGGCCATTTTATACGGTTTAAGCTATCACATAAAAGCAGCAAACACAATTAAACTCGATTAAATTTATATTCAGATTAACATAAACGTAGTTTGAAAACTCACTTTAAGTTAGAGTTTGTCTACCATAAACCAATTTAGGAATATAATCGCATGAAATATAACATTTTTCTCACAACCATATACTATTTATGAAAACATAACATTGTTAGGACAGCCATGTGCCACAGCCATTTCGTTTCTCTTAGTGCATGTAACTTATTTTACTATAATTGCTTATGCAAACCGAATAATCGGTTAGGAGTATCAATCAAACCGTAATCATTTAGTTTTAATTTAAACCAATAGTTGGTTGCAACAACCGATCGTTATTTTAATGTAAATTAAAAAATACCACTGTTTTAGTTGCAAAATCCAATAATTGGTACTAAAATAAAATTAATTTCATATCATACGATCGGTTGATCTAATCAATTTAAGAATTGTCACTATCAAATGTTTATACAATTCTGTTATTATGGTAATAATATAGTCTATGCAACTGATATTCTATCGGCATAACCATCTTTCCAACTTATATATTTTCTGGGTGCAGTTTCATCCATCAACTGCATGTTTCCTCTCTTAAGGTCATACAATTTTCATTCGTTTATTTGCGTCAACAATAAAGATGTGTGCTAAAATTATATTTCTCGCGTTTTCCCTTTCCAACATCATTGTAAATGTGTTTAGATAATTTAAAAAGCTATCCATCATCATCCATATTTAGTAGAGAAATCCAATTTATATTTTTCAGAAAAAATAATATGATGTGCTCGTATTTCTTTCTATTAAAATTATTGCTTGTTTTTGCATTTCGTTGCTAATTTAAGGCTGCTTTTAGATTTGATATCAGATTTCTGGAAATATAAAACTTTCGTTTTACAACGTTTCTAGAATAAATAAGAGCGTGTAACACGAACTTTTTTCCTGTTTTGTAATTTGAAATTTCAAAAACACACGCAGCTATACACACACAGCAACACACACATAAATATTAATATATACCCAGCAGTTCTGATGGTAATTTAGGTTGTAAACTATGTACATTCATGTCGTTAATCTGTGCAATGACTGGGCTGTTGGGGAATGAATGTGAGCAGAAATTTCTGTCGTTACCTGCGGATTTAAAGGAGATTGAAGAAGATAATTTACAAAGATGAAAGAGAAAACAGTACATCCTTGTAAAGAGTGTTTTTTAAAACTTCATAATTTTACATTTTAATTAAATAAAGAGAATATTTGAATAGATTTATGAACCGATTTTCAAAATTATTTCTTCTTTTGGAAAATCGGGGAAAAGTTGTTGCCATAAAACTAAAATATTGATTATCAAATAACTCCTCTATTTAAAAGACTTTGTTTGCAGTCCCAACATAACTCCTTGTGACCCCCTCAAAAATTTATCGCCTAATTCCGCTATTTATTGTACGTTTTCTTTTTTTTTGTTTGATAGCGTTTGTATGCAGTTTGGCCTCATAAATCGTGGGGAAATTTGTTTTAGGGAAACAAATATTGATTTTTGAATAATTCCTCTATTTATAGACCGATTTTCAAAACATTTTTTTGCTTCAAATACTGTGGTCTCATAATTTTTTTCTAAATCGTATCAATTTGTTTTCTCTCTCCCTTAAAAAAAATGTTTATTTGGTTATCGTATAACTTTAATTTGTTGACCGTTTTTTAAAAATGTTTGTTGCAAGGTCTACACAAGTTGTTCACCCAAAATATTTTAAATGTAGGCGGCCTGGAATATTTATGGACCGATTTTAATATTTTTATGCACTTAAGACTGTGTCTGCCCAAATTTTTTTGCAGGTGTTCCCTTAAAACTCCACACCATTTGTTAAAGAATTTTCAGAATGGGAGGTGCGCCTCTTCCTTGCCTAGGGAATATTAGTTTTCAATGTAGATTTAGCTGTCATGGCAATATAAAACTTTGGTTAAAACAAAGAAATATCCATCGATGCTTTAAATTTACAAGGAATTACATATAACGAAAATAACTTTAATCTCATAAAAAATTAAACATGGTTTTATACAATAGAATGGCATGGAAGATTCATTCAAGAACAGTTGTATGGTAGTAATCGTCGGCAACTGCACATAATCCGGTTCGAAGGACCATAAACAATCCTAAGCAAACACTGTATAATAATCAAAAGTTTTTTCAAAAAAGTTTCCAACGACTGATATTACAGACAGGCATTTTGAAAGATTCCATTTCTGTAAATTGCTGCAGTTTTATTGAGTTCGGGCCAACAAAGAAGTCTAGCTAAGTGGTGGTGAGTATTGACATGATCAGCAACAATAGTTTCAGTGACAGTACAACACTCCAATATCTTTCCCTATGCTGGTGTTGACTTGACAATAGTTATCAGAACTGTAAGAATTTTGAACAACATTCCTTTGCCGCTTCGCTCTAACCAAACACAACATATTCTATTTTACATTTATGATGTTTTTATTTTTGTTTCTTCGCTCATTTCCATTCAATACACATGAGCACCTTAGAATATTGTTGCTGCTGTTTATGTTCGCTTTGAATTGCCTGGTTGTTGGTTTTTGCATATATTATAAAATTTGTTTTTTGCATTTTTCTTTTGCTTTAAAACAATACAATTTTATAGATTCCTTCTATCTTTCATTACGAGTATTTTATTACAATGCGAGTACCAACCAACCATCATTCAAACCAATCCCCATTGTGTGGATGGCATCATGAAATGTGATGCATCCGACAATTATAAGAAAAACAATTTGTGGACGAGTAGTGAGCTTCTAAGTTTGCATAAATACCGGGGTTTTTTCCTCCTGTTGGCTCCTTCTTGATTCATATAACAAAAATGCACGCATTTGAATAAAAGGGCCAGCAGCTTGATGATTTTAAATTACTGAAATGTGTAAAATCCATAATGGATGAAAGAAGAGCAGAGTGTGGAATGAACTTGTGTCAAACCATTTGTAAAAGAGTGATTGTTTTAAGCAAACATATGAAAACACTACACATTTTAATTATCTTGTATGCATTTGTGTACATATACACACAGCAGCGGCCTTACCCATTGCGAGGCTCCGGGCGGCAGGTCTTTCCTACGGAAAAGTACCTATGTGATGCGAAAGTAGGTCTGGTCGTTTTGGTAAGTATTCGTTATGTTTGACGAAAAATGCTAAAGTTATACAAATAAATAAAATTTGAGTTTTAAAGATTTACAAAATTAACAAATACAGAGATGATAAATTTTAAGATTGATGTTTGCGGCTTTTACTAAGACTAAAATCTTTCGAATGAGCTACGTCATTTTCAATTAAAAGAATAGCAAGGGCTAAAAGCCGATCCTGTGTCATCGAATTCCTCAAATATGTTTTAATAATTTTAAGCCTCGAAAAACTCCTTTCAGCAGACGCAACCGTAACAGGTGTGGTGGCAATAATTCTCAGAACTATTTCGATAGTGGGGTAAACTTCAGTTAATTTTTTTTCTATTATGTATTTCAGCACCAAGATAATGTCATCGTTTCCTTCATACACACGGATGAACATATTCTGTTCTTCGTACAATTCATGTCCATCAATATCACATGATTCTCCTACTGTCATAGATATTTGCAAGTCGCTGCATTGCTTCAAAAGTTCTCTATCACTAATTTCCTTTAATCTTTTTATATGATACATGCAACCAAATATGCTCTCATGATGTTTAAGTGCCTCAAACCTAGGATGGCAGCTTGCGCGCACATTGTCGACAATAACATAAAAATAGTTTATTTTGAAAATCTCTTCCGCATTCAATTCATGAGCTTCATCTTCCCCTTCATAATCAAAATGCCTGTCTTCTGACTTCTTTAAACTGTCTGTCAATATCATTTTCCTCGGCTATTTCTCTCGCTGTTACCAGGGATGACTGAAAACCATTTTCTCGATAATTATCGAGCCAATTTGTGAATGCTTCTAGGTGTTGTATAGCCACATCTAAGTGCATGTTTTCGCTTTGGCACATTTTACTGATAACATTTATCTTTGTAAGAATGTCATACCATATGACAAGTGAAACTACACGTTCGTAGGAAGTTATTTCCTTTTGTATAGAATGGCATTCACAGACCAACTGACAATCTGATGTATTTTCTGCTAAATCTTTTAAAGCATTACATATATCGTTGGGTTGGTATTTAACGGCCTTCACCGATGCTACCCTGCACTCCCATCTAGTTTCAGAAAGTGGTTTTAGCGATAAGGATTTTACATGAGCATTTACATGAGCATTTAAAATAGAACTTTTATTATAAAGTACAATAATATTGAATAATGTTAGAATAAGTGAGGAATGTCTATGGTTGCAAATAATACCCCTACAATAAGTTTTAAATAAAAAAAATATAGTTAGAAAAACCCGTATTTTTTTAAAATTTGCTTGACGCGAGGCCTCTGCAAGAGAGAGGCCCCGGGCGATTGCCCTGTTCGCCACCTCC
This sequence comes from Lypha dubia, assembly GCA_947311025.1. Taxonomy (NCBI): domain Eukaryota; kingdom Metazoa; phylum Arthropoda; class Insecta; order Diptera; family Tachinidae; genus Lypha; species Lypha dubia. Next base: position 24,079,825 of record OX371260.1, on the reverse strand, counting down.
TAAGGCCGTCACTGTATACACATATGTATGTATTCGTATATGAATACAACTTTATCTTAAAGATAAAAAATAGCCAGAAAGAAATAAAATGTGTTCTTGATTTGATGTAAATGCGGCAACAAAACTTTTTTTAAAGGCAACTAAATATGAATCTCTTAGTTAATTGCATGTTTCTTTTAAATAAAAATTTTTAAAATACGAATAGAATTTATTACGTAAATATTTTATTTACCTTTTTTCTGTTTTGTTTTTTTTTCTGTTTAGTTTTGGTTTTTGCACAATATGTTGGAAAACACTAGAAAAGCTCTCAAGTGCAGTGAAATGTGCAAATATAATTGTTTGTTGTTTTTTCTTTCTATTTTCTAAAACAAAAACAAAAAATTCTACTGCAGTTGGTTGGTATCCATTATGATGAATATGTCTTTTGTAATATATCGGGTGTTTTTTTTTTAGCAGCATGAGAACAAACGATATCGATAACTATTGGCAGCTGATAATGTCAAACTTTGTTGACATTTCTGTTCAATAAGGTTTGGCAAGTCATCATGAATCGTTGAACGCCAAAACAATGTGAAATGGCAGCGTCAATAAGTGAAATCGCCGTGTTTGAAGCGAAAACACTCCTAAAGCCGTTAACAAATCACCATTACATTCAATAAAATTTACTGCTTAGTACGGTTTACATACGCTGGTCATTATTTCTTTAGAAATGAGGAATTACCTGCCGTTGCCGTAAATGCTGAGCGCTATCGAACCATGCCCAGATCATATTTATAAAATAAATGCCATTCCGATCGAAATCTGTTCAGATTCTGTTGATTTTCTATTTGGATTTTACAATGATATAAAGTTTTTTATTAAAAAGTTTTTTATATAAAATGTTTTTACCAGCAAAGGTTGCATGAAGGTTTTTTCTTATTAACATGTAAATCTTATTTTACTGTATGCATGTTTTCTTTATTGTTTACTAGAAATTAAGTTAGTAGAAAATTCCTTGTCAATTCCAATTTGAATTTTAAAAGTGGTTTCATTGCAAAAAAAATAACGTTTTTCGTTTTCTAAAGACTCAACTTGCGGAATTAAAACTATTCTCGATCGGATTCATAACAACAATATATATACACACCTGTCTGTCAATTTAAGTTCTCAGGCAGCTAAAAAAAGAATACCCGACACGAAAGTATTCTTAAGCTTGATTTTAAATGTACGAATAGATTCTAAGGTTTTGGTTTTTAATAGCATCCTGACACTTCCGCTTTGGTGGGTGCTTTTAGGAAATATGACATGCATGATAGATTTATGTACATATAAATGTTCATAATGGCTCAAAACACACATACATACATGCATAAGTTTTCTAAAACCACCACCTGCAAAAACCATCAGTCATAAAAAAGGCATGAATTCAAAGGTTTTAAAATGAGCAAAAAATTGCAATTTCTAAAGAAATAATAATAAAACAACTAAGAGAACAATAAATGGCTGTACCGAATTCTTCACACCCTGCAACTAAATTAATAATTGAGTTTTTTCTTAGCGAGAAAATAAGAATTTGTTTTGGCTACATTTGATGATTTCCAAACGGATTGGGTAAACAAGTTGCTTAACAAACTTTAATACCAAAAAGAAATATAAAAAAAAGAATTGTAAAAGTTCTCATTTATTTTGAAGTTGGTCTGAAACATAAATCAATTTATAAAAGAACGCTTCCGTAAATCACTAGATGTCAAATCATGTGGGTTTGCAGATCACACGATTTATAGCATTCGAATTTGGAATGATATTCTTTCTAAATGTAAATCCCAAAAACTTAAAAAGGAATAAAATAATCAGCTCTAAGTCAGCTATTAATGGAGTTTTTTTTTTTTTTTTGGAAATTATGTTGACTTGACATCTCGTGATTTACTGAGCAGTTCTAATAAATTTATTTCTGTAATTAAGACTTTTGAAATAATAAATAAAATGGTTTCTAAACAGATTCATGTCCTGGTTCTCAATGCGTGTTTGCATTTTGGCATTTATGAATCTGTAATTTTAATCTTTTTATAAAAAAAAAAAAAAAAAAAAAAAACTACGGGTAGCCGACAGAAGTGAAAACGTTTTGTGATTACAACAATACACGTGCTATTGCCAAAAAAATTATGCGTAGATATAAACAATTATATAAATACATGCAACAAATTTATCCACTTATCAAGGCGTATGCAACAGGTGAGTTTACTAGCACAGCTGACTGAGCTGAAGAGAGTACATAAAAAATGGTTACAGTTTGGTACTCATACGTATTAAAATGCTTTTAATTTGTTTGTGTGTTTTGATGTGAAGCGATTGCTTTATACCAACAAAATACATGTTGTTTTTGGATTGTTGTACTTGTTGTCGAACTGCGCATACCTGCTAGTTTTGCCATGCCACTTATTGTAAACGCAAATGCAACTGCGCCCGAGAACTTGTGTAATCTTCTTAATCAGTTTCGCTCAAATTGAAGAGTGCGCCCTCTTTGGTGCACCAAAAAATGAGGGTTTTTCCCATAAATGGCAACATCAGCCACAAGAGAGGCGCTCGCTTCATTTTGAGCGAAAAAATTTAGGTGTTAATATCTGTAGGTTGTTAACTTCACTCCGACTAGGCATTCGCACAAACAGAGATGCTACAAGCGTGACGGTGTCGCGAGTTCTCAGGTTTTGTCTCATCCAAAACCTTCGTACCGCGCCAGTAGATGTTTTCATTTCAATAATAGTCTGCTCATTTAGTAGCCCACGTCATCATCAGCTGTCCAACACTATCCCTGAACTGTCACAAGTTGCGTATGTTAGGAAGTTAGGTTAGGTTTTATTTGTATCTAATATATAAAAATCTCGTGTCACGATGTTTGTTATCGCACTTCTCCGAAACGGCTCGACCGATTTTAATGAAATTTTTTATGCATATTTGGTAGGTATGAGATTATTTTTTAAAGTATATATTAAATCGCTATGGACACGAGGAGGGGCAATTCCGATTCGTATTTCAAAAAGAACAAAATTAGTTTTATTGTTGAATGAAATAGTCAAGCATAAAATAGGGGGTTAATGAGTGGGGAGAATGGTTCCCAAATATAAGCAAATAGCTTCCGGGAGAAGCTGGCATAATCATCTAGTATTCTGTAAGAACCTTGTTGCATTTTCTTTAATAGCTGGCGGAAAATTCAACGGCGAATGTTATTGCTGTATGAATTCGCCTTGAGAATATCGATGATCGACTGGAGCGAATCAAAATAATTTCTTATACAACTTGTGGGTGCCGAAATCGAATAGTTACAATCAGTATATATTTTAGAGTTCTTGGTTCTTGCACGGAAATAGCAACTATAAGTGGGAAACGATTGTTTTTAATAAAATTAAAAGAAAAATCAAAAATCGACAAGAATATTTTCTTTAAGTCATGTTTATATTACTTTTTAATTTCCTAAGTATTTTCAGAGATATCTTAGAACTTATGCAAAAAAAAAAAAAAAACAAAAAAAATTGGTTTAACATGTTCCAAACAAAACAGTGCATATTTAATTAAAATTGATCGACAACTTTTAATTTTAATCAGAATTAAGTGAGGGAAGTTCAATTAATAAATTTCATACAACTCATACGCGCACAAATTTTTATTATGGTTCACAACCTAAACAAGTTAGGATGTCAATGTTACAACTTAATCAAACTATATTTTTTAGTATTACGATTCAAAACCTCAATTCTCTTTTAAATCATAAAACGAGTGACAATTAATCGAAGACAACTAAGGAAACAGCTGATTGAAAGTTGAGTTGAGTAGGAATTCCTTAATCAGATTTTGGCAGCTACAACTCAACTATCAATTTACTTGTAAATCATAACAGGGGGAATACAAATTATAATATTGTATGCAAGTAATGTTTTTTATCAATTCAGTTCTCTCATTTAATTGAAAATAAAATCAAAAGTTGCACATCGATTTTAATAAATTGTGGTTTTTATGTCGTATTCCTTTTTTTATCCTTCCACTTTCACAGATATGAATCCACAGTTTTCAGTTGTTACGGTCCAAAAACCAAAAGTTATCAAATTTACCAAAAAAAATTTGACAAAAATTCTTTGTAATTTTTTTGTATATAAAAATTTATTTTTCTCGAAACGAAAGCATACGTCGATTATTAGGTTTGATTACCGCTACCGTGTAAAACTTTGGTACTCTGTTGAAATTACCAAACAGCATACTTTTCTTTTTCTATAAAAACAATGCTTAACGTCTACATTACTTGGAAATAGTTAGGTAATGTGTCATTTACGAGTATATATGCAGTAGTTATTTTATTTGAAAAAAAAAAAAATGCGCTCTAATGGCAACAGTAGCAAATCAAAACCAGTTAAGACGATTAGCAATTGCGTCGCACAAAAGCATTTCAAGGACATTTTTCCAAAAACCAGCAGATTGCTCGTAAAATAATTGAAACTAAAAACCAAGAGCTTTAGTTTAAAATTCATCAGATTTCATAAAATAAATATATTATTGTAATTTTTTTTTTTTTTTTAATTAGGACCAGCACTCAGGCGATGATCCCTACGTATGCAGTGCATTGTGCCGGAACTCAGAGAGAGGGATAGAGTAGAGAAGATAGATGTTGAAAATGTAGAAGGCTTAACTCTTTTACAACTCTGCTTTGCGCGTTATGTTAATTTTTATAGCAGGGTTGAGGCGCCTCCGGTGTTAGGTAGATGCATTAACTTTGTTAAGCTATATTTGCAGGCATTATTTTATTAATTGTTTTACTTCGTCGATATTTCTGCTAACCGACGAAGGAGGACGATGTTGTGTACATTAGCTTGGAACAGCAGCAATCGCTGTCGAAACAGTATTTTAGTGACCAGTGCTATGCCTTCATCACTTAAATAGTCCGACAACAATTAATACAATGTCTCTAATGTACATTACAGAAATTAATGATGTTGATTGACTTGCTCTGGCCAGGGTTTGAACCCAGGCCCCACGTCATTGTTTGCTTAGTAGTCAACGCGCTAACCACTTCAGCCAACACCACCCTCAACTGAAGGTGTATATGTAGGTGTAGTTATCATTTTAATGTGAAGCACAAAACGCCGATGTAATATGTGAACAGCCCACTTCTTCAAACTTCTGAGAAATCTTTCTTCCACATTTTACTGCATTTATTTCCCACTCAGTATTCATACTTTCAGCACATAAACGTTTTTGTTTTCATTTCCAGTAATTTTGCTAAAATTATTTTCAACAATTTTCACCAAAATTTTTATTGTTATTGTTTTAGCCGTTAACGAGAAAAAAATGCAAAAAAAGTAAAACAAAAATTTGATTATAAAATGAAAGCAAGCACACCTGCTGATTTTAGCCCATTAAATTTGCCGCTGCTGCAGCTGAGCTAAATTCATTTCCACTCAATAAACTATAAAACATTTAACAAAGTAAAGTTTTTGTAATGTTTTTTTATAAAAATAAAAGTTGAATAAGAAAAAAAGAAACAGCCCACCTGTGCCAATAAAAGTCGATATTATTTTCTATAAAACGCTAAACATTTCGCCAAATCATTTTCTATACAATTGGAAAATAATAAACTTCAATTGTGATTTTTTTTCTTGTAGTTTAAAAAAAAAACGCTCTTTCAAACTAAATTGAAAATTTATATTGAAAAAAAATAAAAGACATTAAAACTTTCTACATGAGTGCATTTCATATAAAAAAGTAGTTAACAAACAAGTAGATATTTGGTTAATTTGTTGTTGTTTGTTTGGTGGCGGCTAATGACTGACTATGTTCTCGATGAATTATTTTTACATTAAGGCTGGCGATTTTAATATTGGAAAAAAGCTGACCTTTAAAAATATGCAGAAACACACGTATGTATGTGCAGGCTACACTGAAAAAAAATTTCATTAATAATTTTATTGACAATAACAACAGCAACAACTTCGTTTGTATGCTTAAATTTTTTTAATTCCCGCTACAAAAAATAAAAAGTTGCTGATTGTACCTCAATTAAAAAAAAAAAAAAAAAAATCGTGGTTTCACCAAAACACAACGTCACCTTCTATTCTGACCATTTTTGCGATTAAGTATGTGATGTTTGTATGTGTTTGTGCGTGTGGGGGTGTGTATGTAATTGCTCATAACTTAAGAATGGGAACTTAATTCGCAAAAATTCTAATAGTGCCCCTTGAGATAATGCAGCGGCGCAGATCGATAGATTTGGAGAATTTTCAAACATTAAGTTTTCGAAATAAATAATTATTTTTTTATAATTTTTTTTTACTTCTGGACCGATTAAATCCAAAATTTAATTAAGATTTTTTTAAAAAAAAAGTGCGATTCATTTGACTGTTGTCTTTTCCCCAACACTATTTGAAGCCTTCAAAACGGAAACAAGAAAACTCTCGTGGGGTTTTCTGCATTACGGAATTATGGATCAAAATATCATTCAGACCTTTGTACGAATGTAGTTCGTACAGGCAGAAATATCTACCGGTTGGCTATCAATTGAAGCCCTCACGGGTGTGTACACATCGTCCAATTTGGAGCTAGAATCCCGCTCATCACTAAATGCGGTGGCGAGTCACTCAATCGATACCCTACAATATGGGTAGGGGGACATGAATCCACTTCAAGTAATTTCATCGCGGATGTTCTGATTAGGCATGGAACCCAAAGCTGGGTTCCGGTCGTTCATTCTCATCCTGCTGGAGACGTACTGATATTTCCCTTGTGTAGACGGCTAAAAACAGATGTTTTATTGAACAAGTCAGCTCTACAGCGACAACTCTATTTCCTTGCCATGATGTTCATACTTCCGAAATTCTATTATGTTTTGCGTCAAATGCAGTAAATTTTAGCAAAACCGCGAAAGTGGTTTAAGAGATATCGGCGTCGGTAAAGTAAATGTCGAACAAAATACTTTTACGCTTTGCGGGAAGTTGCACGGATGAACCTCTGCTTTAACCATATTTTTTCAAATGCTTTGCAGTCTGTTAATAGTGAAAAAATTTTATAACTTTTAAATTATCCAAATACATGTCGAGAAAATGATATTCATAAAATTCTCTACTTAAATTTCTGAAATATTTTACAAAACTTTTTCTTCAAATATTTGTCTCTATAGTTTTTTTGTTTTTTTCACATCACTGACGATAGATTTGAAAAAAAACAACCAAAACCCAAAAGTGACCGGAAATGCTTGATTTTCTCACTCCTAAAACATGTCATGTGTGTAACAGAGGGCCCTGGGCGCGCGTGTGTGTGTGTGTGTCGTTACATTTAAAATATGAATTTGTTTTACACAAATGTTTTGTGTTATATTTTTTTTTCTGGTAATTGTGTTGTTGTTTATTTTTCACTTTTACATAAATAATTTTCCTAAAATGATTGAAAAAGAAAAAAAAAACAAAAGACTTGTTTTGTTGTTGACATTTTCAATTTCATCTGCTCTTTAAAACGTTGCCAGTATGAGAAAAACAAATTCAGATATAATTATAGGTTGAATTTTTTAAAAGTTGATTTAGTATTTGTTTTTGTTTTTGTTTGATTTTCTTTTTTTGAAAGGAGCGGCCGACTTAAATACGTTCGAGTAGATAAAATATTTCTTGTTTATAAATTTAATAGTTTTAACACATGACACGTGCGTGCGTGTTTAGGTTCAATAGTTTGTTGGTTGAATTCGCGGGGTACCTTTTTTTTGTGTGTGTGTGTGTGTGTGTGTGTTATTTTTAGATTTACAAAAGGTTTTCCTTGAATTTAAGGCACTTGAATTTATAACAGCTGCTGTTAATGTTGTAATTATGATTTACAAAAATTTTTGGAAAATGTTATTTATCCCTAAATTTATCTATCGTATGTAGTCGTCTATATGTAGTGTTCTAAAATACATAATAATAATACAAAGGCTTGGTTGATTGTATAAATAATATTTTAAATTAACACAATATAGCAGATACTACACGTATAATGTTGCACCGGGTAAATAAATATAAATAATTTTTCATAAATGCACAATACTGACAGCCTTTAATTCATTTGCATTTGGTATCACTACAGTCGTGGTTTAATATCATCTCCACGCATGCGCTTCATTGTTGGATGGATGTTCATGGTTTAAAATGCTTAACGAACGAAAATTATGATTTATTTGAAATTTATGTAAATTATATTGGAATAATTTGTTACGTTTATAATACTCGTGTGGGTGTTAATGGCAGACGTTTTATTTTATTTTTTTTTTTTTTAAATGCATATTTTATATGAGACGCACAAAGTCTTCTCGTAACGAAGTATTTGAATTTTTTAAGACTTTTTTTTGTTTCCATAGCAATTTCGGATCAGCAAGAAAAAGAAAAATAAAAAAAAATAATAACAACAGATAGGTTGTGCCTTAAATGACAGCTCTACAAAAATGAAAAATTAAGAGCCTTTAAATCAGTGAAGGGCATTTTTTGAATTGCTATACACGCGTATAGCAAGAAAATTCGGTTTGCGCTACGTCGACACACGTATACTATAAGCATCTTCGTGTAGGTTATGAGAATTAACGTTCGGTTGTTGCTTTGTTATCATTTCGTCAAAGTAAATCAAAACAGTAGCTGATCAGCACTTGTTTGAGTAAAACCTCGCTTTACAATTTTTTGTATACACTCAAAGCAAAATGTTCAATGAAGAATGGGAAAATGATTTTTTTTTTATAATTTTGTTTTTTTTCGAACTTTTTATTTTAATTATCGAATTTAATAAATTATCAAGCTTGGGGGCTGCGTTTTTAATAAATTTTATTTTTATTTATTATGTTTTCTCGATATTTCTTTACTTATTAAATATAATGATCTATTTCATTCGTTGTGTAACTAGTTTATTATTAAATGAATATTGTTTTCGTTATTATTATATTAACATAAAAAGTAATATTGAAAAAAACTTCAAATCAAATAAAAATACTAAAAGGCAAGAAATGTATTTTACTTTTGGCAGCAGACACATTTTTCGAGTGTATTATTATTGTTCGTCGTTCGTTTTTTGCTGCTTCACACACCAACACATATGAGAGAGTATGTGTGTGCCCTTCACTGCTTTAAATTAAGTTACAAAAAAAAAAAAAAAGAAAAAAGAACAAAAAACGAAAATAACAAATGGTTTAATCTTCTGAAGAGCTTGGGTACAGCTAAACACGAAAAAGGTAACAAAAAAGTATTGGAATAAATGAAATATGCACAAATGAATGTTGTTTTGTTCTGCTGTGTAGCTGAGAATTAATTCATATCAATAGTGGACTATGCTAAATTTTTTTTTCAGAATATATCTTTACGAAAGTAATTTTAATAGAATTCTCTTTTAAAAATTCACTGCTCAAAATACTTGTAGGTACATTTACTGTCTTAGTGAAGGTTTATAAGATGAATTTTAAATGGAAATTGAACGGTTTTTGCGGATTAGGCGATTTTTCTGACTTATCTATGTTTATTTTGCGCTTTATTTTTACTGTTTTGTTGTTGTCCCCTTAATTTTTTCACGGTTTATATATGTGTATATGTGTGTATTTATGTACATATGTGATGGAAGGTTAGGTTAGGTTAGACTGGCAGGTTGCTGGTGAAATTTAAAATTATATTCCAGCCCACTTTGGTCCTGATGATGGTCCTGATAGGAGAGTCTAGAAAGAGTCGTGAAGAATGACCGAAAGAGTGAAGGAGTGAAGTAATCTTTGTGATGGAATCTTTGAATACGATAAACGGCCAGATTAATTAAAATTTATCAAATTTCTCAAAGCCGGATGACAATACAGTAAATCGATCATTTTGTGCCATTTACCTTATCAGGAAGTCGAAAAGTAAACTTATCCCCCTCTTAAATTCCTAATATCGCAAACATCTTTCATTTATGAGCCGATTTAAAAAAAAAACCCTTTGTTTTTTGCATGCAGTTTGGCGCACATTTCTTTTATTCCGAATGGCTAGATTCCCTCCCCATTCCCTTTTTAATATATTTATTGCTGTTGTCCTGCCTGCATTTAGTACAAGTCTTGTTTGTCTGTGTCACATATTTTTTAAAAATATATTTTGGTGGGTGCAGTTTTCCCCTCAGCATACTCTCCCATTTGTGATCCGATTTTCAAATTTAGTTTATTCCTTAAATGGGTTTATTTTCGCTTTGACTGCATAGCCCAAGTGGGCTAGAATCTATTTTCTTTTCACAGCAACCTGCTAACCATTAGATTTTTTGAGTTTTTTTCGTTTTTTCCGTTCTGGTAGTTTCGTCGTATCAGTTTCTTGCCGCTCTGATTTTCTCCCGTTTTTCAGTTTTTTCCTTTTGCAAATTTTATTGCATTTGTGGTTGCAACGACTTTTTTTTTTTGTATTATTTTGCCGTCCTTTCTGCTGAACTATTTTTTGGGCGTTTTGGCAACACTTTCCCGTTTTGCTAATTTTTCGCCGGTTTTTGGGTAATTTGGACTTTTCAGTGATATTTTCCATCTAGGATAATTTTTTATTAATGCGATTTTCCCTAATTTGGCTATTTTTTCTGATTTTAATGATTTCTTGAGATAATTTAAATCGGAGTTTCAACATTTTAGCGAAGTGGAGGCGGCATATATGTATATCGTCATATAAAATTTAAAAGGGCCTATAATAGTTTTTTTTTTGTTTATCACAATAATATTTCAGAAATCACAAATAATTATTTTTGAAAAAACGAACTGAATTTTTGTGAATCAGAGTTTTTCTATAGCTTTTTTATGTAGATTTTTTGCCTACTTTTATATTGACGCCATGGTTTTAAATGTCGATTATTAAAAGCAATTAAAACAAACGTCAATGTAATTATTTTATTAATTGAAAACAAAAGCTGTTTTCGGAGTAAAGAGAAAATTGGGAGAAATTTGAAAGTTTTCATTTTTCTGTATACATTTGCGATGTTGTTGAAGGATGTGGTGGTGGTGTGGACTGGTCACTCAAAACCATAAAATAGGCCTTGCCTATTTCTTAAAAATAAAAACTGAGCAAATACACTTTGTTCCTTTTTCTTTTTAAATATCTGGAGGGAATTTAGGGCATTCAAATAAAATTTTAATTTTCAAAAATTTCAATCAACAAATACTATAATTGTAAAGGGTGTTTTTTATAGAGTGACACAAGTTTAAATCAAAATAAAACAAAGAAATATATTTTTAATATCAATGAAACGGGCTTTATTGGAAAAAAAATTGTTATGAAATAAATGTTTGAATATGATTTCTGCCATGTGGGCGCGTTGAAGGCGCAATCTGGAACACCAATTTTCAACAACTTTTCGCAGCATTTGCGACCGTATTTCGCCGATAACTCTTCGAATGTTGATTTCGAGGTGTTTAATTGTTTGTGGTTTATCGACGTAGACAAGTGACTTAACATAACCCCAAAGAAAAGAAGAAGAAGAAGAAAATCTAATGGGGTTAAATCACACGATCTTTACGTGAAATTATTTTTTCATCTAAAGTTTCTGTGAGTAAATCAATTGTAGCGCCCGCTGCAGGATGAGTTTGACGAATAGAACAATTATGTTGATTAAAAATTTAAACAATTTGCTCGCGTTGCTCTGGTGTAAGTCGACTCATAACGAAATTTCAAAGCAAACTAAACAAAAAGCAACTATCAGCTGTTAAATGGGTGCTCAAATAAAGCAGTGATGCCAACTCAAAGCTGTAACACTATATAAAAAAAAAATTGGATTTCTTAACACGTACATTTTTATGTTTAAAGTCTTACCTTTCAATTAAATTCTTTTGAAGTTTTTCTTGAAAAATTTGTACTTTTAAACTAACATCGATTTCACGTTAATTGTTGTTAGAAAATTTTTAATGTGAAAACAAACTAAACGCAGAACCATGCTTTCTTATTAAAAAGCCTAAAAACGTTTAAGTATTGACGATCATTAATTAAGCGTTACGCAAACAAACAACGTAGACTTTCTAAAAAATAAAACCCTTAAAAAAAAAACGTGTTGAAAAAAAAAGATTGCCTTTGCTGCATTTTAATGTTTCCACAACAAAAAACATAAAGATTAAACAATTTAATTACATGGGGGTTTTAATTGTTTTTGTTTAAAATAATAAGAAAACTTCAAATTCTTTCTATTTTTTATATAAATTTTTTTAATGAAAATATTAAAACGAACTAAAGTACCGAATAGTTTATATGTATATTTATTTGTACACCGTTTTTTTTGTGGTTTAAGCTTTAACATTTGTTGAAATTGTAATAAAACCACTGACAGGAAAAATAAGTTAAATGTTGTTTTATTATCTTTAACACAATATGTTACGTTTTTTTTAAATCACTTGAAAGAAATTTTAAATTAGTTTATAAAACACAAGAAAAAGAAGAAATTTCTACCAAAATGCTCATTGACAATAATAGAGATGTTTCTATTATAGTTTAATGGCTTTACTTTTAAGCGTCACTGTAAGTTTGTGCTTGAGAGAGAAACATTTGCAGTTTATGAACAAATTTCGAATATATCTACAAATATTTTTATAAAATATTGACGCAGTGAAATACCCTTCTTTTGATTTGAATTTTCAAAATACCAACCAATTCTCATTCAGTTCGAAATTTACCATTCGTGTCCCTTTTTAAACCACTTAATGAACTAAACGCATATTTATTAATTTTCCAAAAAAATATTCATGTTTTGATTTTCTTTTAAGTGACTAACTTATCTATTAATGATAATCAGATTAGTTGGTCTGACATCAATTTAAACACAATAAACAGAACAATAATGAAATTTTAATTGTCTTATTATTGCAACACTTGCTTCAATCAAATTGACTCAATGCGAACGACCAGCAAAGAAGTCTGTCTTAAAGGAAATTGTGTGAAAAATAAACGCAAAACAATAAAAATGTTTAAACTCAATTCACCCATTAAAAAAATAAAAAACCACAACATTCATTCACTCTACTGACCAAAACCGAATTCCCCAACGAGTGAACAGCCAGCAAATAAAAAAAAAAAAAAAACAATAGCAATCAACCCAACTAATGCACCTTCCTTCCGTCTTTTCCAATTAAATTTTTTGCTCTTTAATAAAGCATTCGTGTTTTACTCTAAAGGAGAGAGAGAGAGAGTGATAGAGAGAGAAAGAGAAGGAGGACAAAAAAAGTTAAAGAAGCATTACAAAAGCCCTTAAGTCATGGTTTGGGATTTTGTAACAAAATGCTAATTTTAACATCTCAACAACGTCATCATTAACACAACAACACCCACGTTGTTTAATCTGGCCGTCATCTGATACAAACAAACAACCATCGTGATGTCCACATGAATGCAATTTCAAATTTAGACAATGAAAGGAAATTTTTAATTTCCTCCAGTTTCAAATGAGTTTCAATATTTCGTTTTCGTTTTTGGGGGAGGGGGAAATAATTTTAAAAAAGTGAAAGAAAAACCGAATTTGTGAATATTTTAATTTCATTTCTCAAAAGTAGTTGACACGTTAATTTTTGTTTAATTTATTCTCTAATTTAATTTTATCTTTCTTTTTAGCTTGATTTAATTCGTTTCTTTTCAATTCGTTGTTGTTGTTGTTCTTTTTGTTATTTCTAATTTAATTAAGTTTGCCGGAATTCATCATTACTGTGCAAATTTTGTGTTTTGTTGAATTAAAAATAGTGGTTTTGCTTGGGGGCTATTTAAGATTGAACAAATTTAATGGGTTAGTGGGTCGAAACAGTAGATAATAAAAAAACAAACATCCATTACGGAAAATTAAGATGCTGGTGAATTTCCAAAGTGTTTTAACGTTCCCATTGTAATGAAGCTCTTTTGATAAGAGAGAGAGGGCAACAACCCCGAAAATTTAGTCGGCGGTAATTTTTTTTAATTTTTCTTGAAAATGCAATGAAAATTATGTTAAATTTCCGTTTTGTAAAATATTTGGAGTCCAACAGTTTACTCAGCGAACGACAGTATGATTTCCGCAGGAACCACTCTACGAGGGACTTACTAGCCTTCCTTTCGGAAAAGTGATATCACTCTATACATCACTTTGGCGCAAGTAGAGTGGTGGCTCTATATATGTCCAAGGCATTTGATAGAGTGTGGCACGGAGCACTTCTGTCACAACGTTTTAATTTTGGTGTCGGTGATGGCTTCAATCCATTTGTATCGAGCTTTTTCAGAGATCGCACTATAAAGTTTTTGTTGATGGGAGCTCTTAAAACGAGTTCAAGATTAATTCAGGGATACCGCAAGGCCCCTTCTTTCTCCTACCATATTTTTTATTTTTCTTAATGACCTACAATGTCAAATCTCCAAACCTATCTACTCTTTTGCAGATGACAGCAGCCTCGTCCAATCGTATTCATGCCGTAACTGGCTAAACCTGTCGGAGGTTAGAATATGAGGCAAAACATGAATGATGCGCTTAATCACGCCTCTTAATAATCTCCAAATGGGGAAGTGCGAATAAGTTCGATTTTAATGGCTTACGAACAATCGAATGACGGAACATGCTCTATCATCTGTAATTATGGATGGTATTGTAATGTATGATAGTGATGGATTGATCTCATTTTTTATGTTGCAAAAGAGACATCAACTGCCTCACTTTCTTGAGACGATGTAGAGACAAACTTCACTCCATCTGATATTCTTAATTTTTATATCACCTGTGTTCGACCGAAAATGGAATACAACTCTGATGTATGCGCCGATGGTTCAAAGTCTATTTTGAATATTCGACCTGGTAAAGGAGAGGGCGAAGAAGCTTATTGGTGACAATAGGGTAGCCAACTATATTGACTTACTGGAGCATCGTCGAAAGGATGTGGGATGTATTTCACTGTTGTATCGTTACTACAACGGTATGTGTTCTAATGAAATCGGGGAACTTGTTTCCGAAAACCGATATTTAGTACGTACATATGTGTTACAGATTAATGTCAGTATCTGCCATTACTGGCTAATCTGACTGTGGTTTTAACACCGTGTGCATATAAGTGTTCTAAAGCACCCCTGAGTTACCTCGAGCCACCAGTGGACCCCTTTAGGGTCACATTTCGTTGGCATGGTTCACCCCCCAAGCCTTAACACCTTGCTTAAGTTGTTTCACAACAGAACTTAGAGACTTTTTCATTGGTATACCGAAGTCCAACCAGCCACTAGCACTGTTCGAGCATCAGTCCTTAAATCAATATCTCTTCCAGCTTTTGGTAGCAACCATAGGCACCATGTATACAACCGAAAGAGAACTCACCAATAACTGGTTACGGAATCATGCCACCAACGAGGGTAGTGCGTTGGCTGCCAGCATACCCATCTCCAAGCGGATATACATGCATCTCAGAATATCACATCACAATGTGTGTCCAATATAGGATTTTTTTTTGTACGTACTCGTACTACACGCTCTTCATTAAGAGCACATTCTTTTGTGGACGATATGCCAGTGATTCGCAGTACGCATTACAGGAAAATTCGTACTTTAGTCGAACAGTTCGTATGCGGAATAAACTCCCCGCAGACGTTTTTCCAATCGCCTTCAGCATGGTAAAATTCAATTCGAATGTCCACAAGCACTACTCCCTCTATCCTGCTTCTCACAACCAATTTTCCAAGTTCCGGAAGAATGCCCTGAAAAAAAAAATTAACCGATTAATTCGTTCTCAACCAATTATTTCTCACCATTAGGTGCAGTTTCCATAAGACAGACGATTGATTTAAGTGTAAAATTTGTATGAAAAGCTTTAGGTTTTTTGTTAGTATTTCCATAAAAATTTTACACTCAAATCATTCGCCTGTCTTGTGGCAACATCACTTTAATTAAAAATATTTTGAAATTTTTTTCACTTGAATAATAAAAATTTAAAAAGTTAATTTGAAATTTATATGCTGCATTTTATTGGTTGCTAATAGCAAATAATCAGTAGATCTTTGAAAATAAAAATCTGCAAATTTAAAACATGTAAAAGTTGCCAACGTTTCCTTTACGCTTAATATCCCATAAAAAACACATTCACCTGTTTTAGACAAACCGTTATGTTGTTGTTGGTTTTAAACGTTAAACGTAAAGTTAGTACGCAATTTTAAAACTAAATCCCACTGTTGATAATAAAGAAACTGTAACAAAATTATAAATATTAATATATTTTCTGTCAAAAGTTGAATAAACTTTTTTATTTCGACATACTCTCACGTTTTTTCTTGTAGGTTCATATTATTCTTTTTCTTCTTTTTTTATTTATTTCTGTGTTTATTATTATAATCTTTTTTTCTATAAAAAAAAATCAGTTTACTCATCATCCCACTGACACAAAATATAATAAACAAAAAAAAGAAAAATAAGAAACAAGTGTCTGCGTGAAGAAGTTAGTGACTGACCATCATTTCAAAAGAAGACGGAAATTTTCAATATTTTCTGCATAAATTAATATAGAAATAAATTATAAAAAAAAAAAACAAATCAAAAATTATGAAAAAAATAAAGAAAACAAAACGCCAACAATCTTGTAATAAATTTTGAAGAAACGAAATTAGTATTTTGACACGCACACGCACACACACAAAAGTATTAATTAGCATAAGTTGAAGAAGAAACTCGACGCAACTTCAAAACCCACAAATAAAACTTCTAACGTAAAAATATTCAAGCAAAAGACAGATCAACAACCAACCAACTCTTTTGGTCAAGCGATAAAGAAATTTAAATAAAATTAAAAATATCACAAAAAAAAAATAAATAAAAAATAAAAATAGAAAAATAAAAAACAATGTAACAAAAGACAAGTAATGACCCTGATAACTATTTAAATGTTAATTATTTATTTGCCCTTAGTTCAGATTCAACACAAAAATTAATGGTCGGTCTTTAAGTACCTGCGTTCTAGTTAGTAACGATAAAGATCTAAAAATATCAAACTGGCTTTACAGCGAGATGAACAAACTTTATATCAATTAATATTTACTTAATCATAATTAAAAATGTGACAGTATTTTTTTAATTGGTATCTATTTAACAAATAAATAAATGACACCCACAAAGTTGCTGTTTACAAAATGATTTTAAAAATAAGATTTTATGGCATTAATATGAAGTAAAACTAGTATGTACTCGTACTGAGAGCCTGTCACATAAAAATGCATGCCATTGATTACAGGTTAAGATGATTTTTCGTATATAAAGAACTTGGTTCTTTTTTTTTATCTCAATACTTTTAATGGCAGAAATTGTTTGAGGTGGAAACGTGACCTTATTTTAACATTTATGTTTTTGTGCAGATTATAATTAAACGTGGAAGGGGAAAAAAATCGGCAAAATGTTAATTAATGAATTAATTATCTAAAGAGTCGTAAGTCACCAAATTTCATAACCGAAGTAATAACTCACTGCTTGTATTAACACAGGTTTTCTCTTCATCTTCATCTAAATATATTTTATAAACACCTAAAACAGCCGGAGTGCTTCGCCACTTTCATTCTCACTCTCAATCATATATTCTGTTCTTGATACTTTTTGATCTGAAGCTTTCTAATGTCATTTAAACAAATCATAATAATTGATTTGTTTTTGGAGTAACCGTCTCCTTCTGCTCCTTAAGTATTTTGTTTGAACACGCACTTTATTCTCCGGGCAACCTTTACCAAATTTAAACTGAATCTGTATTTTAGTTGTGAAAATTGTGTGAAGGGCACACTTCTTACCAAAATTTTTTTTTTATTATGACCAGCAGTAATCAGGGAATGTCCCCTACTTATGCAGTGTATTGTGTTGGAATTAGTTAAATTGGTTGTGGGAAGGATATTAGTGGTAATTGTGTCGATTAGATTCGAATTGAACTTGACCATACGAAAGACGACTGAAAAAACCTCTGCGGAACCTTTATTCCACAAACGAACAGTTCTGCTAAAGTGCGAATTTTCTCTGTAATAAGAACTAATTGCACATCGACCACAAATGGATGTGGTCTTCGTGTGCTTCGGGAACAAGTTCCCTGATTTCATTAGAACACGTACTGTTGTACTTTCGATAGAACGGTGACACACATCCCACATTCTTGCGACGATGCTCTAGTGAGTCAATAGAGTTGGCTACCCTACTGTCATCGATAAGCTTCTTCGCCCTCTCCTGTACCCGGTCGAGTAACTTCAACAGAGGTTTTGATACATCGGAAAGAATATGGGAAAGAAACTTATAGCATACTTAGAGTATCTCACTGCAAAAAAAGTGTATGCTAACATAGGAAATATGTGAGTGCTTCGCGCCGCCTTCCCCCCCGCGTATTAAGATAAACAAACGTACATAAAAATTTGGAGAGTATCACCATTTTAGTTACGCAATTAATTATTACCCTTCTAAAAGGTATACCTACCCCCTAACCCCCTCCTTGTTTACCGCCAAACCAAATTTAATTAACTAATTTATTAAATAAATTCTCAGAGCAAACCTTCTCAAACTTAAGAGATTTCCCACCAAGGTTAATTAATTAATTAATCAATTTACTAAATTCTCAGAAAGAAGAGAAGATTTCCTCTTTTACGGCTGTGCAGATATCGAAACATAAGAAAATTACGATGTTTAAAGGATATCGGCTCTTTCCCTATACTAACACTCAAATTTCGTATGAAATGGAGCCTTCTTCTAATAGAAGCCCATTTAAAATTTTCGTGAACTACAACATTGTAGCAATGCAGATATAAGAATATTGTATAGATTCTTTGTATGGGTGTTACCCGTTCTTCCTCTGTTATAACGCCAAAATTTTGCCAGAAATATCAATTAATTCTAAAAGTAAACCAATCGCACTTTTGAGAGCTTCTCTGACTAATGAAATTACACTCTAGCAAAATTTCAAATAAAATTTTCATTGTTTCAATGAATGATGCATTTATTTTGGCCTACGGTACTAGTGTATGTATCAACTTTAAGGGCTTATAGCTCCGATAATATTGAACCGACAATAACCCACAGTATCTCGTTCACTTCTGTGAAAAAATATTTTTAATTTGTCACAAGTTTTGCCAAAATCGATTGCATTGTGTGTGCATAAAGGGAATCACAAAAAACCCTATTGCCTCTTAATTACACAAATAATATAGTAATTTTTCGTGGACTCCGTTAAAATGAAAATTAGAAATTCATTCGTGAGGGTGATGCCATTCGGTTTGGTTTTCAATAGGAAAAATGCACACATACAAACACAGATTGCAATGTTATCACACTATTTCCTGAAAATGAAAATGAAAACTGATTAAAATGAATAAATTTCAATGCCATTTTTGTCATAATTAATCTTTTCATGTCTCTGCCAGCATAATAGAGTTTTACTTTTCATTTTACCAGATGCTTTTTGTAAAGTTTTCATCAAGAAGTTCTAACGAAGTAATTCGCCAACAAAGAATTTCATTTGCAAATTGTAAAAGACAAGAAAAACAAAGAAATTGAAAGGCAAGTTTAAAACTAAAAATCCCCCCCATGAGGTGCAACAAATATATTATTTCTGTGCTTTTGTGTTTTGTTGCTGGCAGCAGCGTGCGTGATAAAGTAGCAAACTTGATTCATTATAAAATAAATAAATATTCTTGTACTTCAGATTTAAAAAAAAAAAAAACATAAAGAAAATTACTTGCTGATATCCACGAGTTTTAAATACTCGTAGTTACTACATTCGTCGTATTTCTCGAACTGGTAACAATAGTCGTTCGTTTTAAGCGCATTATGTGCGCTTTAGCAGGAATGCATTTCTGAAAGAGGAAATTCTTTTTTAGTTTTCTTCCAGTTTTTTCTTCTTTTATTTGTTTTGTAATATTGCTCTTAGATGATACTCTTTTTTTTTTGTCATTTTGCTATTGTTGCATGCAACTTACGGCAACATCTTCTTCCTTCTTGCTTGTCTTATTGAAAGTGACAATGGGAAAAATGTTTCTGTTGGTTTAAAAATACATTTTCAATTTTTCTTCATTTCAGTTTTCCATTGCCAGCAATAAGAAAGAAAAAACTTGATGTTGGAAAACGGACGTGGCAGTAGAATCACTTTTTTTTTTAAATCATGATGACATGAAATAATGTATTAACACACATTAGCAAAAGCATAAAAGGAAAATAAAAACAAAGAAAAAAATCTCTCATTACTCATATATTTATATAAACACATTCATATATCAGCGCCTGTGTGTGTATGTGTGTGCATCTAAGTGTGTAATGCACTCGTAATGTAATGTAGACTATGAGGTAAATAGGTCAATAACTGAGACTTCACTACTTCAGCTACTGTATGAATGATATGACAATAATAATGTGTTTATAGAAATTTAGAAAAGAAAAAAATTAAATACATACATATGTACATATAGGTTATTATAAATTACATACATATATATTTATTCTGTTATTGTAGCATTTATTTGCAACAGAGAAGTGCATTAATTTAAAATGCATTAAAACGGAAATTCCATAATTAAATGTGTCATTTGTACAAAGTGTTGACAACAATATTACAGCATATGATGTGTTTTAAGTAAGTCTATTAATTTCAATTCTATTCACAAATACAGATGCCAGAAGATGTACTGACAACAATCTTTTTTTTTATAAATTCTATTAATTTTGAACTTAATGTAATAGAGAACTTTATTGAAACTCAGCCAACGTCCTAGACTAATTAAACAATTTTCGTTTTTATTTGATCTAATACATAATAGTTTCACTAAACTATTGAAAATATTTCATTGTCGTATGCGACAGTAATCGCTTCCTTTCAAATTACCCGAGTGAAAAAAATAAAACAGCTGTTTTATTAATGGCCTTTTCCTGCTTTAGAGGCTCAAATATTCTATTCCCACTTAAATTTGATTTCGTTGTATGTATTTTTCTATTTACCAAATGCGGATTTAGTTATCATTAGCTTTGTGAAAACAAGCGACTTGAAATCGAGCGCTTTCGATTATATACCAATTTATCTTATCGAAATTATTTCAGAATTTTAATAAAATCTTCTCATTAATTTTAGGAATTTTTCGTTATTTAAGCAAAATTATTTTTAATGATTTTTTTTTTATTTTAATGAACATTTTCATTATTTTAGTGAATTTTTCCATTAGTTTAATGCAAAGTTTCATGATTTTAATGAAATTTTAAATTATTAAAATATAAAGTTTTAGTCGAACTGTGATGTTTAATCCAAAGAGTTTTTAATTATTCAGACTTGAGTTCGTAAAATTTTTTTTCTAATGAAATTTTTTTTATATAAAAATCAGCAATTAGAAATAATATTTTTTGTAATAGAAAGAAAACTTTAGAACACAATATATAGTACGACTAAGAATTCATAACAGAATTGTTAAACAGTAAAAACACTTGGCCAAAAATGTACATCACATTCATACACTTAAGGTAACAACAAGGAGCTCAACTAAACAATAGACAGGAAAATAGTGAATTTCTATACCTGTAAAGCGAAAATATCTGGTGATAAAGTTATAAGTCAGCCAGCAGCATTATTTAATGATAAAAGTTTATCCATTTGCTTAGTTGCAGCAAACACTCACGTTGTTTTATTTAAAAAAAAAAATGAACAGGCTTTAAGGTTTAACTTTTCTGTAGAAAACATCATGGGTCTTTGTCCTGAATAGCACCGGAAATTTCTTGACCAGTAGGCTAATAGTTCTACCTATCAGCTAAAAGAGTACATATGTATGTATGTATGTTTATATATAAAATATTATTTTAAGTACATACTTTTTACTTTTTGCGAAAATATAAAAAGTTTTCTTTAGAATGATAAAAAAGTTGTTGTCATAAATTAAATAAAAGTTTCTTGTTTCAATATTTTTTAAAATTCTTTTGAAAAAGAACATCACACAAAAAGTTTATGTTTTAGCACAAATTGAAAACGTTACATATACATATATGTTACTTGCTAAGCAAAATTTTTAGCTGTCATAGCATAGATGACAGTACAAAAATCCAAAAAAATTTCATCATGACTTCAAATTGTTTAAGTTTTTATTTTATATATGACATCTGTCACTACATTGCTATCACAATAGAGATGACAGGAAGTCATAAGCAAGAAGAGGAATTTTTCTATTATTGTATGAAAACATGGCACATACATATATACATATTTTACATGGAAATAATAGGTAAGCAAAATTTTGGCTGTCATAGCATAGATGACAGTACAAAAATCCAAAACGATAATATTTTTCATGACGTGGATCTTCACATTGTTGTTAGTTTTATTTTATATATAACATTTGTCACTACATTGATGTCACAATATTGATGACAGGAAGTCATTAGGCCGAAAATGAATTTTAATATAAGACACCAAAAACATGTATTTTCCTACATTCGCAAATATTGTACTGCGTTGAAGTGAGTGTAGAAACTTAGTACAGCGTGTAGTTGACATCAAATGATTTTATTTTTATTTTTATTTTTAAAATCATCTAATTAATCTTTTCCTTTATTTTTAATTGCAGAATTTTCTTTCTATCAATGGTAAGTTTAAACATTAATTTTGTTAACTTTTTTTCCTCTTTGAATACACGTCATCAGCTTATAGAAATTAAATTGGATGTTTTTGTTTTTTTTTTGTTTTTTTTTCGTCCCACAAACATTTGCACCTGCTATGTGTCAAATTTAAACATTTTCAACTAACTAAAGCTGCTAATTGCCAACAAATTAAGTTAAACATTCCACTGTGTTTGCTAATTTGTGAACAATTTCTAATTTTGTGACCTGCAAAAAAAAAAAAAATAGAAAAAAATACAGCTGAAGACTTCATTTAAAAAGCCGCCAACTGTTACAAGAAATGAAAATAAAAACAACAACAACAAGACCCACCATAAAATACTGTTAAATTCCTTCTGCTGCGCCTCCACTCACATTTTAGGCCATTTGAGGCGAATGAAATATTAGATTGCAAACGAAATAATATGGTGTGAAAAGTACCCACCTTAACCCACGAACTACAATTAGATGCAATCCAAGTCATACTCGTTCTTTCTTTCTTTTCCTCTTTCCTTTGCTTTTAAGTGACAACAGAAGGTGACTTGACTTGAATGACTTGGCTTGAGTTTAGTTGAGTTGTGTTGAATTTACTTGTCTTGACTATTTGAATGAATGAATTATTGCATTTAGTGTCAAAATATGAACCTCCTCACAAGACATTTATTTCAGTTGCTTGTCATCTAGCAAAAAAAAAAAAAAAAAAAAAAGAAAAAAGCAAAAAAGAAAATAAAAAATCGTTATAAAACAAGTTAAAAAATAGCATAGTTTAAAAAATAGATGCAGAAATGATTTATTTTATTTCATTTAGTCAAAACTCAAATGGAAAATCAAGTCAATCAAGTGTAATTAATGACATTTAATGAAGTATTTTTCACTTCAATTTTTTGTATTTAAAATTAATTGGGAAAAAAATTTCTTTTAGTAGTTTTTCTTTATTAAAAATCATTGATTTACTCAGAAAAAAGTTGAACGTGAAAAGAGAAATTCAAACAATTATATTTAATTATTAGAATTGAAGAATTAGAATAGAAGGAAGCATACTTGCATACATTCATTGTTCGTTTTAAGAAATAAATGGACACGTTTAGATGTTATTCACATAAAGGGTGTTTTTTTATAAAGTGACACAAGTTTAAATCATAATAAAACAAGGAAAAATATTTTTAATATCAATGAAACTGGCCACGGC
The DNA here is from genome assembly GCA_947311025.1 of Lypha dubia. Lineage (NCBI taxonomy): Eukaryota > Metazoa > Arthropoda > Insecta > Diptera > Tachinidae > Lypha > Lypha dubia. The sequence goes on along the minus strand of OX371260.1, from coordinate 24,056,121 downwards.
CAATATTCAATAACTTTTCGCAGCATTTGCGGCCTATTTCGCCGATAAATCTTCGAATGTTGATTTTCAGGTGTTCAATTCAAAGTTGTGACACTCTATAAAAAACAAATACAGACATACAGACATACATATGTACGTGAACAGGAAGAAGTCATTTTGGGCTAAATTTCCAGCATTCATGATTCAATCCAAATTTTATATATTTGGTCGCTGGTGGCGATCATACCATCAGCGCATAAAAGGTATGATCGCCTGCAGCTCCTTCTGTTGAGAACTTTTTAATGCATTTTTCATAAACCTTTGCGTAAACCTGTTAAATTAAATACGCAATTTGATCCAGCCTTTTTCCAGTGAAAACATCCGAAGAAACCATGATCCAGTTTTATATATAGAGATTAAGTGGTGGTAATTTTTTTTTTACAAAAATATTATTCAATATTAATATGTTCAACATTAATATGTTTGTAATGACAATACAAATTCGTTTTTTTAAAAGAAACAAAAGCCGCGAAGTGATTGGCTTGTCTGTTACCAGAATTTTTAACTGTAATCAAACCGACAACCTACGGATTAATAGGCTAATATTGCTACCTATCAGCCACGGGGCAAATATAATGTAATCTTAGATTGTGGCGGTTGCACCAACTATCAACGAATTTGGTTTTCTACAACCACAATTTTAGTAAAGTACCACTGAATTTTTTGTTGCGACAATCGATAAAATTGGTCAATCGGGATTATTTACGCTCATTTTTATTCTGAAATTCAATTGAATTGATATATTTAATACTCAATTTAATTAAATTATTGAATTTCATTTGAATTTAAATTTTATTTTTGTCCATTATTGGTATTGAACTCACATATTTGAAACACATCGCCTCAGACAACTCATCCACATGAGTATTTTAAAATCAACACAAATATTTAGTAGTACTTATTTTACTGTAATTGATTGCGGCGACCGAATAATCGGTTAGGAGTATCAAACGAAACCATATTCATTTCCAATTATTCAGTTGTGTTCGCTATTTTGGCATTTAGTAGCAACAAAAGAATGCATTCAGTTGACCCAGCCAATTTAAGAATTAACACAATGTTGGTTACAATTTTGGTATTATGGTTATGATCATGAAATGTTGGTTGAATCCATAGAATATTGGTAGTGGTAACTGATATATAGACTATGGAAATGATATTCTATTGACAAAACCATTTTCCAACCAATCTTTTATCTGGGTGTATGTCTGGCGTTGTAATTGCAAAGTTAGTAAATGATTTATTTATGATATTGTAAACATTTTTTTTTTTCAAATTCTGCAAGTATTTTTTCACCAACAAACTGATTTTTTAGCCCAACATAAACTTTAAACACTCCATAGTAAAGAGACTACACACATTCCAAACAAAAAAAAAAAATTTCATCTTGATTAATAATCTTTTATTTAGGGCGTGTGTTTTGACACAAAATTTAATTGCAAAAAAAAAACAACAATATCTACCACAAAGAAAAATTACAAAAAATGAAAAAAAAAAACACAATACAAATCATACGCATATAAAACGTCCATAAATTATGAAGTTGCATACGAAAACATGCAACCGCAAAAAATGCTAAATACCGAACGCTGCACAGAATACAAATAAAAAAAAGTTGCAACCGGCGAAAGGAAAAAAAAAACAACAAATTTAAGAAAACGATACTGTCTTGAAGATGCCTTTAAGTCATATATAGGTCACCAATGTTTAATGTGCGTTCATTCGTTCGTTCGTTCAATACAATGCCGTAAATGAGGAGAAATTTTCAGACAAATGTCTAAATGATCATCAATATTGGCAACAAATCAAGATCATCATTATGCTCCAACGATGAAATTTTTGGGGGAGAAAAAAGTATTAACTGTCTTTCAGCAGCATGGAAAAGAAATTAAAAAAAAAATTTAAGGCTTAAAAAATCATACACAATTAAGAAAAACAAATTTCCGCATACGTTCGTTGTAAATGTTTGCTGTCTTAAATTAATTTCAGTTAAAGAGGCAGCAATTGCCAAAATTTATATATTTTATACTACAGTGATGCTCAAAACCAATGTAATTGCAGTAAAGGCAACGGTATTTTTTATTTCAGTTGTTTTCGCATTCAACTAATAAATGAGTAACTTCAGCACAGTGTACTGATTTTCCAAAAAAATCTCAAAATTCAAACTCTCAAAATCTATCGAACCGAATCGATTTAGTATTTTAACGACATATATGTAGGTGTAACTGCTTTAAAAAGGCACGAACTAAGTTCTAATCGCTTAAGCCATTCACACTCACACACACACGGGTTTAATTATAAAAACTTTTAAAAAAGGTTCCCTTGGTCTTAAAACTTGGAAATCATATAATTTTTTGTTTGAAAAATTAAGTTTTTCTCCCACTAATTTTTGAAGAACTCTGAGGCAGTTGAAAATACAACAAATAAAAATTTTTCTCGATAAAACTTAAAGTTAAATTTTTTCAAATCTTTTGATAAATCTGTCCGCCTAATTAAGGAGTCATACTGCTCACGTTCATTAGAAACAATAGATGCGTTCAGCAGACACAGTTTGCTACACAACTGTTGCTCAACAATCTGCTGAACGCTTTGATTACTGAGCGATGAGCGAACATATTGAGTGAGTGCCACTGTACGATACAATTCATCAAATTACGATATTTCAGTTCAGTTTAACTTTTGAATCAAATTCCATAATATATTTTTAAATTTGAATTCATTTAAATTCACAAATAAATATTATGAAATCTTTTTACAAAATGAAATTCAATAATTTTAATGGAAAGTCAAATTGTTTGATATTTTTGACAAAAAAGTGAGCAGATCGTTCAGAAAAATTAATTAAATCAAAAGCTGCTACTTCTAAGCAGTTTAGTAGCAGTTTTATTCAAGAGACATATTGATTTTTTTTTGTAGACCAGTGTAATCATACAGCACAATTACTTATAATTATTTTCGGTGATTTTTCTTCCCTTTCCCTTCCTCCAATTATGAATTATGAGGAGTGGAAAAAGGGAAATTGTTATTCATAATTGCGCTAATGGTCAAATACCAAAGTCGCATTAATTTTAATTTTAGTTAAAATCAGCTTTAAAAAATTTTCCGACTACAGTCGTATATAAAAGTTGTATCAAAGTTGTAAAAAAGAGATTGCTATATTTTCGTAATAATTGTTATGCTGCTAAAAAAAACTTCATTTATTTTTCTATTTAAAATAGACTTTTACGTATAAAGTACATTTTAACTCGTCTATAGTAGACAAAAAGCAAACCTAAGAAATTTTAAAGTAGGTATACTTTAATAATCACTATTAATATGCAACAATTACTTTAATTTACAAAATTTTATGATACATTTACTTGTTGTAAACAAATTGTTAAAGATCAAATTGTTTTTATAAAAAGCATAATTATTGTTAGTAGATTTTTTCTTACGAAATATTATCAGTCTCTTTAAACTTTGTTACTCGTATTTTGTTAACATTTACTTTCACTTTAAGTGATCTTTTTTTTTCTTTTTTTTTGTTAAATTCCAACAAATTTAGCTTAAAAGCACTGCTATTAATACGCTCCAAAATTTGTGGCAGCAGCAGAGCATATTCACTTTCATACGTTATTTTTTTTTAAGTTGAAAAATCCAAGCACAACAAACAAAATATAAACAACTTGAAACTTTTTTAAACATTAATTTTGTATTAACTTTTTTTTTCGTTTTTTTTTCTATGTACTATATTGTTGTTGTTGTGTTTTTGTATTTTATAAATATTTAACGCACGTAATTGTGGCTTTTTATTTATATATTTTTTTTTGGTTTTTCATATTTCTTGGAAGAAATTTTAAATTGTTAATCATGTATTCATTCCACTTCTCTTTAATATTCCACTCAATTTTCTTTACCAACAACTTTTGAAGCCAAACAAAGACACTCATCATTCATTGTGCAGCACTGATTATTGTATGATTACAAAACCTCTAAATGGAAACATGTAAAAAGTTATGTTAACAGCAAATTGTCTGCAATTGTGACTTAACTAAGCAATTAATTCATAATCGATTCAATATGCTTTCGACAATGAACTTGCTTATGTGCTTATAGGGGAAAGTTATGATGACTTTGTTTTTTTTTTTTTTTTTTTATAATTAGGACCAGCACTCAGGGGATGGCCCCTACGTATGCAGTGCACTGTGCCGGAACTCAGGGAGAGGGATAGGGTAGAGAAGATAGATGTTGAAGACTTAACTCTTTCACAACTCTGCTTTGCGCGTTATTATAATTTTTAAGGCAGTGTTGAGGCGCCTTCGGTGTTAAGTAGAGCACTAACTTTGTTAAGCTGTATTAGCAGGCATTTTATCAATTGTTTTACTTCGCCGATGTTTCTGCTAACCGACGAAGGAGGGCCATGTTTTGTACATTAGCTTGGAACAGCATCAATCGCTGTTATGCCTTCATTACTTAAATAGTCCGACAATAATTAATACAATGTCTCACTAATGTACATTAGAGAAATTAATGATGTTGATTGACTTGCTCTGGCCAGGGTTTTAACCCATTAGTAGTCAACGCGCTAACCACTTCAGCCAACACCACCCTAGATCGATTACCAATTAATCGATTAAATATGTTCGAAACTATGCAGCATTTGGTTTTGTACCTTATGTACTTTGTGTTTATGAGACTAAAATAATTTTTTAATTTTTTCTTCTCAACATTTGCGGTCAATTATTTAATGAGAAAAAAAGATTTGCGTTTTGCCAACCATTTTTCAAATCAATTTGTTTCGTGCATCTATTCGTATATGATTTGTTTCGTTGTGTGAAACAATTTAATATGCACGTTTTATGTCAAGTGCTTTGGCTGCAGCACATTAAAACGTCCACAGGGCATTTTTATATTTATTATTGCAACAATACGATGAAAGAAAAACTTTTCAAGTATGTTCATTTTCCAGCTACAATCGCAAGTTTTTCGATGAAAATATATATTTTCTCATACTTGCCAACTGTATAGACTGTAAATGAATATGTTTGCAAAAAAAAAAAAAGAAAATCTGTGGCTTCAATCACATTCAACGCAGGAAAGCGAACATAAAATATAAAACATACAACCGCCAAGAGAATTATTAAAAATAGCAAAAAAATTCTAAGAAAAACTGTGTTATTGTGAAAATTGCATATACGCGTACACTTAAGAAAATGAAAAGTTCCACTTTAATTTTTTGCATAAAGAAAAATGCATGAAAATTTGGCAAAATAAAGTTTGTGTGGTAAAATTTTTCCTCTAAAAAGTTTTTAAATATTTGGGATTAAGATAAAAATACCATTTTACATAATTTGGCCTAGATTCATTAATTTGTTGCAAAAATACGTTGATTTAATGAAAATATTCATTAGAGGTAAATGTAAAACGGCCCATTTAAAGCATTTGATGTTGTTATTCTTTTAAATAGAAAAATTCAGAGTGTTGTTGCCTTAAGTGGTTCCCGCGTTTACTTCGAAACAAACTAAAACTTATGACCTCGGTTCGACCACTGGTCAGGGCATCATCATAAATTTCTCTAATCTGCATTACTGCGGAATTGTATTAATTGCTGTTGAACTGTTTTAAGTGATGAAGGCATATCTATCACTGGTCACTAAATAATGTTTCGGCAGCGACTAATACAGTTCCCAACTAAAGTACACCACAGCAAGGAGGTTGCTCGGTTAGCAGAACTGTCGGCGAAGTAAAATAATTAATAAAATGCCTGCTCACAAGCTTAAGAACACCAGATGCGCTGCAATACTGCTCTAAAATTAACAAATTTCAATAGTATAGTTGTAAAGGAATTACGCCTTCTATATTTTAAACACCTCTCTTCTCTACCCAATTTCTTTCTGACGCAATGCATTAGCATAAGTAGCGGTCATCTCCTGCTCCCACACAAATTAAATTGATCATAATTTTTAAGAAATAAATTGCATTAATATTATTTTTAGTGTACATAGCTGCAAAAAAAAAAAAAAAATACATAACAACACATCTCAAAAAAAATTTATTTTGGCATTAAAATATGTGAATATTTTTGTTGTTGCCACTTAAATATCCAGCAACTGTTTGTTGGCCAATCGCATATTCATGCCGCTGTCTTTTTGGTTTCATCATAAAAGTTTGCCAACATTAAATTTAATTTAATTTGCAAACATACGAAATAAAAAAAATAAATAAATTTTTATTAAAATAAACTTTCTTCAGATTTCGCATTTTATGCGTTTTATTTTTCTCCCATTATTACCAGCTACTCGGTTTTATGGTTTCTTCACTCATTCATCTCCGGCAAATTGAATGTCCCATAAAACAGTGCCAGAAGCGAAGCAGCAACAACATATTGCAAATAAATATGTTGCATATCAAATACATGCAACTGATGTTTACTAGTGTATGGTTTTGATGTAACAACTTGTAGTACAGTGGAGCAGATCAGAAATATATGCAAGTAATTTCAAATGTGAAAAATTCAAATTCTCAAATTCTCTTTTCTATTAGAAACTACTTTTCTATTGAAGTGATAATATTTCGAATTAGCCACGAAGTCTCGGATTATGTATATGGAATTTTTAACAATCAATTTAAGGCGAATTTAGTCCATACTTATATATTTTCCACAAGGATGCCTCGGTTCTCAATCAAAAGAAAGGCACAGACAAAATAATTTTGGGAAAACAATAAAGCAATTTTAATACAAAACGCAAATTATATACATTGTAAATGCGGCGCACTATGGGAAAGCTTAAACCCAATAAAATTATATTCCAGCCAGTATTTTACTTCCACGGCACCGATCGTCCATAAATAGCAAATAAATGCCATAATAAATATAAAAGGGCTGAAAGGAGGTGAAGGCAAACAAAGCCCCCCTGATATTGAATAAAAAAGTTATAGGATAAAACTTTTAAACAAAAAACATCGATCCACATATGAATGTCAGAAGTTAAAACGCCTAACTCCACTTTTCGAAAATTTGTCAATTTTGGGAAAGGAACTTCCCCACCGATTGCCAAGAAAATTTATGGGATAAAGCCTGTAGCAAACCTGATCAAACAAAAGAGAAAAAAAGGAGGTTTGGAAATCCGTGCATTAATAAAGGAGCTAAGCGATAATCAATATTCCGTGGGAAGAAGGGGCGAGCGTTCAATTTTCTCCGACTAACAGAAAAATATTTTGAAAATCGGTCAAATCGAACAAAATCACAATTTCGAAAATTCTAACTACTGAATTAGGTAGAGGGGGGATCAAAAGAAAATATATATGTATCAGAGTTTTAAAACTTTACACCACCAAATTATTGAGCGATAATCAATATTTCCTGGGTTAAATTTTCCCCTACTAACCGGTAAAATTGAACAATCCCAAAATTTCGAAAATTTTAAACTGATCCAGGTAAGGGGATCAAAAGAAAATATACTTGTATAGAAAATAAAGTTGCCCTCATTTTGCACAATTTGGTGCTGTGAATCGGCTTATAAAATCTTTTAGTTCTTCAAATTTTAGGAAAACACTGCGAGAAAATATTTGCTTCACATTATTTACATTAAGTCTGCGGTACTGATGCTCTTGGCCGTTTCTTAAATTAAGGGTCAAAACCCTATCTTTAAATACTTATTTATTTAGCGGTACAAAATGGCCCTACCAGAAATATGTGTCATGAAATTCGAATGTAAGTCTTCAAATGTCCTTAAACTAAGTGTAAACTAAAAAATGTGTGTAATGGTTAATATCTTACTCTTACTTTCCGAATTAGTGGTAAAATGTTTTAAAAAACTAGATTTTTTAGTACACAATTTTTTCTATGGCTATCAAATGTAAACTGTGTTGGATTTACAATAGTTTCTCTGGAAATATAAAAAGTCGGGAAATAATCAAACTCATTAAAATTGTACTTCAAAATGTTTTTGTCTATTTAAATTTTTTTTTACAAAAGTAAACTTATGCCACTTTCGCTAATATCGTTTTACGTTGCATTAACAATTATTTTTCACAAACATTTTTGCATCATAATTTTGAGAAGGTTTTAAATTAAATTTAAATTTTCCCTACGATTTTTTTGTATGTTTTTTGGTTTTGTCCCACTGTTGCAACGAATTCGTATCTCTTACGATGATGATGAGCTTTTATGTAGATTTTGCACTTTTCAGTTTTCATTTGCCATGATGAAGAGCATTTGTGTGTACGCTTGCAAGTGCAGTGCGTTTTTCAATTGCAACTCGCTCGTTTAACGAGAAAGAAAGAGCACAAAGATGAGAGTGGTGTAGTGTTTTGTTTATTTTTGCAGTATTGATCATGTTTGACTGACAGTTCATTGCTGTTTATTTAATTTTCTTTCATTCCTTTGTTGCAGCTACTTATTTTTTCTGTGCAACAAAGCAAGAAAAAATTCATTTCGTTTGATTTGACGTTTATCACATTTTTACAGTGATTTATGTTAAAAAGTGCTAAATTTTAAATAAATTTTTTTTGTATGTATTTTAAAACATTCGCGTGTAAAATATGGCTTTGCGAGCACGTTGTATGCATTATATGTGTTTTTGTGCAAACTCTGGAATTGCGTAAATCAATTTAAGTTTTTTTTGCTGTTGCAAGTAAAATTTTTATTACACTAATTGTTGTCATTTAAAAGTGATTTACCATACTGAGAGCAACTATTAAATCCACATGAAAAAGTAGTAATGTGTTTTAGAGTATTTTCGAAATGAAAACAAAAGTTCATTAAAAATTATCGCAAATAAATGACGACAAATTTTTTAATAAAATATTTTTTTTTAAATTAATTAATTAAATTTATATTTGAATTTTTAATGTACAGGATATTTTAATTTGCCAAATTGATACAAAATGAACAAAATCATATAATTGTTGTGGTTGTCATGATTAATCACTTAAGTCCGGTTTGGTGGATTTTAAGTTATTGATGAAAGATTAGAGGTTATTGCCAACAATCTCCACATGGGTCGGAATGTGGGTGCTCTGCTAAATGAAAACAAATTTAAAACAGAAGGTCTTTCGAATCAGTTGAATAGTTGGCCTTTATAATGACGTGTCAAGTCGTGTCCGGCATGTTGCACATCATTCAAAATTCTAGTGATATTTTACTTAAATTAAGTCATTACGCTAATGACAAAAGTTTATTAAGTACAGGATGCTTGATTAAAAAACACATTCTTCGTCACAGGCTAAACTCTTAATTTTAACCAATAACACTGAACAACAAAAATAGTTTTTTTTCAAAATAATTCCCATAGTAATTCATAACAATTTACGACTGATTCTGCCCAATGTCCAACCTTTGCTGTAGGGATGCTGGTAATCCTTAACTTTAAGATTACAAATTTATTGTGTTTTTATGTAAAACACTTTACGGAATGTGTTTGTAGAATTATTTCACTCTCTAACAAGTCGGCCTATGGGTCTTTTCGACTCTAAAGCATACTAAAATGTACTACAGCAACGTTTGTTATATTTTTTATTAATTCTCCAAACTCAGCTTGAGCGTCAGAAATCCTTTAAAATTTTTTTAGCTCTTAGCTATAGGCTGTGTGTTTTATGCTTTGCTGATAAACATTGATGACACCGATCATCAATGTAGATTTTGTTTTTGTTTAACGTATGATACCGTTTAAAAACGTGTGTTTTATTGGTGTTAGCTTTAAATTTTAAACTTATGTTATTCACAGAAAAATTATTGTATGATAACTCACAATTACGTTTTTGTGATTTTTTTGTATTCTTTACAAAATGGATTTCAGATAATTTTTACAAAAAATGCAAATCAATTTTTTTTTGGCCGTGTACGTGAAATGAATTTTCTTTTTTCTTTGTACTCGTATGTATGTAATCGTTTTTAGAACAAAAAATATTGAATAAAAATTAGTTTTTCTTTAAATGTATTGGTGTTTGCTCTTCCATAAGGAACTTTTGGGCACCCGTGCCTTTAAATGTGTTGAAGTGTTAAGGCTGCTTTAGCCTACCGTAAATGTTAATGTGTCAGCTGATCGTTTCTGTTATATGAAAAAGCAACATATACATTTCTACATTTACGGTCGGCTAAAGCAGCCTTTAATTTCCCATTTATTCAAAAATTAAGATATCGCACAAAAGCAGTTTATGAGAATAGTGAAAGCTTTTTGCCAATTTTTAAAGAAATCTACAAAAACTCAAACAGCCGAGCTTTTAGATATATAATTTGTCCAAAAAATGTTTTTTGTAGTATTTTACATAAAAGTATTGATCACTTCTTATACCCTGAAACATAAGGATTACAAGATATCCTATTCCGATTCACTATAACAGTGGGTAAAAGGATAAAATCTTTAACTTCTAAATATTTGTAAATCTATTTTTTTCATTATTTAATGCCCTTCTCCACCAGAATTAGTTGTTAGAGCCCCACAAATTTTTGCTGTTGTTGTATTGGTCTGTGTAAAAAGCCTGGCCTGGCTTAATTTGAAGGCCTAAATAGTACGGTTTCTTACATAGCTTTTTTAAGATATTTCATTCCTTTTTTGCTAAAACAGAAACTTTTCTTATAACCCTCGCTTTTTAGAAAACCCAAATCCCAGCGTAGTATTGCATCTTTAAAGTGTTGCTGCTGTCTCTGCGGTAGTTGCAATCACTGCGATGAAACAGAGACATGAGAATCGTGATGTTGGCGTGAATGTGTATGAAACAATCACTAAAGCTTGACGACAATCTTTCAAGTATTTCATTTCAATTTCAATCAATCGATTTTGATTTGTATTTTTTTTTTCCTTTCAGTTTCGTGAATAGATACTTTCAATTTATACAAACAGAAAAATGAAAAAAATGTACAAAAAATTATGGAGTTAAAATTAGAAATAAATACTTATGCCATTGTGATGTTACACTTTAGTCTGCAACTAACTACAACTATTTTATTATTTCTGTTATTTTTTGTTGTTGTTAAAACTTGCAGATTTAGATTATTTCGTTTTAGTTTTCATAGATACGAGCGACTTATTGATATTGAATGGAAAAATTGTAAAGCAGAACATGACAGAAAATCGCAACGAATTGAGAAGAAATAGAAGAAAAAAAAGTTTATATCGAAATGAAGCCAATTTAGTAACAGCAGACAATACGAATCAAAAGCATTTGTCATTTGTATTTAATTAGAAACTTTTTGTTTGAAGTTTTTTTCGTTTTTTGTTTGTTTTTCTTTTTGTCATAATGGATAAATATTTGTATGTACATGGTTTGTTTTTAAATCTCTTGCGGATTTGCTGTTTGTTTTTTTGTTTTCAAGTCAATGAAGCAATTCAGCTAATCAGCTGTATTAGGGGCATTCTATTGAAGCAGTTTAATATTTTGGTGAATATTTTGTTTTGTATGATGGTGACGCCGGTGATCCTTGATGAAAAATCAAAAAGGTTTAGATTTTTAACATGCGTCACCACAGATTTTTAAGAATTTATTGGTTTCACACTTCAATTATGTACCCACAAAGAAAAAAGTAAATGCAAAAATCAATTAAGAAAAACAAGGATTCAATTAAAAATTTGATTAGTTCTCAATCAATCACGAAAATCCTAATTTTTAATAGATTCCAATGAATAAAATCGTATGTTAATTAAAAATTTTATTGAAATGTTAATTAAAAAAAATCAATTAATTTATACAAAAATTTTTTTACATACTCAGCTGATCAATTAATAACATTGCTTTAAATGAAAATCAATTGAATTAAAACAATTATTGAAACAATTAAAAAATTAATTAAAAATAATATTTTTTTCTGAGTAGCGCTCAGAGTGCTCATTTGGCAACTCAATACGGAATAAATAACTTAAAAAAAATCAAATTCAAATAACATGCACCTTTTATTGTCGAACTGAATACCCCTATTATGGAGTTCTTATAAAAATGCAGTAGTATTTTATGAAAGTAAAACAACAAGTATGAACTAAAAGTTGATACCATTAAATAGCAAAAATATTTGAAATTAGTATCTGGAAATTTTTTGAAATTTAATACATTTTAGAAAACATAAAACATAAAACATGCAACATCAATATTTGATCGTTGCTAGTGTGTCCATCTATCTATTCAAAATGAGACAGGTTTAGCAGGTATCGGCATTAAAAGTAAATGACATGCAATCGGTTTTTATGTCATTGAATATTAGGTGTCTCTAATCAAGCAAAAATATGTTGCCAAAACCAAACCTAAGGTTAGCCGAGTTTGATTAAATGTATTAATTTGTAAAAATGATTGCTGCTACTGGATCGGGGGGAAATTTTAGAAGCTCTTGTCCTTTCAGCTACAGACGTTTTGTTGGCAGAGACTTATGACATGACATAATGTGTGACGCTAAAGTGTTCATATAGAGAAAATGTACTACCGAAGCTGTTTTCGTGTATCCTTAATGGGAGTATTTTAAAATATTAACTCACAAGTTCAATTAATTTTATCCGTTTCACTAATTACATGTGATTGCAATGTATTTTAAAGTATAAAAAAAATTCTAACCGTACTAACCAAAGTAATCCTCGTATTCGTTTTCTGTTGAAAGCTTGGTTAAATAGTTGATATTCTTCCCAATTAGTATCCACTTTACGAAAATTGTAAAGATGGACAATTGAACTCTGATGAAATCGGTATACTGATACGTTCTGCCAAAACTGATTGGATATAATAATAATATTTTTCAAACATAAAATAACTCTTTTTAATTTGAATTTTCATTATTTCAATAAGAAACTGAACTTGAGCCTGATAATATTACTTTTCATTTGTTTTTCAGTCACTTGAAAAAGTTTTTGTAGCCGTAATCAAAAAAAAAAGAAAAAAGTATTTTAGCCGCATGTTAAAAAAGCTTTCAGTATAATTGAACAATGATTAATAATGTCTGAAACGAGAAAGAAAAAACACAATTGGAAGAAGAAAATACATATAAAAAAAATTAAAAAAAAAAATACCAAAAAAAAAAAAACGTTTAATTCGTTAATTGATAAAATAAAACACTAAGCAACGTAAATTGCAAAAAAATCACGTTTATCGGTCTAGACTGTAAAACCAAAAGAAAAAAACATTAAAATCCAGCAAATTATTACAAAATAGTCAAAATAATTTAGAACCAAAAAAAAGCGAACGAAAATACAACAGAGAAGCGACTAAAACAGCTTCCGGCGTTTAGGAAAATTAATCAATTGACTTAATTGTATGGTTGGCTTAAAGGTCAAAATAAAATAAAATGTGAAAACCAAATCAATTGGTATTGAAAAAAAATACAAAACCTAAACAATCATACAAATTACAGTTCGTTGCAACAAATACAGTAATTCAACAAAATCAGTTTTATTGACCACACACACACCGGGCGGGCGGGCTTGCATATAAAATTTCAAATAAATTTATTTTAAATCAAAAACCTATAACAAAAACAACAACAATTGGTAATTTAATTTTTTAATTAGTTATTATTGAATTAAATGAAGTAAAAAAAGGTCCATGAAAAATGGCCCGAAACTTTTGTATTGAAAAGAACAACACAATCTTTGGGTCCATTTTGAATTTTTTTTTATTTTTAAGCGTGGTGCCATTTTTTTTCTAAAGTTTGGGGTAATTTTTCATTGTTAACTTCTGCCCATTTATCATTTTATGAAAAAAGAAAAATAGCCGCAAACTTAAAAATTAAAAATGGCCTCAAATTGAAAATGGTCCCAATTTAAACAAAAATTGCCTCAAACTTTTTTTTTGGGGCAATTTTTCCTATTTTAAAGCCATTTTTCATATTTGATTTGGGGCCATTTGTTGTTTTTCAGTTATGGTCCATTTTTAATATTTTTGTTTAGGGCCATTTTTCATGGAGCCAAAAAAAAAAAAAACATATAAAGATTTTTTTTTTTTTTGACACGCCAGTGAACGAACGTATTTCAAGATAAAGTGGGTTCTTTGAAGGTCTTGAAAAAGGAATAAAACGGAAATATGTTGCATGAAAATCGCTAAATTAATGCATATGGTGGGTGGTGTTCTCTAAAGTGGTTAGCGCGTTGACTACTAAGCAAACTTTGGGTACGATCTGTGGTCAGGGCTGATCATCAGCATCATAAATTTTGTACATCAAAATTGTTTATCTGATGAAGGCACAGCGCTGATCACTAAAAAATGTTCCGACGGCGCCTGATACTGTTCCAAAATAATGTACACCATAGAACCCGTCGCCAAAGTAAAACATTTAATAAAATGACTGTTCATGCCGGTTAAGAAAGTTCATGCGTCTACTTAACACGAGAGTCGCTGCAACGCCGCTTTAAAAGATAACAGAACGTGCGATAGCAGAGCTGTAAAAGAATTAAGCCATCTTCTACATGTTCAACGTATATCTTCTGTACCCTATCCCTGTCTCCTTAGTTCTGGCACAATGTATTTCATAAGGAGAGGTAATATGTTGAGTTCTGGTACTGCAGAAAAAAAAAGAAAACAAAAATCATACATACATAGATACACTTCATTAATTAAATTATATTTGAGAAATTAATATTTTTAGGCTTAAGTTGAGTTTTTACTGAAAATTCAAATTACTAAACGTTTTTTAGAAACTTAGATTAGCAGAACGTATCAACCAGTATACCGATTTCAAGGCCACCACACCAATTTTTAGTGATCGTTTGTTTGTTTTTTTCCACTTTTTGTAGGTGGATACTAATTGGGAAAGAATATCAACTATTTAATCAAATTTTCAATCTAAATAGAATTAATCTCTTATGGCCAGTTTTTGACTTCATATTTCAGTACGTAATTAGTTAATTTTTATTTAAATTTAAGTTGTATTTAAATAAGATTCCATTTTTTCAGTGAGTAATAAAAGTTCTTAATTAATTACGATGGAAATATGGTAGCACTACGTAAAATAAAAAATTTCCCACAAATTTCCCTTAAGAAAAGCTGACTAGAACAAATAAAGAAAAAATCCAAAAAAATATATTTCGATTTTGGAGATAACAAGTCAAAAATTGGACCTTAGTAATTTAAATTTTTATTAAACACATATTTAGGAAAACTTTTTCAAGAAAGTTAATAGAGAGATGTAACCAAAAACAACAGATGATTTTCAGATGAAATTTAAATTGATATTTAGTTTCATATTAAAAAAAAAATTGACCTTTAGCATTTAAAAAAATATTATCTCAGTTGTTCATTTATCACTTCCAACATTAATTTTAAGTACATCTCATGACTTGTTTATTGGTTTTGCTGCATAAATAAGTGGGTTAAATTATGTGATATTTATGAGTGCGTTGAAAAAAAAAAAACAAGACACAGAAAAACAAAACACAAAATATATTAAAACTTATCTATTCAAAATGTGCCATGGTTGCATGGGGAATTATGTACACTTTTCATTTTGTTTCGTTAACCACCCTTTCTTTATCACATCATAACAATAATAATAATAATAACAACACTGTGCAACAATATCACGTTTTTTTTTTCATGAAATTAATTCTTAATTTCATTATTTAAAGTTCTGAATGGTTTTTGTTCAGTCACTTTTCACGTATTTGAAATCGTGAACAACTCGCATGAAAAAATTTTATTCAGTCCAGAATAACAACGTGAAAAATGTTCACTGAAAAAAATTCCCCTTATCGTGAATAAATATTTCGCTCGGAATTTTTTCACTTCTCACATTGATATTTTCACTTTATTTTTGATGGCAAATATAATAGAAATTATATGTATTTCTTCTTATAATTCGAATATTAAAGCTTACAAAGTTTACTTTAAGAAAAAGATCTGATAATAAGGCACAAACTGCTGTATTGGTCAACAAAATAAAAACAACAGGCCGATTGCCTGCAAATTTGTGAAGCTTTAATTTTCTGTAATTCTTTCGTTTTGTTGGCTTTCCAAAAAGTATCCGAATTATTTTACCAAATAAAAGTTAGAATGCAATAAACAAATGGTGTAAATAAACTATCGCTTCAACACTGAGTATTTAACTTTGGTTTTGAAGTTTTCTTTAAAATAAATATGTCCGTGTATATTTTTGAACAAAAAGTTCTATGATTTTTTTATTTATTTTAATCTTCTTCCCTTTTTTACATTCACTAAGAACTGATAGCGGGAATAATTTTTCACTGGAGATTCACGATACCATTTTTCCCTTCGTATTTAACGGCCTATTTTTTTATAATTGCTATACGCGTTTAAAAAGAATAATAAAGTTAAATTTTTTGCTTTTAGTTTCATTGACAGTTTTAATAGGGTGAAACAAAAATATAAAAAAGATCAATATTGTGGCCACACGGTGACAATAGTGGAGTTCTATCTTTGGTGCCTTTTCTTTTGCAATTATTTTCAATTGCATCAGAAATTAGAAATGTACGTGTCCAAAAAAAATTATGAATGAAAACATCCAGTTGAGAAACATTAATGCTAATTATGCATACAAATCCAATTTCTGTTAAGGGTGTTATCTGTTCATGTGTCCGTGGTATAAACGCAATTCAGAAGGCAAGAAACACCAAAACTATGTATTTTGTTGCTGGATTAGGAAAAGGTTATTATATTTTAAGTCGACTCTCGCAAGAGCAATGGCATCGACAATGAACTTGCTTATGTGCTTATAGGGGAAAGTTATGATGACTTTGTTTTTTTTTTTTTTTTTTTTTTTATAATTAGGACCAGGGGATGGCCCCTACGTATGCAGTGCACTGTGCTGGAACTCAGGGAGAGGGATAGGGTAGAGAAGATAGATGTTGAAGACTTAACTCTTTCGCAACTCTGCTTTGCGCGTTCTGTTAATTTTTAAGGCAGTGTTGAGGCGCCTCCGGTGTTAAGTAGACGCATTAACTTTGTTAAGCTGCATTAGCAGGCATTTTATTAATTGTTTTACTTCGCCGATGTTTCTGCTAAACGACGAAGGAGGGCGATGTTGTGTACATTAGCTTGGATAGCATCAGTCGCTGTCTGAACAGTTTTTTATTGACCAGTGCTATGCCTCCTTCATCACTTAAATAGTCCGACAACAATTAATATAATATCACACTTATGTACATTAGAAAAATTAATGATGTTGATTGACTTGCTCTGGCCAGGGTTTGAACCCAGGGCCCAAGTCATTGCTTGCTTAGTAGGCAACGCGCTAACCACTTTAGCTAACACCATATAAGTAGATATGAATAAAAATATGTAAAAGGAAAAAAAAATTAGTAAACAATTTCGGGATTGACTGATATTCGGGATTTTGGGATTGTCATCCCTAATTCACACATTACGTTATGCTTTTGGGGTGGGGCGTTGGGTGTTAAAGATTTGTTACGGAGTTGAAATTTTTTAATGAACATTTTCTAAAAAATCAGGGAGGGGGCGTGCAAAGTATAGAAAATCTCTGAAAATTTTATATAAAAAAACTTGAGTGTAAACCTTCATTAAAAAATTTAGTCTTTCCAATTGTTAATTTTTTTTTTGTTGTTGTACAGTGTAATCAAGCTCGCGTAAAAACTTTAAAATCAGATATTTGGTGGTGATCTTTTACATGTTGCTTAAAATTACTAAAATTTATGAGTTGAAAAATTATTAAAAAGAACAATAGATAGAGTTTATTCCCAACTTATTTCAAACATGATTTTAATATTAAACAGTTTCACTTCATAAATTAAATCTATTGAATATTTCTATGAATACTTCAATCGCACTTAAGAAAAAGTAATAAACAAACAGACAATTTCATCATTATTTAATGTGGCAATTTCCCATTTTCATATAATATTTCCTTAAAACGCAAAAAAAAAAAAAACGAAAATGAAAAACTTCACATGAAATGGCTTAAAGTTTCATCAGCTTTATTTCCTTGAGAATTCACTCATTCACTGATAGATCAAATTTGATTTTGCTTTTATGGTTATAAGAAATTATAAAAAAAAAAAAAAAATTAAATAAAAATCCCAAAACATGAAAATGAAAGCAAACAACGTAAAAAAAAAAAAATTAAGAAAGAAAGAAACTGAAAATAAATAAAATAATAAATTTTAATAATGAAAAACATATTTAATGTGGGTTCAATTTCAATCATCCCAATCCCTTGATAATGGATTGTGTTGACGCTTAAGTGGGGCTGTGTTCCATGCTGTTTCTCTTCTATAGATTGATTTGCTACGACTTGTTTAACGTTTGTTTGCAGCCGTCATTCGAATATTTACAAGACACGAGTGCATTATGAATGCCATCGATAATATTTTATGCATAAAAGGTTTTTATTTACAAAAACTTTTGTATATTTTCTTATTCCTACATACTTATGTACATTCCTAATGCACAAACATCATACAAACTTATGTACATACATATGTATTTAAGAAACTGATTTATGTAAGTATGCACTGCTGCGTGGCTGCTGTCAATTTCAAGCTGTCAAACAATTGTCTTCTTAAAATGATCATGAAGGGTAAAACTTTTAGAGAATAAGTACAAAGTTTTTGTTTAAAATGTTTATATTTTCTGAAGGAAAATTTAATTTGTAAAAAAAATGTCATAAATTGTAAGAGGAGTGAGAAAGAAAATCTTATTAGGTGAGAAAGAAAATCTTATGCGGGTGAATAAAGAAAACGTGACAGAATAAGTGAGTAACTAAAATGGATTTTTTTTCGTTACAATCCACTTCCACAAGTTGGATAATTCGAATTGTGTGGAATTCGAAGTTGCGATTTATTCTTTTTTATGCACGCATGGGTCTACCATATAATGAATACTGCTCCAGCTGTAATGACGAGGAAGAAGAAGAAAGCTTCGCACACCTTCTATGCCTCTGCCCAGCTATGGAGGACACCGCCTTCGCTTTCTAGGCAGAAGATCCTTCAGTACTCTCTCCGAGCTCTCAGTTGCGGAACTCGGTAGCCTTAGCTCCTTTATCAGGAGCAGCGCATGGTTCGCCCAACAGCGGTCTTGACAACCTGCCCGTTTCACTGCAAGTCTCACCCCTTGCTTTATTTTTCCCACCTGTTTTTCTCCATTTTCTCTGTCTTCTTTTACCTACTTTTCTATATACTCTTCTAATCTCCCTTTCTCTAATACTAATCTTCACTACAGGCAACACAACGGGACCACATCAGGATCCAAGTAGGCTGGAATCTAATCTTCCTCTTACCAGCAGCCTGCTAACCTAACCTAACCATGCACGTTTTTGCTTAAGTATACGACTCAGTTCGAATTTTTGGAAAATGTTGAACATCATTCATTGATTATCCCACTTTAAAAATATGACCTATTTTACCCGTGACTTCGTTCACGCTACGTGTTAATAAAAAACATAAAGTTTGAAAAGCAACAAAATTGCCAGCTTTTTCTCATATTACCTCCAAGAAAGTACACAAGAAAGTATTGAAAAAAAAATAAATAAAAAAAATTAAAAGTTCTAATACTACCAAAAGTACCAGCTATTCCTAATTTTACCCCCTTCACGCCCCAAGGGATCGTTAAAAAAATAAACAAAAAGTACCAAAAGAATAAATTTGTCCCGTTTTTTACCTCCTAAAATGTGGGATACATGCTATTCGTCTACAAATTATTATTAAAAGAACAAGTACTAAAGGTAAAAAAGTACCAAAAGTACAAAAATACCATAAGTTTTTTTTCCCCATTTCAGCCACCAGTAAGGATGTTAATTCATAAAAAAATTTGTATAATATTAGTAAAAAATAAAAAGTATCAAAACTACCAATATGTTCCTATTTTACCCCTTCTACCAAAAAATCAATTTGTCCTGTTCTTATCCCCTAAAATATGGGATACATGCTATCCGTTTACCAAATTTCATCCAAAACCCTTACAAGAAAAAGTAGCAAAAGTGAAAAAGTACCACAAGTAAAAATGCACTTTTCATTTCAGCCTCCAGTAAGGATGTTAATTTATAAAAAAAAATTGTATAATATTAGTACAAAAAGAAAAAGTATCAAAACTAAAAACCTGATTATAATTAGATGGCACGTAAGGTTGAACACATAAGCGGACAAAAAAATCAGATGATGAAATCTTGGGATGGTTTCGAAACATTAGGCCATATTACGGTTCTCGATTCAACTTCGATTGTTGTAATAGATTAAAGAAATATGTTGTGTGTTTCTTTCATCTAGTACAATAGTCGAAGTCGATTTGAGAACCGTAATATGGCCCAATGTTTCAATAGCATCCAAGATTTCATCATCAGATTTTTTTGTCCGCTTAGACCTCAATATCTTTTATCGTAATAATATATAAAGTAGTACTAATTGATAATAGTGAGTCAGTCACTTGAAAGTTCATATTAGATTTTTTATATAAATGGTTCGGTAATTCACTATTTTTACGTTGTTATTGTTCAATTAATGTTTCCATTGTTTCCGTCATACCTAGATGACATTTACCCTTTGGTTGCCTATACTTTATGTGTGTGAATGCTTTTATTTGTGTCCTTTTTAATATATTGGAAAAAACAGCGTATGCATATTCCTAGGCGTTATATGCCTTTAGTGTTTAACAAATAAGTTATGAATTTTTAGCCGAATAGTATGGGGATTTATAAAGAAAAAAAAAATTAATTATCGCAAAGTCCAACTTGAAGCCTTCATACGCAGTAAAAATTCAAAGTTAACTTGGAACACCAGCATCATCATTCAAACTTAAAATGTGTTTAAATATTAATTTTAGTGCTTATTTATAATTAGTAATAAATAAAATTATTAGCATTAATTGAGCCGTTTATATTGAAAGTGACATAAGTCACTTTGTTTTTCAGTCGAGATATTTAAGGGTTTGCGTTTTTACACCTTTAAAGATATGGATGCTAACTTTCGAGAAGGTTTTCTTGTATTTGTTATCTCATTATACTGATATTTTTCTCAGTATTATCTTAAATATCTCGACTTAAAAGCAAAGTGACTTATGCCACTTTCAAAATAAACGGCTCAATTAGTTAAAATATATAATATTTTATTCGAGCAACTAATCAAGAATTTATGTTATTTAAAAAAATTATTATTTGGAAATTTCCAAACATTTTAATGTTAAAGATCTCTCATGAGTTGGTATTTACTTACCAAAAAATGCACCATATAGATTAGCTAACCCATAACAAATAATAATTTTTTAAATAACATTATTTAGTTAACTAATATCGATGGCTCAACCACAACAAATGTTTGTATGAAACAACATTGGCTAAGCTATTGTCATTATTTAACTAATGACTGTGAATTTGGGCTTTCTAGAAGGCCGTCGGTAAAATTATAATCCATTAATTTTGAGATTCACATGTTAGATTATGAATTATATTTTAAACAACAACCAGTCTCCAGTGTAACATGGAGAATATTTAGTTTTACTGAAAATCTCATGACACTAAAGTGTTCAGTCACTTAAGTGATTTACCTACTGATGCTTATTTGTTAATATGTACCAAAACATTAACATTTATTTGGATTTAAAAAGGTTATTCTCTTACATCGTCGTATTTATTAAAATATACATAATTTTATATGTTAATAAATAGATATTTTATGTGATTCTTTAGCACGTTTTTTAAAAAATTTAAATATTCAAAACATGTATGAAGTTTGTTTGTGTATTTTTCAAATTCATACGTGTTTTAAAACGGAAGCTTCCATTGAGACAAAAGAAAAAAATGTATGTTTATATGAATTTAAATGAAGTATGTATGTATGTACAAATGCATTTGTTTATTGTAAAATGTATGTACGAGTTCATTCATATCTAGCCTTTGCTGCATGAGAGTCATAACTCTACCAGTAAATATATAAAAATTGTTTAGTTCATAAATAATCGCCTTATCATTCTTTATATTGCATAGAAATTTCATATCTTTTAAGTTCACCTCTTGAGAAAAAAATTTATATGTATATAAAAAATTTAGTTTATTTGTTGTTGGTTATTTTTAATCAATATGTAGCATTTCGTTGGATGCTACCTCCAACTTATCAATAGATCTTTAACAATATTGCAAACATTTTCAAACTCATTAGCATATACACAAACTCTTAGCAAGAAATGAGAATTACAAGATCAAAATCTTAAATGCTTTGAAAAACTTAAACAAACAACACAAAAAACTATTTTTATTCAAGGTGAATCTGTTGTATGTATTTCGTACAACCTTTATAAAGGGTCGCTCATTAAACAAAACAAAGTGTGTGTGAGAAATCATCGATATTTTTTTATTTTTTTAAGCATCGCTCAAATGTCCGCCACTGCTTCTGTGAGCAACGGTCATCCGAAATGTCCAGTTTTCCATGGCTTTGAAGCATAAATCAGGCTAAATTGGTCGATGGCTTGGATTGTGTTTGCTTTGACTACGGCTGTGGTTTGTGGCTTATTCCCGTACACCTGCGAAACCCCCACAAGAAAAAGTCTAGCGCGGCCAAATCGCACGATCTCCGTGGCCAATTCACTTCACCTCCATCTGAGATGACCATGGCCTCAAATCGCTCTTGTAGAATATCCAATGTGGCATGAGCTGTGTGGCATGTAGCGCCGCCCAGTTGAAACCACATGCCTTTGGTGTCCAGATCATCCAATTCCATCCAAAAGAAGTTTGTAATCATCGACCTATAGTGTTCGCTGTTGACAGTGATGGCCTGGCCAACGTCGTTCTCAAAGAAATATGGAGCAATCTCATGTGAATTGCTATCTTCGCAAATTCGACATTTCACATTTGATCATCCAGAAATGGGACTCATCACTGAAGATGATATTTCCATGAAAATTCGAATTCCAAATGATTCGAAGCCTTTTTTGATAAAACGATATTATTAATTCTTGCCCGTGTTGTTGAATGTTATATCCGTCCATGATGATTTGGCAAAACATACCGAAAAATTACAACTAATTTGGCAGATGTCGCTTTAACGAGATGGCCGCCTATCAACTGTCACAATTCGGTCCTAAAAAATTCCCATAAAAATCCCATAAAATTTCCTAAAGAAGCTTTCCATTGAGAAAGCGAAATATCGAAATAAAATAAAATAATCGTTAATTGTTTATTGTTGACCTTAAGCTTGTTTTTTAAATAAAATTTTAAATAATAAAATAAAGTTTGTTAGTAAATTTATAATTTTATTTCAATTTTCTTTAAAACTACTTTACGAGAGTTGTAACTCTCTTGCAGCAAAGGCTCAATATGTACTTAAGTGGGGTATTTGCATATTAAAATAAGTTGGTGTGTTTATGTAAATTATGGACGCCACTTTGTTGTTGCTTTGTTGCTGTCCTCAACAATATGCTGATTTAATGATATTTACCTTCTGTATGAGTAAACTTTACATGAGTATATTTTACACAACATATTTATTTACTCATTAAAATGTATGGTTTTGTATTTCATCTTTAACCCCGATGCTGTGGTGTGTGTGCTTATCTGTGAGTGTGTGTGCTTTGTTTTTGTATGAAAAATTAACAAAATGATAATGAAAATAAAAGTTATCGTATTGTTGTTGTTTTAAATAAAAACAAAAGAAATTTAAATTAAAAAAAAAAAAGATGAAGAAATGAAAAATAATAATCGTGTTTATGTTGCATAATTATATGAATTATAGTCTGGAAATTACATTTCAAAACGTGTAAATAGATCATAACCTTACAATTTTTTAACATAAAAATTATGCTTATGATGGAGTTGGTAACAGCAAAATTATGAATGCTTATTTTTATTTTTCTTATCTAATAGAGACCATATTATTTTTATTAATCTTTGGCTGACAGCCATTAAACTGAATACACAGATATACTAAAGCTCTGTACAGACGGTTGTCAGATCTAACAATATTGTCAGATCTAACAATTTGCTGGCAATGTACTGACAATAAATAATTGCCAGCACAAGCTTTATTGTCAGTTCACACGGTTGTAAGAAAATTGTCAGAAAAGCTTTTAATTTATTGTCAGACAATAAATTTATCTAGCAACGTTGTAAGTCAATAAATTGTCTGTTTACACAGTTGTTAGATATAACAATAATTGCCAGATTCTCTCAGAGAGCATAAACACCATGAAATGTATAGAATACTTTTAAGAGAAAGAGAATACAGTCGGATTCGGCTAAGCGAAAATTTATGTTTTTCATTTCAGATTCATTTTAAAAACTTAAATATGTATAAGCTTGTAACTATATTTGAAAATAGTAAATAGTTAATTATATTTAATTGAAATGAGCAGTCGCTAAAAAGTATTTCGTTGCCAGTAAATTAATAATGTTTTCTTTTAAGTGGTGTTTGTTTTATATAAATTATCTTATTTCTAACCGAAATATGTTTCAATTAAACGGGGTTACTTTTAAGCGGATTTTTTTAAGCCATAGTAAATGCTTTGAAATTGATAGAAAAAACTAAATACAAATTTTTATTTTCAGTTAAGCAATCTTATCCGAATTCGACTGTAATAAAAGCTTTTGCTTGTTTATTTACTGACAATGAGAAAATTGTCAGATTTACAAAACTCAAACATCTGACAATGAAAAATTGTCTGACAATTACCTGGCAATGAAAGCGAATTGTATTCTCACGATTGTCAGATGTCTGACAATTTTTTGATATATTGTAGTATAACAATTTAATGACAATGGTTTTTCTGGCAATGTTGTCAGACAAAAATTGTTAGTTCAGACGGTTGTAAGAAATTTTGAACACATTTTACTGACAATATTGTTAGATCTGACAACCGTCTGTACAGAGCTTTACTTTCAAAGTTTTTTTTATAGATTTCAATCCTAAAATCAGGGCAAACGTTGCACGCAGAGAAAAGACATGATTGCAAAGTGTTTATGTCAACTAAGTATATCTGCCACAACCAAATAATTATTCATGGAAGCAAATGTGTTTGCATAAACATTTATCAATTATTAATATATTTGATGCAACTATAAAATCATCATTCTGGGTTTCGTCCCATTAAAATTGAATGTATCAAAAAAAAGTATTTTCGCTGCTATAGTAGTATCTTTTGTAACTATCTTTTGCAAATGAGAACAATAAAAGTTTATTTAAAATAAAGTTTATTGTGACCATACATTGTTTGTGTTCTGAAAAGAAACAAAATAGCTGTCAATCGTATGTAACTTCAGTCGTTCATAGAATTTATTAAGACGAGGAGATGTAAAGTGAAAAAATTAGTGTTAAAATTATAATTATGTGATGAAAGTTATTTAATTTTACAACAAAATAAAAGTACACCGGAAATTTTCAACATCAGTGATTTAAGGTACATGTACGAGTACTTACATACAAATATATGGAGTGAATTAAATATACGAATCCATGTTTCTTTGCAGCATGATGCCAAAATACTACGGAACTGCCAAAGATGGCAATTGGATTTTACATAAATATCCCGATATTAAAGTTAATTATTTTGAATTTTATTAAATTTACATAATTTGTCCAGAAAAGTTTATTCGATAAATATTTTCAAATAAAAATATTTATCAAATATAAAATTTGATTTAATTTAATTTAATTTGATAAGTAGTTGTGTGTGCATTTTTCTTTTATCTAAGCAAAATATCAAATTGTTTACACGAACCAGGAAAAAAACATTTTCATAGTTACTATAATGGGCTCAAATTTCTCAGCATACAATGGTATCGTCAGAGGGAGATTTATGAGGACCATATTATGTTCTTTAGATGAGAAATGCAATACATAGTAGCTGCAATCATTATCCACAACATGAAATGATAGTTTGCGATTATGATAGTTTGATTTATTGTAAATTTTTTTCAGGTGGCATATTTGTTAAAAAATAATGAATTTTAAGCTAGAAGAGTGCACAAGATAGGGCGCTCTCTTCAATTTGTGTTAAAAAACAATACATTTAAACAATAAATTTTTATCCAGAATAGTGTACGGGAGAGTGCGCTCTTTTTAATTTGTTCGAAAATATATTTTTTGAACATTTCAAAATAACAAGAACTTTAAGAATAAATAATGAAAAAATTATTGCTGTTAAGTTAACTGAAAAATTCGACGTTATAGATAATTGGATATAATGCTAAACGATATTGTTAAAATCCTCCCTGAATAATATCGACGTTAATTTAGCTGTTAAAAATTTTTAACAATTCTTTGCTTTTCGTCTACAATTTCAGCATTATCGATCGATCAACATCGTGGGGCGGGCCGTAAGAACTTCTCTTATGTACATAAGTTCTTCGCACATAACAAAAATATTTCTTAATTTTTAGTGCATTTTACAAAAAAGGATATATGAGAGGTGGTCATGTCCTTGCACCGATTTAAGCTCAATATTCAGAGGAGTTCTGACGGATTATTTTAAAATATTCATTAAATTATAGTGCATTTTAATCAGAAATGTATCTTGTCTATGTAATAATAGAATTATTGGGTATATGAGGTGGTCATGTCCTTGCATCGAATGAAATAAAGTTTTTAGCAGCGCTAAAACTCAAAATTTTAGTAAGATTTTTTAATATTTAGTGTATTTTATTGATACATGCAGCTAAAAGTTAGTTATTGCAAAAAAAAAAGGATATATGGGAGGTAGTCATGTCATTGCATCGAATGGAATAAAATTTACCGCAGACTTCAGGTACATCATTTTAAAAGTTTTAATGAAATTTTAGTGCTTTATAGCTGCAAATGCAGCTAATAATTATGCTTTAATAAAATGGATATATGAGCCGTAGTCATTTTCTTGCATCGAAACAAGTAAAATTTACAATAGCGCTAGAACGCTTAATTTTAGATACATTTACTAAATTGTAGTACATTCTAATTAAAAATATACCTAAAATTAAATTTTCAATATACAGGAAGTATGGAAAGAGTCACGTCCTTGCGCCGATTAGTCTTAAACTTCAAACTTTTTTTATATTAGATATTCTTCATTCAACGAAGATAACAACTTTTTAAAAATACTTTCTGGGGAAGCAAATAAAGTTCACACACACAGTGTCGGCTTAGGACTTTTTATTTGACATTTTAGGACGAAAGAATAAAAAGTTTTTATACTGAATAAAATAAGGTTTTACTTAAGTATTAATCCGATGGTGCAGCATTTGAAAATATAATTTTCCATCCGATGACATGTTACAACACAAATTAATAATAACAAGTTTCCAAAGCATGCTCCTGATCATAAAAGAGAACATTAAAATAGATATGAATGCTCAGTCGTGAAAACTTTTAAAACGATGATACACGTACATAATCGTACATACATATACACCCCTATCGTGAATAATTTTCCACATGAAATTTTTTAAATTTTCACGTATTTGCAATCGTGATCAACTCGTATGAAAAAATTTTATTCAGTCAAGAATAATAACGTGAAAAAATGTTCACTTCAAAAAATTACCCTTATCGTGAATAATTTTTTTCCGACGAGTGTTTTCACTTGTCCGTTTAAATTATTCACTTTATTTTTGATGGGGAATAAAATAGAAAATGTATGTAGTTCTTCTTATAATTCGAATATTAAAGCTTACAAAGTTTATTTTAAGAAAAATATCTGATAATATGGCACAACTGAACGCAAAACAACAGGCCGATTGTATGCAAATTTGTGAAGCTTTAATTTTCTGTAATTCTTTCCTTTTGTTGGCTTTCCAAAAAGTAGCCAAATTATTTTACCACATAAAAGTTAGAATGCAATAAACAAATGGTGTAAATAAACTATCGCTTTAACAATGAATATTTAGCTTTAGTTTTTATAGTTTTCTTTAAAATAAATTAGTATCTCCGTTTATATTTCTTTGATTTTTTCTTGTTTTAATCTTTTTTCTTTTTCTACATTCACTGATAACTGATAGCGGGAATAATTTTTCACGTGAGATTCATGATAGCATTTTTACGGGAACAAAAATTTCACTTGTTATTCTCTACAGGATCAGTCGTTGGAATCATGCTGCTTAACGCCAACGAATAAACGCATTTAGTACTGTTCTAAATATAAGAATATATTTAGCTTTAATAATATTTGTAATTATATTTGTAACATTTGATAAATAAACTATTTAGTCTGATAATTAGTTTGAATACGTATCTATTAGGGCATTCGCTTTGTTTATGTTTGCTCGATTATACGATAAATTAAAAATAAAACTATTCCATGTTGGTTAAAAATCAAATTAATATTCTTTGGAACGATTAATCCTTGAATTTAAATTTGTTTCAAGATTATCTAACAATCAAATATGCAACAAATAATTGTATTGGAAAATATGTATGTGTTTTAAAACAAAAAAAAAAAAATTCCAACAGATTCAAGTTCTTCCTGGAAGAAAAAACTTCAAAGAAAATAAAGGTTTAATGCGTTTCCCCGAATAGCAGAAACACGAATAGTTTTAATTTTGTGATTAATCGAATAACTAATAAAAAGTCGACTAAAATTGTACACCCTAATAATCATGTAATTTTAATTCGTTTAATGGCTCAACAAATGCATTTTTGTTAAACATGAAACTAAATTCAACAAGCTGACAACTGATAAATTATTTAAATAAATTATTTGTGAATTTTAAATTTGCAAGAACAACAATAAAACATTAGTTTCCATTTAAAATTCAAATTTCACAATTCATTTGTAAAGTTGAGTGTTTATTCGTTTGAAAGCAAAAATGTCTGGTAACTGTTGCCACAAAATTTGTCATTATAATATTCATTTGTTTAACATTTTATAATAATTTAGCACCCACCCACAATTTATCTGCAAAAGATAAAAACCAAAATTATTAAACTAAACATTAAAATGAATGGCATGTAGATGAACAGGCATGCACGAATAACTGACATGGGGCAGGTCTGCTTAAAAAAAAATTGCTTCATTCTCTTTAATTTGCACGTTTGCTTGGTTGCTATTTTATTCATTTTGCAGTTATAGGCCTGATAAAGGGAATATTTTAGTTGTTGAGGAGCGAGGGAAGGCTGGGTTTGATCATAAATTTTAAATGTTTAATTTGTTAGAAATATTAAATATGAAATAAGAAAAAACAATATTGTCTGATTATACGAGTAGTTTCAAATAAACTGTAGACATGCAAATTATTCAATAAATATTTGTTGAATAAAAACTTCCAAAAATGAAACAAAAAAATATGTTTAAAAATCCCTCGTTGTTTATTATCTATTTTACAATAAATTAAACACATGAGTAATTATTTTGTATGCTGAACAAACAACAAAGAAAAACTATTAAAATTGTAAAAACACAATTTCAAAATTTGATTGAGCATTAATTATATTTTCATACATCGGGTGTCTCTTGCGTAGGCAGTAGAGAAAAAAAAATTATGTGCGTTTAGCTGCTGCTTAGATTTATTTCGAAGTGACAAACCTATAAATTTCCACTTTGAATGCAGCGTGATCGCAGTTAACATTTACTGAAAGTTATAAGTAAAAATTGAAAAAAAAAACTTTAATTTATCATTTAAAAATTAAAACTTCTAAATTGTTTTAGATATTTATTTTTTTATATACACTAGCGTATATTTTGTATTCGACCTGTTTAATAACACGACTGTACAAGCTTGGTAGACTGAAACAACCGAAATGTTTTTCCTATGTTATTTTAAGCATTAAATTCGCATCTGAGTAAAAGTATATAATGAAAAAAAAAAGTACTAAAAGCGCCATAAGTACCACCTTTTCCTCATATTGTAAAATAAAAATAAATAGAACCAAAAATAACAAGTTTTTCTTATTTTATACCCTCCGCCCTTGAGTACACTGTAAGTGATCGTAAAAAAATAAAACGAGAAGTACTACTTTGCTTTGTTTTTAACCCTTAAAAAGTACTCCATACATTAATCAGGGGTCTATCTTTAATGTAAGTACACTATCAGTCTAGCAAAATTTCATTCAAAACTAATTAGAGAATTTCTCAAGAAAGAATATGAAAAGTTAAAAATCCTAAAAAATATCAGTTTTTTTTCTCATTTAAGCATTACAAAATATTATTACAAAAATAAAAAGTACCAAAACTACCAATTTGTTCTCCTTTTATCCCTTCGAAAGTACTCATATTTTCTTATGGGTCACCTACTATCCGTCTACAAAAATCTGATTCAAATCCATATAGAGTTTCTCAAGAAAAAAAAGGAGTAGAAAAGGTTTAAGAGTAAAAAAGTACCATTAGAAAAAAGGACCAAAAGTTGCAGTTCTTTTCTCATTTCAGCCCATAGAAAATATGTTAATTTATAAAACATTTAAAAAATATTAGCGCTAAAATAAAAAGTACAAAAACTACCAGTTAGTCTTGTTTTACCCCTTCAAAAGTACCCAGTATATAAAACAAGAAGTACCATTTTATTTTGTTTTTACCCCTTAAAGAGTACTCTATATTTTAATCAGGGGTTTACATTTAATCTAATGGTCTTTTCTTTTCTACACACAAAATGGCACCATGTTGAAAGGTACATGTATAAAATGTCTTGCCAACCGTGAAATAATGTAGCTTGTTATTTCACTAGAACAAAACACAACTTATGCAAAAGTGGAACGCCCTGCTTTTAACATCTGACACATAAGTTTTACAGTTTTTTTTTTCAACACTGACGATTTTTACGGGGCATAAAATGCAATGCCTTCCACCATTAATGAGGGCAATTCTTTCATAATCAAACACACTGCCCTTTTAGAGAGCAAAACATTTTTAAGAACCGAACACCAAAGTACATTTTCTGCATGGAAATGTATTTTTTTTTTTTGTAGAAAAGAAAACACCATAAGCACACTATCCGTTTACCAAAATTTCATTCAAATCCATTTAGAGAATTTTTCAAGAAAAACTATAATCCCATAAATAAAAAAATCATTAAAATTAAAAGGGTACCATTAGTAAAAAAGTTCCAGAAGTACCAGTTTTTTTTTCTCATTTCGACCCATAGAAAGTATGTTAATTTATAAAACATTTAGAACAGTACAAAAATAAAAAGTACTAAAAGTACGATTTTGTCATTTTTTACCCTTTTAAAAGTACTCTACAGAAGAACAAATTGTTATCCAATTATTGGAGCGATGTCCTTCGGCTGTTTATGCGCTGGCTGTAATTTGCTACTATAATCGCTGGGGGTTTTGTTGCTTTAGTGGCAAATGTTCGGCCAGTAATATAAGGGTCTTAATGCAGTTGCCATGCCAACATAACCTGCATTAGCAGTTCTCTGTGGCCGGCCGCTTTGGAAGGCAATTACAGCTGTTGTGTGCCTGTGTTGTAGTGCTGCAGAGCTGTTATTGATCTTAAACATAAATAGAGATTTTATTGAGTTTTTCTCTACAAAATAAATTTGTATACATATTTTTGCGGGAAATGTTTTAAATTTTACATATTTGTTGAATTTCGAATTTTCTATTTAACGGAATAGAACATACTACTAATTTCCAGTTGTGATAATATTTCTTGTTCAACTGCTAACTATATAATAAAACGTTATATCTCGAAAACTAGAAGTAACAAGAAACATTTTGATAGAAATTTCTGAATTTAATTTTTTTAAATTTTAAATTAACCATTTAAAATTAAACTAATTTAAAACGAATCATTTCTTTCTGCCTAACTAACAATCTTCTTATTACTATTTTTAATTTTGTATTTAAACATTTAAAGTTATTATAATGTAGTTTTTTTTTTAATTATATATAATTGCTAACAAGTTGTTGAAACTAAAGAAGCAAACAACAACAATAACGTAAGTTTCGGCAAAACAAAACACATTAAATTTAACATTGTCTTACATGTAATTATTGTTGCATGCAATGTTAACATGCCTTCCACTCTACCCACTTGTATTGCTGCTGCTGCTCTTTTTCAAATTTTGTTTATTTTTTTCTTTCTTATTTCTAAGTACACCAATAAAAGCAAAACATGAACTTGATCTTGAAAATAAAAAATTAACAAAACGCAAGACAACAAAACACAGCCCACCACAAATTATTTTTGCAATACAAATTAATATTAAGAAACATAGAGAAAAGAAATTACAACTATTTCAGGGCGTATTAACCGTAAGATTACAAACAAGCAGTTAAATTCATGAGGCGAATGTGTCTGTCATGTGTAGGCACACATGAATGATGTTCTGCTGCTGATGTCAGACCACGGAAAAGTAAAAAACTTAAATTCTTTTCGAAAACTAGAAACTGCTTTCTTGCGAAAACAATTTCTTTAAATTTTGTTTGCCAGAAAGACTTCTTTTGAGTGGCTGAAAATCCATTGTTGGATTAGATCCACTTTAAAAAAGTTTAAAATTTATAAGAAATTCTAAGAAATACTCGTATGTATTGTTGTTCCTTAAACTATGCCTTAAAATTATTTTAGTGTTTCTTTATATCAAAACATCAGCTGAAACGTTAAAATTAGATGTTACAGAACGAACATCCTTTTTTGTTATCGTACATTTTAATTTTTAAGTATACTTAAATAATGAATAGTTATAATAACTATTCCCAGGATAGCTTTAACTGTTTTTCTTTTCAATACCATATTATAATTCAATAAATATGTTGTATACTTTTAGGTGTTGCAGTTCAATGTTTCATCGCAAGCAAAGCCAGCCGTTCGAAGTACCAATTAAAGGTAATTATTTAAGAAAAAACTTATAAATAAATTGAAACTTCATACTATTTTTTTTTTGTTTCAATGTTATTTTAACAGCCGTTTCTTATTTAAAGTTATATACGTTATATTCTAAATAATCCTTTCAAATTCCTAATTTCTAAATATTGTCTCACTTTATAAAGTTCCTCTAAAGTTTGTCTTTGTTAAAAAACACAAATCTTAATTTTCTGTTAAAATTTTACTTTGCAAATTTAAAGATAAAGTCTCATTCTACCGACTTCATTGTCAAGTCTGTTTAAAATGAAATTAAACATAATTGTAAATTTATTCGCATTTCCGTAAATTTCCCTCAGCCAAGTGTTGAAGCTTTTAAAGAAGAACAATAAATGTGTTTATGCACTTAAATACATTTTCAAAAAGCACGAATTATCATTTAAAATTGCAAAGTGTTAAAAACAACAACAATAACAACAACTACATCGGCAATGGAAACTTCCTTAAATTTTCTTTTGCGCTGTGAAAATGTGGCATTTGTATTTTCGGTAATTTGAGTCTGTGTATGTCTGTGCATTGTTTTGAGCGTAAATTTTGCCTCAAGCATTCATGAGAATTTTAAATATTATCTGCGCAACAAACAACAAATGAACATATTTTGTTGTTGTCTTCAAGCAATGAATAAAAAAATATTAAAGTAATAATAATGTTGATAAAATTAACAATTGTTATTTGACTGCAAGGCATCCAGATATTTTTACACGCGCATACATGAGTAAATGCAATGTATAAATGTGTGTATATAAAGCCAAAATGTATAATTGTTTCAATTGTTGTTCGGTGTATGCATGTACGTAAGTGTTTTCGTATCACGTACAATAGAAAAATCACGGTTAGCTAAGTGGAAAATTAATTGAATTCATGAATAATAATACGAGTACGTCATACTTTTTTCATTAAAATAAAATTGCAAACAAATTTGAATATTTTGCAGGATTTATTTAAGAGCGAGTTAAACGAATGCCTTCCCTCTTTTGCGTTTCGATCATTGCTGCAGTGAATCAGAGGAAATTTTGTAATCCTTAAAAGTGCTTGGTTTTTTTTTTTTTTGCTACAATGATTTAGTGATTTCATTTTTAATATAAAAATCATAAACTTCGATTTTGTGGGATATCTTAGCGTTACTAAAAACCAGTACTCTGATTAAAATTAATGGAAAATGTTGAGCAACATTGATTTTCTCACTTAAAAAGTATGACTATTTTTCCCGCGATTTGGAGAAATTCAACGTTTTTATTGTTCTTTAAAGTATGCTCCATTGTTTTAAAAATGTATACAAAAACCTGCTTAATAATACCATGTTCACACGGACACAAAATTATTGAGGTTCGCGCTCTCAATCTTGGTTCGCGGGCCAACCTTGATTGAACTTATATGTTTCCATACAAAATTTTGAAAGCGAACCTACGTGTTTAATTTTGAACCTTATTGCGAACCCGTATAATTTACTATCATCTCTAATTTTGAAAGCAAATTATCGCTAGTTTATCTAAACTAGTTGTCCAATATTATTTTAACAAAGAAAACCAATTGATAAGTGCTAAAATTTAACAAAAACATTGAAAAAATATAAAGCATATATTTATATTTATGTAATCAATTACATAAAATGAAAAAGCAATAAATATTCAATCGTATTTTAAACAGTAAAAAAATGTCGAAGTACGAACCATTCTATAATATGTCGTGTGAACACATGGGTTGGCCATCTAGGTTCACCGAGCGAACCTAGTGTTTCAGTTCGTCGTGTGAACATAGTATAATTCGCATTTTGGTTGCATTTCCCATGAAATACTGAACGCAATACCAGGCTTAAGTGCAAGCAAGTACGAAATTAACCCTTGAACATTTTTTAAATTTTTGTTTAATATTTTTTAGCACTAAAGCGGAATTTTAAACTTCGCTGCTCTTTCAGTTTTATAGAGAAATTTTATGAGAAATTTATTTGTAGCATCATTTTTCAACATTTGTAAGAAAATGTGAAAAAGACCCATACCGCCGCAGAGGCTTATAGGGTTAATTTGTTAAATGAAAATTTTGCTTGCAATGTTTCATACGAAAGTGCTTTCTATAAAACCTTCTAACTGTGAGAATTGCAAGATTTCTTACTTCGATTCATTTGAAAAATTAGTAAAAATTGTGAATTTTAATTCTCCTCTAAATTAAAAAAAAAATATTTTCTTTTGATACCTTCAAGATTTATTGTATTATTTGTAAAAGTTTTTTTTTAACCCTTTTTGCTTGTACTTTAGTAATTCTCATTTCTTACTTGGGAGTTTGCGTATAAAGAAATGAGTATAGTGGAAAAGATCTACTGATGAGTTGGTATTTAGCAACCACCGAATTACAGCATATAGATTAGCTAACGCGTAAAAAGTAAAATATTCTTTGTTTTAAACCCGTTTACCAGAATCAGCTATTGTAACCCTCTTATTTATATATTTATTTTTTCTTGTAATGCTTTGTTTCAACATAAAATGGGGTCATTTGTTCTTATTTTTTTAAGCATCGTAACAACATTTTAAATGAGTCCTTAATTAGAATTTTTCAATGATAATGTATTCTTTTACAAACTTGAAAAATTGTAAATTCATATACACGTGATTTTAGACCGGATGATGTTTTCATACATCTGATGTCTGCATATACCTAACGCTTTTATTGCACAGTGGATACAAAATTAAAAAAAAAAAAAAAATTATATAAAAAAAGTTTCATGTGGCTTGTAGATAATTAAGGGATTCGTAATTCAGTAAAATTTTCAAATATTTACGGTATAAAACAATTAAAAAAGGAACAATTTGAAAAAATAGACAAAAAAATTTAATTTTGATAAAAACTAAAAAGTAAAGCTAACTCCATTTATTTAACGAATATTTCCTTAATATTTAGCTGATGTATTGGTACGTCAAATCAATCAATTGTTTGATTAATAACAACAAGAAGCAGTTTCCTATTCAACTTCAATTAAAATTTTCATTGCAACAGCGTACATTGAATCAACGCATTTGGGCAAAAATAAAATTTATAAATGTATAAATTATGTGATATATTTTTTTTTAGTCAAAAATAATATCATATATTCGTTACTTGTTTGATTCCCAATGAACAAAACTTTGCCAGCACTAGTGTCTTCTATTAAAGTCTACTGACATTTTTTTGCATCCTTGTTGCAAGTTTATGTTGTAATATCCCCTAAGGAAATCCCAGTTTTGCAACACTCCTAAATATAACATTGTTTTAATGTCCTTATAGCGCATATTTTGTCTGTATTGGTGTTACATTCTATTTTAACTCACATACACGATAAATAAATTCCTCTATATCCTTGTAGTCTGTCTGGCTTTTGTTTGTTGTATCCTATTTATATAGACAATAAACATACCTAGTTGTTGATATAGCTGTTATTAAAAACGAATGTACATACATACACATATCGTTACATAAAACGCTTAATGCCCTAACTAACATTTTTATTATTTTACAAAAAAAAAAAAAAAAAAAAAACATGCCAAAAGTAATTTTGCAAGACTCACGCCTTGATGAAATCATTAAGTTGGTAATTCAATTGGGACGAGCTTCCAAACTAGATTACCTTTTTAAATTTTTTTTGCTGGGTTGTGATCCTTAATAGTTAAAGACACTTTAAGTTCTTACAGGATGTAATTTGTTATGTCTGTTGTAATAAAATAAAAAAAAGTTTAAAAATGAATTGTTGTATAGACAAATAATTTTACTGACCAAGTCTATAAAAGTTTATAAAAAATAGGATTAGATTTTTTTTTCAGTTAGGGCGTTTTGTAGTTTAGGTAACGATATATGTACATTAAAATATGTATTTATGCAAGTATGTGTTTGTAGCTATAAAAAGAAAAAAAATTAAAGAGGCCAATTAAAAAAATTTGTGGGTGTTAAATAATTCTGGCAAAAAAAAAAACCGGAGCTTATTCAACTTCTGCGTAAATTTTTGATCAGATATAATCCATTTGTTGTTTATACTTTAATCCCAAGGAAATATCGAAAATCGGTTTATAAATATCAGACAAGAGTTTTTATAATCAATATTTCAGGAGGACATTTTGTCTGTCCGACTTCCACTTAAATTTCTGTTGGGAACGAAAATTATCAAAATCGGCCCATAAATGAGGGAGTTATGGGATAATAAATATTTCGGCGAGCAAAAATCGTCTCTCCACCTTTCAACAAAAGAAATGTATATAAAAATCGCAGAATACGATTTTCAAAAAAAAAAAGTATTATGGGACCGAAGAACAAGGAAACGTAAAAATAAATTGAGAAGCGATATTTGCACAAATTTTTAAACAAAATACAGCCGATTTGGCAAACTCCTTCTTGTTTTTTACGTTGCTTAAAATACTTTATTTAATAGAAACTCTATTTGAAAACGTTAAAGGTAGACTAAAGAATACTTTAACAACCAACTGTTTTATTTTTACTAAAATCAAACAAATCCTCAGGTTTCCTGGTTTTATACGAAATGATTTGTCCTTTTACTACTTTTTCTATACCCGTATTTGTATCCTGTGCAAGAACGTTGAACTTGTTGGCAACAATACGTAGCAATCTATTTTTTTTTTTTGCATTGATGCCATGTTGATGAGAATGTGAATTTGAGCATAATGCAACAACATTGACAATAATCAGTTGTTCGAATACAAACAACTCGTATTAATGGTGGTAGTTGTCTGGTGTTTAAAATTTTCTACATTGAATTTTTAATAAAGAAAATTTGTCTGAAAGTGTTGTAGTTGGTTTTGTAGGTTTTTAGTAAAAATATACAAAATTCATGTTATTTCTTTGTTTCGTACAAAAATAACTAAATAATGGTGTCTAGTATCTAAACAGCTCAGGGATGGTAATCCTTCCTTTCTTTATTTATGTTGGGAATAAAGGAGTTCATCACGGGCATTCTTGTTTTACATAAAATCTTAAATTTCCGATTAACTGAGCAAACATTTTTCGTTTTATGCGAATATAAGAGAAAAATAATCTAACATATTTTTTAGCATGTCTCTGAACCAAACATTCTAAAGTAGCTGGAAATTATAAGGCAAACTTTCAACATCAAGTAAAACAACTACACTCAGTCAGAGCTTAACAAATTTAATGGGTCTACTTAACACCATAGACGTTGCAACACTTCTCTGAAACTAACAAAATATGCATTAGCAGAGCTGTAAAAGGACTAAGCATTCTTATACATATTCTTGATCTATCTTCTCCATCCTAGCTCTGGCACAATGTATTGCATAAGTCGGAGTCAGTTCCTTAGTCCTGGTCCTAAAAAAAGAAAAACACAAATATACAAATTCATTGATTTACATTGGAAGTAGTGAAAATTTTCTTTTAATAAATAATTTAATTAAGTTTGGTGAATATTAGTAGTAAGCAATCAGACGTGGGGAATTTCGTACTAACCAAATTGTTTCAATATGTAAAAATAGAATAAAAATGAATTAAATTAATTCTCGTATTCTATTTCTGTTGAAAATTTGGTTAAATAGTTGATATTCTTCCCAATTAGTATCCACTTTACGAAAATTGTAAATATGTACAATTGAACGCTGATGAGAGGTGTAGCGGCCTTGAAATCGGTATACTGATACGTTCTGCCAATCTGATTGCACATGCTAATGTTTTTCAAAAACATAAAACTCATAGTAATTTTGAATTTTCATTAATTCAATAAAACTGAGCTTAAGCTTAATAATAATAATTTCTCATTTAATAAATAAAATTATGTTCAAATCATTGGAACAGTCTGTTGACACTCTTTTAGAGCGTCAATTACACTGGACAATTATTTCAAACTTTTCCCAAATTAACTTGGCTCGACAACTGATTCTGATAGAGGAAACCAACAAAAAAGAAATAAACGTGTCTCGGAGTTTTGAAAGATCTCATCGGATTTTCGTTTTAGAGGCGGTTAAAGTTTCCTAGCTCTGGCCTGTTCTTGCATCATACCGGTATATAAAACTACGAGTATATTATGGTGTTTTGGTACTTGTGTTAAGTTTTGCGTTTTTGTATATTCTGGCACATACATAGTAAAATTTTATGGGCAACATTTTTGTAAAATATTTTATCGCCGCGCGACCCTTTTCAGGTTGTTTTTTTTTTACAAAATTTCGTCATGAGGGGGAGTTAGAGGGTTAATATGTTGTACAAAAACATTGCCATAATATTTTCTACAAAGGTGCTGAATATACTCTGTACTTCAAATGTAAAGAATATATAGTTTTATATACCGATAGGCTGCAAGAACAGGTCAGAGCTGTAAAACTTAAACCGCCTCTAAAATGAATTTCCGATCTGATCTTTCAAAATGCAGACAGACGTGTATTTTTTTTGTCTCCTCTACCAGAATCATTTGTTGGAAACCCCTATTTATTTTTGCTGTTGAACTGTGTTATAAGAGCATTTCATAAATTTCAATTCATACATGAATGCAAGTGTATTGAAAGTTTGTTGACGGTTGGCTGTTTGTTTGGTTGAGTGGCAATTGTCAGGATTTATCTTAATTTAAATTCATCCTTCTAAAATAAAGTGCATTTTTAATCCTACTAACAAGAAATTGAAATTGTCACTGTGCGCCATATTGCTGAATAATGAGCTAAAAATATTCATAAATGATACAAAATCAAATTTGTTTTTTTTTTATTTATTTATTAAACCGAATTTTGAATAGTCTTCCGAATAA
The DNA here is from genome assembly GCA_947311025.1 of Lypha dubia. Classification (NCBI taxonomy): domain Eukaryota; kingdom Metazoa; phylum Arthropoda; class Insecta; order Diptera; family Tachinidae; genus Lypha; species Lypha dubia. Next base: position 24,016,754 of record OX371260.1, on the reverse strand, counting down.
ACTATTTCGTTTTTTAAAACAAATTAATAAAATTCGTAAAATTCTATTCAGAAAGAATTACACATTTTCATTATACCAAGAAACAATGGGCAAATCCACGTCAGTTTAAATTTAAAAATTTCTAGATGCACAGCAGAACAACAACGTTATTCATTAGTATGTATCATGGCATAAAATTCTTATATGCATAAATTTTTTGTTACATTTAAATACGATTTTTTTAATTGTAAAATTGTCTATTAGAAATTTTATGATGTATGGTCGCCCCTTTTTCTGACCCATATGGCTGTCACTTCACCTTACACAAAGCTGTTTATTTTCTAAAACAGTTTATCGACAGACCGCAAGACCCATGCATGTTGTATACTTGGTTTCCTGACATTTATTACAAACGAATTATGTATTACAATAGCCATCATCAATATATATATACACACATACATACATGCATGCATACATATCTGGCTAAAATATATATTGGCACAGGCAGGAATGTCACTTACAATCCAGAATACGATTATGTTTTTGAACAAGATGTTTTAGTAGTTAAACCAATAACGACAACATGTTTTATTTGCAAAATTTTTATGAAATGCATTATAATTATGCATCCTGCACTGAAATTGATGCATGTGTACATTTATTAGGCAATTAGCAATAAATTTTATATGAAATTTGTCTTGAACGACTTGAAAGATAATTAACTGATAATCCCATTGCTAAGCCCACCCATCGCTTGTGTAAATGTGCCAAAGGAAATAATTCATTTTAACACTTTTTCTCTTTAGGCTAGACAATAATAACACATAATAGTAATGCATACATACAAAGATGCAAAATTTATTATTTGCATAAATTATTTATGTATATTTTACATTTGTGCATGTCTAAATATTTGCTGTTTCTGTTGTAGTTGTTGCATATATTAAGGCAAAAAGGATTTGCAGTTTAGCCTTGAGCTTTTGTGATTTGGTAAACAAGCCAATATGTTATTTTTTTTCTAAACACACACTCATATATATATAACTCTGTGTGTGTGTGTGTATTTGTATTTGTTGATATTGCTAATACATTTTACTTGCTTCAATCTATTTCCACTTGCCATAAATGCTCATTATTTTCTACTTTAAAATGTATGATGAGCACTTGTGTGTGAATGTGCCTGTGTGCTTGTGACTTTATGCATGATTTGTGCGCTGTGCAGTTGTTAAGCTCCTTAAAGTATGCAGTACAAAGTCATAACATATGCAATGCATATTTATTAAAAACAGTGTTGCCAAAACTGCATTAAATTTTTAACCAAATATGGATGCAATGGTTCCGACTAGGAAACAGCCGCAAATATGGGTAAATTTAAAACGCAATTTAATTTAAAATAACTTCTTAACATACCAAAAATACCAAACGGCAACCAAACCCTTTCGGTTCTCAACTTACTTGGACCATGAATATTAAAATTTTTAAATCATTCTTAAGAAAATATGATTTATGCACCCTTTCATAGATATCTTTCTGCTTCTTCAGACATCAAATCGACTATTTTGATCGCATGATGAAGTTTAGAAAAAAGTTTAGTTGTACATGTTTTTCAGAATGAATCATATTAGTTCCTTTATTAAGGTAAAAAAAAAAATGATTTATTTTAGTCAGCAAAATTCTTTGGTTTCTTTGGTTTTCTGTTTGTTTTTTTTTTTGCAAATGTTTAAGATCTGATGAAAATATATATATTTTTTTTAATAAAAAGGTACTTTTTTAAAACAGCTTGGTAGTTTGTATAAATGATTTTCTAATTTTCTAGGACTTTTGATGATTATTTAATATTTATTTTAAATTTTGAGCTCGTATTATAAAAAAAATATTAAAGTTTATTTTAGTATTGCGGTTAGCTGTCATCTTCAGAAATTTTTTAGAACGTACATATTATGTATGAAGGTACTTTATTATAAGTTATTATACCGTTTTTCGTATATTTTAAGCTACCACTTTCGAAATGTTATTTTGATAGAACTTTCTCTATGATGATTATAATTTATGAGCGTCATTTGTACACAGTTTCTTAAAAGATGCTTTATATTAAGGTACGGTTACGAAAAGGTACTTTTTTTTTGAAAATGTACTTAATTTTAAGATGATAAATATTTTGAAAATGTAATTTTATTAAAAAGAGATTTTTTTAAAGGTACTTTTTTGAAAAGCAACTTGTTTTGTAAACGGACTTTGCCTGAAAAAGTACTATTTTTGAAAAAAAATTTTTAAACGTAATTTTTTTCAAAACTTACTCTTATTAAAAGCTACCTTTAATGAAAATGTACTTTGTTTGAAAAACTACTTTTTTGAAATGGTACTTTTTTTTTTGAAAACGTACTTTTTTTAAATGTCTTGTTACAGATAGTTATTTTGAATTGGTCTTAATGGCTACGTTCTATTAAAGATCTTCTTCATTTTTTTATTATATTAGACGGTATATTTTAAGTTCAAAGAGGTACCTTTTTTTATTAAATTTTTTTAAATTATATTTTTTTAACAATATGAAAACATAAAGCTTGGGTTAAAACACCCAAAAATGGCAACGCTGGCTATAACATACAACTTATTATTATTATTTATCGCTTTTTGAATCTTTACTTCTCTATTGTAGTTTTGTTCATTTTGTTTGCTGCTGCTTGTACTGATACTATGAATCAATATTTAATGCCATTTTTGAACTTTGGAAATTGGTCGTGGGAGAGAGAGAGTAGAGAAGAAAGGAAGAAAACATTTGCATTAGTGTCACAGATTACTTGCTCACATTTAAGTCGAGACAGATTCAAATACATTTAAACAAAGTGTATTCGAGCACTCTTTATATAATTTAATCTTTTAAAACTCCAACATCGATTCTTATATTTTCATCTCAATTCTATGTAATTCTTTTTCCTAAAGTCATCTCAGTCGACTTTTCTACAGATTCGTGCGAAAATGGTTTAATGTATTTGTAAGACAAAACTTTTTTAAGCTTTTTAATAATAAATGTGCAAAATGGTCATAAATGTCCTTTAAATAATTTAAATGTTTACAAAAAAAAAGTGCATAAATTTTAAATAGTTTTTTTCTCTTATTTGCAAAACTATTGTTGTTAAAAGAAATAAAAAAAATTTTAATTTAATATATAATTTACATAAAAAATATACTAATTATCTAGAAATTTGGATTGCGATAATAAACATCTAAACTGATCAAAATTACTAATACTATTATTAAAAAATAAGGTAAAGTGGTAAAAGTAGTAAAATAAGTAAGTATAAGAGAAAGCGCTAAAACATTAAAAAAAACGTAAAAAATTATTTATTATAATAAAAAAATAAAACTTTTACTTCGTTGCTAAAATATCTTTAATTTCGTTTAATTTCTTTCAAAATCAGTTACATAATGTATGCATTAGTGTTGTTACGAATATCAATTTTTAGTATTCGCGAATACGAATACGAATATTTGAAACAGTATTACCCGAATACGAATACGAATAATACTTTTAAGGTTTAGAGAAACTAAATGTTTCAAATTTAATTGGAAAAAATCCCGCCCTCTGTGTCAGCAATAATAAACTGACAAAAAAATTGGCACACTACTTGTTTGATTCTGTAAGCCTTTTTACAGAACTTAATTGTACTTTAAGAAAATAAAACGAGTTTTTTATTTTCTTACAAGAAACTGATCTTTATTATTTAAAGAATTTAATACGAATGAACAAAATCCAAAGTGCAAGTTATATTTTAGTAAATGCAAGAACAGTTAGAGAGAGAGAACTTCATAATTGAAAATTTTAACTTTTTTATGACATTGAGGTGCCGAATTAGAAGACCACTACCGAATATTTTTAAAATATTTTAACTACACACATACTTTGAGATTTCGTTTTTCTTACTCTGTTTAGACTTTTAATTAGTAATTCCATGCTGTTTGGGAGAACATATTTTCGCAGATGGCACAGCCACCTCTGTCGGTGGAATTTCACATAATAAATTTTAGTTCTTCAATTTTTGAAGTCTAACATTTCTCTACTGAGAACTGATTAATAACTTAACATGACATGAATTTACATATAAGACTTTAACTATTAAATGATAGTTTCGAAATATAATTTTCGTTAGTTTTTTAAGAAGATTAATATCTTACGGTGAATATAAAGGGCTTTCTTTCTTTATATAAAAATTATAAATTAATACTAAATGAGCTGGCAAACGTTCTTTTGCCATACAAAATATTTCTAGTATATATTTTGGGTGTTATATAAAAAAAAGCGAATGTATTGCAAGTGTGTGACGATAAACGCCGATGAAAAAAATACCAAACAATAATTTTGTACTGTTTGAAATACGAACGTCGACGATTCTGCTGCATGAGGCGGACATAGCGCCATCTGTTGGGTTAATAGTTTAGTAAATACAGGAATTGTCCCCTCCCTCCCACCCCTCCTCGTGACCATATCGGTTTAAAATATACTTTAAAATCTAATGTCATACCTACCAAATATGCATAAAAAATATCATTAAAATCGGTCGAGCCGTTTCGGAGGAGTTCGATAACAAACATCGTGACACGAGAATTTTATATATTAGATATTTTTGTACATTTTATGTACTTTTTTAAACTTTTTCTATGATTTTTTTTTGGGAAATTTATATGAAATTATTCGAGAAATATTCGCTTGAATTTGGCGAATACGAATATCTTAAAATAGGCGAATAGTCCAATAATCGAATACGAATACGAGTATCCGTAACATCACTAGTATGCATAGAGTCCACAACAACAAAAAATCACCCTACCTATTAATTATAGAAATTAATGTAAATTTTCGCAAAATAAAGGTTCAATGTGGAAGTAGAAAAACAGAAGATGAGCAAAAATACATACGTGATGCATATTATGGGATATTCATATTCTACTCAACAAAATATTCGGTGTTTTAAATCCCTCCTTTCCTAAGAGGACTATGTAATATGTGCTCAGCCCGTGTGTTTGTAAGAATATTTGCACTCCTCATTTACTTGTTTAAATATAATTTATCTATTTATCGTTTTATCGTTTTCTTTGCATGTTTTCATTATGGGGTTTTTTTTTGCTTTTTTCTTTTGAGCGCGTGACACTGGATTTATCCTGCTGCCAAACTTTGCAGCAGGATGTGCCATTATCATGCTCTGTCTCTTCATATGCTATCTATTGTCACGAAGTGTGTGTGCATGTAACAAGACTTGCATTCTTATATAAATTTCAGAGTAGTGGATTTGCTGATTATCCAGCACCGAGTCAATTGCGTTGTTTGCCAATTCATTGCATTTCCTAAGGTTTTCTTTGTTGTTTGTTACCCCTCATTTTGGCAAACGGTCTTATATTAAGGCTCGACGACTATTCTTGCCTGCCTGCTGGAGTGGAATTTTTTTTTTTTTCGTTTAGCAATTTCATGTTAGCAAGTGTGTAAATGAATAAAGCCTTAGCGTTTCTGTGCATATATTTCTTGCGCAAAATGAATGAATGATAAGCAAACAACAAGGACTTATATTATGGCTGGGAAAATACAAGTCGTTGCACTCTTTTTTTTTATTTTCTCGTTTTGCTCCAATGACTGAATATTGTTCGCGCTTAAGGAACAATTAATGTGGTTTTATAAATTCAAAATCAAAAGGATAGTTGTGTTTAGTTCTTCGTTTGTACCTGCAGGAGTAAATATATTTGTTTGATGTCGATGTCTATAATGCTGATGATGGTTGCGGTAATTGAGCAATTGCGTAAATTGTAACGGGTGTGCAGCATTATTATATATATATGTGTGTGTGTGTATTTAGTAGTTGCGGCGAAATGCTTTTGAGATGGTTTGGTATGTTTGTCTACAAATGAATTTGTCAAAGGCCTTTGTTTGTTGTTAAAGCTTTAACTTTTTAAGTAAAAAAAAAATAAATCATTTACAATTGAAATGTATTTTAAGAACTATGCCTTTAATTATAAAATTTTTTAAAGGATTTTTTTATTTAACATTTTAAATAAAAATTAACGATAGGTAGAGAAAAAATGTTCCAGTTCATTGTAAAGCTGTTTCCAATATAAATAATAATAATTCTTTTTGAGAAATGAATATTGATGAGGCTTAAGTTCAGTTTTTATTAAATTATTGAAAATTCAAATTATTTAGTTTTTAAAACCATTAAAATATTCAAACAGATCAGCAGAACATATCAGTATACCGATTTCAAGGGCGCTACAAACCGCTACAGCGTTTGTTTCTTTATTTTTAGCACTTGTAAAGCTGGATACGACCACAAATAGCCGATTTATTTATTATTCGCTATTTCAGGTGTCCACTTACATTACTCTGAGATCATACTGCAATCGGTCCATAAATGTAGAAGTTAAAATATCGGAAATCGGCCAATAAATAGTGAAGGAGGTCATATTAATTGAAATTTCGCGCTTCGTTAAAAAAATATATATATAGAAAATAGTTGCAACTAAACGCGTTCAAACATAAAAATAGGTTTGAAGATGATGGTCCCTACTTATGTAATGCATTTTAGCAGATCTTAGGGGAAGGGATAGGGTGTGAAGATAGGCTTAATTCTTTTACAACGTTTTTGTTAAATTTTAAAGCACTGTTGCAGCGCACGAGGTGTTAAGAAGACGCATGAAATTTGTTAAGCAGTCTTAGCAGGCATTTTTTAATTTTTTTACTTCGCCGCCGTTTCAGCTAACCGAAAAAGGACGACGATGTTGTGTATATTTCTTCGGAACAGTATCAATCGGTATCAGTATCAATTAAGACGATGCCACAATAGTGTGTATTAGAGAAATTTATGATTTTGATGACTTGCCTCGAACGGGAATTGAACCCAGGTCCTAAGTCATTGTTTGTTTAGTAGTCAACGCTCTAACCACTTCAGCCAACACCACACTGTGATCAAACAGCAACCAAACCCATAATTGTTTTGCAAATCAGTTCACAAATAGAGGAGTCAGGCAATAGCCGAATTCGGGGGAAATAATTTGCCCCAACGGTTTTAAAAAAAAACAAATTATGGAACCAAACTGCAATCAATGCCATGAAAAAAATATAGTTTTGCAAATCGGTCCACATAAGAGGATTTATGCAATAATAAAATTCAGGGTAAGCAACTTGCCCCCGATTTAAAAAAAAAAATTTCTCAAATAATTCAATTTTGAAAAACAGTTCATAACAGTTTACTATAAATTCGAAATTAAACGATCAGTAAGATTAATTGAGAGCGATGAATAAATTTAACCATAAACAATTTGCTCTTCTATGCTTTTGCTGAGTCTGCCTGAGTTTGCAAAAATATTATTTTAGTTTGTCATAATTTTCAAGTTATTTTTTTTAATAAATATGTAGTTCGTACTTCTGTATGTACCTTTGCAAAATGTGAAATGTATGTTTTTTCAATTAGAAACCCTCTTGTTGTTTACAATCCAACCTCTGTTTATTCAGTTTATTTAGTTTATTTGTTATCATCGCTGTTCACGTTAATGCACTAATCATGTTAAATATTTTTTACAAAACTGAATATCGTCTAAAATAAAATAAAAAAAATAAAAAAAATACGCACATGAAAGTCTATTATTGATACCCGCATACCCTTAAGCATACATTAGAGATATTTGCAACTTTGTTACAATTTGCCATTGTTGTATTGTAAGGTTGGTTCTCTTGCAATCTCTTTTTCTTCAATAAATTTTGCTTTAAAAGCTACGCTATTGGTATAAATAGAAAATACTGTTTCGAATTCGAGGCAATTGAAAAGCAACAACAATAACCAAGAAGCACGAAATTATTTGTAGATATAAAATTATGTACAATGTAAAAGAATTAATTCTTAAATGATATTAACATCTCAAGATATTTTTTTTGTTTAAAAAGGTTTGCTTGCCGTTAGGTCTCATAAGTTTTATTTTGTTGATAAACGGGGGAGAAAGTTGTTCCCCTCCACCTCTACAGATTTTACTAAATACTTAAATGAAAATTAGCTCACCAATCTTGTGCATTTCAAATTAACTTAATTTTTACAATTTACTACATATACGATCTTAGGTGCCGCCATTGTAGATAAGAAGGAATGCTAGCCTACTATCCCAAAAGGATGCCGCTTTGAATTCAGGGTTTTTCTGTACACAAGCTAATCGCTTCGCGGATTGCGTTTGCTTAGACAAAAAATATAGCTTGCTCTTTTTTTAAACAAAGCAAAATTGACAAATGGTGTAAAATTTGGAAAAATGAAACTAATGAAATAAAGGGTGGTCAAATTTAAGGTTAGGAAGTAAATTGGCTTAAAAACTCACATTTTTTGAGAAATTCAAATTTATTGATACCAATGTAAAGTAGAAATATGGGAACTAAGAACGGAATATCGTCCCCTTAGTATAACAATAGCGTATAATACGCTATTATATATAGCACATAGGCTATTGTTATACTAAGGGGACGATATGATGTCGGGCACGTCGGCAGATATCCGCTCTTTTCACAAAATTTAGAACCACATTTTGCAACAAAGTTTCACTTAACTCGTCAATGAAGCGCCGAATTTCATCTTTCAGAGCGTCAGTGTTTTGTGATTTCTTCACGTAACACCAGTCTTTCAAATGGCCACAAAGAAAATAATCTAGCGGCATTAAATCACAAGAACGAGGCAGCCAATTGATATCGCGAAATTACGCGACCGGGAAATTTCTCATGTAATGACTGAATTATTTAGCCGGTTGTGTGACTTGTGGCGCCGTCTTGCTGAAACTAAAGGTCATTGATGTCAACATTAGCCAATTGTGGCCACAAAAAATCGGTTATTATGGTTTGGTAGCGCAGAGAATTTAGTTTCGAAAAAATACGCGCTAATGATGCTGCCTGGCCACAAAACGCACCATACGATCACTTTCTGTGGATATAATAGTTTTTCGAGGACTGTTTCTGGATTTTGTTAGCCCCATATGCGACAATATAACGATGTAATTACGCAAAGCGGTCCCGGAAGAGACCGATTACCAGGAAAAGCTGCTCGAATTTTACGAAGTGATACAGAAAAGTTTTCACCATTTTGATGGTAAATTTTCACAACTAATACTCTTTGTTCCAGATTGTAGCGCTCCAGGGTTAAAATTTGCCAACTTTTTACTTAATAAATGTCAAAGGATTACAGTTCCATTCTTGACATTTCATCATTTAATAGCCAATTTACTTCCTAACCTCAAATTTGCCCATCCTTTAACCCTTAAACGTCAGAAAAAATTTACGTTCTGCGAATTTAAATATCAACTCAAGAAAAACTAATTCTCAATATCAAATCAAGAAATCTAATCGATTATGTATCGAAATGAAATAAATAAATAAAAATAAATAAATAAATAATTAAAATAAAAAATTTAAAATAGAAATAAAACCCACTAGTATCGGCTTAATTGATTAGTACACAATTATCATCACTTTTTTGTAAAAAAAAATAAATAGAAATAATTCTTTTAAGACTCTGCTTTGTATCACAACCTCTTGTGCATTTAAAATTTAAAATTGTTTTATAAAAAGCACATTCTAAAAATGCAAAAAAAACAAATCGGAGTAAAAACAAATCTTTGCTGCGTGCACTTAAATAGATATTCAACCATGTATGACTGTCGCAAGTTCGCATATAGTACATACATATTTGTGGCAAGATGAATGCAAACCATACATGCGGGAATAATATTGTGGAATTACGTACAATATTCTAAGTGGTTGGTATATTGTTTTCGTTGTTTGTTTAGTTTGTTTTTGTTTATTTTTGTTCGTAACAACAACAACAGCAACAACAACAACAAGAGAGCAATACACGTTACTATGTAAAGTGTTGACTTAAGCACAATGTGTTATTGAGGAGAATTAAAGCTGTTCTATTCGTTCGAATTTTGTATTGATTCGTCGAATATGTGTTTTGCTTAGTGTTTTCGTTTTATACGACAATTGTATTTGCATATTTTATGTACATATCGTCAGTTGAAATGCTAAACTATATACTTTAAATTTATAGCATTTTACAAAAGATGCAAAAAAATTTCATAAATTCAAAATGCGCATGTGTTTGATATAAATATCTAAGACTTTAATCGTATCGTTAAAATTAACATTCAACTTTATAGATATGTATGTAATTGCATTTGTTGTATGCAACATTTAGTGATTAAAAATGAAAAATAAAATTTTTCTATGAACTTTTTCTTCACCTAATCAGAATAATACAATAAAAATAATAATAAAAAAAGGACATACAGGACCACACAATCATAATGACAAAAACATAAAATATAAAACGTCTGCGGGACAAGAAAAGGTCACATAACAATTTTAAACTTAACCTACAATAAATTTAAAAAAAAGAAAAATATATTTTTAAGATGCAAAGTTTAAGGTTACACACACATCTATACAAACACTCACATACAATGTAAATAAAGGAAATAAGGAAATATTAATGTGAACAATAAGTTTTTTGTGTGAAATTATATATTTTTTTCTTGTAAATTTACATATTTCTTTATTGTAAATGTATTGTTACACACCACACTACTTCAACTTCGACTTGTTACGGTTTTTACAATTACATACAATGAAACTTGAGCAACCACAAAGTCATCTTTTATTTACAGTCAGCATTTTATTTTTTTTAGAAAATTTTACTACTGATGATTTTTCCAATAAAATCTATAAATATTTACATTAGAAAGAAAAGTCCGAAAAGTTATGTATTTTCTATTTCAATAATTCTTTTGTGGTTAATACAAGTGCATATCGATACATAAAATAACATACATATACACAAACTTGTTTTTTTGCAAGGTTGGTTTGAAAAAATAAAAATTTTATTTTTATTGTGGGTATAAACTCTTTTAATTTAAGGTCTTTTTTTAAGTAATATTTATTTATAAATGGTAAAATGGTATGTGTTCTGAAATCTGGATGGACATACAATAAAAGTGTTGCTGATTGTGTGTGTATGTTATTTTTGTCTGCTATTCTTTTTATATGTCGTACAGTGGAAGTTGAAATTTCATACTGCATTTAAGAATGTGTGCCTTGAGTTTCTTCAATTAAAATATGGGCTGAACATCACTGATATAAACTGTTAACTTTAACTCAATAATATGTACATCCTTAAATGCCGCATGGAATTTCATTAGGATCGGAATGCCCGTTTAGAAACTGCAAATATATTTCCAATTTTTTCTTCTGAAATCCCCCACTGTGATTATTTTGAAATAATTAACATTTTAAATAAATCCGTAACCTACCACCGATCGCGTTATTCATAATATTTAAAAAGTAATAATTATCACTTTCGAATAAAAATTCACTGAAAATAAAATTTTAAACTTTTGCACTTTAAATCCATCCCATAACTTCATTGACGAACATCGATAAATTATAAATATTTGTTTTAAAAAATAAAAAATATATCTAAATACTTCAAATAAAATATTTTGAAAACAAAAAAAAAAACAAAGAAAGAACAAACTACAAGTTTGTCATGACAATATGTTCTCAATTTTAACGATTTTATTACAAAAAAGGAAATAAAACAAAAAATTTGCCAAGTTTTATTATTCTGCCTTCATGTCGGTGTGTTGCACCGATACAACAAATACAAAAACAAATTTATGTTGTACGTTACCATGTTTTCCACGTTATAACGAAGCATGTTTTGTACTTTATCGTGTTTTTTTCTGCCATTCAATATTTTACTTTGTTAACAATTTAAAACAAAGTTGCCAACATTTCTAGGAATTCTATTTACAACAGCGAGTGCAATTTAAACGATGAGTTTGTGTGTGTGTGTGTGTAAATGAGTGCGTTTATTTTTTAACTACGACAAAAAATAGAATTTTTTCTCTAGAACACATCCATACATACATGTAACATTAGACGTCTAGTGGTCTGCTCTGCCAGTGCTGTTCATTGACTTGTTATGAAACAACAGTGTTTAGTCGTGTGTTGTTCGTCCAAATTTTGTTCTATTTTTAGTTATTCAATTGCGAATATCTAGTCCTCCAAATATAATATAGACTAGAGCAATGACAACAATGCTTAAATGCCTTAAAAATAAAACTAAAGAAATACAAATTTATAGCAAGCGCCCGCCTAGCTAGACAATTTTTTGTTGCCACTATCAAACAACAATTGTACACCTGTACGAATGGAAAATACGAATACGCTAAAACAACAATAAAGTATGCCTCAAACCCCAGTAACCACAAACCGATCTGTGTATCTCGGCAATTCTAATAAATTAAAAAAAAACTCTGTGATGTTTTTCTAGCCTATACATACATACAAATACTCGTATACAGATGTTTATATGAATAAGTATGAGACCGTAAATGTGTGCGTTGCTACCGTCTAAAACCAAATTGCAGGCAACAATATGCCGGCAACAAACACATTAAAATAGAAAAGCCAAAAACAAAGACAATATCAAACCACAATAACCAACAAACACATCCTCAAACTTGTGTTTAAACGTCTAAAGAAGAAAGACAACAATTCCCTCCGTTTATGGTCAATAAATGAGTGGTTTTTGGTACTTCGACATAAAATAGCAAACAAACATTTTAGTTATTTGAAAAATTTATTATTTATTATGGTTTAAGCCATTCTGTGTGCTCTCAATACGATAGTGCTACTGATCAAATTTTCCTTAGAACTAAAGCTGAACTAACAGTTTTTAATAATAAAAAAAAAAAATAATGTTAAATTCTCATGATCTGAATTTTTTGTATATGGTGACACAAAACGTTTTAACATAATGCAGCTTTATTGCATATAATTTTTATTTTAAGTGAGAGTTTGAAATTCCAATGTGTACAATTTATATTTCTACTCTGTCCTTTCCACTGAAAAGGGGAGTTACATGCAACTAAGTTGCGTAGTGTAACTGCCGTCCTAGTCTAACAAAATTTGTGTGATGGACTCCATGAAATATCTTCTAGAAACGAAAAATTCATAGCAAATATTTGAAATAACTACAGTCGAACTTCCATAACTCGAACTTCTCTAACTTGAACTAATTTGGTTGGCAGTAGCATCAAAAGAACAAATCACATACAATTTTCCTTCCGTAACTCGAACTTCCATAAGTCGAAGTTCTCCATAACTCGAAACAAAAAACATACACATGAACTCTATAACTCGAAGAATTCGGCTTGTTTAAATGATTTTTTGTTTTAGTTATGGTTTGTTTGTTTTACTCTCTTTTGTTGCTTGAGCTGTTTTGTATATTTTACATGCTATTTTTGTATATTTTTTTCGGGGAATTACAAATTTGTTTCTTTTTGTTTGCGTAAGTATCAATTCTATGCGTAATTCGGGCTAGATGATAAGTGTTAAAATCGATTTTTTTTTTATTATTATGACAACTAAGCGTGTTTTAAAATGTTTATAAATTGAAGAAAAATTTTATATTTTATATTTACTTATAAAAGACGTCGAAGATGGATTAAAGAAAAAGGTAGCAGCTGATAAATATGGTATCCCGGCAAGCACGGTCTCAACATAAGGAATCAATTATCAACTCGTTTGAATCTGGATTTCGTTTATACAGTAAAAAAGTAAGGACCCAGTCACTTGTTTCAGTCAGTCACTTATTTCAGAATGTTTTACTTAACTCTAATTTTTTAATTACATACATACATATATGAGTACATATGCTTGTTTTTTTACATTCTTAAGTATGTAGTTTTCCATTAGAGGCAATTTTAATTAAAAATACATAGTACAAAAACCTTTTATTCTATTTTGACAAAAAATTCTGTAACTCGAAGTCTCCGTAAGTAGAAGTTTTTTTTTGGTGATTCGAGTTATGGAAGTTCGACTGTAGTTTCAATAAAATTTGGTTTATATTTCATTTAAAAAAAAGGGCAAAGCATCCCATCCTTACACTCAGAAATTTACACTTTATGGTCCAGATAACACGCATGTGAAAGTTTGGATGTTACTTCCAATATAACGCAAAAATCGCTCAATGGAAATTTCGGACATGGATAGCAAGCATGTGACCCAGATTAAAGTATATGGTAGTTTTTAAGGGTTAAAACTGGAGACAATTTGGTTAATTCGGCTCTTTTTATTTTTATACTAATATTTAAAAAAATTTTTGTTATAAATTTGCATAATATCTGGGGGCTGAAGTAGAAAAACTAGTACTTTTGGTACTTTTTGCTTTTAGTCCTTTTTTACTCAAGGTACTTTTTTACATTTGGTACTTTTTTACTTTGGGAACTTTCTTAATGGATTTGGATGAAATTTGGTAGATGTATACTTATGGCGTTTTCTTTTCTGACCAAAGTGTTGCACTTATGCTACATTATTCAATTTTCGTGATCTATTCTAAAAAATATGTAACATATTTAAAAGCGATTTCGTTCTTTTCTAAACATGTTGCACCAATAAATGGCAAAATATGCAATATGTTTTACTCTCTACTATCAAGTCGGGGTGAGACACTGCCCATTTTTACAACTTTGTTAAGTATCTTTTTATACAAGTAAGAACTTTTATTTTTGTCATTCTTTTTGCTTAAGCGAAAAAACTTATAATTAAAACGATAATTAATTATTTAATGTTAAGCCTCAAATATTTTGTACCATTGTGGCAATAAAAAATGTACCACTTTTTAAAGGTAGGTGCAAACTGTAAAAAGTGTTACACATTGAAAGGGCAATATTTTTGTTCAGAAAAGAAACCACCATTATTTTTAAAGGGAAAAACGTGACAAATTGGTGCTAGTGGTACTTTTTATTTTTTATTATTATTTATTTACGTTGACTTATGGTGTTTTCTTTTCTACAAAAAAATGGTACATCTCCATGCAGAAAATGTACTTTGGTGTTCGTTTCTTAAAAGTGTTTTGCTCTCTAAAAGGGCAGTGTGTTTGATTCTAAAAAAATCGCCCTCTCTAACGGTGGAAGGCATTGCACTTTATGCCCCGTAAAAATCGACAGTGTTGATAGTGCCCTGTAAAACTTAGCTATCAGCTGTTAAAAACAGGGCCTTCCACTTTTTCAAAAGTTGTGTTTTGTTCTAGTTAAATAACAAGCTGCATTATTAAGGGTTGGCAAGACATTTTATACATGTACCTTTCAACAGGTGCCATTTTGTGTGTAGAAAAGAAAACACCATTAGAGTGTAATTTCTAGAGGGTAAAATGAAAAGAAGCTAGTATTATTGGTACTTCTTAATTTTTTTAAATATTTTTTACCATCACATACAGTGTATGTACCTACTTTGGGGGTAATACAAGGTAAAGCTGGTACTTCTGGTGCTTTTTACTCTTAGTCCTTTTCGTGTTTTCATTAACATTTAGCGTACATAATATGTTTATATTATCACTTGTGCACACAATATAAGCGGTGTTTAATATATATGAAAAGTGATAAGGGTATATGAAAAATTATAGAAGCATTATACATACTTTATATACAAATCCTTAACAAATTTTTTCAATTGCGTTTTAAAACAGTTCTCAAAGGTAAACTACTCCGATCATACCCAAAATTTACTTTGCTAAGTAAATATTATTTGACTAACTTAAAGGTTGTTGACCTCGACTAAACGCTTTGCTGAGTAAACACAAACAATTTTTGGTAATATAATGAAAGGATTTAATTAAAGTAATATAATAATTTCTTTAAAATAATTAAACATTTTGTTTTAATATAGTGAAATGATCAGCTAAATTAATGAACATATATTAAAAAATATTTTGCTAAATTTATGATATATTTTAATTATCAAAAAAAAAAAAAATATTTTAATTGGTTTTATGAAAGTTGTACATTAGATCAATTAAATTATTTTATATATTGGGTGAAGTTTTTATTGAGCTAAATGCAGCGAAACTTATTTTAATAATATTAAAACTAGTGCTTCGGACGAAGTAGGTTTGTAGGCGAGAAATGATATTGTTGTTGTCTCTCCTGCTTCTAAAAGAGCTTCGAAGATATCCCAATATACAGCCTGCTTAAAAATAAACTGAGACTTAGCTCTGCCATGTTTTTGTGCATCGTTGGAAATGCTCCAAATCTGCGCATCTCGAAAGGATTACATTTTTTTATCTAGTTCCAGAAACTTCCTGCTGGGACAAGTTTTTGGAGCTAGATTATGGCCTTATTGTCATTTTTTGTAATGAGGAATACAAAATTAACTGCAGCGCTGATTGTACATTTTCTATGTATGTTTTATTTTTTTGTTTTGACAAATTTATTTTCGGAAAACTTTTAAGTCCATTAAAAAGAAAACTAAAACAAGAAAACTAAAAAAACAACGTAAAATTAGTTAAACTGTACTTAGTTCATTGTTACATGTACATATAGCTGAAATCACATCGTTCACGTATACGAACTTTGTATTGCAGCTAAAATGTTTGCTGGGTTGTCTATCGTTTTAAAAATATCAGTCCACATAACTTGGTAGACGGAAAAAATTTTGCCAACAGTTTTCTATGTCTCATTTTATACTTTAAACATGTGCATGTGTATGTGTGTGTGTGCGTATGTATGTATTAGTGTATCCCGTATTAGATTCATATGCTATAAAATCAAAATTAAATTTTTATGCCGCATTGCTTGTGGGCCTTTTGGTTTAATTCTTTTCAATGCAATTTCTATTTTGTTTTTCGTTCTATTATTATATATATTTCTAAACCCACAGCAATGTATTATTCTTAAAAATTTTATTCTCATGTTAAAACTTTCAATATAATTTTCAAATTAAAAATTATATTGAGCAAAAAATTTATTTTAATGTGGTTTTTCTTTTATTTCTTGCAGAGGTTTTTTAAATTTACCAGCATAAGAAATGCTTATTGAGTCATTTAAGGAAACTTGAAACTGCACATCCTATTTGTAGTTTTTTTATTGAAGTATCATCGTTATAATTGCCATCTAGCTTTCGTCCTTTTCAAAATTGGATTGTACGGTAAGTGTTTGAATGTGTATTACTTGAACATTTAAACGAAAAGTGTTAATTATCTGGTGGGAATTACAATTAAAACAAAACTTTATAAAAAAAATATTATAATAAAGCGAGCACACACAAATAGTTTAAGGCTTTATTATAATTAACAGCTCGTGGAGTTTTAAGCGACTAATGAATAGAGGAAAAAATTGCTTAAAAAGGATGTTGATAGTGAATATTATAATTTCTATGCTTTTATGCGGATTTCCTATTGTTATGCAATAATAAAAATTGTAGTAATTACAAAAAAAAAAAAAAATAGAACCGGAGGTAAAGAATAAATAACGTAGCAAAAAATAAATACTAAATGTATGCACATATTTATTTAATCGAAATAATGTGATAAGAGAATTTGTGTTATTTTTGTTATTCGAAACGAATTAAAATTTTTGGGGACCATGGCAAATCGTATATGTGCCCTCTTATTTCCCTTTTACTTCATTTTCTTATAATTATGGAAAAAAAATCGATTAGAACAATTACAAATAATATGTGCTTTAAATATGAAGGTTCCATTAAAAATGGCCACAATGAAAAAAGGCCCCAAACTAAAAAAATTAAAAATATTCCCAAACTGAAAAATGTAAAATGGACCCAAAAATAATTATTTTTAATATTTGTTAATATTTGTACAGGCTAAAGTTCGTAAATGTTTATAATCAGAGAAATATAAGGTAGACATTGTTAACATATTTGGAGCAGAAAAGGTAAAATTTGATATTTATACATCCCTTTTGTATATTTTTCAACAGCACTGGCTGAATAGAAACAAACGTTGTTTTTCGGTAAAAGCCACTAAACCTCGTCAGTATTCATGTGGAAATGCTTTTTCACTACTTGTTAGGTAGCTTCGTTGAACGTCATTACATACTCTATTTATACACAATTAAATTTTCAACAAAAATTTCAATTGGATCCAGTAAAAATTTCCAGTATAACAATTCTCCTAACACATCCTTGTGCCTAGAAATTGCTTCTAGTTCATTCTTATCACTATTTACCAGCCATCTTGCAAAAATATTTGTTTTGTAGAGCCAAGTAAAACACAACACGGTGAAAACTAGAAGGTTTGTTAGAAACTTGTAATACATTTTCACATATCCACTCCCTGGCAACATTACAAGTTCTTTAGAGCATTACTCGTATATTATAAAAACGAATGTTAAAACTAAAACATGTTTTCTGTTGCCAAAACTAAATTTTATATATGTATGTTTAGGTCTTGTGTACCTTTAGACGATTTAATTTAAATATTTTACCTCCTTTCAGTCTTTGGCTTTTTTTTAGCCATTTTGTATTCTTAATGTTGATTGAACGTTTTGTTTTCTATTTTAAGTTGTTTCATTTAATTCTTTGCTCTCGCTATAAAAATTGTTAAGTTTGGTTTATTTGGGTGTGTGTGTGTATTTGTGTGTTTTTGTACGTAACATAAATCTCAATATTAAAACCTTAAAGTAAATACTGTAAATTTTATATTCTTTGCTTTGAAGGGCAGGAAGTGTTGGCTTTAAAAGTGTTGATTACTTTTATATTACAAAAGTAAAAGACGCGCAACAGCAAACAAAAAACAAAAAAATCGTCAAAATTATTTATACATGAAATTTACAAAAATTAATATTTCCTGAACTTAAATGTTAAATGAAGAGCAAAAATATTGTGATTTTCTCTTTTTTTTTTTTTTGCTGTTTGAATGTGGTTGTTAGAAATCATTTCATGTTTGTTTGCTTTTAAAAGCTTAAGAGCTTTAATCTTGCCAAAGTTTTATTTCAGTAAATTTTGCGTCATTTGTTTTCTTTTGCTTTTTTTTGGCGAATAGAGGAGCTTTTATGGTGAAAAAGTTTTTAGTACGGTGGTATAGACACGAAAAGATTTTTTTGATAAAAACATATTAATTCTGAAAAACCATTTCCAAATCGATCGCTTTTAAAAAGTGTGATTAGCTTCGACCGGGATGATGTTGGTGCTACATGGCAAAAAAAACCTCAAATTAAACATATAAAAATGTTATGAAAGAAAAGGAAAAATGGCCTTAAGAGAAAATACACTCTTACGATAACAAACTTTAAAAAATATATCTGAAAATTATAAAAAAATCGTGGAAAATCATGTTTACTTTGTGGAACCAGCAGGACAGCACATATGGAATGACCAATAATAATGCAATGCATTGTACAAGAACTTAATGAAGGGGTTTGGATAGAGAAAATACATGTAGATGTTGATAACGTAAAAAGCGAAAGTTCTGCTAACTGTTGACGGAGAGTGCTGCGGCTTACATTAGCTGTATCAATCGCTTTCGGAATAGTTTTCATGTCCGTCATCACATGCCACACTAATGCACATCAGTAAAATTTATGATGTTCATGACTTTATCTGCCCAGGGATTTTTACGAACTGAAATCTATATTTTCAGAACCCAGGCTGCAATCATTAAATTCCTATTTTTTCTGAAAGCTGACATTAAAAAATATAATTTCATTATGTTTTTGCTTGCCCTTATCAAAATTTATATGAATATTGCAAGAAACTTGTCATATTTTACCTTAATTTCCACTGTAAGCTTTTACATAAAAAAAAAGCTTTTCACCATTATATTTATCAAGCCCATTAACTACTCACAAATCAAACTTAAAAGCTTTTACTCAATTATAAAATTTAGTTGGAAGAAACTTTTACTCTCATTCTCACGAACACATATGAAATAAATAAATTCCTTAACACAACGAAACACACACTTGCTTACATCTATCCTTTAATTAAACAAAAACAAACTTTTCACATATACATTTATATATATACACACACATATGCAGTCAAACCGAAAGCGTGATTTCGATAGTCGTTTCGTACAACTGAAACTTTCTTTGGAGAAATTTTTCAAAACTTCAACTGAAAGTAAAGCAGCGCATGGATAAGAATTTTAGTTGACACACAACATTCAATAAAAACGGTTCCTAAAAGCGCATTAATGCGCGTTTTAACGCGCTTCGTGTGATGAAATAAAATTTCTTAATTTTCTTTTATGTGTGTATGTGTGTTTGGGAGCATATATTTTAATGTGATTTGTTTTGTTGTGTTGCACAAAAAAAAAATAATATTAAATTTTAATTTATGTACGACTACATATAAAAATTCTATAAACTAATAATTGAAAAAAAAAGGATATACGTTTTTATTTGCAACAAAATTTAATGAAAATTTTAAATAAAAATTCAAATGAAATAGATGAAATAAATTTAAAGAGCATTTATATGAAAAGTGGGTTATAATAACATTTAATAGATGTTTTTTAAAGCCAGCAACAACACAAATAAAAAAACGAAGTGCAATATTTGTGTATACCAAATTGCTTTTTAAAATAAATTATTGAAACTTATTTTTATTAAACTCAGAAAAAAAAACTAATTTATTTAATGGAGAATTTCTTTTGTTAACCTTTGTTGGTTTTTGAAGGTTTATGTGTAGAGATCGTCTTTTTTTCTCTTTTTTTTTTTTTGGTCATTACATACAAACAACTTATACGATTACATGTACAGACAGTCATACGTATGTACGTATGAATTACTTTTAAGTCTGCCAAACAAAAGCTTAAATTACAATCACACATACATATACACACTCACTGTTACATACCTTTATACACTTTTATTTATCCAGCAAAGAAAGCGGTTTTTATTATAACACACAAATATTCTATGGAAGAGAGAAGAACAAAACGAAAAGGACCTTTTCGTTATATTTTGGATTATTATATTACTTTTATTTTATTTTATGACAGTGCACTGTGGTCGTAAATGCCTTCGATATTTTGAACGTTGTTGTTGTTTGTTTTGTTATTTTCCTATAGGCAAATTCTCTCAAGGGAGCTGATAATATTCATCAATAAATTTAAATTTAAATAAGAAATAAATAAGGAAACGATAATTTGCATAATTTTCTATGACAGAATTTTTTGTCAATATCCTTCAGTGTGAATTGGGACCATAAAAACAAACATGTAAACATGGAAAGAGTAACAGATTTCGGATATTCGTGATATGTACAAATTATAATTTTCAGCGTATGAGCAATATTTTGTAAATTACTCATACTCCCCAAGGTACCAAAGTGAGAAATGGACAAGTATTAAAACTATTTGCTGTGATCAAAATTCATTATCTTAATGACGAATAACGCATTTACGTACAGGCGACGTATATCTGAATGTTTTTTTTTTTAAGAAAAAGAAAAAGTATATTTTAGATTTTCGTTTATTTTTAACTATTGAATTAATTATATTTGGCAAAAACCACACTTTTGTTGTACATATTTTAAACTAATCTAAAAAAACAGAACACTAACAATTCGTGTTGTATATTTGTTTTATTTGTGTTTGTATGTGTTCTCTCAAAAATTCGTCATTTATAAATTGATTTCATATAATTTTCATTTATTTAAAAGGATGTACATTGGTTTGGTCTAGTAGAAAATTGGACAGTGTCATGCCCATAGAAATTAAACAAATAAAACTTTGCACATACAATACATCCTCGTTATATAGTATGGTTAAACTAGTGGGCAGTACCACGCCCATGAAAGAGAATTATAATTCTTCAAAAACTTTTTATTTTTTCTCATAAAACTTTTGTACAAACACATTCGAAAATCAAAATATCACGCCCATGAAAAGTAAACATTATTTTTCAACTAATTCTGCTAAATTGATTTATATTAAAAATTGAATGCACCTATTTAGTTCTCGTAATCAAAAAAGTAGACTGTGCCGTGGCCAAAGTTAATAAATAATCTTTAAAGGCTTCTTAACGAAAATTGAACTCACATTAACATTAACCCCCGAACTTTATGAGTAGAAAAGTGGGCAGTGTCACTCCCTTTCATAAAAAATAAATTTTCTTTTGCAACTCAAAGGATTCTTAAAAAGTTTTCCACTCACATCAAGAAAAAACTGCCGGAATAAAAAGACGTTATGATAAAAAAAAAGAGGGTAGGGCCACGGTATTACGAAATTACATATTCTTTTGAAACTTTAAGTATGCTTAAGAAATTTTCCCCTCACATTAACAATAAACTGTCTGAAGATAACGATGTTATGATGGAAATAGTAGGCGGTGCCACGCCCATACAAAATAATATTCCATATTTTCAAACTTTTCAGATTCTTAAAACACTTTTCAATTACATTAACGAAAGAAATTGTCTTTATGATAAAAAGAAGTGGGCAGTGCCACGGAGGATTAAGGATTCTTAAAAATTTTAAATTGGCGGAAAAAATGATGTTATAATAAAAAGTGGGTACCGCCACGCCCATATGAAATAGATATTATATTGAAACTTAAAGGATTCTTTAGAAATTTTGCACGCACATTAATGTTAAACTGCTGGTACAATTGACCGTTATGATCTTAAAAGTGAACAATTCCACGCCTGTTTTGTAGTTGTTTTATTTCAAAAAGTATTTGATGGCACAAATGTTCTTCATGAAAATTGTGTACAAAAAGTTGTGTTTTGTTTCAAAAAATCAATGAGCATTCTAAGTTTATGGCTACCATCTAACTGTGCGCCGTGGTCATAAATCGTCTACAAACGAGGCACTCTTCTGATTTAAAAAGACAACAACGTGCATGTTTTCAAAAATATTTATCAAAGAAATTAATTTTATTATTTAATTTTCTTGTAGTGAAATTGTTTTTTGCGAAAAAAATCTTACATGTCCTTTCTTATCCTGATCGGGCTTGAAGATGTGAACCATATTTTTCTTAAATCTTTCAAATAGAAAATAATTTTGTTATATGAGAAATTTTCAAACATGTTTAACAATGATTTTGGTATAAATGCACCGTGATGCCATAGCTACGTATTTAAACAAAATTCCACATACATAATTAACAAGGTCTCTTCAGGACACATTTAATGCTCCATGAAAATCGACCTTTCATATCAGCACCACAAAATGCTCAATGAAAGCTAAAATTCTGCAAGACCTGTCTTTTCGAATATGATCGTATGAAAAGTGTGTATTATCGAATCATAATTTGTTTTTCAGTTGATTACAATCGACCAATTTTTAATGTATTTTAAGTGTTCTTTAATTTTTCTCATGAAGCAGTTGGTGCAACTTTAATCACTAATAATCTTTCCAATATCTAGAAGATATATACCTAACTTTTTCTTTTAGTGTTAATGAGATATCTTCTCTAGTAAAAAGCGTGTGATTGTATCAAGTATATTTTATATAATATATATATATATATATATATATTTTCTTCCTATTCAGTTGTTTTAGGACGCAGCCCATGAAAATAAAATAAATAATGAAACAAGTGTAGAAATGAAAAAGAAAAAATAAAAAGGTTAAATGCCAAAAATAAAATGAAAGCAATAGTGTACGAGAAAACCTTCACACATACGCATGTTACGAATATTTTTACCCCAAAAGATGTGATAAAAGTAAAATCAGTTATTTGAATAACTCTTCCTTTTCTCTCCTCAAGTTTTTTTTCGCTTTAAAGTGGCTTCTGTTCTGACGCTTAATATACACGTTGTAAAAGGTGTGTGTTTCTGTTCCCGTTTGTTGTGGTCAGCGTTGTCAACTTTGAAATTTCAAAAGGCACCAAAATGGAGAAAAAAACGCATCATTCAACAAAAAACGCACCAAGTTCAGAATTTTTTTTTTATTGAATTAATTTTACGTCTTTACAAAATCCAAAATTCTAATGTTGATACAATATTGTGCCATTGCATGAAGTGAATTATTCTCCACCGATTTTGAATACTAGATAGATAATATTTCGACATCGGATTCAAATTGTACTGCTAATGGCATGATATCATGTTTGTAATGGGATAAAACATTTTGTACAATGTTGGTTCTTGATGTCGTTTGTAGCTAAATGGGCTTAAAGCTGCAATGTGTTTCCATGTTCCAGCATGCCGAACAAGGTTGGATATTTAGGCGTGATATCGCATTTGCAATAACATCTTGCTTTTATGTTATTATTTGGACAAGGCCGAATCCATTGCTTAAACTCACATTGTGATTCCCAAATCTTTTTGTATTTCGCTTATGATCTCCTTTTTTAGACTCCATTATTGATACTAACTTTAAATATTTTTTTTAGTAAATAGAAATTTTATTAATTTTAGTGTTACAACACTTTACATAAACGCATTTTTTATGCATTTTATGAAAATCGAACAATGATCGCTAGTCTCGAGAATACTTTGTTTTTGCTAAGCTCTTTAACAGACTTGACAGCAACTTTTACGACAACAAACAATTAGGTACTCTGAAAATCTAAAAGGGACAACAAATTTCTTATAATGAAATGTTAAAATTGTCTATATTGTCTACAATTGAATGAAATGATATTCAAACAGTTGTATTTTTTGTACAAAATTCTTTTGTGTTTAAAATGCTTTGCCACCCAAAATTAAAAAAACGCACCAAAATTAAAAAAAAAGCGCACCACGCACCAACTCAGATATTTTTCGCACAAAACATTTAGAAAAGCACCAAAAAAGGTGCGAAACGCACCAAGTTGACAACGCTGGTTGTGGTGGTAAGTGTTGCTTTGGCCATGTGAAGTGCAGGCTGCTTTTATATAGCAAATGTATGTGTTGAATTTGTAACTGGTGACATTGTCTGTATGTGTGTAGAGTTTTTTTTTTTTTTTTTTTTTTGATTTGCGGTCTACTCTAGTGCGTGCGTGTTTACATGTCTGTTTATTGTTTTCCAAGCATTTAAACATAATTGAATTCTTTTGGAATAGCAGCATGTCTGCCTATCTTCCTCGCTTTTGATACTTTCGCATAAATGTTCAGCCGCAAATTAGCATTGTCATTTGTGTATGTGTGCGCGTGGTATTTGTTTTCATTCGATCAGTTGCTGTATTTTTTTTATAATTTAAGAGAAAAAGGTTTTTTAAAAATATATGAGAATAATCAAAATAAATGCATCACAGCGAAATCTAATTTAAAATATATAAAACTTTCATTACTAAATTGGCTTCAAAAGCAAAATATCTGGTGCCCAAACCTGATAGTTTGTGTACACACCTAATAGCTAGATCACTTACCTGACAGCGTTTAATTTTTGTAAGAAGAAAAGAACACAGTTGGCAACAAAATCTGGCAAACAAAAATCTTGTTGATTTTGGCTGAAATATATTTCGTACTAAATTTCAAGCTGTTGACATCTTTAAAAGAGAGTTTTATTGAAAATGCTCAAATACTTCTCCGAAGTTTCACAGTGAAAAAAAAGAACATAAAATTTTTATTTTTAAGAAAAATGATAGAGCGACATAAAATATTTTAAATGGAGAAAATGAGAGTTATGGGCGACATATAAAAGTTAAAGCGAACGGAGTGCATGCATCTTCACTCTAAATTGCTTATGGTAATACAGAGTTACTGCAAAATCAAACTTTTTTTTTATATAATTTTAATTGCTATTAAAAAATTAGATAACATTTTCTCTGTTTCCTTTAGTGGTTATCATTCAATTCAATTCATAAATAAATTCTTCTTTCTTCTTAATTGAAGTTTTAAATTGTACTCTACATAATAGAGTTTAATTGGTTTGAGGTTTTCTTTCAAATGCATTGACTTCTTTTCTAATTTCTATATATGAAGTTTGCTATAAAAGTTGTTTTTGTTCATTATAAGTAACAAAACTTTATGTCCACTTGAAACATACTTATCTGCACAACATCATATTAATTATTTTTATTTTTCCATTCTTGTTGCTCGAACTACTTTGTCTGCTAGATTTTTATTACAACTCATAAATAAATAAGAAATTTTTACGCGTTTAAATAATGTTTTCATGGAAAAATTAATAAAATACACTCTGTCTGCTGCTACACATGGCAACAAGACTTTATTTTAGTTGGAATAATTGAAAAAATTTTGAAAAATATTTTTTACTTTCTAATAAATATTTGTTTTATACGAAAATTTTTTCACTTGACTTTTTGACACGTTAAGGAAGAAAAAGGAGTTCAAGGCTGTAGCAATTCCGAATGATGTGACATGCTTCAGTTGGCGTCGCTACCACGTTCATGAATTTCTAAAAATAAAGTCGTTCGAGGTTGGATGCTTTCTTAAAAAAATTAAAGTTTTGTGTTTTAACGAATTTTCAAAGTTGGGAAAGCTGCTTTGGAGTAATAAAATACCACTATAGTGTGATCATTTACATAAAATAAATTAATTTTGGAATAATTTATTTTTTGTAAAAACCTTGTAGCTTAGTGTAATAAATTTTAACGGTATGCTATTTTCACATACTCACTCTTGGATCCTTTGTAATAATTACATAATTTATTATGTTGTAAACTTTTTGTTTATACCCTTTCCGAAATCTGAAGGGACTTATAAGTTTATCATTCCGTTTGCAAATTTCTAATATTTTTTGGATGCATTAACCCAATAAATTATAAAGATTTAAATATAAAGAATTCTTTAAATATTTGTGGAGTTAAATATCAGAAAATTCAAAGCATAAATAGATTGGATCGAATTACTTTAAAAAAGTTTTTATATGTTGTGTGTTAAGCATGTCTATATGCCAGCATTTAATTGCTGCTTCTACCGAATCATCAGTAGACTTTAGCCAGATTTTGAAAAATTACCGTAAGCCGAAAACTTACGACATTCGGGGAAAAAAATAAGATTCCAAGAAGCAATGCCTTTAAAACTCTGCTTTCTTTTGGTTAAACTTCTGTGCTAGGATGAAGGGTATATAAAAAACGGCTTACAACCAATACAACATGCTAACTTGTCGTTTGTTTTCTTTCATTTCCTTTTCACGCTTTTTTTCATTATAATTGCATTCATATTATGTGTTTAATCTTTTGAAAAGTGTTGTATATTAATCGTATAATTTTCAGTTTTATTTTGTTTTTTACATAGAATACTTGTAACTTCTATTTATAAACTGAATTTATCATCATCATTGTCGTACATATTGTAACGTTAATATATGGAGTATAGAAAGTTTAACAACTTTTAATACAAGGGATTAAATCTGGCGAAGCATAAATTAATTAAAAGTGAATGAACTGAATAAACTGTTGAAATAAAATTATTAAAAAACAACGCTTTCCGTGTTTTAATACAAAGCATATGTTTTTCAGCAATATCCAGTAGCGAAATCAGCTGATATTTTTATATATATATAGATCGTTGTGCTACCACATTATTATTGTTTAATTATTGATGGTTTATTTACTGCCGTTAAGTTTGAAATGTATTTATTGGTCATATCACACATCGCGATCGGTTTCAATTTCGTATGTAAATCCGAACGTTTTTGATCTACAGTCTTCAGACTTCATTTATTTTATATTTCGATTGTATAGTGACCACATTTTTTATACGAATAGGCATTTGTTTGAATTTTTTTACTTGCAAAATTTCAAATGAAGCTGCTAATGAGCTTGCAAAGTTTATGGTAAAATATTTTACTGACGCTCCTAAAAGTATGCAAGTTTTTTAGTCTTTACTGCAAATGAAGTTAGTAGCAAACGTCTGTAAAACTTTTTTAAATTTTAAGGATGTTTAATAACAAGCAAAATTAAAATTATTTGGTTCTCCGAAGCGAGTTGTGGAATCGAAGTTCTTTTCAATCGGAATGGTATTCTGTAAAACGAACGAAGTTTAAACGAACGTCTAGACGTTTATTCGCCATTAATCGTTTATTGCAACAAAATAATCGATGATTATTAACCCCTCGAATAAGCGAATCATTGCTTACCGTGGTTTGTTTGTCCTTCGATGGCGATAATAATCAGTTCTGTTTCTAATTCATCCGTAAACCAACTCAAACGTCTAAGGTGCCCAGCATTATTATTTCATCAGAGGTAGATACTGTAAACAACTGATCAAGTTACATTTCACAGCTTATTTTAAGCATTGTAGTAATTAGTAGTACCCTTTATGACAATTTGCTTAGAAATATATCTTTAAATCTTATGCTATGAATTATGAACAGAGATAAGAGTATTACAACTTCATTATACAGGGGTGGGAATGTTCACTCCCTCAAATGCCAGTAGACAAAGCAACGTTTAAAAACTGCTCGCAAAAAAGAAATATGTTGAAATGTATTTAAATCAATACCCAGCGATGATAAAAGTACGATAAGTATGAATTTTCTTAAATCAAGTAGAGAAAGATTGATTCAAGTACGGAATATTTAGTCCACAACTTAATTCAATACAAAAAGATCGTAGTTAAGGAAAGCATCAGGCTTGATTTATAGCGAAAATGTCTGACAATTTACATTGAACGCATGAATCCACGTTTAACATCATCCATCAGTCCCTAATCGGGATCTATTTCTATCTATTTCTATTTTTATTTTTATTAATTAATTATTTGAATTTCAAAATTTATTTTGATTCATTGTTGGTATTGAACATAAAGGTTCAATGAAACGCATAGAACACGTTAAAGTAGATCTACTTTATACTTTTTTAAACATGCTACGGCACATTAGAATATTAAAATCCTCAAATAAAAATAAAAAAAATATAAAATTTTACATTTATTTGAGCATGTACTCGAGAATTTATGTTTTTAAATAAATAAAAAAAAATAAAATAGAATTAAAATAGATGAGCTTTGAAACTTTTTAAAAATAAAGGGTAAACATCTATTGATGAGTTGGTATGGCAACCAACGAAATATACACTTAGATATTGCTAACCCGCAACAAATAAATAAAATTTTAAAAAATAAAGAAAATTTTTAGGTATGTAGTGTTTTTTTAGATTGTTTTATAAACATTTTAGTTAAATTCGTTCTCAAATTTTTAAAGACAACTCGTTCTCGTATGTAGAAAAATTATAAAATCGTTTTTTTTTTTGTTGTGACGAGCCTTCATTAACTCTACCTTCGGATATTAATCTAAACAGTTATTATACTAATAGACCTCTTTATAAATTAATTTTTACAAAACATTAAAATTTTCCACCCGACACCTTTAAAATCATCAGTCGTGCTTCCAAAATATATTTTCGTTTCCTCGCAGCCACCTTAAACCCTTTTGTTAAAAAAAAAAACAAAAAAAAAACAAAAAAAAAAGAAGAAATTTGCTAACAAAAATCATAAAATGTCCATTTTGTGTCCGCCTTGAAATTTTTCAACATTTCATATCTTTTTCTCGAACTTTTTATTTCATTTTATTTTTGGTGTTTTCTATTGTTGCCGTGCGAATAAAGTCTTGTTTAGAATTTTCTCTATTATTTTCTCTTTTCAGACAAATCGTTTTACTCTTTTTTTTTAATTTGTGTTTTTTTTTTGTTTCATACACCATTTAAGTTGTTTTATACTCCATTAAGTTTTTCACATAACCCAAATTGCTTGTTATTGTTGTTGTTCTTCTTACTGGTCGTGTTGTCTGTTGCCAACATCAATGAGTTGATTGGCTTAGAAACACGTCAATATTCTTTAAAAATTTTAGTAGTAGCCTTTTATTTTTGTTGTCGTTATTGTTGTTTTGCTATTGAAAGCAACGAGATGTCCTTTGCTGGTGACATATTCTATTTTCATTACGAAGGTAAATTATCAAACTATTGTGAAAACTTTAAATTAATTTAGCCACAGTCAAGTCGACTAAAATTTAATAATAAATTTCATTTTGTATGTTTTGAGAGCATTTTGTTGGTTGGCTGGTGTTGTTGGAAGCAGCAACAGTTTTCAAATTTACTTTATGATTTATGTTTTTGCCAGATTTAAGGTTACAGTACATATACATATATTTAGTATGAGTATGCGAACAATGTTTGCTCTATCATGTGATTTATTTTTATTTATTTGTTTTACATATTTAAGTAATTTCTAATTTTTTTTCTATAATTATTCGTCACAAGGTGGTTTTTAAATAATTTTAACCTTTTTTTGTTGATAATATCAACTGCATGTACTGAAAAAATCTTAAGTTTTTACAATTTAATTTAAAATCCATTAATATTAATTTCTAATTTTAATAAAAGTCACAAAACGTGCTAAAACATGCATTTACTTCCCATGTGTCATTTTCTTGGGAAGGTCATGTTTCATGTTTTAATATTTGTCCAACGGGGCGTATAAGTGTTTCTTGCATTTCTAATTAAATCTTGTTACTCATTCGTTCAGGGTTTTACTCAAATCAAATCACTGACAACAAGTAAATATTTTATGTTTCTTTAATATAATTAATTAAATATAATAAATAGTTTTCTTCTTGTTTGGGGACATAAACTTACGCAGTTACACTTGCGTACACGTTCATTAGGTTGGTGAATTTTATGTAGAGTGGAAAAAATATTCAAAGATTTTATTTTAAAATGAAAGCTTGTACACCACTAGATTCTAATGACTGATATTATTCCAATAAAAATTCTGAGTGTTGTTATGACGTACTGAGAAGAAAGTAATAACGAATTTATAGCATCATAAGCTCTAAATTTACTTCTATGCACTGTATTGGGTAAAGCTTAATAGCATGAGCTTCTCTCCGTTTTTACTATTTGGTGCGTATTATTTATTTTGGAACAAGTGATATGAAATGAATATAAAAATATTTCTTAATCCCTCATTAATTTTTACACATTATATGTATTAATTACATTTTTATGTAAATAAGAAAGAGGTTCATGCAGAAAATTCCATAAAATAATTTAGTAGAAATAAACTTTTGTTTTAACCGACTTCGGCCAATTAAGAAGATTACCAGTTCGGTCGTATTTTTTTTTTTATTTGCCCACTTGTAACTATTAGTTGTGAGCCGATTTCTTAAATTACTTTCATTTTTGAAAGAGATTACTTGCAGTTACATCCCATAATATTTTTTTTAATCAGGGCAAGATAGCCCGCCTCAAAAAAAATGTATCGTATATTTCCCTTATTTATTGACTGATTTTGCAAATTCCAGATTAATTTCATAGGATTTTTCTTGCAGTTTGGTTGCATTTAATGTTTTGTGATGTATTCCGTGGGCAAATTCTCCCCCCAAAAAATATTTTTTAATTGCATAAATCCTTGATTTAAATATGTACCGATATTCACAATTATATATTTGTTTAATCGCATTTTCTCGCGGCTTAGTCCCATAAATTGGAAATTCGAACGGGCAATTCGTCTCTCTGATACATGTAATGTTGGACCTCGATATATTGATTTTTTCGTAACTTTTGCATTTTTACATCGCTTTAAATTTTTTTATATACAAGAAGTTACTTTAATCTTCCATAGAAGTAAAAGAAAAACTAGAAATGGTTTTTAAATTTTCACATAGTTGAGTTGGTTTTTTTTATCTGATCGATAGGCTTTCTTTGCCAGAATTATAATTAAATGAAACAATTTGTCTAAGTTAACATTTTGGTTTCAGCCTAATGATTGGATAAGAATACATACATAATTTTATGAATATATAATATTGTAAATAATAAGAAACATTTGCATTAACCAAACATGTATACAAACACACACACTCCCATACAATCACACACAGGACACTCCTTCTCTGTTCTTTGTATTTCGTAAAAAGCATTCTCATAATAAATATTTTCTATGAATCGCAGTTAAATTGGCAGTTACACTTGTGTAAGTCTGTTGTGTATTTTACAAAAGGTGAAAAGAAAAAATATGTGCTGCATACTTTTATGCAACACAATAAAAGAGCTTGAAGCTGCATAATTTAATACAACATACAAAATTATTAATGTTGTTGTTTTATTTTTGCCTTAAGAGACGAGGTTGCTTTGTAGTTGTTTACATAGAATAAAGTTATATAATTACCTGAAATGAAAGACGATGTAACTAAAATAGAAAAACAAAAAAACAAATTAAAATTATAATTAATGTATCGATTTGTTGCAATCTTGAAGATTATGGAGTATGCTGTGCCCATAACTAAAACCAATCAGATAATCAATAATAATTCTACGGCTTTTCAATACACCAACTTATGTCGAATTAAGCAAATTTTCAAATTTTCTTTTTAAAATTTCAGGTTCGTCTTTTGATGTAATCGATGTTTAGTCAGTCACACAAATATTAACGTCTTAATAAAATTTTCTTATACTGAAATTTAAGTGGTAAATTATAAAAATCCATGATGGATTAGAGAAAAGAATTTACCTCTGCCCAATTCAGCATTAAAACTCCCCTCCAAAGGTTTAAGTTTAGAACCGCGTCTACTGTACACGCAAAGAAAAAACATGGTTCATGGAATCATAAGCGCAAACTATCATTTTATGTTCAGATTAATTATTGCAGCTATTATATGTATATTGCATTTGTCATCTAAGGAACATAATATGTTCTTCATAAATCTCCCTTTGACAATAGTATGCTCTGTAAATACTGATATATTTGAGCGCATTATAGTAACTACGAAAATGTTTTTTTTTTCCTGGTTTATGTAAACAATTTGACATTTTCCTTAGATAAAAGAAAAATGCACACACAAGTACTTATTAAATAAAATTAAATCAAATTATATTTTTGATAAATATTTTTATTTGAGAATATTTATCGAATAAACTTTTCTGGACAAATTAAATTTAATAAAATTCAAAATAATTAACTTATTCATCGGCATATTTATGTAAAATCCAATTGCCATCTTTTGCTGTTCCGTAGTATTTTTTTCATGCTTCAAAGAAATATACATTCGTATATTTAATTCACTCCATATCTTAGTATGTAATCGTATATGTTCATACCTTAAACCACAAATGTAGAAGATTTCTGGTGCAGTTTTATTTTGTTGTAAAATTAAATAACTTTCATCATATAATTATAATTTTAACATTAATTTTTTCACTTCACATCTCCACATTCTATGAATGACTGAGCTTACATACGATTGACAACTATTTTGTTTCTTTTCAGAACACAAACAATGTATGGTCACAATAAATTTTAATTTTAAATAAACTTTTATTATTCTCATTTGCAAAAGATACTCTTGTAGCAGCGAAAATAATTTTTTTGATACATTCAATTTTTATGGGACGAAACCCAGAATGATTATTTTATTGTCCCATCAAATATTTTAATAATTGAAGAATTTCTAATGCAACCATTATTTGCTTCAATGAATAATTATTTGGTTGTGGCAGATGTTCTCAGTTGACATGAACATTTTGCAATCATGTCTTTTCTTTGCGTGTACGTCTTAAAACCGAATCGTAAATTTAATATGACATTTATTAGGAATATGTAAAATGTATTTGCCTGTGGTTGCTATCATATGATAAAAACTTTTTAACAGCACTTCATTTTTTTATATAAGATAATTTTAGTTTCAAATATCATAGAAATCACTTGTGTACTTTTTCTCAAAGTAAACCTTCGCCGCCTCCATCTCAAACCTCTTGACATTTTAATTAAAAAAGAAACTAAATAAAAACAATTTGTTTGTACTTTTTCTTCTCCTTTCTTTGCCAGCACTAACACAGTAACAATTTGCTGCTAATTTTCAGTAATTTCGTTATTTTTTATGTTTATAATTTTTGTTTCGTCGTCTAACAACAGCACCATCAAATAGAAAAAAGAGCCACTCAAACTGCAAACTGTTCACTTTTGACGACAAAAATATTGTCATAATCATTAATTAGTTTTTCTATTTTTACGTCATCTTTGCGAAGTATTTTTTTGGTCTACGGAGGGGCTGCTGCTTTCTTTGTTACAGTAAAACCTTTTTAATTTGGATTGATTCATATACATATTTTGAACTTAAATAGCCGGCGAGAAAAGGAGCTGTCAAGAAAAATGTACATCAGAAGTCGTAAAATCTATGATCTTTTGAAATTAATTTAAATTTTTCAGAAGGGCCACAATAGAATTTTGATTCATTTATGTAGTTTTATTTTGCAGTAATATTTTTGACACGACACGAATTCGAGTTAAGGAGAATTTTATTTTATGATAAGGAGAAGGAGAACGGCATAATATTGAGATGGTATTACAAAGGTAAAAATTCTACATAAATTCATATTATAGAGGTTGTACTGTATGTACTCGCTACGTCTGTATATCTAAAATTTTAGTTTCTCCATTCTGTACAGCAAACACAGAAATATACTTCATGTATTTGCCAAATGTATTGCCTGGATGAAAAATTTTATTGCGGCAATAACTTATTTCGTATTGCAGAAGATACTTCCTTCAGAAAGAAATGTATCTCGATGGCACAACGATTTGCAATTATTCCAGATGTTAAACTGATAATATCGTTAGATAACCACTCATACGATAAGAAGATATCGCTAAAATATCATTGGAATGATCAAAGGAAGATTTTGCATTTAAAAAAAGAATAGTGTATATGTATGACACAGAATATTTAATGGGCCAACAACTTACGATATCTCTAATCAGTTTAAACGTTTAAAAACCTTGAAATCTTCACCGATCTTCGTTTCATATTTTAAGAATCATTTTCATGGACACTACTCCCTTTTGTATAAATTTTGTAAAATAAAATATACCTGCCTACATTCCTTTGTAAACGTCTATTTATCTTTAATATACAAATTAATAGACAATAAGGTTTTTTTGTGATGGACTTTATGGCACCATTATAGAACCGATTTTCACAAAACTTTTACGAAATTAAAAATATTTGTTAACCGAGGTGAACAAGGTATTGTCCTGAGATGAGCATGTACACCAATTATTCGTGGTTGTAAGTTAATTAAGAACAATCAACACAAGGATGTGTTTGAACATTAAAAAAATTATTTACTTACAGTTTACGTACGATTGTATCGGCCGTTGAATTAATTAAATTTTTTTTTTCTATCTACACGCGTAGATATATCAGTCATATTGTCATAATGTCTTATTATTTTACAATAGTTTAAAAAAAATGTTGTTGTCATTCAAGCAAAAAAGTCATATAATAATAAGACTTTTTGTGGTATGTTTTATGGTTTGTCATAAAATAACAGTAGAAACCTTAGTCGAGCTGCTGAAACTCTTCAGTCGAGTCGGCGATAATATTTGCAAGCCACCGCTACTTATAAATAAAACAAGAATAAAAATATGTGTTTGTGTAAGTGATATGCCTGGCAACTTGTGAATATTTTTCCACATGCCGCCGTCCAAAAAAACTAGTTCGGCAACAGCTGCTTTTGGTTATATTTATTTCAGCAAGTTCGTATAGACAGTGTTGTCAGACTAGGGGATTTATCCCCAAATCGGGGATTTTTTTTCGAAATGGTGATGAAAAATTTGGTTTGGGGATTGGGGAATTCATTGAGGATAATTTATAT
Organism: Lypha dubia; assembly: GCA_947311025.1. Classification (NCBI taxonomy): domain Eukaryota; kingdom Metazoa; phylum Arthropoda; class Insecta; order Diptera; family Tachinidae; genus Lypha; species Lypha dubia. Next base: position 23,981,468 of record OX371260.1, on the reverse strand, counting down.
GCCTTAGGGATTTTTTGGGGATTTTTATTTTGTTTATTTAATTTAGTTTATTTTTTTGACTATTATTTTAATATCAACATATTCTAATTGTTCTTTTTTTAGTACATAAGTGTTTTTACTGTGGTAACTAAAATAGTTTATTATTTAAGGTAAAGAGGACTTGTTTTTTTTATACCTAAAACCTTTATTGAAACTTTTGCCGTCAAATCTCAGCATTTTCAAAACATATAAGCTATTTTCTCCAAACATGTATTGCAACCCATTAGGACAACCCAAATTTAGTTCAATCATAAAAATACTACAACCATCGTCAAATGAAAATGTTCCGAGAGATATATATGGGTCACAGTGGAAAAAAATGCCATTTATAAAGTGGAATGATTTATTTGATATACAAATAACAAACAACTTAAATATGTTTTGGACAGAAGTTTATTCATATCGAGATGCCGCTGTATCACGGCCGTTTAAAGACTTGGCAGAGTTGGTATTAAATTTACTTTGCGTATCAACGAGCAACGCTTGCGTTGAAGGAGTTTTTCGGCAATGAACACGTTAAAAACAAACATTAGAAACAAAATGCAGTACGAGTTGCTCGAATCTCTGTTGAGAATTAATATACATTTTAAAAATAATGGAATTTGTTGTGAAACTTTTGATCCATCTCCAGAAATGGTCAAATTGTTTAATTCTAAAAGCATGTACCAAAAAATTTCTTCAGACAGCGGTAAAGAAGATTTGGACTCCGAACTTTTTGATTTTATCAGTCAACAACTATACAAATATATACTTAGATATGAACTACAGTTCAAATAAAGTATTCATAAGTTAATACTTAAGTGAATTGAAATTGAAGTAGTATTATTTTTAGTGGGGATTTGCGGGGATAGTAAAAATTGCTTTTTCGGGAATTCTGGGGATGGAAATTTTCAAATTGGGGATGCGACTCAAAAGAAATCTGGGAACCCTGCGTATAGATAAAAAACAGTTTGATTTTAATTGATAATGGACATTTTAGAAGATTTATAGGTATTTTGTTATCTTCTTTATTAAGAACTCGAACTGAATTAAGAAATATTTAGATTTAATCCAAAATGCAACGTATGCGGACTAATCCGACAAAAAAATTAAGTTTAGTTAAATGTTTTTATTTTTATCAGCTGGCACAATTATGACATAGAACACTAATTTATGACGGGGTGTTCACACTTGTCGTATTTTGGTGTGCTATTATTCTATGACATATGACATTATGACTACAGTGTGAATACCCCAATTGCCTCAAACATGATAAAAGAAAGAAACTAAAAACATAACTATGATCATTTTGCCTCTACAACACAATTTCGCGATATTGCTGTTGGCGATTACTTCCATTTGTTTGCAGGGTGTAAATTTCATACAACTTTTTAAAGGCAAAACAACAAAATATTCGTTTATGTAACTACAAAAGAAAAAGAAATAGAAATGAAAATGAAAATGTGTCGTAAAACAAAAGTAAAGCTTTTCTCTTTTTTTTTTTTTTAATAAATTACGCCAGACATTTTGCTTGCGAGGCAGTAGCAACAGCTGGAATACATTTGTTCGTGACACAGCGAAAAATTCTAGAGTTTTTATATATTTACTTTTAAGAAAACTTTGTTGTTTCATTAAATGTTCTTCTTCCTTAAAAGTTGTTTTTAATTTTATTGTTATTTTACTTTTAGTTTTGATGAATATCAAATTTCGTATTTTAAATATGACAAAAAGTTAATTTCGAATTATATTTGCTAAAAAAAACCCTTTTAATATTTCTTCTCTCTTGTATCCATGATGAAAAGTCGTGTCGTTAAATCGTTCTAGCGGCCTGCTAATTGAAAATAAATATTTTATAAATTCAAATACCGAATAAATAAACAAATAAATCTACATAGTCTTAATAGTCACATAAAAAGGTGATAAAGAAATTCTTTAACAAAATCACTAGAGAAAAAAAAATCCTCGCCACAATTTATGATTTTTTGTTAATTTGCTAGAAAATCTTCTCTAAATTTTTCTATTGTTATAAATTTTTATGCTTAGAAAAGTGAGCAGCGGCAGCACTACCTTACAAAGTAAAAATTTGTTATTCTCCAAAAACATTTTTACGTAATAACCTTTTATTGAAAGTTTGTTTAGTATTCGTCAAGCTTCTTGCCCATGTTGGTGTCTTAACTTTTCATTATTACGAATTTCCTGAATGTTTCACATTTCATTAGGAAAAAAATGAAACTAAAATCAGGAGAACATATTTCTTCTCTATGAATTTTGGTTTTATATTTTCTTCTGCAATATTGCAAAATTTTATCTTCACTCACTCTGGTGTTCTCCACGACTTTGTCAGCAGTTAAAATTGTCTCATAAGTTAAAATGTTGAAGCATTCATTCGTATTCAAGTGTCACTGCCCTCGTAATGTTCAGTTATAGTTTCAGCCATAAAAAATGTGGCTTGAAAATTTTTGTTGATTTTGTTCGATAATTACAGAATGTGGTTTGTGGACTTTTCACATTACAGTGAACCAAAAACCATATTTGAAAAAAAAACAAACCCCAAAATCATACAAATATTATAAATGTGAATGTAAGTTTGTTTGTTGCGCTTTCACGCAAAAACTACTAAACCGATCATCATGAAACTTTGTAAACATATTCTTAGAGCTATTAGAAGTAACATAGGATACTTTTTATGAAAAACAAATTTTATATCCTACGAAAGATAAAAAAATTGTTTGTCAAAATAACGCCATCTAGCATTAGAGTAATGAAGCTCCAACCCTGAGTGCTGTAATATCGACAGTCACGTCAATATCCAATCCAATTTACTATAGTATGTCTTCAATGCGAGCGAAGCCGTGGGTAAAAGCTAGTCTTCTATAAATATTCTCTAGTTGTTTGTCGTTTTAGCCTTTTGCGAAGTTTTCGTGGTTAGTTTTTGTGAAAAGTTTTATGATTAATAAATGCCTGATATAAATATACACACTTACATAATTTTTTAAATGTGTATATTCGGATAAAAATTGCAATACATTAATAATGAATCTAATTTACCTTTTCGAGGACTTTTAAGAAACATGGCTAAATTTCATTTAGTCACTCTGACTAGTGTTCCCTTAAGGATACCGTGTCCTTTTTAAAATAAACTCCTGCCTGAGATATAAAAATTATTACGTTTTATACATTTATGCTGTTAAACTTTCGAGTCATGTACAACACAGTTTTTAAGAAATAACAAAACTTTCTTTTTTTACCAACAAAAAAAAACAAAAAAACATGAGTGCGAAAGACACAAAAAAAAAAACATTAATATTCTTAAGATACCACATACAAACAATGAGCGCCATGCTGCTGATTTAAAAAAAAATAACATAGAAAAACAGATTAAATTAAAATGGAAAAGTAGAATTAACAACAACAACAACAACTACCCTTCAGGGCTGCCAGATGTTAAAGTGGCTGTGAAATATTTACAAAACAATTTTCTTTAGCTATTCAAATATTTGATTACTACCAAAAGTACACACAATATCTCATAAATTTTATTAATTTATGATCCAGTAAAACAAAGTTATAAGGAAGTTCACAACAGGGCGAATAGTTTCTTCTAAGTTACACAACATTCATATGCATTGCATGTGTCTGAACTTGTGGCCTACAAAAGTTGCGAGAAATATTAATAATATTTTCAATAAGAACAAATGCACAGCTGGCAGTATTTAGCATTCGATGAACAAAATTTTGTCGCAATTTTGAAATATTCTCCTTGTAAAATAAATTAAATTAACGAAAAATCGTATTTGCTGCTAACACGACAACAACTATTTACATTTACAACAACACTTCTCCCCAACATTCCTTTCTTTCATACATCCAACAAAGATTGTAGTCATCAAAAACATTGCTATACTTTTCGATAAAACACTCAACAAACTGTAAAGAAAACTCCAAAGATTATTTATAAAATACATATTTAATTTAAAACAAACATACATACAGAAAGAATATTTGCACAAATATTTCTCGTTTATTTCTATAAAATTAAATTGCAATTCAAGTATGCGTAACGAACTAAAAAGGAAAAAAAAGAAAAGAAATTCGCAAGAAAGCTGTGCATCATCACTATTTTCTTCTTTTCCTTCGATATTTTTTTATTGTCGCAATCATATTGAGTATAAAATACAACCATAAACGTACAACATGACGGTGCATGATACAATGACTATAAGGTAGTCTTACAAGTACAGCTGACAATTTTTGTAAGCCACTTGTTCTTAATTTCGGGTGTCAAATTTGGATTTTTGTTTATTTATTATATTAAAATTAAAAAAAAATTCGTTTATAAACAAAATTGAAAAACTTTTGAAATTGAATACGAAATAAATATGAGTTTGCATTTGCGCTAAATGGATGTGATATTTAAAAGAGATAAGATATATTGCAAATGAACCGTTTTTGAAGTTCCCAAAGATGAAGCCAAACTAAAATCGTGGAAAGAAGTCTACAGAAAAAATTTCATAGCAAATGTGTTTTTTCGTTTTTTTTTTTTCTGATTTGAATAAATAATTTTTATTTTTGTATGTATATTAATTGTAATTTTTTAAATTACTACGAACTGTTTATTATTAACATTTTTTAATATTTGTACAGGCTAAAGTTCGTAAATGTTTATAATCAGAGAAATATTAGGTAGACATGGTTAACATATTTCGAGCAGCAAAGGAAAAATTTTAATATTTATACATTTTTCAACAGCACTGGCTGAATAGAACAAATGATTTCAATGCCGCTACAACTCTCATCAGCGTTGAATTGTCCATCGTTACAATTTTCGTAAAGTGAATACTAATTGGGAAGAATATCAACTATTTAACTAAGTTTTCAACAGAAATAGAATACGAGTAAAAGCAACAAAAAGTTAAATTACAAAGTAGAATACATACTTTGAAGATCAGTAATTTCCAACCAGTGATGGGGAATTTCGTACTAACCAAAATAATTCTCGTATTCTATTTCTGCAGTTTGAAACATACACACATACATACATATTTACAATTTTGACTTCCGAAATCAAATTTTCTACCAACAAAATACACAGAGTTGGTTGTTTTTGTATTTCTGCATATACCTAATATTCATTGTATCATGACGGTGTTGGCATTTTGTGAAACTTTTTTATCTAAAAATATATTTCATAGACTCACATACAATACATAATATTATATGGAAAAATTTAAAAATTTTTTTTTTAATGTTTAAATATAATTAAATATAAATTTTTCAAAAGAATACTTTTGAAAACAAAACTGGAAAGCATACAAGCTTCAATGGATCGCAATTTTTTTAATTCTACTTTATATGTTCACAATTTTCTAACAAAAAGAAAAATAAAACATATAACTTTATTTATCCGAAAAGAGAAGCTTTAGAAGCAAACAAAATTGCATACACGTAATACATATGTATCTTCAAATGTGGTTATATGTACATACGAGTATGTGTATGCAACATTCCTGCATGCTTGCTTATACTTCTGCATTTGCATGTTTGTGTGTACATATATTGTGAACATAAAATATTTTCATAAAATCGCTAGCATCATACTTGTTGATGCTACATATTTTCCAAAATCCATTTTAAACTATTTCTCATCACTTAAAGCGATTATATGCATATAAAAAATATTATCTTTTGTATTTCGCATTTGCCAGCTATACAGCAACCAACTGTTGAAAACTGAAAGTAATTACTATTAAATATTTGCATAACAGTAGCCTTAAAGTATACTACAGCAACAAAAAGTGTACTACTTATTCTCTTGCTAACAAAAGCTTAACAAAAAATCGATACATTTGAGCATCAAGATAAACAAAATAAAACTATAAAAATTTTTATATAAAGTATTATACTTAAGATATTCTATGACTATGCAATTTAATGGTGCTCTAAGTTACCTTTGAAAATCTTTTTGTATAAATAAAATATGTGTGTTTGTATATACATTGGTGTACAGTGGAGCCAACCGTAAATGTCAATCCCACATACACAGATACTAGGAGATCCAATTGAATCCATTGTGAATAAAAAAATACTAAACCGAATAATTATATTGTCAGCAGGGGAGAGGAGAAAATTAGATTAGTTTGACGAATAGAATAATTATTTTGATTAAAAATTTTAAAAATTTAAATATATCTGCCACAACCAAATAATTATTCATTGAAGCAAAAATGGTTGCATCGAACATTCTTCTATTATTAAAATATTGGATGCGACAGTAAAAAAATCATTCAATTGAATATATCACAAAAATTATTTTCGCTGCTACAAGAGTATCTTTTGCCAATGAGAATAATAAAAGTTTATTTAAAATTAAAGTTTATTGTGACCATACATTATTTGTGTTCTGAAAAGAAACAAAATAGTTGTCAATCGTATGCTACTTCAGTCGTTCATAGAATTTAATAAGACGAGGAGATGTGAATTGAAAAAATTAATGTTAAAATTACCCAGCAAAAACTACTGCTTCGGTCGAAGCAGGTTTGTAAGAGAGAGAGATGCTTGTTGTTGTTGTGCCTCCTGCTGAGAAAAGCGCTTCAAACCTGCATGATTTTACATATGAAAAGTAATATTATAAGGCTCAAGTTCAGATTTTTGTTCGCGATGTCCCACTTTGGAGCTCTTGTTTTTTACATAAAAGAGCGCTTTTTTCTAATCATCCAAAATGCGCTAAAATCATGTTTGAATTATCTGAATTATGCCTTTGTTTTGCTGCGTCATCTACTAACATACATAATTCATCTGTAGGCAAATACACAAGTTTAAATAAATAAGAGAGAGAGAGAGAGAGGCAGAGATCATCTAAATGAAATTGTATTTTCCATTCCTTCTACTTTATTATTCGTGTCAACTAAATTGTAAATAGCCGACCAACTTCAACGTCCTTAAAAATAAGTTGAGCGATCTCTGTGCCTTTTTTTGTGCAGCCTCGGAAGCGCTTCAATACTGCGCATTTCGAAAGCATGAAATTTTGTTACTGCTTCCAGAAACATAAAAATTTTTTGCTGAATATAATTATATGACGAAAGTTATTTAATTTTACAACGAAATAAAAGTGCACCAGAAATCTTCTACATCAGTGGTTTAAGGTAGATGTACGAGTACATACATATTAATATATGGAGTGAATTAAATATACAAACGTATTTTTCTTTGCAGCATGACGAAAAAATACTACGCAACTGCAAAAGATGGCAATTAGATTTTACATAAATATGCCTGCCGATGAATAAGTTAATTATTTTGAATTTTATAAAATTTAATTTGTCCAGAAAAGTTTATTCGATAAATATTCTCAAATAAAAATATTTATCAAAAATATAATTTGATTTAATTTAATTTAATAAGTATTTGTGTGTGCATTTTTCTTTTATTTAAGCAAAATGTCAAATTGTTTACATGAACCAGGAAAATAACATTTTCATAGTTACTATAATGCGCTCAAATATTGTCAGAGGGAGATTTATGATGAACATATTATGTTCCTTAGATGATAAATGCAATATACATATAATAGCTGCAATCATTAATCTGAACATAAAATGATAGTTTGCGATTATGATTCCATCAACGATGTTTTTTCTTTGCGTGTTATGTGTACAACACATGCACGAATAATATGTATGAATGTAGTAGTGGGAACTTTAAAAGGCTATAGCTCCCAAAATACTGAACCCACAAAAACCCACAATGCATCATTCACTTCTGTGAGAAAATGTCTTTAATTTGGTAGAAGTCTTGTAAAAATCGTTTGTATAATAGCTGAATGAAAGGCGGCACAAAAAAAGCAATTTTACATTAGTTATATAGATAACAAATATTTTTTGCATTATATGTAACTCGTATGTATACATATATTTACATCTTAATATATAAAACCGAATGTGTGTTTGTTTATTTGTTTGTTTGTTTGTGTGTTTGTTTGTGGCCAAACCCTTGGACCGATCTTCCTGAAATTTTACCAGTATTTAACTGGAACTCTCGGTTGAATTATAGGTTATATGAAGTTTTGATTGGACAAAGAGGCATGGCACCGCCCATATAACCCAAAAATTTAAATCGCCATATTTTGGGCAAGTCGATGATATTTGGTACATATGGTATTGTCATAATTTGGAATACGTACCAGGAGAAAAGTGGGTGGGACCACGCCAATATAGTCTTAACTACTGGACCGATCGTCATTAAATTTTCACAATAGGATATATAAATACTCTTAATTTTATTTTATAACGAGGGGGGTAGCGAAGCACACCAGGTTAGGCTACTTTCTTATAAATATTGGTTTTAAATATTTCTCAAATGCCAATATTTCTGAAGTACATGTGCAACTATTTTTCTCACTACACATAATTTTTGTATGTATGTATTTTTAGCATTAGCATAATTTTTCATAGAATATTTTTTTAACAGTTCTTATTTCTCATAGTTGTATGTTTAAATATTTTTCAAAAACAAGAAAGCAACTAAACTAAGAAATTTCTTGCTTTGAAATATATGTTGCTATGAATTTATTTTGAATTTTATATTTGAAATGAAAAATATTTCCATGGAAATATTTCTGTTTTGTATGCTGTGGAAAATATTAAGTATTTTGCAAATATTCTAATACATATTTTGTGTTTTGCATTGAAGAAACGAATTAAAACTTTTTATCATTTCCATAACAATCAGCCCTACAGTATGACGCTTTTCAGATAGAGTTGTATTAAGTAACAACTTCTACTTTTTTTAAATTTATTCTCCACAATCGTTATGCTTTTTTAAGTGATACTTTTCTCTCTTGCACTTTTTTTCATTGTGGTTTTTCATTCACTCACTGCTCTTTCATGATGCTTTTCCTTTGCCATAAAAATAACGATGCCATAAATATGTTAATGGGATAGTTTGTGTGAGTGTGTGCGTGTGTAATAGAGTGTTTAATGCTGTTTCCCCCATTTTTTCAATAACAAAATACATTATCGAACAAAGTCAACATAGAAACCGCCTTAGGCAAAGTATCTACAGTACACAACTACAGGACTTTATTTTGAAGGAATTCAAATGGAAATGCAAACAAAAGATCTTAGCATTTATTTACACAACAATCAACAACTTATGAGGTCTAATGATGCATTTGTTTGTTTTTAAATATTATTTTTTAAAGCTTTTAGAACGACACGTAACCACAAAAAATTTTGTATGTAAATCGTAAAAGAAGTTTAAAACTTTGCTTTGTTTTATCAGGTATTTTTATAAAAACTTCAAAATTAATTTAAAGTTGTGTGTTTGAAAAGTGCCCAACTTTTGAATTTTCCATAGCAAGTCTATAGAAAAAGAAAAATCTTTTTGAAAATTGTTGCCACCACCAGTCAAAGATGGTTTTGTCTGGCAAGTTACACACCAAGTTCTGAACTATGAATTTTAGTATTTTAATTTTGATTTTATTTAAAAAAGTAAAAGTTTAAAAGAGTTGGAAAAATTAATTTAATTTACATTTACATCTGGATGTATTTATGTATTTTATATATAAAATATGTGTGGGAAATATCCACAATATCTAACCTCAATTTAAACTTTTATTGAAACATATTTAATTAATTTTAGGTCTCTGATCACATTGACTATTATTTCATTGAAACATCGATGTTTACATACAGACGTATATCGCAATTTTGCTTTAAATATTAAATTGAGTGTGCGATTTTTATACAAATATAACCTGAAAGTTCAAGTTTTGTATGCTTGTATATGACTTAATGCTCGTATGAATTTTATGCAAAGATAAAGAGGATAATACAAAAGAATTAAGAACAAAATACTTGTATAAACTCTTTACACATGTAGTGGTAGTGAAGTATCTACAAACACACACACATTTACAGAAATATTGTTGTCGTAAGTAAATGTAATGTTACTGCAGGTTGTGGCAGTGGGAGTAGTTTTACAATTCTTGCATACAAATGCAAATATTATTGGAAAAATATCATCATCAAAAGTAAATATAACAAGTAACAACACCAACAAGAACATCATCATCATCGTCTCATATTCCATCCTTAACATCATAATAAAGGCTGACTGTTCTGTTAGTTTATATTTTGCTCCTGTTTGCTGTTTCTTATTCATTTGATTTTTCTCCTGTTCTTTTTTATTTTATTTTTTTAGCTTTGTATTTCCACGTCATCTTGTGTTTTATACAGTGTGCGTGTGTGTGTGTGTGTGTGTGAGGCAGGCTTTGTATATTTAAAAGGATTTTTCTTCTGCTCCTTGAATAAAAGTGTAGATATTCCTGTTTATTTTTGTTGGGTGTTAAATTTTGTGTGTGTATGTGTGTGATATGGTTGATGTGTCTGTTTTCATATGAGGACTTTTTTATTTTGCAGTCAACCAACCTCCTGGTGTCATTTGTGTCATTATTTCCTATTGTTGTCAAACGTATACACTCTTGTTGTCTGTAAATGTAAGAACACATACATACATACATCTCTCTTATACATATAAATTTTAGCATTTATCTTCTGGTTTTGCACATGTGGGTACGTATGTGTGTGTGTGTAGGGGTGAGAGTGTATGAATAAACGATTGTATGCATTAGATTGCATGTGTGAATTCTTGTGTGAAATTTTTCTTTTGCTGCCTCTGTTTATTTATAGTTTTCTAGTTCTACAGTTGCTTCAATATACCCGCATTTTTCTGTAGTTTCTGTATTTTTTTTTGTTGCCATCTTTAGGCACAGAGTACAGTGGGGTCAATAACAAAAAAAAAAAAAAAAAAACAAATGGTAATAAACTTTAAGCTAAACTTTAAAACTACTCGAAAAAATTTATTTCACAAAATGAATATTTGTTTAGAAGAAATTAAACCATTAAAACATAATCTGCGAATTGGGACACTTTTTTTAAATTTATATAATATTCTTCCACTTCATTTCCTTTTTTTACGCTTATTTACTAACTTTTATTATGTAAAACTCGTGTTTTTTTTTTTTTTTAAGTAAAATTCCAATTTTTTTGATTAAATGGAAAATTTTTAAAAACGCTGCCTTTTCTTTTCTTTTGGCCCACTGTACATGATATTTATATAACATCCTTGTTCCCAATAAAGTTAAAAAGTTTGTTGCCATTGTGTTTGTTGTTGTTGTTCCTTTTAACGTATGTGAGTGAGTGACATGCTGTCACTTTTAGCACATTTTTTTCCACAACGTATAACAGTTTTTCTTGTTTTTAATCTCAAATCTTTTTGTTATTCGTCATTTTTTATTTCCATCCGCTGCTTTTCTTTTTATTATTAAACATTAATGCTTTTATTTTCCTTCCTGAGCTCTGCCTTGGAAAAAGTGAAAACTTTTATTTGTTTTTTTATATTTAATATCTGAAAACTTTTGTTTTCTATAAAACTTTTCCAGTTTCTTATTCTTTAAAGTTCTTACGGCTTTTATCACCAGAAGTTTGTGAGTTTTTTATGTGTTTATTTTGTTTTTAAATGGTCTTTATTTTGTTAATTAAATAAATTTAATGTCAAGAATTAATTGTGTTAATGCAAATATTTGATAGAGAAAGAAAGCTTTTAAAAAAATTAAAATTAAAAGTTCTTAACTTTTTCTTCAGGAAAAAATTCCATAAAATGCAGTATTCGTAAAAAAATGGGTCAAACAACTGCAGGGGGATAGAAGAAAATGGCTAATGGTGTAAATACAACGCCTACAACTGCAATATTTTCGTTAAGCATCATTTAGAGAAAGCAAACGATTTAGAATATTATTAATTCTCGTATTTAGTTTTCATTTTCTGTTTTCTCTGTTCCTCTGGAATATTGTTACTGATTGATTTTGTTCGAAATAAAGGCATTAATTTTTATTTCACATTTATATCATGGCAGATTTTTATTAAAATGCTTTTTGACTCGCTAATTTCCATTAACCCATTCTCAGCCTTAGACTTTCTGTACGGACTTTCAAAGCAAAGAAATTTAAGAAAACATAAAATTATACAACTTAAGAATTTGTTAAGCAATTAAGGTATGTTCCAAAACGCTATTTTTTAGAAAGTTATTCTTTTATGAACTTTTAAAAGTTTAAATTTTAATTACAATAAAATTTTAGGTGATAAAAACATTTATTGTTATGCTACGGTTTTAAGCTTAGATCCCACTATCGGCACAATGTACCGATTTTCGTCGGCTCACTGCAATTGTACGAAGCAATCACGTCTGATTGCTGAAAATGTTTCCCAGTTCATTGTTGCCAAATTTCAAAATAGTAAAACTTTACAATTGTTATTAAGAACTATTGCTTTAAGATCAGACATAAACGGAGTGATCTTCATACAAATTTTCTATCCAAATCCTTCGTCCGTGTCTGATTAAATAAAAATGGTTAAAATATAATTTTATTTTCACTAGTAAAGCAGGATACATATTGAAAGGATTTTGTTTGGCAAAACTAAATTGTAATAAAAAAAAAAATTCCAATGTCACCTCTTATTTTGTGTACGCTATTTAATTTTTAATATGAATTTCGTTAATTTGATAGTGAAGTAAATAATTTGCCTCAAAACATGCAATAAGCTTTTAGTCAGCCGCAAATTAACATTTTCACAATGATTGCCTTTTTCTCTCTCTGTCTATCTTCAATGCATCTGCTAAACATAACTTATCGCATTTTCTCAAGAGATGATAATTTTATAATGCCAAAAGTAGCATCAAGTCAAACTAAACTATTTTTGTTTTGAATCGTACAAGTACATACTATGTACATACATACATGTATTCATAATGAAATATATTTTAATTAAACATCTAAATGGGGAATTTCAAAAATTTACATTCTCTTTAATTAACAAAAACAGACTGAAGTTCAATTGAGCAAAGAAATACGAATAAATGTATAAACAGGATATCATATAAAGCGTACCAATCTGCGGGAATTGAGAGATTTAATTAATTACAGAGATTTACAAAATCTAAAGTATTTTTGCGTTTTGAAGAAAACTAAAATTTTAATAAAATTATTTTATTTTTGTAACATGTCTGATTTTTCCACTAGCCGCTCTGCAATGTTTTACCTTGAAAACATAATCAGTTGCAATGCACAAATTTTAATATTTTATTATGTACAAAATTTGAAAAAAATTAACAATTACTAATTTCATTTTTAAGGAAAATGGTTCAAAAGAATATTTTAAATGCATCATTTGCATCCTTAAATTTATTTATTACTTAAATGACAGTTTAAATATTGCAATTATTGTCAATGTGTCTGTTTGGGTTAATGGAACCATTTAAAATAAAAATTGCCATTTTAAATGTCTGTATACGAACAAATAATAATGAAATTTTCATTTAATTTTCATTACTTCGTCCACTTTGCTGTGAATTATTCAATGTATGGATATAAAATATCGTTCAGTAACTTGTAAACAGTCATAACATCAAATTTCACAGATAAAATGTATGTGTGTTGTACGGTTTCTATTTTACCTGTGTCACTACTACTATTTTTAGTTGCGACAGTGTTCTAATTGAGTAGTTTTCTTTTGCCGCATTATTTCGAATTGTGACGATCTTTATAAAAACATTGGTAAATTTCTTGTGATGCAACATTTAGATAAATTGGGAAAAAGTGAAATGAAAAAAAGTCTCAACTCAACTTCTTCTTTTTATATATAAATTTATAGCACAAAGTTAAAAGAAAACTTCAGTAAAATTTTTCTTAATATTTTTCATATATTTATTAACCAGCGAAAAGCACCAAACGTACCAGCTTTTCCTCATACTATCTCCTGTACACTGTATTTTTTTGTTTTCTCTTATTTTACTCCACCCCCCATCCCCACCAAAAAAAATTAAACTGTAAGACCATGTAAAAAAATCAAAAAGTACCAAAGTACCAATTTGTGCCGATTTTACCTCATAAATAGTGCTCTTAATTTTAATCTGGATTACATTTCTCAAGAAGAAAAGTACCAAAAGTAAAAAAAACAAGGGTAAAAAAGTACCAAACGAATCAGCTTACTCTTATTTTATCCCTCTCCCCAGGAAGTACACTTTAAGTTAACGTAAAAGAATATAAAAAAGCAGAAAAGTACCAAAGTAGCAATTGTCCCGTTTTTACCTCTTAAAAAGTACCCAATTTTAATTTGAGACATATGCTATCTGTCTACCAAAATTCATCCAAATCCATCAAGAGAATTTCTCAAGATGAAATGGGCGAAACGTAAGAAGCCACTAAAATTACCAACTTTTCTTATTTAAGCCCCTAGAAAGTATGTTGATTTGGAAAAAAATTTTTAAAAAATCAGTACAAAAATAAAAACTACCAATTCGCCTCTTTTTACCCCTTTGAAAAAGTACCATATGTTCTAATCTGTGTTACATGCTATGCGTCTACTAAAAATCATTCAAAGCCATAAGCGGTTTTTGTGTTATAGTGAAACAGACATCCAAACACACAAACTTTTTACATTTATAATATATTAAGTGGGATTATGAACTTATACGATACTTAGTTTTTCTTTGAATTGTATGAATGTAATTTGTATAATTCCTCTCTTAATAATAATTTCAATTTACTTTAATTCACGTATAAGATCTTAAGCCGAAATATTAAATTTTCTTCTGTCGGTTTTCTTTACTATCGAACTGAATTTTATTATAAAAATATAATCATCTTTAAAAAATAGTTTTTATTTTTAATATTCGGCTTTTTTTTTGATTTTGCGTTTTGACTGTTTACAATTTAGTGAGCGATATGTAAATATTTTAATATTGTCTCCATCCATTGTTGTATACGTAACATTCATTTATTATGAAATTAAATATTCCACATACGTCATGTATGCCCACAATGATATCATTATGATAAATCAGATATGTATGCATGTATATGTGTGTTTATTTATTATTTATTATTCTTGTTTGCTGTTCTCATATTTTTAAGAATGATTGTTATTGAGTAAAAAGTTAAAAAAAAAACAATACAATGGCGACAAGAACTACAACAGCAGCGGCAGCGGCAGCAGCACCAATAGCAGCAACTGAAATCTCATTATATGATAAGAGAATGTGAACACAAATAATCATAAATGTTAATAATAATTTACAATACTTAAAGGGCAAACAGGAATTCTTGACACATATTAAAAGTATGAATTTGATTGTATAGAAAACAGCAAGGTGATTTCACCATTGTGTACTATTTTTCGCCCCATTTAACTCTTGTAGCCAAATCTTCTTAATTGTCTCAATTCCTTTAAATTAAAGAACATTTTTTTAAGTATTTATTACTTGACCTTTTTTAAAATTAATTTTCCATATTTGCTTTATTTTTAGCAGAGAATAACTAAAGTAGAATAATCCTCTCTTCTCTGAAACGGTTTATGTTGCATGTGTTTTTGATTATATAGAAAAAAATCTGTTTATATATATTTTTTTTTAGCCAAAATAGAAGCCAGAGATATTTCACAACAAATATTTTTTCCAAATTTTCAAAAAGGTGGAAGGTCTAGATCAGGGCCCAAATTACGGCACTCGATATCGATAGAAATTCCAATACAATTTAAATGTAAATTTCGATCGATATCGAATGCCGTAATTTGCCCCCAGTAACAGTGTAGCTTGACAGTTTTACTGTCTTCTTAAATTTAAAAATTTAACAATATTATCCAGTTTTATTAGTTGGAAATTACCTTTTCAGTCGGGATAAAAAGTACATACCCATAAATACTTTGTATACGATTAGAGAAGACGATAGTAATTAAATTTTCAATTAAATTTTCCATTCAATTTTATAGCTATAACAAATCCAACGAAACAACCAACTTGCCACATAAAAAGTAAATGTTCCGAAAAATAAAAATTATTTTGCAAACAAAATTGTCCTAGAGAAACTAAAGTAGGACATTGTAGTGCCTGCAGCTATTACAGCAGTAAATGAAATGTAAACTTTTCATAAAATATTCCGTTTTGTATTGTTGGACACAAACAGAGTAATTAAAACATTAATTATTGCCGAACTGAAAAGGCAGTTGTTATGACAAGAGTTGTGTAGTACGAATGTATTCACAAAGTAAATGATACAAATTAAGGAAAATACTTGAAAGTCAGCACAAGAAATTTATTTTAAATTCTTTTTCCGCAATTCAGAAGGAAAACAGCTTAAGAAAACTATTTGTGTTCTTTTACTAAAAGAATGTATTAAAATCGGATTTGTTTTATTTAATATTTAATTTAAAAATTATTTTACGATTTAAACCAAACAATTTGGTTTCTGAATGTATTTGCTTTTCTAACTGAATCCCTTTAGACCAGAAATGTTGATGCTCCAAACGAAGAACGACTTAATATATTCGAAATGCTATAGAAGAATTAAATTTTGCAATAATTGTTATTACTTAAGCAATTAAATATTCATTTAGTGGATGCCATCGCTAATAGTCGTGTTATTGTTAAACAAAATTGTAATTTTCTAACAGTTTATGTAGTAGAGTAGTTATTTAAAAAAAAACCATTTGCATAAAATTGCTTTAGCCTACATTTAGAATTTTGTTAGTTGCATCGCATAAAATGCTAAATCGAACAACAGCAACATCACCAACAACAAAGCACGCATTTCATTTCAAACGTATTTCATACAATGCAACATATTTTTTCTTCCTTTCCTTTTTAAATTGAGCACACAAAAATCAATAGTGTAAAAAATAAAATGCCATACGAGATTAGTAAAGTTTTAAATTTTAAAATAAATAAACTGTTAAAATAGAAACAAATTCGTATTAAGAAAATACTAAAGTTTATAATGAGAGAGAAAAAAAGAAATCAATAAGTCTTTATCAAAATGATATCATAAGAAGAAGCACTGAGAATTTGGTGCAGAAATTGAAATAGGATTTTTCAAGAATGACTCATTCATCACTTCTTTAACAGCACTTAGTGCTTTTGCCTATTCTGCAACGAGTCCACAAACATACCAAGAAATTAAAAGCTAAAAACTTTTATAAATCTTATGCTGCTGCATGACCGCCATTAAGAATTTAAATATCAATAATTTGAAGGAAATCTGTTTCAAGAATCCAACGAGTTTTAATGAAAATATTTTTGGGAATAATGCTGATTTTCACAGAATTTATGAATCTTGGATTGTTGAAAAAAATTTTTCTTTAATACAATTTTGTTTCTTTTGTAGCGTGCTGGTATTCGTAATTTGTACCAAATAATAATAATAATAATAATAAATTCCCGTTGTTCCTATTAGGAACATAGGGCCGCAATTACGGTTTCTGTAATCATTGTGTTTTAAGATGAGTAACTGATTGGGCTAAACATCCGATCCTGGAGCTGGGGCTGCCAGCATCGCCTCCAGGCGTGCAGTGTGCAATGTATTTAGTCGGTCGACAGAGCCTCGTCTGTTTTCGGCAGGGTGCGCCACGTGCAGGAGAGGTTGTCATTTGAATAGGAGAGGCTATATAGTCGCTTCACTACTCCATTAGCACCCCTTTGTAACAAATGGTTGCCTGATAATTGACCGTAGTGGCATGCTGGCGTTTTGCTACGGCTGAAGCTCGCCGTTGGGGAGGGATCTTGTCAATCTGTCTTTACCAGCTACAAAAATTTCTTTCAAAGATTTACTGATTTTTATTAGTATTTTAAAAGAAACAATTCTCAGGAATATTTTAATTTAATTGCAAAAAAAAAAAAAATTGCTGCACGCACGTATTCTCCAGAAAATATCCTTTTTGTAGTGGATCTTATGTTAATATATAATAATAAATAATGCGCAAAGAAAATTTCCTTAAATGCATCGAAAGAGAGAAAGTCTAAGGAAAAATGAGTCACCACAACAACCGTAAATCAATCCCAATCGCTGTCAACAGTACAAATTTTCAAGTATAGAAAGGTAAATCTTAATTAAATCTAAAAAATCTTAGTTGAGGGAAGCCGAAAGCTTGGTATAAAGCGAAATTTATAGCTTAAAATGGGCTGCATGAATCCATGTCTGCAATCAGCGTGCGTACAACTAAAAGCCGTTCACATTTCTTTCGCTTAAAATCAATCATGTCGCATACGAGTACTTCAATCAATTGCTAATTTACTTATCACCCATTTCAGTCTCAAATTTATTTTTGTACTTTGTTGGTATTGAACATAGAGTCACATGTCTGTAACAAAGTCCTTTAGACAACTCAGCCAAGATCGCATATTAAAATCGACAAATAAAAGGCAAAAAAAAAGAATGAATGATTTTAGTTTTGTACCTTTTAGGTAGTGAACAGGGGCAGCTTAAGGATTTATTCAACTACATTTTAAGGATAGTCGAATTAAAATTATGATTTTACTCAAAGTAATCCTAAAACACTAAAATTTAGTACGATTTTTTTGAAGATATGTACTAAAAGTAAAAAAGAAAAAACTAAAGTTTAGTACGAAATTTCTAAAATATGTTTTTTATTCTTAGTAAAATTTCCTAAACTTTTTTGAAGCTGTTAATATTTTCTAAGGAATCCAACCAATTTCTCAACGTCTTAATTAACAAAGACTGGCGATTATTATTAAAATCTCCAATTACTGTTGCTTTCGTCAACGCAACAACATGCTTGTGAGAGCATCAATCTAATCCAATCTAGTCTGGTATCAATCATCAACCTTTAAATGCGGCAGAAATGTAAGACAAAGGACAAACTAAAAAATAAAATTACCAACATAAATCTTCTTAAAACTTAATTATTATTATGACAAACATAATATGCGGACTGTTCATAAAGAAAGCAAAAAGTAAAATGTTTAACAAATCTTATATGAAAAATAAAAGTTAAAGAAAATTTAGAAAATCTCTAGGTAAAGGAAAAACCAAAGGGCAAAATTAATGCTACAAAATGAATGCAATAAATAAGCTTCTAAGCTCTAAGCCTTTAGGCAATTTATATTTAGACTTAAGGCAACTTAACATTAACAGCAATAGGAACTCATTAAAGTTGTTTGGGAAAAAATAAAAGACTAAGTGGGAGAAAAGAAAATGTAACTTGAAGAAAAGAATTGTTATTAAATAATTATCATGACAATACGGAAATAAGGAAAAAATATTTTTCAAAACCAAAAAAATATATGTATTTTGTTTTATGCTCAAGAATAGTCTTAAGACTGCTTTAAAAATAAATACGATATTTAGAAATTCCAATTAAAATACCTTTAATTTTTTTCTAATATGTACTTCAAGTTGCTCATTAGATAGCTGAGCAAATATAATAAAGCCACTGTAACATGTATTTGCATACTTACACATGTGTACATAACTCTTACCCTATTTTTAGTTACATAGTTTTTGAGTGTCTTTTTTTTTTTTGAGGAATTTTATTTCATAAGTGTGCAAAAGAAAGGTGTCAATGTACTCATCATCATCATCACCATCATCATTATCATCATCGACAGAACATCTCCAACGTCACCATCGTCGTCATCAATTTAATCCCCGTTATCGTCATTGCTCTAGTTTATGAATTTCTAGTGCACACTCTTGTAAAGCATTGACCTTGTAAGGTTAGTGGCATGCAGCAGTGTGTCAGAATCTCTTTTATGTCTTTTGTAATACGTTTTTTTTTTTTATTGTTTTTCGGATACATACATACGAATAAAACTATATTTTTATAAAATATTTGCCATTCTTCTCTGCTGGAATTCCTATTGTCATTTTTTTATCTTGCAATCTTGTGCGTTAAGGCTTTTTTGATGTTTTATTTTAGTTTTTATTTATTATGTTTATCTATTTTTTTATATATTAAAATAACGAGAATCACAAGTTTTCTTTTTAATATCGACCTTCAGCTAAAAGTTGAGATAACACAATTCTTTAGACGATTTAATAATGATAATATTTTTTCATAACAACATATCAAAGTTCGTTATGAGCAGATAAACCGCAAATATGCAATGGTATATTTTTCCTGTGCGCTGTATGTAGACCGAAATAAGATGTTTATATGTTTCAACATTTTTTTAGGAATTCTGACATCCATTTGTTAGTGCACATTTTTGCATATTTTGATTTTTACAGCATAATATTGCATATTTCTCACAATTTTAATTTTTATGATATAGTTGGGTGTTATTCCTGTATATTTTAACTGTTTTATTGATTAATTTAACAAACAAAAAGTTAGTTTTGTGATTAACAAATTTTTAAATTTTTGATTAACTTTTCCAAATCAAAAAAAAAAAAAAATAAATTATCCACACAATTTTCTCTAAATTGTTCACATTCCGAAATTATTTTCCACCTTTATTCAGTATTTTTTTTTTTTTTTGCATTTTAGGATTAGATTTGTAAGTGCATATTTTTGCATATTTTATCCTCTACACTTAAAAAATTTTTCAAAAAATTAATTTAGATATCTGTTATCGGTTAGTAGTTAAACTGTATGCATTTCGATGGTTGCTGAACACCAACACATTAGTATATCTTTACCATGACGCTTGAAAAGTTTTCAAAATCAGTTCCTCATATACAAACTCTTAAGCAATAATCGAGTATTACAAAAGCAAAGCACAATAGTTGAGAAAAAAAAACACAAGAACTAAAACACAACAAATAACTTTTGTTCGATATGAATCTGCTAAATTTCCTTATAATTTTGTTTAAGATATAAATTCTTGCATCATCAATTAAAATGTTATTAAAGTGTCATCCCCCGAGCGCTAATCCTACAAAAGAAAATTTTTAATTATAAAAATTTCTACAGAATGAACAAATTTTGTGAATATTTTTAAGTTTTTTTTGCTGCCTACTTATTACATATACATATATTTTTTTTTTTTTTTATAGATCATCTCAACTTTTGATATTTTATTTAAAATATGTGTACTCGTAAAAATGTACTTTTAGATATCTTTCCATTTAATAAAACTGTAAAAATATGTTTGCTTTTATTTCAATATTTTAAAGTTGTGTATTTAGTGTGCTTTGAAGTTTGAATTTAATAACATCCTTGCTTTCCTTTTTCTTAACGTTGGGAAACAAACTGTTTATAAACATATTTTTTTTTTAATTTTTTATTGAATTCTTTTTTTTCTTGTTGAGAAACTGATATTCTCAAAAAAAAATTATTTCTTTTCTGTTTTCTATTATCTTTTATCTATCTTTGAGAAATATCCCTTGTGGCAGTTTGAATTTTATAAAACATAAAAGCATCTTTTTGTGGCCCCCAATTCTTCATGATATCAATATTAATATACAAACACCAACAATTGTGGAATTTTCATGGCATTTCAAGGCAGAGATGATAAATTGCAAAGTTGTACGTTTTGCTTTAAAGTGTTGTAAAATTCTTTTACTATATTTAAGATTTTAATTTCATTAATAGTATAATTTAAAAAAAAAACTGAAACTGCCTTGTGTGCCTTGATAGCCTTATTCTCACATAATAAATTACGGTTGAAGAAACTATTGATTTTTATATAATAATTCTAAATTTCGACCATTATTTAAACAAATCAGTCTGTCCAAAAAACCGACTTTAATCACTGAAAAGAAATCTGAAAATCTATTTAAAAAATAGTTTTAAAAACATACAAACGATTTGATAACATCCACGATTTGTTGAAGTCTCTTAAAAATTAATCGTGTGCTTTCCTAGGAAATTAAAAATTACTTCTTAAAGAGGATACCACTTCTTTATTTCTACGATCTTTGTAAAAAAAAATCATTTTATTCTATGAGCCACACCATAGTTTACTTTTAATTGCAGCCATTGTTAAATATATGGCACAGAAAATTATATTGCCTCATTTTTTCCAACTAAGTGTCTACTCAGAGAAATTAAATAATTTTTCAATTAATATTTTAATTGCACAAAAAATTATGTTAATTGATTTTATTTTCTTTTGAAACAATATGTTGAAATCACGACAACATAAAAAGTAAAAAACTTTCACATGTCAATTTAATTTGAGCATATTGTAAAGTTATTCAAATTATACAACATTGTGTTAATTAAACTAATTGATTTCTAAAATTATTTCAATTAAATTTTTCATTAATATGTTTACGAGTTTTACTTTAAATGAAGATAAATTTTATTTATTCGTTGCGGGTTAGCAATATCTAGATATATATTTCGTTGGTAGCTATACCAATTCATCAGTAGATGTTTTACCCTTTATGTTTAAAAAATTCCAAAGCTCATCTATTTATACAAAAACTCACAAATATATATTTGTGAATTACAAAGCATAAAAATAGCCTTTAAAAAATTTTTTCAAACACACACAACAATAATTTTTCATTACGAATGTGTTTACTTTTCTACACCTATACAATTAGACAACCGCTGGTTGCCATTAAAAGTATTTTATAAGGCAAAAATGAAAAGCAAATCTCCCCGTTACAAAATGTAAGATTTTTTAAATGAAGATATTCAGAATTTAATACTCAAATGGATCGTTTGGCTTAAAGCAACATTATTTTCGGAACGTAATAAAATTTTTACGGTCTCTGCGGTTTTTGAACTCAAAATTGTATTATATTATATTCCATATTCGTTGATGCGACCGACGTTGGTTAATGGTGGCATCTTCCACAATAAAAAACCACAAATACAATTTAAAAGCATTTGAAGTTGTAAAAGTATTAAATTGCAAAAAAATGTCGTCCTGGAATACTGCAGTACGTTTGCACTGCAAACAAAGGCAATTGTATTGAATTTATCATCCCTGATTTAACGTATGGTTAGACGAGGCAATTAATATAAATATACTCGGTCTAAAAGTAAAACTACATTTAACAATTTCTACTTCCCCAGCAAAAAATTATTATGTTTCTGGAAGCAGTAACAAAATTTCATGCTTTCGAGATGCGCAGCTTTGAAGCGCTTCCGAAGCTGCACAAAAAGAAGGCAGAGAGATCGCTCAACTTAATTTTAAGCACGTTGAAGTTGGTCGACTATTTACATTTAATTGACACGAATAACAAGAGTAAACAGCGAATGGAAGATAAAATTTCATTTAGATGCTCTCTGCCTTCTCTCTCTATCTTATTTATTTAAACTTGTGTATTTGCCTACAGATGAATTATGTATGTTAGTAGATGACGTAGTAAAACGAATGCATAATTCAGATAATTCAGACATGAATTAAGCGCATTTTGGATGTTTAGAAAAAAGCACTCTTTTATGTAAAAAGCAAGACCTCCAAAGTGGGACATCGCGAACAAAAATCATGCATGTTCGAAGTGCTTTTCGCAGAAGGAGGCACAACAACAACAAGCACCTCTTCCTTACAAACCTGCTTCGGCCGATGCAGTAGTTTTTGCTGGGTCACTGCTGTGCCTGTAAGTAGTTTTTTTTAACTGTGTCCTCAAAACGAAGAGATATATAAAAAAAATTAATTTATTTTAGTAATTCCCAAGAATTTATGTTTTAAAAATTTTATTTATTTGCTATTCTATATGCAGCATTTCTTCGGTTGCTAATGCCAACTCATAATGTAGCAAATACCACTGTGCCAATTTTCAAAATTAACGTATTTTGAAAAGAAAATATGTAGTTCGAGATAGTTACAAGCATCGTGAATGTCGGAAAAACACTACTCGGCTCGAAGGACCATAAAAACTGGTTAAACATTACAAAGTATTACTTGAGGCTGTTATGCGGTATTAACCACAGCTTTAGTTTTAGAACCACAGCCAACTTCTTTAAAAACTTTGTCGTTTAAAATTTATTGATACATTAGTTTCGTTAAAAACTAAATCAAAAATATTTGCACCGTCTGACTGGTCCAGTGTGAAATTTTATATCGCCCTTCACAGTATCCATCCATCTGCTGGGTAACAGCAGGGATACAATGCCTTACAATGGCTGATGGCATTGAAAGAATAAAAAGGCAGAGAACGTCCAATAAACTGAAAAAAAAAATACCAAAAGAAGACAAAAGAAAAATCAGCAAGATGTCGAGCATCTGAAGATGTCAGAAAAGGTTTCATGGATGCACTCATGGTTTGAATATAAATTTTATATTCTTTTTTAATAAAAACTCTCACACACCACATGCTGTTTAAGAAAGTGAAATATTTATTTAGCAAACTTCTACTACTGCTGAGGCTAAAGTTTTCTTTTAAGTTCTATTGCTTTTCAATTACATTCACATGTAATATGAAAAAAGGATTGCTAACATAAACATATTTATTGATAAACAAAAGAAAGCTGTTTCTCAAGTATTAACTTTTTGTTGTTGTTGTGGGCACCCGTATTTTTCATCCCATTTTTAGTACATAAATATGTCAAATCGTCTGTCAATTGTTTTTATCATTTTCTTCATTTGTATTTGGGTTATTCTTGAATATGTTCGAATAAAAAAGCAATTTCATACATTTATTCTCATTTAGTGAATGGCTAATAATTCATTTAAATCTCAAACAAACTTTAGACAACAAAGAATAAACATTTGCCAAGTTGTGCCATTTCTTTTGTAGAGAATTTTCTCAACAAAAAAAAAATTATTTCGTACAAACTATTTTTTCGTTTTGAAAAGAAATTTAGCATTTTGACACTCATGTGTCTGAAAAAAGCATATCAGATAAATTTCTTTAAATATTTATTGTTGGTCGATTGTTTGGCATAATTTCAGCTTTCTTTTTATGTTTAAAGGTATATTTTGTAAAAAATGCTGCTTTTTCTTATTTTACCAACCGGAAAGGACACTTTTGTCACTATTGATGTTGTAAAAGACTTTGAAATGTGACAATAAGCCATGGTGACGTTTTTATTAGATTGTTGTCAGTTTTCACTTTTTTGTCACATTTGTCACATTATTAATGACAAGAAATATTTTTACATGTCAAAATGATAAATTTTTCTGTGAATATACTTTTACTATAATTTTCGTCTACCTTTCTGTTGTTGTAATGTACGAACATTGTATGGGAACTTCGGTTTTAAAGTATACTTTATCTTTAGAAATCGTTTATAAATATTGGGGCTTAACTTTTAACATATGAAAGGAAATTAGAGTAAAAATATATGCATATAAAAATTTATGTTGTTAAAATATTAACATAATGTTGTCATTAAAGTTATGACAAATGTGACGAAAAAATTGAAAACTGGCATCAAACTAATTAATAAAAACGTCGCCATGGCATTTTGTCACATTTCAAAGTCTTTCAGAAAACCAATTTAATGTTGTTTTTGTATACAATTTACATTAAGACTTCTTTTTGATTTTAAACAAATTTTATAAAAGTGGAAATTGACATGTCATTTTCATGTACATTCTATTGTAATACTAATCGTAACAAGACTGAGATAAACGTTACACGCACAGAAATACATAAGCAAGCGATAATATGACGCACTGTGTATTTGATGATGACAGATGTCATTATATCAATGCCGCGTCAACATTAAAATGAACTCTGTTTAGATATGTACATACATACGATGACTTTGTACTGTGGATATCTTAATTGGTGAATTAGCTGAGCTGATAAATAGAAGGATCTAAGCTCAAGAACAACTTTCAAAGAAAATAAATTTAATTTCAATAGAACAAAGTAAAAGTAAAAAAGAAACTTAAATTAAAATTTTTCAATCATTTCATAGATTACAAAAATGTCATCATTGTCATAGATGACAAGATCTGCAACTGTCGTGAATGGCTAACAAGGAAAGCAGTGCTTCTATAATTTCATAATCATTTTATTACTTACATTTTTATTAGAGTCTTGTTGGGCCGTGTTCAATGTCAGACAAAAATGTTTAACCATGAGCGCTAAATCTTTACTTATTCCGCAAACGATTTCTATTTCGGAGGCAGCTGAAAGTAAATCCTCTTTGGCTTCATCCGACTTGAAAAAGTCAATTCAATTTATTATTTCTTCAATATTATATTTTGTAAGATAACTATCTATTCCTTTGATGACGCATGTATGGCTAAAACAAACCTGTTTTTTGACAATGTTCCAGAAGGGATTTCAAGGCAATCTTCATCACTAATAATCTATCACATACTTAAAGGGTATTAATATTTCTTTGTAATCGTGTTAGTTTAGAGTAGTACATACATACATACATACATAATGGTACACAAAGTATTATAGATACGAGTAGTTACATACATAAAAGGCCGAAGTATGCGGGTGTGCCCTTAAAACATTTGTGACAAGTTCATTTAGTGTCAAACGGAGAGACAATGTAAATACTTGTACAATTCGTGAAATTTATATGACAGCATGACAATACCAGTAACAATAAATATACCATCATAGTTACAGTCATGCAGTCTTACAAATTTTTAATCGCATTTTGTATTGTAAATGTTTAGTTGCATTTACAAAAACAATTTTTTGAAATTCTACATCCATTTGAGCACATTGTGAACAGTAAGAATGTCTATTAGATTGCAATAAAATAAAGAGTCCTTGACTTTAAATATTCTTCTTCATATGTTAGCTCTGAGTAATGATCAATCACAAATTTCATTGTGTATGAATTTAAAAAATTTAGCCTTGATAAAGATATATCTGATGATGTGGAGGGTGCTGTTTTTTCAGCTCGATAGAACTTTAAATTGAATAAAAAAAATTATGTACATATTTATTTATGTAAGTACATACATACTTTTTATTTTTATTTTCAATATTTCAATAGTCTTTTAATGTTTTTCATCAGTGTTTGGTTCTCTTTTATTTTCTTTTTTCCAATTTTAAAACGTTCTGCATTTTTTTATGTTTTCTATAGATTTTCTATCTCTTGCAATGAAAACAACACGTAACAGTTTTTCAGTTCATATTTAAAGCAAGATTTTATTGGTTCCTTGTTTTATGCTTTTTTGTTTTTTCCTCAAAGTTCACATTTGTTTTTGTGTATTGTTTTTTTTTTTTTCTTTGTTTTCTTGTCGTTGTTAACAATTTTTACGTATTCTGTGTTGTAATATCAGGAAACATGATTGGAACGTAATCGAAATCGGTTTGATGGCAAGTTTTATGGTAAAGAAGTTATATTTTTCTTGTAACTGCATGTTTGCTACGTATTCGCGTACCCAGCAATAGTGGTTGTCAAAAGATCAGTACATACGAGTATCAACTGAAACTGCTAGCTCTGAGTGGACAGTTGTCATACGTAATATAATTTTTAGAAACTGGCAACCTCTGAACCTAAGTTATGTTTAAAATCGGCTCATTCACTAGCTATTGATCTCTCGATATTTGTTATTATTGTTATGTACTAACCTTTACGTTAGTTGTGTCGATGACAATGATGACACTTATGTCATCAATGAAATGATCAAGAAGTTAAATATATATTTTTTTATTTGCATTTGTTCTATTTTAACTTCTACTTTATTTGGCGTTTTTCTAATTTTGGTCTAGATCATGGGCTGCTCAATTAATAATCGCTTGTCCATAAACAGTGTCATCATATTAAATATCGAAAGTGTAAAGTCAGTATAAATATCATTGTGGTTGTGGTTAAAGATGACTAAGTGTCATCACCAATAAGACAAAGTGTTTCGTATTCTTGTTAACCTACATACGTGTTTTGCTTGATCATTTAAGCTACATATTCTGTTATCTTGTCGTCAATACGTATATGAATTTTTTCTGTAAGTGTAGAAAGTGAAATTAAATTCAGCACAGATGCTGTCAGCTTAATGTCAGAAAAATTTACTGAAACATCTGTTTTGGCATCTGAGCGTGATCAAAGATCCTGGCAGCGAAAGTAGGGGAATATAATAACCTGGGCTATCGAGGTATGAATTCATCTAGTATAATTCTTCTATATTGAAGCAGCTTATCACATTTTGCTGAGTACTTAACAAAACTGAATAAGTCGTTTGTTGCTTTTTCATATTTTTCGTGGAGCAAAAGAGTACAAAATGATCAAATTCTTTACAACATTTTTTTTTTTCGTATAAATTTTTACTACTTCTGGAATGTATTTAATGAAATTCCTGTTTCAACTCTGTGTGGGTGTGTGTGTTTGTGCGCTTGATTGCATGTGAGTTTAACTTGTAACTAGAAGAACATAAAAACACATCCTGTTTCCTTTTAATATCGTTACTTGATTGGGTTTTAAAAGAAAACACAAAGCCATACACACACACATGCAGTGGCATAATCATGCAAATGCTTTTAAGTATGTTTTAGTATTGTATCTGTATTTTTTAGCATATCGAGTTGTTGAGCTAAAAATCTTCAAATCGTTTTCATTTTGATTTTTTGCATTATTGTTGTCTTCTTTTCTTTGTTGCCTTCATAACAGACGTATTTGATTTATCAGAATTAACCTTTGGTAAAGATAATAACCAACTAGCAGTTTATGGCAAAATAAATATTTGTTCTATTTTGTCCAAAAATGGCATTTATAAGAGTATCTAAAGTTTTTTTTTTTAGCAAAAGCAAATTTCAACAACTCTACTACTTCCACTCCACATTTCAAGCACACTTACAAATACTCGTATCTATACCAACATGTGGAAACATATTGATCTTTATATCCTGTTTTAAAAGCACTTTATTTTGTTAATGTCTGTAGATGTAATTGCTTTATAGTGTGATTTTTTTTTTCTTTTTGTAAATTGTTATATTAAAGCAGTTACGATTCCAAAGTCGTTGCAATAGCGCTAATAAAATGGTAACAAATTTTATATTTTTACTATCATACAAATGCTAGTGAAGATATATGATCAAACAAAAGTGCATTTTTATTTATGCATATTTATTTGTGGTTAAACACTTCCCTGCAGATCTGGCAGGTGTTGTTGTGTTGTCACCTTTCATAAAATAAGAAATGGAATGCGTGTAGGCATCAATCAGCCATAATACAGAACTCAATTCCTATCGGAAGTGGTTTCAATTCTTTAAAAAACGATAAAACCACTTTTAAAATTCAAAATGGAATAGACAAAGAATTTTTCTACTAACTTCAGGTGTATTAAACAATAAAAAACATTGCATACTCTTAGGAGCGTCCGTAAAATATGCTTTGCATGTTAATAAAAAAGATTAATGTGAGCTTTGCTAGTAAAAATAATTTAAAAAACGCCTGTGCGTATTTATCATTGTAAATTCGAAATACAAAATTGATCGACTCTGAAGACTGTAGATTAAAAACGATCGGAATACAATTGTTGAATTGAAACCATTACGATCGGAATATGTGACTTGCTCGTATATTTTCAAAGTTTCGTCAGTTGGCATAACGTGACATAATATTTTACAAACACACAGTCTATTCAGTATTTTGCCATAAAAAAATAATAACATATTTTTACACAATAACAACAACTTATTGACCTAATGCACTATTACATTAAATCGATTAACTGGTTCATTCATTGTGTTAAAAAAAATTACAATAACGAATGTTATGAAAAAAATATATTTCTCCCTCCTTATCTCACGCAAAACATTGCAAAAGACTTTTTGTGGAAATGGAGTTGAATCACTGTTTTCAAAACTACTGGGCTACTCAATGCAATTGCATTTTTATTTTATAATTACTGGCAGCTAGTGTTGTATGTATTTATGATCATATTTAACAACAATTCTACTAATATTTTTTTTTTTTTTTTTTTTTGTAAACGTACAACTATTGTATGGCCATATCAATTTATAAGCTTATTTTAAAAGTTAAGCTCTTTAGTTAAAGTGTTTTATAATTGTGTAGATACGAGAGTACACATACATGCACAATTCATGGGTTTTCTGTAATTAGTATTTTTTTTTCTTTGCTGCTGTGATTTTTGTCAGATAGAAATCTATATAATTTCACTACATTTATTGAGAAAATACGCAGCTGGTGTCTGTATGTTAATTTATTTTCGATGTTCTTACTCGCCTTAAGTCCTTGCGAAAAAAACTCCGTAGATATGTACATACATACGAGTACATATTTATTATGTTTGTAGTTATGAAACTTTTAGTTCTTAAAATGTTAGGTATCGTATACCCAAAACCTTTTTGATTTTTGTTACGCTGGTATAGAATCTACAACACTTACAAAAATTTGTGAATCATCAAATTTTGTAATGTATTGGCAACATTATTCTGTAATGTTTCATACAATTTTACTGTGAGAAAAGCTGCGTCATGTATTTTACCAATATTATGAAAAATAACCTATTCAATAATATTGTATGTATGTATGTACGAGTATGTATAGCTTTAGGGCGTAAACTACTCAACTAAAAGTTATGGAACTTATTAGTTTTACTTGTACGTATACGTATATATAAACTGATTTATGTGTAGCAATTTCTCTTGAAAATTTAATTCTAAGATCTGGTGAAAATATGAAAAAAGTGGTATGTGGACAATTCTTTTGTAGAAACGGCTGGGTGCTTGAATATATTCATTTACATACGAGGAAATAAATACATACGAGTACATAAGTAAATAACTATGTATCTATGTACATATTAAATGTTGTGTGGATAAAAATGAATAAAGTAGAAAAGTGCACACAGTAATTTTCCGGTTTTTTTTTTGTGAAAGGAAAGACCAACAAAGAATTTATTTTTTTTTTTTTTTTTAATTTTATGATTTTTTTCATTCATGTACATAATTGTTAAATATACATATTTTATTGTAATATTTTTGTCTATTCCATTTATACAAAATCTGTGTGTGTGTGTGCATGAGGGTATCTGTAAATATCTTTACTTATTTAAGAACACAAAAAAAATGCATTTCTTGGATTACAGCCAAAATGTCATGTTCCAAATATTTTTTGGTTGCAAAAAAAGTACTAAACAAACAAAACGAATCAACACAAAAAAACAAAAATAAGGCAGCCATTTACAAACAAAAAATCTTATACACAGATTTTTATTTAAATTCATACAAAATGAATACAAAAGATACAATCAAAAAAACAAACAAACGAACAAACACTCGCACGGCAGTTACTCGTATTACCAACGAAAGTAATAAACATTTAACCATGAAATATTGTTAAAAAAAAAAACAAAAGAAAAGAAACTAAACTGGAAACGCTAATTATTTATTTGATTATAATGTGTGTGTCTGTGTGGGTGTGGGTGTCCGATCTGAACTTTTAGTGTAAATCATATCATATAAAAAACAATCTTTAAAAATATATATAAAATTTTATTAAATAAAAATTAAAACGAAAAATAAATCTATTGTTAAAAATAATTAAAAGCTGCATATTTATAAAAACAATTAAAGACTTTAAAATTCAATTAAATTTACAAAACGAAAAAATAAACACATCTATTAATTAATTTTATATCGTCCTTTGAGTGGCATATAAAATATTGCATTGACAAAAGAAAAGGAGAAAACGTATATAAAAATCCTTCATGATGCTGGGCTGTATCTATCAGTTATGGGATTGGTAAGTTCAAAGTTAATTTTGTTTGTTTTCTAGCAACATATATACAACTAACAACATACAACAATGCATGTTTCTGCATCACGATAAGCAAGAATTTTTAAAGAATTTTTGCGTGAATTTGTTAGTGCAAATTTTTGCATATTTTACTTTTGAGAGCATAATTTTGCATAGATGGAGCAATTTTTTTAATTTATGCATCATATTTGCTATTTTTCTCTGCATAAAACGAGAACAAAACCAAAATTAGTTTTTCGACAAAACCATTAAAAATTTTATAAATGAGAAATTATTATTATTAGCCTTAAGTTCAGTTTTATTGAATTAATGAAAATTCAAGTTACTAAGAGGTTTTAATTTTGAAAAAGGTTAGTATAGACCAGCGGTCACCAACTACTTTCATTTGGGGTCCGTTTTTTAAAAAATCACGACCGTTGCGGTAGGGGAGGTAATAAACTGAACTATTTAAATAATATGTTTAGATAATGTATCAATGGACAAATAAAACGAATGGTATTCGATGCATTATTTGATTAAATAATAAACAAATGCTTTGAATAAAATGAAGTAAGTACTAAGGGTTTTTAAAATATTAATGAGAAAAATTACATTTTTTGTCTTGGACTATCCGTCTGAAGTTTGAAGTAAATCCATTCTCATTAAATCTGGGAGATGTTCATCGGCAAGTCTGTTCCGGAATTTATTTTTAATGAAGTTCATCTTAGAAAATGCTGCTTTACAAACATATGTTGACCCAAACAAAGTGTGAAGTTTCAAGGCTAATTTTTTTAATTCTGGGTATTTATTAGCACAAACAAATTTTATCCAAAACTCTTGCCAATAAACTTCCTGTTTTTGGTGTTTTAAAACTGGCTTTTTCGAACAGGCTGATAGTTGATAGTTGATAGTTTTGAATGATTTGATGAGCCTGTCCGACGATTGTATGTGTGAGATTTTGTTGCACCTCGCTGATGACGACAATATTACTAATGAAATGTTGAAATTATCTTTTTTTTTTTTTTTTTTTTTTTTGCATAGGTTTCCCTATTAATTGTTAGTTAACGGATCATCACCAAAGGCTGATGTCGAGACGAAAATATTTCTCATGAATTTGTTGTTACACAATGT
Source organism: Lypha dubia (assembly GCA_947311025.1). Lineage (NCBI taxonomy): Eukaryota > Metazoa > Arthropoda > Insecta > Diptera > Tachinidae > Lypha > Lypha dubia. Next base: position 23,948,949 of record OX371260.1, on the reverse strand, counting down.
AACATATTTTGCATTGTTAACGCAAGGTCCGGATCCGAACCGCTGTCCGCCAGTTAGTGACTGCTGGTATAGACAAGCACACTAGCGGAACGTATCAGTATATCGATTTTAAGGCCGCTACAAATCTCATCAGAATTCGTTCGTCCATTTTTATAATTTATGTAAAGTGGATACTAATTGGGAAAGAATATCAACTATTTAACCAAGTTTTCAACAGAAATAGTATACGAGAGTTATTATAATTCCTTTTTATTGCATTTTTAAATGTTGAAACAATTTTTGGTTAGAACCAAATTTCCCATTACTGATTGCTCACTACTAATATTCAACAAACACTCATAGTCCGTTATATTCAAATTAGTCTTACTTTGCAATTTTAACATATTACTGTTTTTTTCTCTATAGTGGAGTAATTCACATCAACTTCATAGATTTTTAATCCAAATTTAATAATTTTTCAAAATTTTTAATATTAAAAATTTGTTCTTTGATTTTAAACTAATTTAATTCATCTATTTTTAGTGCATATTTCGCTTATTACAGCTTAATTTTATTTATTTCGGACTGAGAAGTGTATGCACGTGATGTCTCGAAAAAGGTGACACTATCGAAAAAAGTGTTGTTAAGACAATTTTTATAGATAATTGAACAATCTACAATTTTTTTATGATAAAATTTACCGTTTGGCTAAACAAACGCCAAGACCCCAAGCATGAGATCGTTGGGGGCTTTTGACAATTTATTTGTAATGAGATTCCGAAGATTTGTACAAATTAATTAATTATAACTTTAAGGTACGGTCACACTTGGCAAACATTTGCCCATTAATTTTTCTTAGGGTTAGTGTGATTTAACTTGATTTTTATATCACAAAATAAAGTCAATTATGCCGCAAAATGCTATTTTTATATTATTTTTAATAAATGCGAGATAATTAGAGTTACACTCTTTATTCTGGAACAGTTTGTTTTTAAGAAACTTTTTTATCGCGCTTGGATAACTTTTCTAGGCAGCATAGTAAAATTATTTACATCTAGAATACGGACGTTTTTGTCGTCCGTTTGCTACATTATTTAAAATAAAAAGTTGGAATTGTTCAATCAAACGAAAAGTTTTTTGGGACATTAAAAAAATGTTTTTAGAGTTTAAAATCATTTTAGCTTTCTATTTACAGTCTACATGGGACAAGGGTGAATATTTCTGAAATGACAAAAAAACTACGGGTAGCACTCCGGTAGTGCCGACAGAAGTGAAAACGTTTTGTGATTACAACAATACACGTGCTATTGCCAAAAAAATTATGCGTAGATGTAAACAATTATATAAATACATGCAACAAATTTAACCACTTATCAAGGCGTATGCAACAGGTGAGCTTACTAGCACAGCTGACTGAGCTCGCTTTATAGCAAATTTTCATACAAACTGCTATAGTTTGAAGAGAGTACATAAAAAATGGTTACAGTTTGGTACTCATACGTATTAAAATGCTTTAAATTTGTTTGTGTGTTTTGATATGAAGAAGCGAGTGCTTTATACCAACAAAATACATGTTGTTTTTGGATTGTTGTACTTGTTGTCGAACTGCGCATACCTGCCAGTTTTCCCATGCCACTTATTGTAAACGCAAATGCAACTGCGCCCGAGTAGTTAACAACCTAAATTTTTTTCGCTCATAATGAAGAGAGTGCCATCTTTGTCTACTCTTCTTAATTGAAGAGTGCGCCCTCTTTGGTGCACCAAAAAATGAGTGTTTTTCTTATATATGGCAACATCACCCACAAGAGAGGGCGCTCTCTTCATTTTGAGCGAAAAAAATTTAGGTGTTATCTGTAGGTTGTTAACTTCACTAACATCTGTAGGTTGTTAACTATACTACAAGTGTCAAAAAGCGTGACGATGTCGCGAGTTCTGAGATTTTAGCCCACCCAAAACCTCCGTACCGCGCCAATAGAAGTTTTCACTTCAAAAAAAAATAAACAAATAAAAAAATCTGTATTGGTAATTTTTCGACCTTTTTATTGAAGTTATTTATATTAGATTGATGAGCTTGAGGTCAATTTAGAAACCATTTGGAGTGTAAAAACAATATTTTAATTTATTTCAAAACCGGAAAAGCAAAAATCAATTTTCTTTAAAGCGAATAATTTTTGGATTCATTAATTTGTTTAAAAATATTGTTATTATCCAGTTTTGTTGTTTTTTAATTATAATCCTGAAGAAGCTACACAAAGGAGTAGCGAAATATCGATAAAAAAATTTTATAACGTTTTTTATAAAAAAAAAATTACCTCAAGCTCATCAATCAAATATAAATAATAAAAAAATTCTTAAATAAATATGTTAGCCATGGTACAGCTCAGAAAGAACAAAATGATGCCCTAAAACAAACCGTTAAACTAGCTCAAGAGGACTAATGATTGATACATTCTTCTGAATTTGATATGAGAGGGATGCCTGTGAATTTTACATGACGTTGTCATTGAAGGGATCAGTTCACACATAATTAAGATACTGAGTGGTAGGATTAGGTACCAGGCCTGTGCTTGTTTTCTTCAAATCCCTCAATATTCGCTAAAATGAATTTGATGTAAACAAATATTTTTACTAGAAAAATATCCGCGTATACAATGAGTGATGTGTTCCCATTTCATCCGTCATGACTTGAACAAGTACGTTGAAGAAAATTGTTTAAACATATCCCGCATCGATTGTTTGAAATGGAATGTGTTGTAACAAAACCATTTATTTTCTGTGATTCTGCATTAAAAAACTTCAAAAATTTATTTGATTCCGCTGGAAATCAAATTCTTAAATTTCTTTTTATTTTTAAATTGCTTTCTAAATAAAGCAAAATTTCATTCTATTAAAAATTAAAAAAAACCTCAAGTACATAATCGCAACAATATTCCAATTTTCTGTAAAAGGACCATCAGCGAGAACCCAAAGCTACTAAAATCAAAAACTGTTGCTTCATCAAATTTTTGTTTATTTTTTTATTTTGTGTGTGCAACATGTGCATTATTAATATGTTTTCTATTCACAAATGTAGTATGATGTAGTTGCTGACCGACCATACGATTTTTCTAACTTACTACAAATTAAAATTGGGTCACTTGTCTGCCTTCTAATCCATTTGTTGGCTCATACTTGCCTTTTGTTGGTATTTAATCAATTAAGAGGAATTATGTGCGGTTGAAGGTTTTAACTTTGTGTAGTCATATGAACGCTTTTGTGTGTGCTTTTCTCCTGTTTTTTATTTTTCTTAATTTTGTTTTTTTTGGTCAGTGGAATATTTTTACTACCCATCAAACATGTCAAATGAGAATACTTTGAAATCAAATTTAAAATGTTTTATAAGATTTGCAAATAGTTTCATATACGAACAAATGTAATATAAAAAGAATCTCCTAAAAATATCTGCCTAAAGATCTAAATAGGCTGAGAATTTGTTTTTGAAAACATAATTTCTTCCTTTACACAGAGACTACGCAACAGCACATCGTGCAATGATCGATTTTTCATATAAACATTAATTTTCCACAACGGAAAGTTTGTTGTAAATTAAACTGTAAATGACAATAGACACTACAAGCAGCTTGCCACAAATTAAATATGGCAGTCAAAAGATCAGAATTCTTTAATATATCTTCAAACGGCTTGTCAAGCCACTTATCAAACACGCAAACATACCCATAGAGTATACAAAAGGTTTCTAAAAACATAAAAGTCTAAATCGTTGAGTATGCTTTCAAAAAGCATTGAAAATTATGTATCCAATCAATTAGCTGACCTTCAAATATCAAACATTTATTAATAAACATTTCACTTTGTGTTTGTTGGACAAGAAATCACGGTAGAAATGTAAGTACAAATGACCAGGAATGTGTTTGACTTGAAAATTAAACAGTTTAACATTTGACAAATTTTGTGTGTGTAATAAGGTTTTGAACTGTGGGTATGACAGCAAAAAAAAGAAAATACAGATGGTTCTACCAGATAAAGTTAATTAAAAAGAAAAAGTGAAAAAAATATTCTCGCTACAAATATATGAAAGTAAACAGGCTGCTACTGCACACTTGGGTCCAGGTTAGGTCCCTTACAGTAAAATATCATTTGTTTTAAAATTTTATTTAAAAATTAATTCTTCTAACGATTTTAATCTATTTCTCAATTTCATTCTAATTTTAGGTTAGAAGCGCCACCGCTTTTTAATGCGGCCACAATGGACGCAAAAAAGCTACAACAATTACAACAGGCACAACAATTGCAAAAGAAAATACCATTAGCTTATCAAACGAATATTGCTGACTATCGTACAACAACACATTCGCCAGTCTTCCAACAGCAGCAACATGGCAACTATCATCTGGCACATGTAACTGCCGCCCACCAACAATCATATCAACAAAGCCCGACAACAACATCATCGTCTGGTCCACTTACACCGATTGATATACAACCACATGCCAGTAAATTACTCTTGAAGCATCAATTACAAAGTTCAGGGAGTGGCGGCAGTTCTGCCCACAGTTCGCCATATCACCAAGCCTCCACGTCATCGGGTTATCCCACAAGTAGTACGGGTGGCACTGGTGGCACAGACCAATTGTATCAATCGCCCACAGAACGTACATATTTAGCAGCAACTGGACGTAATAACCAGTCAACAAGTTTACAATTACAGTATCAGCAGTTGCAACAGGCTAAAATACAGGCTCAATTGGCAACACAAAATGAGGCAGCTCAAAATCAGCAAAGACAGTTTGCATTGCGACAAATGATTAATCCTCCTGTGCCGCAGGGTCATTATCATATGAGTCAATCATCAAGTATAATGTCTACACTGACACAAAAGCAGCAGCAGCAGGCAAGCCAACAACAACAGCAACAAAGAGCACCTCCCTCTTCTTTGAATTTAGCAAATCAATTTCAGCCAGCTGCTGGACCATTAAAAGTTACTCAACAAAATGCCCACAAAGCAGCTCAACATTATCATCATCAGCAGCAGCAGCAACAACAACAACAAGAGCAGATTTATGGGCAACACCAACATCAGCAATTACAAATGCAGATGCATCATCAGCAACAATTGCAACAGCATCATCATGCTTTGCAACAAAGATCCAAATCTGATTTGCAAACACCGCAAAGCAGTGATCAGAGTCCCATTTATATTCAACAAAATCATCCTGGTCATGTTGTCAATCAGGCAGTACAAACACAAATCTCAACGGTGGCAAAAACCTCGAGTAATCCTCCGCAAATGACCAAAACTCCCAGCTCAGAAGAATCTTCATCGGCATCGGCCAAAAGTCCTACACACGCACCTTTGGATCGTAAAAAATCGGGTGGTGGTTCAATATCCAACTCTCAAGCTCTCAAATCACCCATTACCAAGAGACCACCCAACTCTCCGGTCACCATATCAGGTTGGTTATACAAACAAGGCTCAGATGGTCTTAAGGTTTGGCGCAAAAGGTGGTTTGTGTTGGCTCAATATTGCCTGTATTACTACAAGGGACCGGAGGAGGAAAAGGTGCTCGGGTCCATACTATTGCCTTCCTATAAGGTTTCCGCGTGTTTGCCTGAAGATAAAATCTATCGAAAATATGCTTTTAAGTGTGAACATCAAAATATGAGAACTTATTGGCTGGCTGCTGAAAATGCCGAATCCATGATACAGTGGGTGAGAGGCTTAAGTGCGGCCACTATGATGCAGGCTCCCAGTAGTGCGGGCGAATCTTCCGAGCATCCCAGCGGTTCGTCTTCTCTTAATCACAGTGGTGAAAATTCTGATTCCGGTATACATACACTTCAGTCGCAACAAAGCAAGGGCCAGGGACAAGTTACACCAGCCTCCGATAATGGTGGTGTAACAACATCCAGCAGTAGTGGTACAGGCGGAAATGGACAACCGCTGTATGCCAATGCTCCTCCTAAGCCTAGACGTATAACTGATGGTGGCTATTCCTCGCCTAGTCCTGAACATTCTGTAGACAATGAAGGCATAAGACAACATCAAATCCATCGCCACCACCAACAGCAGCAGCAGCTGCAAACTAGTCGCAGATCAGGTATAATGTCACCCACTTTGCAACAAATGCAACAATATCAACAACAGCAACAACAATCAAAATCCCAACATCATGCCATATATGACACTCGGACGGGTAATGTCTCCTCAGCCATGAGAATACCACAACAATCAAATTACTCCGTTGACAACTTAGAATCACAATATCAACAACAACTAACACTGAGCCCCGACGAGTATCCTCAATCCCCTTCAGCTCAGTACATGGATGCTCAAATGGAGCAGCAAATAATGCAATTGCAACAGCAACGTGTTGCCGTTGATGACATTTATGGTGAACGAGAATTGTATATGCAACGTCTTATACAACAGCGTTATCCACCCCATATGTCAGCTTATGTTACATCGGCCGCCGAACGACGTACTCCCGATGCTTATGGCCGTTCGAAGAATCGCATATTTTCAGATTATGAAGATATTTATAATTTGGCTGCTGGCGCGAGAAGTCCATCTGCTCAGGAAGCTTTAATACAGGAAGCAGCCAGTTACCGTCGTCCCTTATCGCCACCCAGTTACGAGAGCAACAAACATGTACCTTCATCGATGACTTCGCATTATATGCCAAATAATTTGGAGGTAAGTCGAACGAAGATTGTTTCCTAAATGTTTTTATTGAAAACATTTTATTTAAATAAAGGACTTGCGAAATTTGTTTATAAATAGTAACTTTCAAAGTCTAGATACCGAAAGGCAGTGAGGATATAATCTGTAATTGAAACGGGGACGATCTTTGTAGATCTTCTACTTTCTTCGCCACTCATGTTATTTTTTATTTGTGTTTGTAAACACTCTGGTCACATTCAGGGTCATTTGCTCAAAGCTTCCGAAGTAGACGCGTGTAGTGGTGTATTATGTTGTATCGTTCCCGTAGAGAATTCTCCGGTTCATCAATTCGTGTGAATATTTTTTTAAGTCGGCTGATTCATAAATCTATAATTTATGTACCGATTTTTGTTTGCAGTTGGGTTCCAGTTGTGCCCCAAAAAATTAATAGTTCAACAACTCCTTTATTTATGCACCGATTTTCAAAATTCTTTTATTTTTCAAGCAGGTTGGCTTGCATTTTGATCAAATAATATTTTTTTAAATCGATGGACGGGGGTGAAAGTTTCCTTCTCCAAAAATAGTGTGTTAAATTCAGATTTTTAAAATTATTTGTATATCTTTTGCTTGCAGTTTATTCAAATATTGTTTTTATTTTCGGATAAGTTGTCCCTCCCACCGTCCCGCAAGATTTTTATTATTGAATAACTCCGCCACGGACAGAGCGAGTTTTCTTGTAGTTTGGTTTCGGAGGGAGAAGTTGTCCTCCCAAAATTATTGGTGGACGTATAAAAAAGCAATTAAACCCCTTTTCAATTTATATTTTCTGTTAGAGAGAAGTTGCTTGTAGTTCAGTGCCACCTCTTTTAAAATTTATAGTGGCAAGTTGCCTCCTCAATATATTATTGTTATTTTCAAGTAACTCCTACATTTACGAATCAATTTTCAAAATTTATTTTTATGTTTGATGGAGTTTCCTTGTGGTTTTCCAATTTTTCAGTTGGGAGGTTAAAGTTGCTTGAATTTTGGTCTATTAGAATTGTCAGAAAGTGCTTACAAGCAAAGACTAACAAAAAATTCTCTATTTTTGGAGCGAGACTTAATTTCTATTTATTTAAGAAGTGAAAGCCTGGGTTCTTAACTTTCACATAGGATTTTTGTATTGAAGTCGGGTTTTTTTTTTTGCCAGAATTTTTATTAAATTTAATTATGAAAAAAAAATTTTAAAGCGTGTTAAACTTTATCAAAGATGACTTGAGAAGTTAGATTTTTTACAGTGACTTACGAATTTCTACATTTATTTGAGCTTGTACTCAAGTATTTATGTTTTAAATTTTATTTATTTGTTGCGGGTTAGCAATATCTAAATATATATTTCGTTGGTAGCCATACCAACTCATCAGTAGATGTTTTACCCTTTATGTTTAAGAAGTTTTAAAGCTCATCTATTTATACAAAAACACAAATATATTTTTGTGAATTACAAAGCATAAAAACTGCTTTCAAAATTGTTTAAACACATACATGACTTACGAATGTTTGATCCGAATTATTAATGAAAAGTGTAAAATATTTCTTACATTTTTCATTCATTTTAAACTTAATTGAAAAAGCATCGATTTCAGCATGAGTTTTTGTTTGTTTTCTAAACAAAACTAAATAAAGATATTGAATCTGAATTCTATCTTAAATTGAAAAGGTCTCTAACAAGAGCTTCGAACATGAAATTATTTTTCAATATTAGAATTCATTCTTTATGTTGTGCTTCACCAAACACTCATATCTACGTATTTTTACAATCCATAGATGTACATACGAATACATACATACTCGTATGTATGAACGTATATATGGATGTATGTAAAAAACGTATACATATAAAAAAGAACGGTAATAAGGAGAAAAACGAAAGAGCATTTAATACGAGTACACTAAAAACACCCATCATGTGCACCATTCACTATACCTGGAGGAAATAGGTCATGTCAAATGCGTGCTACCAAGTGATTTAAAATGTACTCTGGAGTAGAAAATAAAATAG